>JAWNNP010003230.1:1200000-1800000 GCA_035044805.1 Leucophenga maculata
CACCAGAATTAGCCACCAAGCGACCAGCTTCAATGCCGCCGCGACCAATTACCGGTGGCACAACGAATTGACAAGTCGCGCTGCAGGTGCACACACACAAAAATCTCCACTCAGTTCGAATGACAGAGGCGTCATCAACCATGGTCAATAGTAATGTTTAGTAATTCATGAACGACAACTCTTTTAGCGTTGCCAGTGTTGTAGAAAGTGTTTGTAAATTATATTCATATACGAGTATTTATTTATTTATTTATTTATTTAGATTGCAAATGCGATTCTGTGTACCACCTACCTTCTTCTTGGACGCCTCATTGGCACTGATCACATACAGATCAACAATGCCCAGCAGGCAATCGTCGCAACGGCAGACATCATCGCCAAAAACGAGCGAACCGAGTGATCCGATGCTGCTGGTCGAGTCCAGCGAATCGGTACGTCTTAGACGGCTTGTGGCGCCGCCGCCACCGCCAACTCCGCTGCTGCTGCCACCGGTGGACACGCTGGCAATGCCACTTGGGGCACCGCTCGCTGCGGCACTGGCGCTGGCTTGTGCGCTTGCCGCTGCTGCAGCTTCGATTTTACGCGCGAGCAATTGTTCCATAAGCGTACGCGGCCGCGAGGACGAGGGAAAGAGCGCCATGTTGAGTGTGTGTTCAAGTGTTGACTTTTCTTTTTATTTGTTTGTTTTTTTATTTTTTTAATTTAATTATCTGAGTTTCTTTTTTATTTAAAAAATTTAATTGTTTCTTTGTTTTGGAGATTTTTTTTCAGCACTTTTATTGACCCTAAATTGGTATTCGTTCATTCGTTTCGCACTTCTGTACGCATTTCTTTGCTTTTTATTGAAATGGAATAACTGCCTGCGTATTATAAGAAACGTGTTTTTGAACACTAATATTCACTAATAGAAAAAAAAATGACCCACCATATCTTAGAAGGTAGTCAGAATCAGAAATGATATTAAATGGGGCTGGAACAAAAGCAAAAAGAGAGCAGCGAAGGTTGCTTTGCTGAAAAATGAGCATCTCACCCAAAGGAAGCAGAGAAACTTGTGCAGTTCTGCAACAATCGGGGTCTATCTATTATTGTAGACTGCAATGTGAACGCAGAGAACGACCTAGGGACACCGAAATTCGGGTTTACTGTCTCATCACCCTTTGTTACTTAAGTTAGGCAAGAAGTATTAGACTTAACCTTTTGTAAGGTGACAATGAAAAATAACGGTAAAAACTGACTTAAGTTGGAAGTAGAAGTGAATTCGACGAGCGAAAAATTGAATAAAACTCATAAAAAGACGAACAGTTGGTAGAGCTAGAATAAGCTGTGGCTGAGCTAAATGCAGCTAAAAACACTTATTTTATGATTAAAGGCATGGTGGAACAATTGGACGTGCTATATTGGAGAAGAAGGAGAGCAAACAGACTAGAGTTCAACATCGAATTCACCATAGAACTAACAAAGAGCAGTTGAGAGGGTATGAGCGTATAGTTCCACTGCATTAATCACTCAAATTACTTCGGGAATTTGCAATGAAGCAAACTGATGCAAATAACTCACTCCATAGAACATATAGTTCCTTTATCGAAAATTAGGAAGAGATAATTAAGATGCTTCTGCAAACTCACTTAACGGTAAAAAAGAGCGAAAAATGGCGTCGCTAAGAAGATAAAAAATTAAACAAGACCAAGGTGGATTATATTTTCCTTTGATCCATTCGAATTTCTAGAAGTAGATGGAATATTTTCAGCTCCCGAATGAAGCAAGAGCGATGTATGGTGTTCTTTCACATATACTATGGAGCCTAATGCTAGATGGCTAGATAGCAAGATTCAAGAGACATTCTAAATCATAATGAAAAGAAGGCTCAAAACCCTACAAGAATGGCACAGGGAAGTGGAACTTAACATAGATTCTGCCAAGACAGTCATTGTAGCATTTACAAAAAAAAAAAAAAAAACTACCTGGACAGAAGGAAATAGAAGCAAGGAAGTAAAGTATCTTGGACTAATTCTGTAAAATAAGCTTCTTCGAAAACCCCATAGGAAAGAAACTTCATGGGAAATGCACCAAGGTGAAAATGGTGTATAGAAAACTGGTAAAAAAAAATCATAGGGATGCAAACCAAAATACGATGATACGATTATATTAGATGCTACTATACGCTAATGTAACTTTATCTAATAGTTTCTTGGGGTGGTACGAATAATACTTCGTAACGAATTAATTTCCTAAACTTGGAAGCAATTATAGCAACACTTCATGCAGAAATTAAACTGAAAACAAAAATAAACACTGCTGAGACTATTAATTGAAGGTAGTACAGCCAACTGAAACATATGTCAGAAGAATCTTTTGAAATGGATACAATTCAAGTCCTTAAAATGTACCCAAGAAATTATATGACAAAAAGTTTTTCTTTGAACGGAACTTCACTACTAAGTGCTACGACATAAAATGCTGGATGAAGAAGCTAATCTAAGCACTGAAACCATACACAAGTAGTACGAGCGTTGCTATATATATTTCTAGCCTGAGCAACAAAAGATGTTGCCAGATGCAATCTGATGATGTCTCCATCGTAAAGTCTGACATTTTTTAGGCCTAACTTACTGTGTACACTTTGACGTACGAGCGCAATTTGGTTGCTTTACAGGCCCCAGAAAAATACATCTCGACCAAAAAATGAAATTAACATCGTTGCTGTGTGTGAACTGATAAAGCAGAATAGTCATGTGGCATACCGTGAGATTGAGGCATCCCTGAGCATTAGTACGACTAGCATACATAAAATATTACATGAACATTTGGTTGTCAGAAAGGTTTGTTCACTTTGGATACCGCTCAAAAGAAGGCTCGTGTCGATTGGTGCAAGCAAATGCTGAAGAAATTCATGCGAATCGTCTACTCAATCATGGCAGGTGACGAAAAGTGGATATATGTGTATGAGCCCGAAATAAAACAGCAGTCGACCGTCTGTCTGGGTCTTCAAGACGAGCAAAGTCCAACAAAAGTTACTCGCTCGCGCAGCACATCGAAGCAAATGAACGCATGTTTCTTCTCGATATCTGGACATGTTGGAAAGAAGGACGGCAATTTGTTTGCCCGAAGTGTTCGATGAACTGAGGAAAACCAAGCGACGAAGATGAATCATACTTCATCACGATAATGCGAGCTCTCACACTTCAGCTGTAACAAATGAGTTTTTGGACGCTCAAAACATCGAATTGATGGGTCCTCCGGTGT
Organism: Leucophenga maculata; assembly: GCA_035044805.1. Taxonomy (NCBI): domain Eukaryota; kingdom Metazoa; phylum Arthropoda; class Insecta; order Diptera; family Drosophilidae; genus Leucophenga; species Leucophenga maculata. The sequence goes on from JAWNNP010003230.1 coordinate 1,203,244, forward strand.
ACAGCCCTGACTTAGTACCAAATGACTTCTTCCTATGCCCTCACATCAAAAATAAACTGCGCGGACAGCGGTTTTCAACTGCCGAGGAAGCTGTTGATGCCTTCAAAACGCATCTTTTGGAGTTAGCCCTTTGGGAGTCGCAAAACTGCTTCACAAAATGGTTCGGGCGAATGCAAAAGAGTGTTGATCTTAATGGTGAATATTTAGAAAAACAATTAAGCGATTTTTTCTCATAAATTAGCGTTTTTTCATGGCTAAAAATATATGCAGCAACCCCCTCATATAGACGAATTACTGATGACTGAGAGTACTGGCCTGGTAGAGGTTGGTACGCAAATTCAACACTGAAAGTCTATGCGCAAATACTCCATGAATTTTCAGGTAAAATAATTCGATTTATAGAGGCTAACACAATTGAGATATTGCGATTCCATCAGACAGTCAGGCGATGTCATACTTTGTCAAGCCCAAATTAGTGCAAAAAGCAATATTCACACTAGGCGAGCTCGGCCCAAATAAAAGCGTTTCTCTGCTGTGAATGTCCTAGAAGACTAATACATTTGCCCAAAAATGAGCAGTAACGCCTTTGGTTCGATCAAACCTATGCTGTAATATGGGAGACATACTGCATCGGAAATTAACCAGTTAGAAGCAAGTATGGCAAGGAATACTAAAACCAGCAAAGAAATTCCTAGGAGAATAAAACCCAGACAGGAGAAAGCCATGCCTCAAACTAAACAGAAATCAACTAAAAGTGCTAACTGAATTTCTAACAGATCACTGTTGACTAAAGAAGCATTTGTGTGTAACCAAGTCTACTAAAAGCAAATGCGGAAGCAACTGACAAATTAAGATCCTGGAAAGTAGTAAGGTTCATGCAGCATTTGCGGAATTAGAACAGATAATCGGATTGATTAGGGCGAAACATATATTTTAGAAGGTCTTTGGTTCTAAAAGGTCCATAATTAATATTATTTATTCTATGAAAAGCGGTGCATATACTAAAAGCAAAGAAACTTATAATAGATCTGCAAAGCTGGCAGTGGTTAACCAGCCAATGTTGATAATAGATGCAGAGCTCGAAATTCTATCATTGGCAATTGTTTAGCCAACAGACAGGACCTTCTAAATACAAGGAGAAACATAAAAGCGTGCAATATATACTAAGAAAGCTTCGATTAAAGCGTTTCCTCTCAACCTTTGGCGAAATACACATCGAATCAATCCAAATTTGTGTCTCCACCCATGAAAACATGCTCAAAGATATACAAAATAATTTTTTATATTCTTTTGAGCATGCAATCAACGCGAACACAACATGTTAGCTTGTTCTGCTGTGTAAGACGGGTTTTAAACCATTTCGGAAAAGATTTAAATACTCTTTCTGACTGATTGCTCTTTACTTTGCTCCACAAAATAATTAAATTAATTTTCCACAAATTCCTGATTTTCTGTCTAACAAAACTTGGCACAAGTTTGTTGCTTAAGTCTTTTGTTTTACTATTTCGAGTTGGTAATTCGTGGCATTTTCTGTTTGAACGTACCTAAAAAGAAAAGATAAAAAATAAATTAATTAATTAATTAGTAGAGCATAATGCATAAAATAAAATACTTATATATACAATAATTATTTATTTTATTTAACTATTTTCCGCTGCAATAGGAATGTCAGTTGGTATTTTTTTTTTTTATGGTCAATGTAATGCAGCTTCCTTTAATTAACTGCAAATTTACTTGCAACGCCATTTTGGGATAAGGCAGTATAAAAAAAAAAAATGAAAAAAAAATAATAATAAATAAATAAAAAAAAAAAAATAAATAGTATACAAGTTTATATTGTATAAAAAATGCCAACAAGAAAAGCCATAAACCTCAAAATGACAAAAGGCCGACCTGAGACTTGACTTGAAGACTTCGTTGACTTCGATGGCAACTCTTCATCATAATTCCAAACACTAATTTGGTAATTGTCTGCAAAGTTGAAGCGCCAAACGATCGTTGCAAGTCCTACAATGGCATACAGGCTGTTTAGTAGATAGTTAGACAGACATATAGACTGAGAGACAGACGGAGTAAACCAACGGAGACGCTGCGCTGCCTGCCATACGCAACCATTATTGCCAGCCAGTCCGTCCGTCCGTCCTCCTATTCGTCTGTCAGTTCATGTCTCTTTAATGGATTTTTTGGAGCGCAGTACAGAAATCATGTCACATTCGTACAACAATTATTGCACTCAATGCAATTCCAAGCGGCAATTCTTTGTCGCTCGGACAATCAATCGCTTTTACAATCTATCACATGAAAAAAAAAAAAAAAAAAAAACTATAAAATCTTTAAAACGACTCGAATCGAAGCCAAAACGCTTCGCTTCAGCCTCTTTGAACATTTTAATTAATTTTGCCATTTTGTGTCTGTGAAAAACAACAATTTTTCTCTCTTTATATATAAATGCATCTGCCTGCGACTATTCATTCTGTCTGTCCGTCTGTCCGCCCGTCTGTCTGTCTGTCTGTCCGTCCGTTCGTATGTTCGACTTGACTTGCTGTAATATATTTTTCATCATTTACAATTTAATTAGATGTCGTTTTTGGTCAAAGGCGCGCATGCAATTTTAATTGTTTTTAGCAATAGATGGGATGGCATGATTCGTGCTGACGGGACAAGTTAAGACTTGACTGGGTGCGCCGCCATACCATATCACTTTAGAGACAGGCAGAAACGCAAGCGAACAGTCAGTGTTTTTTTTTTTTTTGTACACGTCTGAGGGTAGCAAAAGTGGAGAATGCATGCAACACGTTTGTCACATAGATAGTATCTCATTAAAAAGAAATATAAAAATGCTTGGCTTTTATAGTTTCCTACTGGCAGAGCAGTAAATATTTGTTTGTAAAATGTTTAGCATACAAAAAAAATAGGTTAAAAAGTTTTATAGGCGATGATAAAGTAGCAAAGAAATGGGAGACTGCATCGAATTACATAATCCACCCAAAACAACAAAATTCTTCCAAATTATTCTTCAGAGGAACAGAAAAAAATATCGCGTCTACATCAGAACTATATGGTGTCTCTTAAATAAAAGTCACTAATGTCCTTCCTCAGACATAAAACAGGTTGCGTTGGTCCCGATAGTAAAAATTATACTCAGTCAAGAGACGAAAACAAGCTTTGGATACAACAACCATTCAACGATGACGACAATTCGCTTTAAACAACTGACTCGAATAGGAACATGGAATGTTCGCTCTTATTCTAAACCTTCTAAGCTCGCGTAAGTATGCAGAGAGATGGAGCGCTACCAGATTCAAATGCTCGGACTTTCTGCAACCAGATGACTCGGGCAAGGCAAATCTTGCACCCTGTCATCTACAGTAGCCGCACTCAAAGACAAGCAAATGGTATAGGCATAATAATAGCCAAAAGTTTGAGGCCTATCTCTGACCGCATAAATAACAGCTCGATTTAAAAGCAAGTTTCACAATTTAAACATTATCCAGTGCTATGCACCTACCGAACCAGACACAGATGATTCCAAGGACGAGTTTTATAATCTTCTCGACTTCATAATCAACTATGTCCCTAGTGACTTTAATGAAAGATCGGCGATAAGAACACCAACGTCGAGAGGTTCATTGGTCGGCAAGGAACAACAAAGGAGACCGGCTACTCGATCTTTGCGCCACACAGCAAATGTTTATTGACGAAAGCAATACCTGGGAGTATACCTGGGAGTTCCCCGATGGGCGCACTAGGAATCAAATCGACTATGTGCTGATTAACAGGACATTTCAAAATTGTCTGATGGACGTGCGTGCGTATAGAGGAGCTGATATGTACAGCGATCACAATCTGATTCCAGAAATAATAATAAGGCAACAGTAACGCAAACAGATCTTCAACCTGGATGGCCTGTTAACACCAGCCATGCTCAAACGGTACCAAGCAGAAATATCCTCTGCCCCTTTGCGTCATAATTCTACACCAACTTGGAAGCAAATCCAAACAGCGTGCTCTTAAACTGCGGAGAAAACGGTCGGCTTGCAGCACTTCAAGACATAAGCCGTGAATAAGTAACACCACCTGGACTCTAATTGAGGAGCACAGGCTATAGAAAGCACAGCTGAATGCATGCGCAATGCATGACCGCAGCAAACTGTCGTGTCCGTTCGGATAAGAGGGCTTCTGTAGAAAGCATAGCCAGTAAGGCAGAACAGCCTATTATTATTATCAAGGCTAGGAACGGGACTAGTCCATCAACAGTCGCAGACCAACTGATACGCTGGAAGGAGTTCTTTGAAATTGATGTCACTGAGTCAGAAACTCCAGCAAATCTCAATACCGAGCAGCGTCGAAACCCCAACAGAAGTATTTCAACTGATACGCCTACTGGGGACGAAATAACCCAGGCCTTAAGCAAGCTAAAAAACAACAAAGCTGCTGTGCCAAATAGTTAACCGGTCGAACTGCTTAAGTACAGCGCAAAACCATCTCACGCGCCTACACCCAATTATTATTCGACCGGCATGAATATCTGCGAGCATTCCAGATGACTGGAAGGAGGGGGTGATCGTCACTAAACCCAATTGGCGTGGTTTAACGCACTGAGCTCTATCCAAAAAGTACTGGCCGTCATCATCTAAGCCAGAATCTCGCTAACTTTAAACACCCAATTACGGTGAGAACAGAATGGGTTCCGACCAAATCGGTCTTGTGTAGGTCCCCGTTATACCTACTTTTTGTGTACTTCGAGCGGGCGTTTGACACCATCCATAGAAACGCGATATGGATGTCACTGAACAGCTGTGGGATGCTTGAGAAAATGATTGACACGTCATAGAGGCATTTTACGAGGACAACAACAACTCGAATTGCATTATTAACAGAGGTGTCCGACAAGGTTGTGTACTCTCACCTCTTTTGGTCCTCGACGGGGTTCTAAAGCGTACAAATGCGGAGGTGCCAGAAGACCTGCAGTGAAGTGGAGACTTAATCAGAAGCTTATCGACTTAGACTATGCTGATGACATTTGCTTTATGACGCACACGCATAGTCGTGCTGCAGCGAAGCTTCGGAGTCTGAAAGCTAATGCTCGTACAATAGGTCTCCAAATCAACTTCAGCAGTGCCACTGACAGCAGCATTGTCACCATTGAAAATGTTAAGAAGTTCTCCTATCTTGGCAGTTATATTACAGCGTCATAGCAACAGCAACGATAGACTAAAAAAGGCGGAAGTTGAATTGGATAGGTCACACCTTGTGCAGAGAAGACGACAACATTGCAAATATGGCCTTCCAGTGGAACCTACAAGGCAGCTGTCAGAGGGGACATACAAGGCAAACATGGATTCGCACTGTCCATACTAAAATCGGGTCCAGGGCAACGTGGAGTGAACTAAGTTGAGCCTTAACAGCTGATAGAAGTCGTTGGAGGGCATTTGCTTGCTCCAACTAGGAGTAATACTTTAAATTAATTTGAAATCTTATAAGATTAAGGAATTATAAAAAAAAAAATAGTATGTAGGGTACCACATACCATTAATTAAATTGTAGGTTAGTCTGGAGAGTTGCTAAATATATCTATTGATAATGCATAATTTCCATGAGCTGCAGCTAGATATATATATATATATAGCATCTGCATTTAAACTGTGCCATGATTTGTCTATATAATCCTTTTTTTCCCCTTTTTCCGACAAAACACACAACGTATTATTTTACAAAATAGACTACAAGCCTGAAAGCTAACTATCTGTCTGCTCCTAACTAAATATCTAAGATGTTTTTTTTTTTTTTTTATTAACATTTTCTCTCCAGCAAACTGTCTACGACGCATATGTCCGTCCGTCTGTCCGTCCGTCTATCTCGTCTGGTTGTGCTAGAGAAAGATTACTTATGCCATTTGCGATCTTTTTCTGCGATAAATACGCGTAATTTCATCTTTATCCTGCGATTTTTATCTGCGCATTGCAAATTTATGGCCATCGAATGCAGAGTCGAATGACTCCGTGGCTAGAAGTAGTCGAGTAGTCGAGTCGTTCAATGCGCATTTCAAAACAGCCTCCAATTTGTTATAATCGTACAACGAAGCAATAGTACTGAATGTAATGGCAATCCATGTGGCTATGATGTGGGGGAGGGGGCAGGGGGCAGGGGGGTAGGCACACAGGCAGCTCGCGTTTGTTTAGCGCATAATTTATTTGCGTTGATTTAACTAATTTTACGACTGATACTCATTATGCTGTATGGAAGTATATGGCAGGCATTGGTATGCAGTTTGACAGTATGGCGGCTGCCGATACAATTCGGAGTCAGTTACACCATTCCAGCACGACATATGCCAAGCCAAACAGCTCAGATTTTCATTATCAGAGATAAAGATTTTTTCTGTCGAATCTTGTCTTGATAACTGTTTACCATATTCAATTTAAAGCCAATTTTTTTTGTTTGTTTTTTTTTTTTTTTTTGGTTTGAATGCTTTTACATGTTGTAGTCTGGTTTGAAGGATCAAGCGAATGAATGAAAAGTCATGCCAGAGAGTATATATAATAAGAGGAATTAATATAAATATGTCCGTCTAAATGGGTTTCGTATGAATGAACACTAAGCCACATAAAGTCGACTCCACTGTTCAAAGGCTGAAGAAGAACAAAGCCCTTGGCATTGCAGCAACTATCAACCAACCTAAGGAACTTTCCAATGTCAGCATTACATTAAATAGTGTTCCTATTCAAAGCCATAACATCTCAGGGAAAGGATGAAACTATTTTTATTAGAAATTTGGAAAGTCTGGAAAGAGTGATTGTCGCGCAATCAGTCATCATCAGTTTTGATTTTGTACTGGAAAGAATTTATTTACCAATAAAAGACTTTCGTCGGACTCAAGTGGACTGCTACAGGACTGCTGATCCAACTCAAGCTGACTTTTCTTGCACCATTTTTTTCCGTCTTCATACGATGATGACTTCGTTGTACTCTACGCTTCAGTTTGTGTCTGCGAATGGATTGCAGAAACACCTGCAAGCTTGCTAAACGGCCCATGTGAGAGCTCAAACTTTAAAATAAATAGCAAACAAATAATTTCTAAAAGTGTACCAAGACCTGACTGCAAAAAAAAAACCAAAAACAAACAAGTAAGAAAATAATAGTCGGGCATAACCGACTGTAAGAGGTCCTGTACCAGTAGAGGTCGCCTAAAAAATACATTAAATGTTTCCCTTGCTAGGAAATTAATAAGAAAAAGTGGTACTGACGTAAAGTATTTTGCTCCTCCCACTTCTCACTACACGAATAATTGCCTTATAAAACCTTTTTTATGTATGAAAAGAAAAAGGGAGGACGGAAGTATCATAGGTCCTTCAAATTCAATTGCTTATAAAATCGTCATTTATTATCCGATTTTGTTGAAGTTTTGGGATTTTGGCTTAGAGAGACGTGATGTCTATACTGGCATAGAAATGTTTACCCTTAATGGGGATTTTATGGGGAATGGCAAAATTATAAAATAAACTGCTTAAATTCCGGCGATGTCCTAGTCGAATGCAAAAAAAAAAAACGAATAGAAACTTCGTTACCATTTCCGAGGTGCTTTCGTTCATATGGATGGCCATATGGACAGACTGACATGGCTTCTCTATCACTCCTGCCCATAAGAGGAGTAACTTTGGGCTGTCTCCGACCATTATTTCTACCAGTTACATACATTTGCACAAAATCAATAGACAGTCAGACGGTTGGATAAAAATAAACCGATTTTTCTTAGCATTGTTCCATTGCATTATTTTATTGGGTCCAAAGTTCTACAGAAATTATTAAAAATTCCATTTTTAGTTCGGGTATGTGTGACGGTATGATGGATGGTTCTATTTAAAACTCAATTGGGTAATTCACAGCTTTCTCTTTTACAGCCATAACATTTAATTTCTATGTTACAAACCACCTCTTCTGATCACCTCTACTTAGCTTCGTTTTTTTGAAGATCTTCGAATAGTGTTTACACAAATTTCTCAAGTGAAGACATACTTTTATAATAATCTGGAGATGAAGCTATTAAATTACTTTTTGCGTTGCTCCAGAATAGTCTATCAACTAACCGAAGAAATTTTAGAACTCCAATATGTGCCTTCTCAAAGAAATATACTTTCAATCGTATGGTTTGAAAGTGAATAGCGTTTAGCGTGCATCTGCCAGGTATTGATCAAGGAAGAAATGATAATATTTAACCAAAGTCCCCAGCATATACTATAGATGTACCTTGCATAAAATTATTCTTCTTACAAGTGGCACATTTAAAGCCCCCACACAATAACATCACAGATTTATAAGACTTAAGCTGGTCTAGCTCCTATTCTTCCATTGCATCCAGTACATATTATTTGTGTGATGCAAATATAAGGAAGCTGCTTTCGCCCTCCATGTAACAAAGTTGCTTCAATAAGGGATGATGCAACATTATCCTAACTTCATGTATTAACATATTTCGTTTGAGAAGGGTACAGCTCTCTATCGCAATATATCTTCACTGAGTGGATCTTACTTCATGCAAATACTTCGTGTACTTGAAGCGGCACTTGTTAGCAAAAATTTTGACTTAAGCAAAGTGGATCGTCTTCAAGCAAATCAAGTATGAAAAATACTTCTTCGATATTATTTATTTACTTCGGAGAAATGTTAATGATGTCGTACCTCGCAAGGCATGTAGGAGTAAAAGCATTCTGCATCACTAGGAAGTATTTATTATGTAAATATGTTCCAAAATGGCAGACGCACGAATGTCATATCGGGGCACTAAGGGAAGTGTTCCAAGTTTAAGAAAAATTTATGGAAACTTTTGGAGGAGCTTTTGAAGAGCGTGCAACCAGAATAAATTAGATCTACATATGGACCAATTCTGTCATTTTCCAAGAAAGAAGCATCGCTTGATCGATTAATTATTTCAGTAACGAATTTGATTAAAATTTGACCCTTGTTTGTACTTGATGTACTTTCCATATAATGGCCGACCTATATCGACCCAGTGCTCAAACAAGCTGGCATTGATGTCAGCCAATTATAAATAATGGATGACGACGACTGCGACGACGACGACGAAAATACTAAGCGCCGCAATGCCTTGAGATGCCGTTCCGTCCGTTGTTTATTCTGCGAAAACATAATAAGAGATCCGATACAATCCTCTACGATACGATCGAATCAGTTAGGCGGCGGCAGGCGATTATCCGATTGTCCAACGGTCTGTCGCACTCTATTTCAGGTAAGTCTCTATGTCTGTCCATTTGTCTGTATATCTATTTCTCTATCTGTTAGTCTGTCTCTATTTCTGTCTGCCATTGGTGTCGCGTCGCCGCCATGGTGTGTTGTGGTGTGGTGGGCCTGCCATACGCCAGCCGCCAGCCACAAGCCGCTAGCCGGCTGCCAGTCCTTGTTTGTATCTTTTGGATCTATTATTTGACTTTTATGTGCGCATAAATGCGATATGAGCCGTCGTCGTCGTTGTATTCGATTCCAACTCGACTTTGGTCTGCGGACAGTTTGCTTTTCCAACGTCGTCGTCGTCGTCGCCGCCGCCGTCGTCGTGTGGGTTTCACATACCCAAAAGTTGGCACTACTGCGGCCTGCCTCCCTCGCTGCTCCCCACAGCGGCAACGTCTTCTGTGATTTTTCATTGTAGCCACGCTTATATTTCCAGTTTTTCCAGCTGAAGCAGCGAAAAATCTCACTGAACACATGGACAAATTGAAGTCGAAGAAAAAAAAAATGGAAAAATAATGAAAAATCAAACAAACCAGCGAGTTAACAGATACAGATAGAAAGCTTAGAAAGATGTAGTGCGCACGCGGCAAGGAGGAGGCTTCTCAAACCGGGAGATACATATTATAGGTATATCCAGTAGATACTCGACTACGACGACGACGACGATGACGACGACGACGATGTCGCTTGACACTCATGAAAATCGCATTCGCTGGCGTTTTATGTTAATTAAATGAATTTTTATTTTACTATTACTTCATTTCTTGTGTCAATGAGATATTGAATTGTTGTAATTGTTCAGATAAATCGCGTATTCAATTGAATTGAATTGAATTGAATTGAATTGAATGGAACTGAATTGAATTGAATGGATTCGCTTAAGCGTATAAAAATTCACATTATGAACATTTTTTGATGGCCTTTTTTCTGTTCGTTTCAATTTATTATTAAAAATAATTAATTCTGCCACGGTAGCTTCTACATTTTACAGTCCTACGTAACATCAGTTATTGGAAATTGAATTATGGAACTTAAGATCTCTTAAACGAAGTGCAATACATCACTTAAGCGAAGAAGTTTCACAGCCTTTTGCCATCTCCACTTAGATTGGAGCGATTGTTACTTACATTGAATACAAGTGATCCGAAGTAGAAATAGGAGAAACTAAATATCTATACTTCAAGCCTTTACCTCTTAAAGTCTCCAAAGCATTGATGTTCATATGAACGGTGAGACAGACGGACATATATCCGTTGACTCGATTTTGGATGCTGATCCACATGTTACATTATAAACTTTTACCAAAGGGCTACAAAAATTAAACAAATTTGTCAGCACAACCAACAGATTGAAGCTCGTAGGAATCTATGATCCCTCAAACACAAACTTTCCACTTTCTACTTGTGTAAATATTTTTAGTATTGCAAAGTCAAATAATAATCGACAGATGACAATCGATATTTTTTTTTTTTTCTTTGACAAACTAAATGTGTCCGACTGTGCAGGGTTACCTTAGAAGTTCTTACTACATCTTTTATGCCAAATAATTAGCCACTCTACTAGCATCATTAATAGATTGAGAAGCCGTGGTTAGATCGAATTATCTTGATTAAAACTTCTACTTCTACAGGACACCTTAGAGCTTGAAAAAAAAATGTTTCTCTTTAATAGTTTAAAATTCTTGGCATTGCGAAATGGACAGCTTTGTGCATCATCCAGATTTCTCTCAACAGCCAGCTCCATATCAGGATTTATATGCTGTCTAAGCAAATACTAGCAGGTGATTGATAGAAGGTGTTGCTGAGGAACGGTCTGAAGATGCTGACCACTAAGTGAACGGAATTTAATGCGACACAACTACGAACTGATAAAGGAATGCCTTAAAGAGACAACAAAGTCCAGAAGATCTGGAGTTCTAGTGACATACATAGGGCATTAGATGCGGGGAGACAGTAGCCACCATGGATTGTTATTTTGCATTCTAGTCTTCAGCAGCTAGAAAACTATCTCCAAGTCCAGAGAAGTATGTGAGGAAATAAGGCGGAATTAATTTTTTTGTTTTTTTTTTTTTGTTTTGACCTCTGAGCTGATTTATGACTTCTAATGGTTCATTATTAAAAGTGTTCCATGTATTCCATTACCCGGGTATTCAATTGTAGCCCGACTATACCCTATTAACTGAGATATTTTGGATGTGATTCATTTTAACAAAGTTTTTGAAAAATATTTGTTCAATAGTTCAACTTCAGTCGCCACCATGGAACTTCAGTTAAGTCTCCCAGATCATCATTGCTCATTCATACTGCACTGCAGTTCTCTTTGATCCGAAGAAGGTTTTCAAGCGAGTCTAGCACGATGGACTGGTTTCTAACAGTTATGGAGTAGCTCCATAAGGCTATTAGGGCCACCCAATCATCTCGTAAAGCTGAAGTTCAAAATTAGCATCTGTCCATTCAACGACATTCACAAGAATTTGAAATCTTTAACAACACATTGTGACGAAACCTACTAATATTATGTATGTGAAAGTGGATGTGCGGGTGGATGAATGGTCTCTCTTTAAGGCATAAACCGCTAAAACAGATTTGTATGAATTTTAGTAAGGGAATATATGGGATATTGGAATAGAACTCAACCTCCATATAAACAATATAAAGAATTTGTCATATCTTTGCAACCATTTAAGATACAGAAATGAAATTTGATATACTTGGTAATAGAATCGGAAGCAGGAAGATCCATTGGATAATTGGGAAAACGCATCATAAAAAAAGAAGTTCCAATTATATAAACTATGACTGTAAAATTTACTGTCAAATGCAGTGGAAATTGTTTAAGTTTGGAGGCAAGTTTGAAAGGTAAGAAGAACATTTCAAATAACTGACGTTGGCTTTTGTTTCAATTCCATTGTTCCGCACTGCAAACTTTTAGTGTAATGAAAATAGTTTAACTAACTTTTAGGGCTACCCTACACGAATGACTGACGGACTATTGGTTGTCTAACTCTCCGATTTCTGTATCGTATTTCGAATATTTCGGATTGGTTTTACTTAGTTTTTTTTTTTGTTTGTTTGTTGTTTGTGTCTCGCAGCGGCTTCGTCGTCGTCGTCGTCGTCGTCGTTGTTTCTTTACCTTTATACGAACTGTCTTGTACTTTTATGGACTTGTTTGGTCTTATCAATAATTTATGTCAGATTATAACGTTATGTCACAATAAATTAATGTTGGCAACTTATTTTGCTTTGGCTTTGTTGTTTTTAATGCAATTTTTTTCCGCGATTTTCCGTCGTATTTTCTTTTTTAATTTTATTTTATTAATATTATTTAATGTTGCTGAGTTATAAGACGCCATCGTCGTCGTCATCGTCAAAGTGCCTGACGATGACGACGACGATGGCGTCTTATTGGCAACGGCAACGGCAACGTTGGACGCATTGCTGCACTTAAATTGGGATTTATTGCCGCTGGTATGGCATGTAACGCGTGATAGTCTCATGGAGTCTCATGGAGTTGTATTGTATTTTTTGACAAAATTTGACGGCTGTCTCGACTTTTTCTATATCGATGATGGATCAACATTTGCTATTTTTCAGTTTGTGCAAAATTGTTTACAAATTTTATTTCGAAGGATCATGGAATCAATTTTAACAATGTTTGTTAACAAATTAGTCGACCGACTTTCTTTAAGTAAACCGACTTCAAAAAAGGAGGAGGTTCTCCATTCGACCTTTTAAACGACTTCAAAAAAGGAGGAGGTTCTCCATTCGACCGTTTTTTGTGTGGGTGAAATTTAATTACATGGATTTGGAGAACAAATCATGTTAAGTTTGATCAAACTCGGAGCGGTCAAACGCCCGGCCCCCATATAAGCAATAAACAAAATTCAACAAATATTTGCATCGATCGAACTCTGCAGAACAACAACCAAGCGGAACTATGTTGAGGATGGGTGGAAGTAACCTAGTGGTCCGTGGCAATACATTCGATACTACTCATGTCTAATGCCAACCTCGTTTAAATGATCAAAGAGTTTGAGAAAAAAAATGCACGCTGTTGCTGGGGTCTTTAGGCTTCTCATAAGCGACTTCGATTCATTATGGATAATCATTTGTATCTTTTAGGCAGCAGGCTATACCATAAAAAAAAGACTTAAAAAACAATTTAATTAATTTCAAAGTAGTCTGGAACAACTATAAAGTCCGGGAAATTGAAGGATCCCGATGGTGTGCTAGCTAAATCCTAAGCAAGATCAGGCTAACATCTTCGCAACCAATTTGGAGGCCAGGTTTACACCGTTTTCACTTGCTGACGTGAATGATGTGGCCAGAATGGTGCAAATCTTTGATGTCCCTCTTCAAATGGACTTTCCAATGAGAGCAGTCCCTAACAAAGAAGTCATGGGAGTCATAGGGTATTTGCTTAGAAACGAATGTCGCCCCAGATTTGGCTTAACAATATCGTCCTTGATCAGTTAAACGAGGTCAAGTATCTAGTTGTGACGCTGGGCAAGAGGCTTACATTTGAACGACATGTCAATATTTTAATATTTAGATGTCGCCTCAGACTAAGGATGCTCCATAGGAGGTGTAAGCTAGCCTTACGCTGCAAGCGAGCAGTTTACAACTATGCGGTGGTTCCTATTTGGAGATATGCGATACAAATATGGGGTATCGTAGCCAAAACACACAGGCAGCGAATCCAAAAACTGCAAAATAGAAGTCTTCGTGAGGTTAAAGGGTAGCCCTGGTACGTCTGCAATAAAATACTACACCGAGACTTGAGACTGAACATCGTACAACAAGAAATCATCCACCGCACAAGCCGCTACAACTTCAGGCTTGCAAGAAGTTTACCACATGGGCGTCCAATAAGAAGATTAAGAAGGACTTATATTGGAATCGGCGCTACACATTATAGACGGAGATGACTGTAAAAAATAAAAAATCGAATCTTTAGTTTGGTCAAAATTTCTTAGAAAAGATTAAACCAGCTTCAAAGCAAAAAGGGCTTCGAGATCTTTTTATTTACATATACGAAAGTCGGACGGACGGACAGACGACGGTTTTTTTTTTTTTTTAATCATTCTTTTGTGCAACAATGTTGATGCAAAGTCTTATATCATAGTCTGCCTAGTATTATTATTGACTAGTTTAGCCAATTTTTTGTCTATTTTCTATTATTCACTTCAGTGATTTGCATATTTCCGGCGATAATACTAATTAGATAAGCCACTCGCGAGTGTTCAAAGTGCGAAATGCAGCGCTATCTCCCGTACTAGTAGAGATTTGATTTGAACACAGCTACTGGTACTGTTTCCATACGAGTTTCCGATCACACCTTGCTCGCACACAAGCGTTCGTGAGTTCATTTTGCATCACTTTATGTTCCGATAAGTGAGCACTTAACGCATGCGCGTTGCACGCTGCTGCATTCAGAGAGGAAAATATGATTAGCAACATGAAAATGCGTGAAAAATTTCACGCTGACACGCAAGTTTAAGGAAAGACTACACATAGAACGCTTGCTTGGATGCACAGCATAGAGTCGCTACTCAGTGGCAAGTGACACTCCTCGCCACTCCAGTTGCAGTTGCAGTTGCAGCAAGTAGCAAATATTCAATTAATTCGTTCACTCCAACGTCAGACGCTGTCAGTAGTTTGTCGGCATGAAGCGGGCCTGAGAGACTGCGAAGTAACTCCTCCGTTCAGGAATAATACTATGTCGCCTCGCAGGCGTATTTAGCAGCACAATCGATCGTAAATCATAATCGAAAAACCGCAGGCGATAACGATGATGCCATGCCATGCTCCACCACTCAGTTCAGTTCAGTTCAGCTGGTGGCAGTGGCAATTCCATGCAGTCCAACAGTTCGGACTAGTCGCTGCTGCCGACTTAAATATCTTTTGACGTTTGCCATGTACCGCCACAAAAAAGAAAAAGAAAAAGCAAAAAAAAAAAAAACGTCGCCGCCGATTTCATCCAATTCAATCCGTTCGTTCCGTTCCGAACCGAACCCAACCCAATCGCAGGCGTTTTGATGCTGTCGCTTAGGCGGCGGTAGTCGAAAAGTTTGATTTATGTTTTGTCTGTTTTGAATATGTTTTCATAGGCAATGCCCGCAGCACCGGCTCAACACTGACTGCCCACAGCTACACACATCATAGCTGGGCAACGACAGTTCCGACAGTCGTTTGGTCCAGGCGACACTTTGTATTGTGTTCGTTTGTGAAAAGTACTTCAAAACATTTTACATTCTAGCAGACAGTCAAAGTTTATCACGCATTTAACTAATCACTACTGGGCAGCACCTGTCAAATTGTTGGGCTTTTCTATGCAAGCCAAAACCAATAGAGTGACCATATGAAACTATAAAATTTTCAATTGAATTAAAGTGAAAGATTCTGCTAAATAATTGGACGGACAACAGTTTGTATACGATTCGCTGGAACTTGAAGATCGATTTTCGATTGCAGGTGCTAATTGTAACCGATTGGCTTGTAGGTTGCCACATCATAGCGTCATAAAAACAACGCATTAGGGTTGAGCCCGCTTTTAAGAATATACTTATTTAGAATATATACAATAATAATAACCACAACAACAACAAATAAAATCTATCATCAATTCATCAAAAGTTCACCAAAAAGTATCCTGAAAATAAGTTGGCAGATTCAGCTGCAATTTTTCATCAAATTCAAATAAAATGAAATAAGTTCTTCAAGAAGACAAAGAAGAACTTATTTCTTCTATCTTTGATCTTTGAAACATATAGATGACTTGGATTGTTTCCCAAACATCTTCTTACCGATAAGCACCTGCATTTATGACGCTATTCATCACTTTTCATATTCTGGATAGAAATAAAGTCATCATTGATTTATTATGTTAGACCGCAACTCGGTCATAACTTGACTCTGGTTGAGTTTTAAGTGATCTACTGTGAAGAAGGTTAAGTGATCTAATATAAATTTTGGATTTTATGTGATATATTATGAAGTTTACCAAAAATGAAGTCTAACGACAACAAATCGCATGAATTTACACCTTCTGGAAACTAATCGCGCAATACAATCAAAATCGGTCGTGTTTTATGGCTTGTTGAAACCAAAAATAACGGAAGCAGAAATTTTTACTCAGAGACCATTGACTTTCATCGTTTTCGAATGAGAAATGGTTCTTAACGCTGAAGAACATTTTTTTTTTTTGACAAACAACCTCCTTCTCTAGTCTCTATTAAACACATCTATTGCGCTGCAAATGGTCAACTGTTCTCAATTGTTTCGTGAGCTAGATTTTTTATATGGATGATGCAAATCCATATTCTCCATTAAAAATTCAATTCTTTTTTAATTCTTCAAATGGTTCATTTTCGTCAGACAATAGACTAAAAATGACAATATGGAACAATAAATCTTTGTCATATATCAAGGATGTCAACACATCATCTCTGAAACCACTAAATGTATAAATCGACATATGGAACTTATTGCAAAAAGACTCCATGTCTGAACTTAATGGCAATCAATAGGACATATGATAGAAGTTTACTAATAATTTATAATATAAGGCATCAGAGAAGTTTTTCTTTTCAGAATTCTCGCTTAAATGCAAGAAGTAAGAATGCTTCAGTAGCCAATCTATTTGAACCATGACCTCTACTCAAACTTAAATGTATACAAAAAGAGGTGTGGCATATACTTATATTCCTCATTCGCAACGGAAGCTGAGTTTATACAGCAATGTCCGTCTTCCCATGCCACCATGTGTAGGAGGAACAGAACGAAAGACATCTATAAGTAGATCAAGTTTAGACAAACCATTTTTGTTTTTTTTTTTATTTTATATACAAAAACTTTGGCTTTTAGGTCAAAAATGGTCACCTTAACAAACATCAATAGGAAGACCAACATGCAGATACGACAGTATATGACCGATCGAGTGAGCGAAATAAATAAATCTGCATATGGACAACAAGTTTATTTATATTTTATGAGTTTCTGATTGTATTCGACGTTTATAGAGCGAAGTCACAGCACCAGCAGCAGCAGCAGCAGCAGCCGCCGATGTCGTCTATGGAGTCTACGGTGGCAGCTTGCATGCTGCATACGCATTTACTTCAGCAGTTGTACCAGTTGGTATCACATATTGACCACTAACGATCGCCAGAGTCAAACACGGCAGCAAAGACTACTGCTCAAGTGTTCCCACTAAGACGTTCGTTCGGTCGGTCGGTCGGGTCGGTCGGGTCGGTTAGCCCAGCCGGTAGCAAGTAGCAAGCAGCCGGCAGCACCATATGGCGCGCGCACAATAAATTTCAATGGTGATTAATGGACTTTTATGCTCGGAAGCTGCATGAGTTATCATATTTCAGATATCAGTAGCAGTAGTAGCAGCAGCAGCAGCAGCAGTCGGTTACCATTCGTTTTTACTATTGACCGATCGTTCGCCTCAGTCAGTCGCCTTTTTAAATGCAAATGTGGAAATGATCTACAAAAAAATATTAAATAGGTACATGGGAAACTCAATGGGAAATGGGCGGACGGAAGTATCATAGTTCGTTCATATTCAATTGCTTATTTATTATCCCTCATATATTATTCGATTTTGATGAATTTTTGGGATTTAGGCTTAGAAAGAGGTTATCTCTAAACTGGCATCTTCATTTTTTGATTTTATGCGGAATGGGAGGAGGTGCAAAATTTTAAAATAAACTCGTAAAATTCCAGCGAAGTCCTAGTCGAATGCAAAAAGAACGAAGTCTCATATATAACCGTTTCCGAGAAACTTTCGTTCATAAGGACGGACAGACGGACATCGACTTCTGTATCATTCCTGACTTTAGAAGGTTTCCGACCATTAATTCTACCTGTTACATACATTTGCACAAAACCAATAGGCTTTTCGGTACAGTACCTAATAAGACGTCAGGTGTTCGAATCTAGTTCCAGTAAGTTCGGAAATCCTATCAAAGCTGCTGAAGATTGTTACCTATGATAATTCCTAGTCTCAGCGACCTTTCTAGGTTTTTTTTTTATACTCTTCATACAAGTCTTTGGTAAGGTTTTGGTTTGAAAATGGATATAAACACTTTAAATTGAAATTACCGCTATGTGGCCACAAAATGGTACCGCTACCGCAATACAAAAACATTTTAACTTTGCATTGACATATTTTTATGTATTTTTTTTTTTGAAAGTTTGATATTAAGTTTAATTAATTAACGACATAAAGAGTTGATGCCTAGCTAGATCAAGTATTATTAAATTCCACTCCTACCGAGCGTGCCAGTGTGTGAAGTGCATACAGGCTTCCGCGCTTCCACCGAAATGAACGCTGATTTCGTTTGTTTTTAACGATTTGAATTCTTGCTAATTTAATTAACATTTTAAACATTTCGAATTAATTGTACAATAATACGTTAAGTGCTCTGCTAATTATTAATGATTTCAATTAGCTTCATTAGACACAAATCAAAATTTGTCACCGCCATCACACATCGCCAGCAACAGCGACTGAAAATTTATCAATTGTGAATGAGTCTATTCCGCCCGTTTGGCTAGAATCAGCTGATGAAGATTTTAATGACAACCGGACGCCATTTTTCGAAGAATGGAACATAAAATTAGCAAAAATAGCTTATTCAGATTTTCAAATCGCTGTCTTCTACCACAGTGCACAGTGGTTAAATTTTTCTTTTCTGTGTTGAATGAAAAAATTTTAATGCACAATTAAAATTCTGCACCATAATCAAACAATTTAACAGCACAAAAAAGTATCTCCACAAAATATATTTGGCAAGTTGAGCTTCATTTTTGGAGCAATTAATTTTCGAGGGAGGAGCATCATTTCAATGAATATATGGGGAAATATGAAATTTCATGGCACTATTGTAAAGTTTCTTATTCCAAAAAATCTACAAAAAAAAAGATATTAAACAAACTTTTGATTCAGCTCTGATCCAATAATATCAAAAGAATCTTCCATAAGTATTGGAAAAGTTGATGATCTCCAGAATGCGAAAACTTTTAAATAAAGTTTTTCTAAACAAAACAAATTTTTTGACGGATCCATTCTATGATACGAGTATATATGCCAGCTGATTTCGAGAACTATTAACTGAATTATTCAATAGGTGTTCACTTTCAATCTAACAAATTAATTTTAAAATAAAAAAAATTCCATTAAGTGTGTCTATGAAATGCTTTTTACACTCTTTACACCGAGTGTGGACAGTCATATAAATTAGGCAAAATATTTGCAATGCATCAAACGAGGCATCGGACACGCCATAAAGTATATATAATCGCGTGTGCATATATATTAGCGTGCATAGACGAGTCGTCTGTCCGTCTATTTGTCTTCTTGAATTTAAATTTATTTATTTAGTAGCTATACCCGCCGAGCTTTGTTGCGCCCAGTAAAAGCTTCTGTCATCATGAATGTTGTGTCTTTATTTCTATATATGTTCTCTGTAGACAGCTAGCCATAACGTCTATAATTTTTTAATGGATCTTATTTCTTTCGATCCGTTTAAGTTTGATACCGAATATCACCGAAGAACCTCTCCATCTTTTGAAGATATGAAGGTGAAGATATATTACTCGCACCATGCATATGAATGCAAAAAAAGGTTCTGTAACTAAATCTGGATATGACGAGAAATATTGCAATGCTACTGCAGAGCAGAAAGTTGTGGTATCGAGAGAGAAGAGCAAAAGCACCTTTTCAGACCCAAGAAAAGCTTAAGCTTGATGATGTTAAGAGGTTATTCGATTGAACTAAATCTCAAACATTATATCAAAAGGTAGAGCGTGCCACCGAAAGTTTTAAGCCCGTAGTTACTTTCTGCAAAAAAGAAAACTTCTCTAACTTACTTGAAGGCAATGGAGCACACAATGCCGGACTATAACAATTTCGGTTCGGTTGCAAAATAAAGCGGAAGACTTCGATGAATTATTCAAGACCCAGGTTATAGGATATGAAAGATATGGTTCGGCAAATGCATGGCCAATAACTGGAATAACAGCGTTCTTTTCCTATTTTTGAGAAAGAAGTTTCCTTAAAATCGGATATGAAAAAAAAAATAAGGAAGTGCTGATGGGACAGTATCAGTGTGGTGGCTTCATAACAAAAAGCTGAGCAAAGCTTTGTCAGCATAGGAAACTCTCTGAGCATTTTGATACCAAAAAAAGTTTTAGGCAGGTAGAAGTCCCATCAAACGATTTTTCAATCTAAACTAAATATCAAGCATATGTAGGATCGATCTTCTAGAAAGAAGTAATGTAACTCGAGTACACGGTGATATTATCTGCACACAAACGGTTGTCGAGTTAGCTAGGTGTGCTCAGTGATTAAAAAACTATCACGACTGAATGGTTTATTGGTGAAAAAGAGCAAGATGAAGTATTTGGAATCTTCTCGTATGCCTTCATTTTGTTTTCGATGGTATGTGACGGTGGAGAATATACACTTCTGTGCTGAAGAAAACTTGGTCTCCCTAGAATTGTAAACAATCAGAAACGAGAACTTAAATCTGAAAATCAGGCAAAGAATCACCTTTGTTAATAGATGCTACATTGGGAGTAGAGCCCGCTCCCGATTCGTTGATAATCCGGGTATTGCTGCATAGCACAGAAGCATGGATCCTTATTTAATCAGATGAAAATGCTTTGTGAGTCTTTATGAGAAGTTATTGTTGCAAGATTTTTGGACTTTCTACAGTTAGAGTACAGTTTCTGTCAAGTATGGACTATGAACTATGAGAGCTATTCGATGAGTTTAACATAGTACGTCAATAAAGCTCCAACCGTATGGTTTAAATGAGGGCCCAAATTCAATTATTGGATGTTATAGAGCTTTGGAGCAGGTTTGTAGAGCATTTTGTTTACTTGGATTGAGATGTTAATAGTGCGTCTTCCTAACTGCAACCGGCTATGTATAAACTTAGACCTAAAGATCAGATGTTGAAAACGTGGAGTTTAATATTGACCAAGAAACAGACACTGCGACATATTGTTATGGCTTTTGTGACCTCTTTCAATATGTTAAGGTTAATTTCTATTTAAGCCTAAGACTGACCTTTGTTGAAACATTGCTTTACCCACTTGGAAGAGAGTTCTCAGCAGGTAAGTGATTTGATTAACGTTTGTTTGAGTGAAAATATTGGCACCTGAATGGACCTTAATGCAGTAAGTGCTTCAGGCCTAAGTTTCAAGCGACACTTATTCCAACTAATTTATTTAGTTTTCAGCCAAGTAAGCCTATTTTAAGAAAATAAAAGCGAACAACTTTTTACATTGTTTGAACCTTTTTGAACCTTCCTACAATAATTTCACTATAAGTCGCCCGCTTTGAAGAACTAAACTCTACATTCTTCGTTTGATTTGCCACAGAATTGCAATTAAAAACTTTATTGGATACATTTTAATGTTCTTGAAGCCATAAACGCATAATACTCACTTAACAGCAGCACCAAGCACTGAGGAGGAAGTATCCGCTACAAAACTATTAAAAAACACTTGTACACACTTTTCAATCGCACACAATACGCGTCTGAGCGCGGCATGAGCAACAACTAAGAAGCAAAAAAAGAAATACAAAAAAAAAAAATAGAAAACACTGCGCGAAAATAGCAAACGTTAAGTATCTATAAGATATAAATGTATCTACGCACTTTTTTGTAGCTTTTTACTCAAACTATACGCAAAGATAACGAAACGAAACGATCGAACGATGAACGCGAATGAAAACGCAAACCGGAAAAACAAACTAACGAGCTGGGAAAAATGTAAAAAATAAAAAGAAAAACGAAAAATAAAAAACAAACCAAAGAAAATTGAACGAAAAAATTAATTGTAACAAAAGCGTTTGTGATAACGAGTCGCTCGCGCCTTTAGTAACATTCAATTTACGATTATTTACAAGAAATTAAATAAAGATACAAATGTATCTATGAAATGGCAGTTTGTTGTGCTGTTGTGGGAGCGTTTCGATTCGTTTCGATTCGATTCGATTCGCCAGTGAGATAACGTCTGAGAGTAGTTACACATTAAACATGCAATATTGAAAACGATAAAATAAAAAAACGATAAAAACAAAAACAAACAAAACAGCGCAATCCAGAAAGCGTTCCGTTCCGTTGCGATTCGATTCGACTTCGATACGTTACGATGTGAGATACAATTCAATGCGATGCGTTGCGTTGCGATACACCGAAACGAGTTGCGTTGCGTTGCGTTGTCTGCGACTGCGTCCGTTTCTGAGAACTGTGCGCTTGCGACTGAACTGGGTTGCGTTCGGGAGATGTAAGCAAAGCTCGTATAGAGCTCGCCGTCGTCGCCATCCATCGAAGAAATAACAACGATGAAGATCGAACGATGTGTTCGGTGGCCGCCATCGCCATCGCCAACACCACCACCGCCGCCGCCGCCGACACTACCACCATCATCATCGTCGTGGCTAACCAAAAAGATGAAGTTGAAGAAAGCCAAGAGCAAACAACAGCCAACAGCTAACAGCCAACAGGCCTATAGGCCAAAAAGCCTCTAGCCTAGATCTGCAGCAGTTGATGCTCATCATGTTGGCGATGATGGTTATGGTGATGATGACGGTGGTAGCTACTGCCTGCGGCCGGTGGCAACATCGGCGGCGGCTTCAGCTCAAAGCGATGCATCTGTGGTAGCTGCTGCGGCAGCACTAAAGCAGGAAATATCATGGCAATATGCGGCAGGAAAGTTCGCACTGCGCAGCTTTCGATGCGTTTCCATCAAAGTCGAATTTTACGCATGGCGCATAGGGTGTTTCAATTAGAATGGCTGATATGAGAAGCACGAAACTTTGAAATAGAGTACGAAGATTCGGCCATTTTTGTTTGGATTATTCCAAATAAGAAGTACATTTTAGGATGGTTAGCGACTGTAATCGAGCTGAAACTCCTCCAAAAACAACGAAATTATTTCCCAGAATGTTTTGGTAAAAACCCAATTTTAGCCAATTTTCAAAAAATTGGTCTTGGAATACTTTCCTAAAAATTTTCTGTAAACGATTTTATTTACAAATTCTTCTTAACAATGTAGAATGCTTTCACATGCTGTGCGAGGTACAACTTCATTCAATTTTCTCCGAACTAAGTAAATAATATGGAGAAGCGTATATCATAGATATTGAGGGGAAAGCTCTAGTTGGAGATGGATCAAGTGTTCCTAACAGAGATTACTTTCGTGAAAAAAAACTCACTAGCGGTCTTACTAGAGGTGGTCTCACTAGAAGTGGTCTCACTAGAAGTGGTCTCACTAGAGGTGGACTCACTAGAGGTGGACTCACTAGAGGTGGTCTCAGTGGAGGTGGTCTCACTAGAAGTGGTCTCACTAGAAGTGGTCTCACTAGAGGTGGACTCACTAGAGGTGGTCTCACTAGAGGTGGACTCACTAGAGGTGGTCTCACTAGAGGTGCACTCACTAGAGGTGGTCTCACTAGAAGTGGTCTCACTAGAGGTGGACTCACTAGAGGTGGACTCACTAGAGGTGGACTCACTAGAAGTGGTCTCACTAGAAGTGGTCTCACTAGAGGTGGACTCACTAGAGGTGGACTCACTAGAGGTGGTCTCACTAGAAGTGGTCTCACTAGAAGTGGTCTCACTAGAAGTGGTCTCACTAGAGGTGGACTCACTAGAGGTGGTCTCACTAGAGGTGGACTCACTAGAAGTGGTCTCAGAAGTGGTCTCACTAGAGGTGGACTCACTAGAGGTGGACTCACTAGAGGTGGTCTCACTAGAAGTGGTCTCACTAGAAGTGGTCTCACTAGAGGTGGACTCACTAGAGGTGGTCTCACTAGAGGTGGACTCACTAGAGGTGGTCTCACTAGAGGTGGACTCACTAGAGGTGGTCTCAGTGGAGGTGGTCTCAGTATTGGTGGTCTCACTAGAGGTGGACTCACTAGAGGTGGTCTCACTAGAGGTGGACTCACTAGAGGTGGTCTCACTAGAGGTGGACTCACTAGAGGTGGTCTCAGTGGAGGTGGTCTCAGTATTGGTGGTCTCACTAGAGGTTGTCTCAGTGGAGGTGGTCTCACTAGAGGTGGACTCACTAGAGGTGGTCTCACTAGAGGTGGACTCACTAGAAGTGGTCTCACTAGAGGTGGACTCACTAGAAGTGGTCTCACTAGAGGTGGACTCACTAGAGGTGGTCTCAGTATTGGTGGTTTCACTAGAGTCCCAGTGGAGGTGGTCTCACTAGAGGTGGTCTCACTAGAGGTTGTCTCAGTGGAGGTGGTCTTACTAGAGGTGGTCTCAGTATTGGTGGTCTCAGTGGAGGCGGTCTCACTAGAGGTGGTCTCAGTAGAGGTGGTCTCAGTGGAGGTGATCTCAATAAAGGTGGTCTCACTAGAGGTGGTCTCACTAGAGGTGGACTCACTAGAGGTGGTCTCTCTAGAAGTGGTCTCACTAGAAGTGGTCTCACTAGAAGTGGTCTCACTAAAGGTGGACTCACTAGAGGTGGTCTCAGTGGAGGTGGTCTCAGTATTGGTGGTCTCACTAGAGGTTGTCTCAGTGGAGGTGGTCTCACTAGAGGTGGTCTTAGTATTGGTGGTCTCACTAGAGGTTGTCTCAGTGGAGGTGGTCTCACTAGAGGTGGTCTCAGTATTGGTGGTCTCACTAGAGGTTGTCTTAGTGGAGGCGATCTCACTAGAGGTGGTCTCAGTGGATGTAGAGGTGGTCTCAGTAGAGGTGATCTCAATAAAGGTGGTCTCAGTATTGGTGGTCTCAGTGGAGGTGATCTCAATGAAAGTGGTCTCCGTATTGGTGGTCTCAATGGAGGTGATCTCAATAAAGGTGGTCTCCGTATTGGTGGTCTCAATGGAGGTGATCTCAATAAAGGTGGTCTCAGTATTGGTGGTCTCAGTGGAGGTGATCTCAATGAAAGTGGTCTCCGTATTGGTGGTCTCAATGGAGGTGATCTCAATAAAGGTGGTCTCCAGTATTGGTGGTCTCAGTGGAGGTGATCTCAATGAAAGTGGTCTCCGTATTGGTGGTCTCAATGGAGGTGATCTCAATAAAGGTGGTCTCAGTATTGGTGGTCTCAGTATTGGTGGTCTCAGTGGAGGTGATCTCAATAAAGGTGGTCTCAGTAGAAGTGGTCTCAATAAAGGTGGTCTCAGTAGAGGTGGTCTCAGAAGAAGTGGTCTCAATAAAGTTCTAGTAGAGGTGGTCTCAGAAGAAGTGGTCTCAATAAAGGTGGTCTCAGTAGAGGTGGTCTCAGAAGAAGCGGTCTCAATAAAGGTGGTCTCAGTAGAGGTGGTCTCAGAAGAAGTGGTCTCAATAAAGGTGGTCTCAGTAGAGGTGGTCTCAGAAGAAGTGGTCTCAATAAAGGTGGTCTCAGTAGAGGTGGTCTCAGAAGAAGTGGTCTCAATAAAGGTGGTCTCAGTAGAGGTGGTCTCAGAAGAAGTGGTCTCAATAAAGGTGGTCTCAGTAGAGGTGGTCTCAGAAGAAGTGGTCTCAATAAAGGTGGTCTCAGTAGAGGTGGTCTCAGAAGAAGTGGTCTCAATAAAGGTGGTCTCAGTAGAGGTGGTCTCAGAAGAAGTGGTCTCAATAAAGGTGGTCTCAGTAGAGGTGGTCTCAGAAGAAGTGGTCTCAATAAAGGTGGTCTCAGTAGAGGTGGTCTCAGAAGAAGTGGTCTCAATAAAGGTGGTCTCAGTAGAGGTGGTCTCAGAAGAAGTGGTCTCAATAAAGGTGGTCTCAGTAGAGGTGGTCTCAGAAGAAGTGGTCTCAATAAAGGTGGTCTCAGTAGAGGTGGTCTCAGAAGAAGTGGTCTCAATAAAGGTGGTCTCAGTAGAGGTGGTCTCAGAAGAAGTGGTCTCAATAAAGGTGGTCTCAGTAGAGGTGGTCTCAGAAGAAGTGGTCTCAATAAAGGTGGTCTCAGTAGAGGTGGTCTCAGAAGAAGTGGTCTCAATAAAGGTGGTCTCAGTAGAGGTGGTCTCAGAAGAAGTGGTCTCAATAAAGGTGGTCTCAGTAGAGGTGGTCTCAGAAGAAGTGGTCTCAATAAAGGTGGTCTCAGTAGAGGTGGTCTCAGAAGAAGTGGTCTCAATAAAGGTGGTCTCAGTAGAGGTGGTCTCAGAAGAAGTGGTCTCAGTGGAGGTGGTCTAACTAGAGGTGATAAATGTCATAGAAATTAAAATACTGTGTTATGGGTGTAAAAGGTCAAGCAAAGAATTAGCCAATTGAGTTTTAAACAGAACCATCCGTCATACTAAAACTAACAAATTCAACAATGTTTCTACGGAATTGGGACCTACCAAACAACTGCTATGGAACTATGATAAGAAGAGTCGATTTAGCTTTCTCCATCTGTCCGCCCCTAGAGATTCCCACTTGCATTTCCATAGCGAATTGACGCAATTTCAGGTATGAACGCAGTATCAAAAAAAAAAAAAAGTGGACCAAGAAATGTCTTCTTGAATTTTGTCCGGTATGAAACTTGTGCTTCATGAACGTCTGTTTTAGGTAATGGAGTCTGCGAGGATGTGGTTCACTAAGAGATTGAGTTATTTCCAGTACAACATCAAAACTGATGATGACGAATAATATCATTAAAAGCCTATGAAGTCAACGGGTCAGTTTTTGCAGACACTCTTTTCAGACTTTCGAAATTAAGAGTAAAAATAGTTGCATCCTTTTTATGAGATATATTGGATGGACCCTAAAGTTTGATTACAGTTGCCATAATGCCAAGGGCTTTGTTTCTTTCGAGCTTCTGACCTCGATATTGGCTTCATGAGAACCGCGGGAATATTATTTACTGTTTTACGAGGCACGATTCGGGGATCGATTCGGTTATCATTTGAATCAAATAGAAAACTCCAATGTCTTCCACAGAGAAAACGTGACATATTAAGTTGTACCCATGTTCTCAAAGATGTAAGCGAATTTGATTACTATTTGTAACGGTACTTTTAGTTTATTATATTTGCTTGTTTATACCAAATGAAAAAAATTTTATATTTATAATTCGCAAAGAGTTTGTGCAAAAGAGTACAAAATAAATAAACAAGGGCAGAGGTCGATGTGAAAGTTTTGCCGACTCCTCATTTAAGTTGAAGTGGCTCACATTAAACCAAATTTCATTGCAAATATTTTGCTTGGAATTTTTTTCAACAGATAATCACGGTTATTGAGTTAATATGTTAACCAGCTGCTGGACATATTAAATAGCGAAATCGTTAAACAATTGATTAAACTTTTCTACACAAGAGTACCATGGACCAATCCATAGTTGTCGTCGTCGTCACATCGTCACATCGTAATCATGGTCAAATCTTGTAGCAAAACTGATCTTGACAATGCGGAATGCATGCAACAAGCATTCATCAAGCGACAAAACACAGCTCGCCTGCCGTTTGCCGTCGTCGATGGTGACATTGTTGTCTGATTTGGATGGTGGTATGGTCGAATGGATCACGGAGCATCTCTGCAGCAGTTGCGTGCAACAACGAAGCGCTTCAGGTCGCTGCTAATACATGAAGTTTTAAACTCGACGAAATAACAACAACTAACAATTTTGCTAATTGCGCAGAGAAAAATCTGTATCTGCACCAATCAATCTGACGATTGTACGAGCAAACAAACGTACAAATGGATGCACGGACGGACGGACGGTCGGAAGGACGGACTGACGTTTGAAAAGGATTGAATGAATGCTTCTTGTTGTGATTGTGTTGGGAACTTGAAATACTGCCGAGCAATGCTTGGAGTCAGCTGCAAATTGGCGCACA
The DNA here is from genome assembly GCA_035044805.1 of Leucophenga maculata. NCBI lineage: Eukaryota > Metazoa > Arthropoda > Insecta > Diptera > Drosophilidae > Leucophenga > Leucophenga maculata. The sequence continues at coordinate 1,231,252 of JAWNNP010003230.1, forward strand.
AAGCGCGACACATGCAGAAAGGTCGGTTGTCTCTGCGAGAGGAAGTAAATAGTGAAGATCGTCAGCATAAGCCATGTCGTATGCAACCGTGAAACGCGGATAACTAGTTGAAAATCAAACATGACACACGCGTAACTCTGCACTCGACACGCGGCGGATTAGGTGAGCATTCAGCAAATGTTCGGTTCGCATGGCAAACGCATATTTGCATAAAAGTTGCAAACGCATGGACGGACGGACGGACGGACGGACGGACGGACAGTTAGATAGAGAGACAAATACTAAGACGGAGAGACAGGCAGACAGACAGACAGACAGCAAGAGGTGAAGCGACAATGATGTGCATGCATATATGTATGAGAGTTTCTGTCATACAAAAAAAGGCCAAAAGTGCGTAATATTTATTAATTTATTAATATTTAGTGCAAGGCTGAAGAATAGCCGTTCACACAAACAAATTTAAAGTCGAGCATGTTCGTGCCAACATGCTCTTTCAACAAACACAACATTGTGTATAAGATATTTAACATTGTTTCGGTATCTTACACACAGCGACTGCGTAGATAATTTGTGCAAATAATGTTATTTGCCTTTTACGCCCATAAAATGAAACCGATTTTGTTTGAATATAGTTTTTGCTCATTTAGAGATGTTGCAGTGTGCCATATCCTTACCCTAATCCTTGCCATGTATGTACACGTAGCCGATTTTCCAAGTCTAACATAAAATTTAACCCCTGTCCTCCTATATCACAGACTAAATTCAAGACCTAAATTTTTAAAGGAGTTATCAGCCTGCTCTAGTGCCACGAATTTAGATTACTTTTTACGAACTCACTTGACAAATGTGCTGTACCTATTTTCGTGTGCGCAATTGTAGTTCTGGCCTCATTGTACTTGGTAGGCAATGCAAATTGGTTTGCTCGCGTTCCTCATTTCATGATTCGTTTGCAATTCGGTGCGATTTAGTACGTTTGTACGTTTAATGCGCTTCAATCATTCCTCAAAAGTTGAGTATTATCATTTTGTTGAGAAATTTGTAACACAAAAATGCAGACCTTCTTTCTGTCAACATGGCTGGGTCATTCGAAGCTTTTGGGTTGGACATACCTCAAATGGCCTATCACGTCGGGATTTCGGGGAAAAATGAAGGTCTTCATAATTTTTTTTCTCTTTAACCTGACGCACAAGGTTGATCTTCAATTAAAGTTTGAAACATGCTAAAGGATTGCTTTCTAATGTACTTTTGTCTGCTAAGCACGATCCCGGGTCCCAAAATTGTAAATCAAATCAGCATTTTGGGGTTGAAGGTGAGACACCCCACAGTAGTATTCACCCAACTTCAGAGCATTCACCAAACTGCTTCTGAACCTCACAATAACAAAACTAATTTAACTTTTACCACAGAAGTACCCTGACATAACACATTTTTCGGGATTAAGTTGGTAGAGTTTAAAATGAGCTCATAAGAGCCATGAAAAGAGTTTAGAGTTCAATGGAATATACGAAGTGGTTTTGTTAGATCAAATGCAACACTGCACCCCTCATCTTTCGCCATTTTTGCATTAAAATCAATCAACGAAACCAAGGAAAAGCTTCATAAATATAGTACTATGGGGACTTTGCACTATCAATTTCAATGGTTTAGAAGTGGTTTCGTTGTGGTTGTACCAGCACAAGTGATGCCAAGCATTTAGTTCACCCAAAAGAGGTGAGGTTCAGAAATCTTTGATAAAATCCATGGAATGATGTTGAACGAACAAAAGTGTGTGAGGTTGTCGGCATTTGAACTTTTTATGAATTTTAGAACAAGTAAATAATTTCAGTGCGATGGGTGCCTCAAGCGGTCACACTAAGCGCAACCATGTAAAGTAGTGTCTGGCGATGTTCAGCCGCCGTCCAAACGAGTTTTTGCGGAATTTGGTTACCGTAGATAAAACATGGATCCATTGCACCATACCAGAGACCAAGGAATATTCAAGACAGTGTGTTTCTCCGGCACAATGTGGGTCTATGTACCAACAAGGTACAGCTTTTTTTCGATTAACTTAAACAGAATAGTTTTCATAACTTTTGGATAGATTCGAATTGATTGGAAGGCGAAAAAACTAACTCACCTCTCGAAAAAAAGTTCTGCTTCTTCAAGACAATGCACGGGTGTTCTCGTATGTAGTCACCGTGACAAAAAATACATAAATTGGACTACCTCATCCAGCATATTTTTCACGTTTAACCCGCTGTGATAATTTTCAGTTTAAAAAATCTGAAACAATAGCCGAGCGCTTAGAGAGTTGGGTCGAATGAAGAGCTTATATCTGAAACAAACGCCAGTTTGAGGCCTTTAAGAGAACCAATTATGCGGAAGGAATAAAAAGTAGTCTGTAGACCAACTGTAGAGCTTGGTGTCAATGATGGAATTACAAGAATCGCTTATGCTAGTCATATAAACTGAAAGAAAATACCCCATTATTCTCTTAATGATCGCTGGAGGAAGGTTTTCAATGACCTGCTGTAATAGTAATTCACAAGCAATTCGTACTGGACATACCGCGTCGGAATAATTGTCTGAGCTACTTGTAAAATTTTCTCTTCTTTAAACGAACAAGTGGAAATGCTCCAATTGATGCAATTATTCGATTAGAGAAGACAAAATAATTTCCATTTCCAACCCAAACTATGTCCAATTTCAAATAAGCGACTGCGTAGCGTATTTAAATTTCGTTTATAGCCAAACTAAACATTTCTGCATTTCTGCTCGTTTGCATTCCTTCTGACATTTTCGACTTTTCGGACACCTGTCTGCACCGCGGATATGTTTGATTGCATGATGACGTGCGTTGTTATTGCAAATGTTCGATTGCGATTTAGTTTCTTTTCTTTTTTTTTTTTAATGAAAATACTAAAGATTTCTTTCGAAGATTTGCGCCTTGTGTAAATTGCTTTTTTGTAGCAGAACAGAATGACGGCCGGCTGGCGTCTGGCGTCTGGCAAGTCCGCTTATCAAACAGACCTGGACATTATGATAAATGTCTCCTCGCCATCTGCAACATGATCGCCATTTCATTAATTACCTTTATGACACACCATCAATACTAATAATTCCAATTACAAAGTGCTGCCAAGATAATGTGCATTAAGCTGACGAAAAGTTATAGATGCATCGATATATCGTACAAATCGTCCGTCCGACCACAACGCTTCGGGGCAATTTTTTCTTCATATTACTGCAACTTTGTAACTCAGTCATGCAACCAGGAAGGTTTGACTTTTAGTCGTCCTCAAAACGGGTTTTCTTTCCACTGCTGTCCAACTACGCGTTCCATGAAGTAGAAAATTTATTCTAGTTGTGAGAGAATGTTCTACTAAATTGGCTATAACCGAAGCCGCAATGCGCTGAACAAAAGTATCACAGATACAGCAGCGCACACACACTTAACCGAAGGATCATAGTTAACAGGAGACAGTTACCAACACAATTCTGACAGCTGTTACCATTTATATATAGAACTGAAACATGCGTTTGTGTAGCGTATTCACTTCGCAGAAAAGCATCATTCGAAATAGTTACGCGTAGAGTCTCATTTCTTGGGGCTTTGTTCGCCTTTTATCATTTGTTGTTGTTGTTGTTGTTGCTGTTGGAAAATGTTTGACATTGCTTTCAGAAAGAAACATTTAATTAAAAGTAAAAACCTAAACTGATATCTTTTCACTGGTGTTCTGTTTCTTAGAAGCGGTATGTGAGATATTGCGCTACATTTGCCATAAATGGTGCGGCATATTGCGCTGGGACAGACAAATATTTTTGATAGCAGATAAAAATTTCAGATAAGAAAAAAAAAAACAAATTTAGTCTCGTTTGGGCAACCTTGAAAAGTTTACCTAAAAGTCACAAAATTTCATAAACAATGCATTTGAAGATGGTGACTTTGAATAACCAAGTTTGAAGTCTTTAGGTCTTCTGAATTATATTTCTTCATAAAGACAAACGCACGAACATGGCTAAGCCGTATTGTTGAAATTTTCTTAAAATATTTTTAGTAACCAAAAATTAACATCACTTTTAAATTTCGGAAGACTTAACCTCCAGCAGAACACTCTTACTTCTGCAGCATTATTTCGAAAGTACCGTTACAACGAATCTCAAAGAAAAATAAAAAGAGACAACTATCCATTTATACAACTTTAATGGGTCCAAAAATCTTATGAAACATCTTTTTCCCGAATATGTACTCCCAAAGCCGCTACATCAAATTCTCGTATTACAGATTTTAACTTACATCATTCAAAAGAGGACTCTATTCCTAATTTGCTTGCTGAACCCAAAATTAACTGATCTCTGTTGTATTTTTTGTTGGTTATTTCTGTTCTCAGCTAAAAGAAGTTTTCTTCAATACAGAAGTTGAAATTCTTCAACATCGCAGGTCGTCCAAGACATGATATTTTTTATGGAATATCGAGCCTGATATTTTTCGTATATATTAAGCATAGGCGTAGAATGTTCTCCGTCAACAGGTTAAAAAAAATAAATTCGCCATGCGTGAAACCTTTTTTTTTTTTGTAGCAAATGCTCTATCCTGACAATGCTTTATGTGCCATCAAGCAAAGACGAACAATCAATTCTTTGCAACACTTCTCGACATAACAAAAATTAATCACATGGTCTGGTGTAAACAATGCTGAAGCATGAAGCGAATAATATGTCTCCACTGCATACATATATCTTTAGAATATGGAAAGATTCCACGGCGCAGTCAGGAAATGCGAGCTGAGTAGGTTTCAGCTGTGTGTTGGGATTGCAACTTTCCCACGCCTAACCTCTCTCCATTGCCGGAAATTGTGTCATAAAAGTTAAATGTTTCGACTAATGACACAGAGGTCTTTCACTTGGGACAAAGGAGACGTTTCAGTTACAAGTAAAATTCAACTTCAGTTTGGATGGAGATACATCATAAAAATCGATCGGATTTTTGAAAAAAAAAAAAAAAATAATTAATCCAAGAAGTAAGTGAGTCACCCGAGTAGAAATACAGAACACCAAATCTAATTGATGTTAGATACAACAAATTTGGTATCAAGAAAATCAAAAAAAAAAGAATTATACAAAAACTTTAAAAAAATGTGTTGCGGAGGTTAACCATTGAAGTGATCCAATATTATCCTACTTTATTAGGAATAAATTAAGATAGAAATAATTTGGCATTTTTAAAGTAAAAAAATATTATTATTTCGTATAACAAAATGTGTAAGTTTTTTATGGTGGTTTTCCTTTAGCGTAAAAGAAGGAATATAGTCTAAATATAAGGATAGATCTATCTACTGCAGTATCAGAGATCTCATTATTTTAACAGACATACAGACGGACATGCTTAGAATTCAACTTAAGATTTACGGTTTATGTGCTCTCCTACTCCTACTGTCTTCTATTCCTTCTATACTACAGGGTGTAACAAACATCTCGAAGTGTTCAAATATTTTGTTCTGAAGGAGAAACAATACAAGAGACAAAAACTATTCCCAACGCAGTACACCTTAAAGAAGTTTATTTTGAAGAATTTGGAAGACCGGAACAGACCTATATGCGTTCCGATTCGAAATAGAGTACTCAACTCTAGTTTGAAACTTCTATATTACCCATGCAAATGCGCGTAAAAGTTCCAAGTGTGTGTAGTGTAAATGAAAAATGTCATCAGCCGATATATACTTTATATGCCAACAGATATCTTCTTCTTACCCCTTCACCCCTTCGCCCCTTCAGCGTACTTTGTTTGTTCTTACTGCTGCTCTTATTGCGGTTACACTGATTTTGGCGCCGGTTGACAACACTTTTCTTGTTACACTTGTTCATTCTTCCTCTCCAGTACACCACTTAACATGGAGCACATGGATGGATGAAAGTGTTTTTGGATTGCATGTCGCCGCGATGCGTGTTTCGTTCAATAGATCGATCGTTCGTTGGTTTGTTCGTTCGTTCGATCGATGGAATGGATCGATCGATCGATCGATCGATCGATTCACCAATGGCTCGTTGCGTTCTGAATTCGATTGCGCAGCGATTTGGGATACGATTTCGGTTTTGGGGTTCAGCATTGCAACTGGCATAAGGAAGGTGTGTCGTCCGTGTGTTTCGGTTTCGGTGTTGGGTGTTGGCTGAACATAACCTTTAAGTGCAGATGACAACAAGCAAAAGAACAAGAACAACAGCAACAGCAACACCAACTAGCAAAACATGCCACAGCAACGCGCACGCTTCGCTGAACCAAATAATTAAAATCTATATATAAAGTGGAGATGAGGCGGAAAAGAGTTCAATAAGAAGGCAACAAAAAAAAAAAAAAACTAAATGTCGCGACAACTTCATCAGAACATTGAAAAATATGTAATGTTCGTTTACAAGCAACATTTTCGCCTGATTTCGACGACTTGACCGACATTTGATTTATAGCCCCAACGATCACTTGTTGCTGTGTAACAGAAGACGCTGATGGCACAAATGCACACTTTACAAAGTTACCATGGGACAGAAATTTAAATAGACTTGAAAAATTATGTTAAATACAATCACCGCTTAGTAGAAGTAAAAATGTTTATAAGGCAAGTTGTCCGTAGTGGGTAAGCGCAAAACTGTATATTCAAACTTGTAAGCTCTTTCACTTATATACTTAAGATCGCTTTGCTCAAACAGACAGTTAGATGACCGAACAGATGCATATATGTCAATGAACAATTTAGATTTTGTATGCTTTATGGATCTGCCTGGCCTATTTTTTTGAATTTCCAACAAAATATCATCAAAAGTTTGTTCCGTCCAATTTCGATTTAAAACAAAAAAATATTAAAAATCAGCTGACTATAATAAGAGCAAGTACTCTCTCAGTTTTCCATCTCACTGCCATACAGTTTGTAGGGTATTAAAGCTTCGTTTCTAACGCAATAAATATTTTCACTTGTTTGTAATTTTTAAGCAGTAGCTTTTGATTGTCTGTTTTACCTTTTGCTTGCACATTTTGGCCCACCGTGCACAGGGCCCAAACTGATGGCAGGCGAGACACATATGTCAGTAACACGCACAGTGGGCGGTGTGTACATGTTCGGGTGGGATTCGGATGTTAGCACAGGCTTGCGACAACAGCGCGGAAAAAAACAAAGAATGAAATGTGTTTTAAAGAAGCGACGGACAGTTTTATGAAAATATGTTAAACAGCAGCTCTGCGATATTTTTTTTAAGGCTCGTAGAGGAACAACTAAGATTTTTATTGGCGTCATTTTTTTTTTTTTTTGTATTCTTCTTATTATTCAAAATCAATGTTAAGTAACTAACGGTTTATTTTGGAAAATTTATTCATTTATTGGCAGCTTGCCAACTGTTGCAGTACTGCATCAAGTATCACCAATGACTTACCACGCCAAATTTTTGTATAAAAAACTATTTCACTGCTTTTGAAATCAACCTAAAATTCTATATGGTGGCTTCTTATGAATGGACGTTTCACATACATTCTAGTGGGATGATCCCCTCACTGTTGGGCGTAGTTCCTATACAAATACACTGCACACTTTTGGGCTTTATTATGAAAAATTTTTTCCTTACAGCCAAGATTAATTTTGGACTCGAATTGAGGCTTTTTTTAATTGACGCATCTCAAAACAAGTAAGGAAATTTCAGTCGGGCGTAACCGACTGTAAGAGGCCCTGTACCAGTTCAGGTCGCCTAACAAACACATTAAATGTTTCCCGAGCTTATGACGAAACACATGACCACTTCTCACTGCGTGAATATGAATGAAAAGAAAAGGGGGGTCGTTCAAATTCAATTGCTTATAAAATCGTCATTTATTATCAGATTTTGATGAACTTTTTGGATTTTGGTTTGGAGAAACATTATCTCTTTTTTGTGCCGAAGAAATTTTTTGACTTGGGGGTGATTTTATGGGTAAGGGGCGGGAGGGGCAAAATTTTTAAATAAACTTGTGAAATTCCGGAGCAGTCCTAGTCGAATGCAAAAAACACGAAGTCCCTATCTATTACCGTTTCCGAGATCCTTTCGTTCATACAGACGGACAGACGGACGGACGGACGGACGGACATGGCTATATCGACTCCTCTATCACTCCTGACCATAATGTGGGTAACTTTGGGAGGTCTCCGACCATTATTTCTACCTGTTACATACATTTGCACAAAACCAATAGGCTCTTGTACCTTCGGTACAGAGCCTAAAAATCGAATGACATGTTCTGGCTTTAACTTCCTGCAATATATGTATCTGCAGATCAGGATACTCAATACAGCATTAGTCAATGTTCGAAATTGATTGAATAGTAGTGAAGTACTTTAAAGGTTGTCTGATTGTTCTGATTCTCTGATAATGTGGATGTTTACACATCTTGCTATAGCATGGATTACTGACTGAAGGTTGCTTATGACTATTTGCTAGTTTTTCGACTTATCAAGTTCAAACCGAATTCAGGAATATACTTCAACAATTTTATAATTACTTCCAAGCTTGCCTTTCTTCAGAAGTACATATACAGCAGCAGTTGACCTATTGTGGTCAAAATCAAGCTTTTTTTTTTTTTGAAGCCCATATTTTACTGCTCTATAAGCATGTTTTTTTTTGTGAAGTACTGATTTTACAAAGCAATCCAAAGTTTTTATCATGAATGAGCGAAGACTTATCGGTTTGAAGGCCTTGGAATGAATTAGAAATAGAAATTGTGTATGAATTGTGTATGAACTGCGTATTTAAGCAATTCGAGAAGTGTGAAATATGCTCCAAATTTTAACAATTTTCTCAGTAATGCCCAAAAAATTAATGGTTCTTCCGAAAGTCAAAATTGAGAGCGCAATATGAAATGTTGAAGCAAGTTGGAGATACATTTAAAACAGATCTCAAGCGAGACAATTAGAATATAAGTTTGGATGTATCCTAAAACACGAGTTCCGAGAAAGACTATATCGTAGAAATTCTTACGAGCAATATCCATTATGCAGGCTTTCTGTACACACCCTAAATTGAATTGAATTGCATAATTTCTGAGAATCTTTGAGAGAGCTACTAAATGTAAAAGACAACAATGAAATCTGTTGCAAATCAGAGGAGTATTTCAGCGAATTTAGGGATACAGATGTTGAAAATGATGTGTAAGAATTTCCAGAATTCGACCATTCTCAATTGTAGAAGTTCAATCCGTAATAAAGAATCTTCAGAAGAAAAGTCACCAGGTTTCGATCCTTTCACCTAAATGCATCCATCTTTGTACCTATGTGTTCAATGCTATTCTTAGGCTAGATTATTTTCCAACTTAATGGAAATGTGCTGAGCTACTATTGATAGAAGATGACATGGAGCACCTGAACATGGAGCAACCGAACTATAAAGGAATGAATGAGCGAAAACTGCAGAATTGTTAGTTTGAACCACATGGATCCAGATACGAATACAATATAAGGTTCAAGAGGTTGCAAGATATCTCGAAATTGAAGACTGCAAAGATCTTCTTTAGTAAACCTTCCAGCTACCTTCTTCTACTTAAAAAAAATGGGTCAGCATTTACAAACTTTCCCTTATTGAAGGACTTTAATCTCAAACTAACCAAACCGAACGTGAAGCCTCTGAGGGCTATTCTTAATAATGAGCAAAGCAGCAAGTTTCCATATCATTTAAATCTTCTGTCATTGTATTTAAAGCATCTAATCGAGTGGACGAGCAACTGCCAATGAGCAGACATCCGTTCGCCAATAATGCGAAATATTTTGGTTCGTACATGTCTCATTAAAGCTTTATCAAGAATGACATGGCTGACAATTTATTAAAATTAAAACAAGACACACGCCCATAGATACCCGCACATCCACTCTCCAAACAGACACACACTCGCAGATAATTAAAATCAATTGCGCATGTCATACCTTCTAATAAGCATTTTTAATCTGTCGGAGTAATAAATTATGTACCTAACATATTTCCCGAGCACCAGCACCAGCAACAGCACCAGCACCAGCACCACAAATCAAAAACTATCTCAATAAATTTATTATTAAGTGCCATACTCGAGTATGAATCTGCCGGAGGCGCATATCACCTACTATTTCTATATGTTGTCATACAATACTCACAGACAGACGACGCTGCTGCTGCCGCTGCTGACTAGGTCTGGGTCTGGGCACCCAAGCACAAAGCATCCACAACGAGCGACGGACGGGTCGGATTAGATATTATATCTAGCGGCAGATAACAAACGCAACGAGATACATGAGACAGCGGAAAATAAACGGCCAGACGACAGTCAAGTCAGATAGTCGAACAGCTACATTTGTCGACGTATGGAAGACGTCTCTCAGATACAGTACTGGCCGCACTGGCCGTGCTGACATCCGAAGCCAATCCAATCCGATACGTTTCATTTGCAGTAATGAAATTCTGGGACTTTCAAACGGTTTGCAGTCCACAATGACGCTGATAAAGAACGCTGCACGCTCGAATGACGTCAAAAACGAACGAAAAAAAAAATTAAATTAAATAAAATAAATAAATAAAGCGTTTATACTGGCCTTAAAATGTTTGCGGGAATGGTTAGCTAGTTCCCCGCTAACTTGCCAGTATTACACAATATCCACCACTTGCACTTGCGCTTATCAATTGGAATTTTTTTTATATTTTTTTTTGGTCAACAATACAACACCATATCTCCATTACACAAACAATATGTAATTTAGTAGATATAATACGAACATGTGCTGGGTTGGCATTAATTCTGTGTGCGGTTCAAAGATAAAATAAACAAAACAAAAAAAAAAATAATTACAAAAAGAAACGAAGCTCCAATACGCTTTACAGTGAAGTTTCATATCGCACAGCAGCTATACAAGGTGTGTCCAACAGTTAGGAAATATATATATATGCAGATATATATATATATATATATATATGTAGTCAAAACTGCACAGAACTGAAATTTGTTAATTGGATTTGCATATTAATAGCCAGAAGAAGATTTTCTTACTTAAAGCCAGGAAGGTGCAGAGATTTGTATAAGGGTTACCCCGATATTTGTAGTCCGATATGGAATAGCGTTAGGAAATATTTTATTAGAATTGAATTAGAATTCACCGAATTTAAACTTTTGAACTAAAAAAACTCAGAAAGAAGATTATATGGTGGCACAGGTTTGGTTCATAAATTACTAATCTGAAGAGGGTATAGAAGAGACTAATTAGCAAAATTTTGAGGATATATCAGTTATACTCAGGAAGTTTTCGATATTCATACATACAGACAGACAGACAGACGGACGGACATGTCTATATCGACTCAAATTTTTTTACTGAAGTAACATCTATTTGTTTCAAGGTATCTATTTTAGCTCCTTTTTCCTGTAACATACATCTTCACAAGCCTAATATACGCTTTCCATGGATACAGCTTATAAAATTACATATATGGAAGATGACGAAAAATTTTGCGGACTTCCAATAAGTCCATCCATTAGAAAACCCTATCGTACGAAATATTTATTTCCTGACAATTTCTATGGAGACATCTTTATCCAACCAATGATATAAAAGATGCTACTGGGACCCATGAATCATTTTTGAAATAAATAAACAAGAAAAAAAAAACATTTTTTTATTATGCCGTAGATAAAAATTCTTAAGATAAAGGAGTCGTGTCAGTTGGATACCCAAAATAACATGTTATGATGAATCAGAATTTCCACTATGCATTGGGACAGTTCCAGTCCAAGTAGAAATGTCTGTAAGGCAACAATTAAATAGTACGAGGGTTGCTGCATATATTTCTAGCTTGAGCAACAAAACATGTTGCCAGATGCAATATGATGTCTCCATCGTAAAGTCTGACATTTTTTAGGCCTAACTTACTGTGAACACTTTGACATACGAGCGCAATTTGGTTGCTTTACAGGCACCAGAAAAATTTATCTCAGCCAAAAAATGGAATTAAATTCGATGCAGTGTGTGAACTGATAAAGCAGAATAGTCATGTAACATACCGTGAGATTGAGGCATCCCTGGGCATTTGTATGACTAGCATACAAACAATATTACATGAAAATTTGGTCGTCAGAAAGGTTTGTTCAGGTTGGATACCGCATAATTTGACAATCGCTCAAAAGAAGGCTCGTGTCGATTGGTGCAAGCAAATGCTGAAGAAATTCATGCGAGCCGTCTACTCAATCGTGACAGGGGACGAAACGTGAATATGTGTGTATGAGCCCGAAACAAAACAGCAGTCGACCGTCTGTCTGGGTCTTCAAGACGAGCAAAATCCAACGAAAGTTACTCGAAGCAAATGATCGCATGTTTCTTATCGAAATCCGAACATGTTGCTACTATGCCGCTTCTAGAAAGAAGGACGGTCAACTCTGAATGGTATACAACCATTAGTTTGCCTGAAGTGTTCGTTGAACTGAGGAAAACCAACCGATGAACACGAATTATCACGATAATGCGAGCTCTCACACTTCGGCCGTAACAAATGAGTTTTTGGACGCTCAAAACATCGAATCGATGGTTGTTTCGGCGTACAGCCCTGACTTGGCAGCAAATGACTTCTTTCTGTTTCTTGACATCAAAAATAAACTACGCGGTCAGCGGTAGAAATATATATCGCAACTGGAGACAAATTGCACATGAGTGGAGAGAGGCCCAAATTGTATACCCTATGGTATGCCCAGAGTGTTATACTCGTAGTACTTTAATATGGCCTAAATAATCTTCTAAATAAAACCCGCTATAAGTTTCCAAATAGTGAACGGCTGGTTGGGTGGTGTTCCTTAGTAGATAGGTCTCTTTGTCTAGATAAACTTAGTTTAAACTTATATTTTAAATATATTATAGAGAAGCTTGCTATAGTCAGGTGCTCGATTGTTTAATGCACGCATCAAATTTTTTCCTAGAAGCTCATAATTTTCCTCCAATTTTGTTGTTCTAAAGGAGTCTAAGAAAACATAACAAAATCGTTTCTGGGGCAAGACAAAGCACTCTAAAATATATAGCAAACAAATTAAGCAACCAAAGGCAAATCGTTTGCGAGCTATGAAATTGGATGATACCCAGTATTATACCCAGTACCCTGAACTCAGAGAATATTTCTTGTAGTTAGATGTACAGACGGACGGACAAATATAGCATGAAATTAATTATTATTAATAGCTACGGTATTTCCCAGTGTGCCCTGCCAACTATTTTTGTCTTTTTTTAAATATTTCTTTCTCTGTATTTGTTGGCGGCTGCTTTTTTTTTTCTTATGTGCCTACTGCATTTATAGCTGTTTCGTTTGTTCCTATCCTATCAATCAGTAGAACATCATATGCATATATTAGTTAAAAGATCTTATATGTAATATAACATATAGGGATATATATATATATGGGGATCTTATAAGTATATAAGAGAAATATTATTGACCACAATTTGAAATTTAAGAAATTTATAAAGAGTATCAGAGTTCATCATCTTTAAGCCTGTCATCTTTAAAACTGTCAACATGGACAACGGACCCACCTTAATCTAATGAAATGTAAAAGCTTCGATTATGCACAGTGTACTTTTCTTGTTGTGTAGTTTGTTGTTTTTTTTTTTTGCAGTTCATAATTGCAAAGCCATTCACTGAATATTAATTTTTTTTTTTTTTTTTTTGCTTCTTCAAGCGGAGATAATAGATCCGAAAGCGTCAAAACTTTTGACACGACTCTGCCACAAATTAAAAATAAATAAATAAACATTTCGCTGTTGGCAAATAAAATTCGAGATCTACGCCCACAGACTATTAGCGACGCCAATAATAAACCCGAACAATAATAATTGTCATGAAGCAGTCATAAACAATTTTGTAATTAGGCTCTTAAGTTTATTTTTAGACTCTTCACGCTGAGTGTTTACAGTTTTATGAATTAAGCAAAATACTTGCAACACCGTAGAGCAGCGACTGCGTGGAATATAGAAGCAGTAAATTACAGATCAGACCATGTTTATCTGTCTGTCTGCCTGCCTGACTCTGGGTTTGTAAGAGTTCTAATCTCTTAATAACAATTTTTTTGGAAACTGCAAACTCTGGGAACTTATTTCTTCGTTTCAAATAGTCATGCATATAAGGACAATTGCAAAAAGGCTCAAGAGAAAAAATTATCACAGTTGGAAGAGCAACTACAATGGTACTCCTAGAGATCTTCCAAAGATTCCACTACTACTAAGAGTTATTTAACGTCCTCTCAGTGCAATTTTGGTAAGCCTTTAATTTCGAAGTTGCTGGACGGTCCTGCATAAAATATGAGGCATATAAAATTGAAGCAACGAATGGACTACAGGAATACTTGAAAGCATTCGAGACATGGGCGACATATTACTGCAAGTAAAATACTAAAAAAAAAGGCGAAAAAACAATTTGAATGAAATCAATTTTTTGCAGTGTATGCGCTAATTAAATTCATTAAAATATATGAACGAGAGGGCAAGGGCGAAAGCTAATTGTATGACTGACTGGCTTACTGAATGGATGATGACGATGACGACAACGACAAATGAGGTTGATAATGATGTTGATTATGATTGCGATGATGAATTAAAGGTGTGAGCGTTGATGCCTGTCAAGTGCGCGTCAATCATTGAGTCGTAGGCGCAGTGGCGTAGCGAAAATATTGTGCAAAAGGGGCCGAAAGAAAAAATTCATATAAAATCGTATACAAATGCAGCAGCTCTAAATTATTTTATTTATCTAAATATGATTCGGTCAAAATTTCTTTACAAATGTTTAATTTTAAAAAATTTGGTTTCTTTTAGATCAAATAAATTCATCGACAAATCAGTCCAATGAAGATTTTACAGAGACATTCAGAAAGACATTTTCCTAAGAAAAACTTAATGAAGAAATCGATTTGCTCTGAGTTCGAGTTCAGTTCGCTGAAATCAAGGAAATCATTGCCATTGATCGGAATTCGATCATTTGAAGCGACCGATTAATTAATTTCAGTTCATAGAAAAAAGAAACACATTGAAGATATGCTTAAAATGCTTGATTTAAATGCGCACACAGTTCGGTATCGAACGTGGGGCAACTGTTAAGCGATTTCACGCTCCCCGCCTAGTTACACCACTGCGCAGGTAACATAGCGGCGTCCCCGCCATTGACGGCGCCCTGCGCGTCATCAAATCTATTCGAATACCAAAACGACCATACAACGACACGGCGCCCCCACGTCAGCGTCAGTCAAGTGACCAACCGGACGATGTCGAATAATCGAATCGGTCTGGTTGGTGATCAAACGTGGGGCAAGCGGATCGACGTGCTGAAGTACTTACAACGCTTCGACAGCGGTACATCGAATATAACGTGAGTCGTCGTCGTTGTTGTTGTTGTTTCGCTTCACTGACGTCAGCAGCCGTTCAAAGTCATCATTGTCAGTCATTATCACCAACTACTAGCAGCAGCAGCGGCAGCGCTAGCGGCAGCAGCATTGTTGACATTTTTATACGCTTTAGATACAGATACTGGCTTATAATGGTGCACGCCCGTGTAATAAATTTAAAAAAAAATAGGTTAAAAAAGTACAACAACAATAAAAGGGTCGTTAAAAGTCTTTCTAAATTTATGCATTTCATAATTTAGAATTTAGAATTTTAGCTTAAGAAAGTGATTTTTTACTCGAGTACAATGCGACCGATTTTGATAAAACTTTGGACAGACAATTAGCGAAAAAATTTCCAAGGTAGAAGTTAGTTAGGACAGACCTCTAAAAGAAAAATCATCTAAGCTTAAAACTCAGAAACTTTCTTAAAAGCATGAAATCTAAGAAATAGGTGAAATTGTTCTAGAAATATTGTCACACCTTTTGGCACTGTTTTTTTTTCTTTCTATATCTCGCATTAAATCATTCTTAAGATAGATTAACAACACGAAATTAATTTACAGTTGGTTGAAATTTTGTTTGGCCGCCTGGTTAATCAGTTGAGCGCCTACTCACAGCTGGACAGTCGTCCAGTCGGTCGTAATTACAAAAAAAAAGGAACTTTATTATTAGAAGCTGCATCAATTTCACCATAAAGAATTTTGTGTAGAAAAACCGCAGAGTGTACAGATTGGAAAGTGTTGGAAGTTCCATTAATAAATAATGTATTACACAGGCCTGCGAAATTTGAATGATTCTCAGTTACTAGAACAGTCGGGCAGATTTTTGCTCGAAGAATTGGATCCACCATTTTGAATTTTCAAATTTTACCTTCAGATTCGTAATAAGCGATCCTGAAAACCCTTCAGTATGAATATTTTACTGAAATGTACCGAATTTTAAATTTTTTAGATTTGTTTCTACTTGTTTCTTGCCTTCTAAGATATGAAGACACCCCCTGCTCTATGGGTGTACGCGAACGGGTTCATTTTAAAGGGAATGGTTCAGCCTTTAAATTCTGATATCAGCAAAGTGCTTCAGGGTTTAGCCATACAATATTTCAAAAAGGGCAAAAAACTATATTTTTAGGGGTTTTAAACCCTATTGGAGGTTTTTTTTTTGTCATTAGGATCCGTGTTCATCGAGAAAAAAAAATCTACAAGAATCACCTCCGACTGTTCTTATAACTGACCCTGCAGGTCTGTGTTATTATAAGATGATGACTTTCCGTGATTAAGGATTCGATACGCAGGAACCAAGTTCTAAAATTTGGAGAAAAAGTGAAGTATAGAGGAGTTTAGTAGTGTAAGGATGACTTAATAAAGCTACGAATACATATAAACATATAATAAAATCGTAGACAAATTTTTGTTTGTTTGTGCACACATCACGCCTAAACCGCTGAACCGATTTGTATGAGTTGTGGTATAAAAATGGATGGAATGTTGGAAAAGAACATAGGCTGCTTTTTATTAAAAGATCCAAAGATAGTATTCGAAATAGGTCAACATGGCTAAACACAGAAGAAACACGAAAAGTACAGAGTCCAAGGAATGTCCTTATGTGGTCTAAAGCAAGAACTAACAATATGAGCTATTTTCCCATAGGTCAAGCATTTTTTATAAGCCTAAGTTCAGCTGAAACACTGCAGAAAGACAACGCATTGATCCACTCAGTAGCAAGACCCACTTTGAGCAGCGTATAACATGTTCGTTGCTAGCCCACAATTACAGATACGTGTCTCACTCGATTATGGCTAAGTACTTTTTATTTACTATTTTTTTTGAACGGTGTCTGTATTTCTAAATGAATACTCATTTATTACAAGTGATTCCCGTCTAAAAATATCCAACGTACACAATACGTGTTTCTGCAAAATATCTGAAGCACTTAACCTGGGCACACACAGAGTCTTAGCAACGTCATCACAGAACCGCAGCGGAGTGTAGCGAACTTTCACAAATGTCTCATTGGAAACTGGGCTCATTTCAAACGCCCACACATACGGGAACGCTTAACGTAGAACAATTCAAACAAACAATATTGAGTCATAAATAATTGTAATAGACTGATGTAAAAGGTCTAACAATAGGGATGGCTGAATCTCGAGATTTGGCTTTTCCATAAATAAATGAAAGGAGTTAGGAAATTATAGCTCCTAAACTTGAAACCAATATCTGAACATACCAGCCGAAATGTGGTGGAGGAACTTATGAAGTTAATTAAAAAAAATCAGTTGCAAGCAGGACCACATAGCTCATTTGAAGTTATTCATCAAATAAAGTTTTGTCGCTAGAATTTTTTCTACTTTAAAGTTTCAACGTTCTTAATGATCGGCCTTATATATATATATATATATATATATATATATATGTATGTGTGTCCACAATAAATAACAACATCCAAAGCTCAAATGAATCGATTGACCAAACGAATAAACATTCCGTCGATCCGTTGATTGTTCAGTCATGTGAATTGAGGTTAGATTTCGGTTTCAGATGCGGATATTAATGTTGAAAACACGTCTGACATATATAGATTAGGGGCGAAAGAGAGCGAGCGGGGAATGACAAGCAAGGGATTGCGCATGTTTACAGTTGATTGACTCTAAGCTTGAACTATTTTTGAATACTTTGAAAACCATATAAGACTGCAGTCAATATTTTTATTATGTGACAAAATAAATGCAAAATAAGCAAATAATATATGTATCCGGCTCGAAGGACCACGTACAGCAGTAGAGCTAGCCACATCAACAAGATATTTGGCAAATTATGAGAGTTGTTGTATCTGTTCAAAATTTAGCGCAACAAAGTAGGCCGTCAAGCAAATTTAAGCAGTAAACAAACAGTAAACAGAGATAGGAGATAGTTTAATTGCAGAATCATATCAGTCAAAACTAAATATGAGTCTTAATATCCAATACAAAATTGAGTACTACAGAAATATTATGGAAGATCAAAAATATATTTTGTTTTTGCAAGTAGTTGCTGAGGAAATTAAGCATTTCTTTCATGCAAACTGCATATAGCCGGCTCGAAGGCCCACTATTAATTGTACATAGCCACGTAAGCCAACTCATTGGCACAAACTGAAATTAATTGCTTATAATTTCTGTATCATATCTCATATATCGTGAACACGTACAGGTTATCATTTAGAATAATATTATGCAGCACGTATAATGTGTTCTCCGAAATGAGTTCTCGAGATCTATTGGCAATTTTATATTTTCTTAAACTAAAATAAGTTTTATCTAAATATATATTCAAAGAATAGCTAAGCAGCCGCAGGGACAGATATATCATTCTGTGAAATGATAAAATTTCTCTACAGTCATATAAGAATTTGGACAGAAACTGATTCACATATTTTGAAATTCAGCATATTTACTTGAGTAGACTCATGACAATAGGAATTTGTGTACGTAGTACTACGGACGTATTTCTGTTTTACTGATAAGCATTTGGAAATATTTCAAGTACATCGGCTTACCGAAATAACGCTGTGGAGTTATCGGTTTTACAGACCGTCATAAATATTTGTATTGAAAAATGCGGGAACTATGACAGAACAAAATGTTTACAATTTACTTTACTAAGCGAATTTAGATTATAGTTCCATTGTAAATGTTTAACATCAAAAAAAAAAAAATGTACGAATATGTGTCGAACTGCTTGAGTAATAGCCACGGAAAATTTCGGGTTCCAGTCATAATTACAACAAATATCAATTTTAATATTGACGAAGCATTAATACGCTGCTTTGAAATTACTTCATTGCAGTCAAAATAAAAAGTTTTACCTACAAAAATTTGGTTTTTATGCAGAACACCACTGAAAGAGGGTGAAACACGCGTATTTATATTTATGTTAAACTTCGATCGTAAGAAGTCACAATATCGAAGCTTATATTGACTGCACGATAACACGAAAGTACGCTGCAGTCGAGTGTATTTGAGATACCCTATAGCCCCAATAACCTAAAATTTTTCTAAGGAATATGTTCCTATCTACATCTGATTAGGTTATTTTTATTGGGATTAGCATAAGATACACCAAATTCGTCGTCTTAAGCTAAACTGTAGCACAACAAAAATGTTTTCTTACAAAAACCCCAGGAAGAGGAACAAATTTGTATGGGGACAACACCTTCTAGTGGTCCAATAGGCAATATATGCAATATTTTATTAAAATTAAAGTAAGAGATACAGCAAATCATGCAATTTTAACTAAACCTAACAAAAAAAAAAAAAAAAAAATTATTCGTTTTTAAGGGCAAGTACTCCCCATATTTGAGGGCAAATACTCCTCTTTTTTGGGGAAACTACTAATCTTAAGAGGGGAAAAGAATATATTAAATATTAAAACTTGAAAGTTTTGTCTCTTATAGACTCGAATTTCTTATTCTTCGTACGAACAACCAAAAATTTCTATATTGACTCGACCTGTTATATTAGGGACTACTCCTTTTAGTGGTCGTAGTAGAACCTTTTTGGTTTTTAGAATTAACTAAAATACATTCAATTCTAGAGGAATCAAAGATAAAAACAAGATTTTATCAAACAAAAACCATGTGAAGTAAAGAAGATTTGCATGGGTGCACCTTCTTAGTGGCCCGAATCTGGAATTATATGGAATGTCTAATTCCAACAAAAATTGGAGAGGTGGGAATGTATGGTTAGTACCAAATGCCCCACAACTTAGATAGGGAGGTTCTGAAGAAAGCAAATGAAGAATCGAAATATACAAACTTGAAGGCTCCATATCGTATATGCATTATAGGTTTATAGTGAATCACTTACAGTCTCAATTGGTGAACTGGAAGTGCTTGCACTAAGAACATTCCAAAAAAACTGATGGTGGTTTGGGTGATGTTCATAATCCGTACATGAAACATGGATGCATTACAACTCACCAGAGCACACCGAACAATTAAGACTGCGTGTATCTCCGGGTGAACGTACAACAAAGAACAGCAAGATTGTGAGACTTCAGCCAACAAGGTCATAGCCAATCACATCGATTGAAAAGGTTAAAATGGCGTACATTATTCAGAGCTTTCGGAGAGAATCGATATAGATTTGAAGCAGAAGAAAATAGTGATGTTCTATCTAAACAATGTGCACATGTTTGTGGAAACCATTGGAAAACTTCATAAAACAGGCTATGAACTGGTACTCCATTAAGCATATTCGCCAGATTTAATCCGCTGTGACTATTATCTGTTTTCAAACCTGAAGAAATAGCTGAAATCCGTGCAACAAATGCATATTTTGAGGGTTTTCAGAGAAGCTATTATTTAGAAGTAATCAAAAAATTAAAAAATTTACTTCGTTGTGGTATTCCAGCAGATATTAATCATATACATTCTAAAGTTTGCCCCTATAACAAAGTTTTTCAAACAAAAACCCAAATATGGCTCTAAAGAATTCAGTAAAAATAGCAGTTTTCCGTTGGTATCTCAAAAAATTATAGACTAGACACAGAGAGGAGTTATATAAACAATTATACGCACGGACGGACATTGCTAGATCACATTGATTCGTCGTTTTCAATAATATTATCTCAAGGGAGGTAATAAGATCTACTAAACTTAAATTTTCCAAACCATCAACAGTTTTTTTTGGAATGTTCTTAGTGCAAGCACTTCCAGTTCACCAATTGAGACTGTACGTGATTCACTGCTGCTTGCTGTGTTCGCATTTCAGGAAGTATCTTTAGAAGTGTATAAAGAACTGTTAAAATATTTAAATTTTAACACCCTAGTTCTAGCTTTTACAATTCTAATTGGTAGAAAACCAACGTTTTCAACACAAATGAACGTTCATATAGGCTTCCATAGAGAGAAACATTTCAAAACGAATCGAAGTGTATCGTAAACTTCCAAAACATATGCTCCAAATCTCAAAAATTTGCATTAAATAGTTTCTGATATATGACGGATTGGGTTTTATACTTATGTATATGAGGTTAGGAGGTTCATACATTCTAGGGTCAAAGCGCTGAGCATATTTTTGGAGTTTAGCAAATAATAATATTATACGCTGAAAAGTTCTCCAACTGCCACTGAAAGTCCCAACAAAATCGGTTCGACATTTTCGAAGATTATCGTGGACCAGTAAACAGCGAGTTAGACGTACAAAAATTTTTCGTAACGAACATTTATTGTGAAATCACAGACGGACGCTTTTATTAAATTTTATGTACAGATATGACTAAATATTTGCTTGAATCAGCAGTTTCTGCGATAAAAACAAAAACAAAGAAAAACCCGAAAACTTTATCCGATTCAGCAGAACTTTTGTGCAAACTAACAGCAAACACCTCTAATTAAGTGTGCCAAGCTTTTGGAATTTTATTTTTTATCAGATGACTGTCTTAACCAAGGACCGAATATGTAATCCAGTTTAAAGTGAATGGTTAAATATTTGTACAGTGTTGTTTAAGAAAATAAATAAGAATCTTTTTTTTAATTTTTTTATTTAACTGTTTATACAGTATATAATTATTTTATTACGATCTCATATTTCTTTTTTTTTTCATATATAATTTATGCACATGGATGTATTTCGAAATATTTTGCATAGAATGTACTTACAAAATAGAGCAGAAGATTATTTATTTATTTAGATTTAAAAAAAAAAAAAAGTATTTTTTTATATATATTATTTGGTTTTATATACTTTTTGCTTATGTGCAGAGACTACGGAGGTAATTAAGCAGATACGATATTTTTTTTTTTTTTTTTTATGGAGCAAAACAAACTAGGCAGCTTGAAAGTAATTTAGATAAGAAAATTATGATAAAAAAAATATGAAAAGAAAAACCCGTCCAAAAAATAAAAATAAAAAATATAAGAAATAATGAAATTCTTGCACAAGCATACAAAAATCTTTTGCCGTTTGCTCCCATTGTAGGGTACAACGTGAGACAGTAAGCGCGACTGTCACAAGCTGATAAGATAAACGCGAAATGAATAAAGTGTAAAGAAAAATGGGTAACTCGTACACTTAAAAGAATATTTATTTTCTGGTTTTAATACTTTTGCATATTGTTGGCCAATCCAATCAATTGCCAACGACTGGTTGCATATTTTTATATACGTAAAATACAATTTCGTACAACTAAATCGAACTAAATTAATTAATATTTAATATTAGAGAACTATAACTTCTCTAGTTGGGCGTGCAACATAAGAGAATAAAAAAAAAAAAATATATATATATATATAGAAATTTATGCACCCGTAATATACATACAATACGATTTTTAGTGGTTATATAAAGTAAGAATTGCAAAAATTCTTAAAGCGCTGTTTGCACGGTTTACACATGTTGTCGTATAAACACAGCAGTGACTTACTGTGCGTCTCATAAACGTGTAAGCAGCGCTGCTTTAGCTACAACTGAGATTACCTAATTGGGCGGTGCTACGCATGTGCACGAAGACACCGCCACCGCTGCTGTTGCCGTCAGACCTACCTTCTTAGCGCCACCGCCAACGCCGCCACCGCCGCTGCTGTTGCTGCCAATAGTGGCGCTGCCACTGCCATCGCTGTCAAGATGCGATGCTGCCATAAGTGCAGCCAATTGCTGCTCCGCCAACGTTGTGCCATCATTGCTATCAGCTTCGTCGTCGATGTCGTCTTCATCATCGTCGCCAGCACTGTTGGAGCAAGCTGAGCAAGCGCTCGATTTACGTGCAAGCGGTACACGTACGCCATTCACATAGCATTCGCCACCATCCAGCGCTGAGATAGTCGAGCCGCAGTAGTAGAGATTACTGCACGACGACGATGCACTGACATCCGAATGTGTATCGATATCCTTGTCAACCATATCACCAATGCCGCCAACGCCGACGCCGCCAACGCTAGCTAAGCCATGTGCAGCGGCAGCATTGGCATCGAGCGAGCCACGTCGGCAGGCGCGCATACGTTGTGCGCGAAAATATTCAATCTCCTCCAGCGTTATGCCGCACATAATGTCATCCGAATAGTCTGAGACCACAACCGATGGTGTACGCACATAGCGCACACCGCCGCATTCGCTAGGTGGATAGTCGCTTATGCAGCTCTGCGCGGATTCGCGACGTGAGGTATTACCGCCGCCCATGCCACTGGCAAAACTAAATGAAGCTCTGTGCGTCTCATCGCTGTGCGGTATGCCAATGACGCGCTCCTCGAGCAGTACCTTGCTCTTGACACTCTGACAATCGCTGATGGGCAATGCAGTCGGTGAATCGAGTAACGCTGTTGGCTCTGCCACTGGCAGCAGTCCCGGCCGCAAAGGCAAATCGAGCACGGTCAATGTCATGCGACGCTGCGGTGGATTTGCCGCCGCACCACTATTTGCCATTGCTGTGCCAATGCCGCTGTTATCCATGGCATCATCTATATCCAGTCCAAGCGCTGAATCACTGCTGGCTGAGCGTGCTACCTTTGCTTTGTGTTTCAGCGAACCGCTGCTGCCTATTGGCGCGCTGCTAGCTGTTGCCGCTGCTTCCGCCACAGTAGTGCCACGCTCAATGGCTGTTGCTGTCGTGCGTATCGAATCGTTATCCTCATTATCGGATGAATATGGACTCTGCCCCAGATTACAGCCCTCATCGGAGAGCGGACTGTGCCGTTGACGCGTATCCAAATCGCTTTTGATTGTCAGCATGTTTGCTTCGGTTTTCGGTTTGACTATCATTCTACCGCTGCGTCGCCTCGTATCGAAACGTTCTATGAGCTGCAGTACTTGTGGAAAGATTGCGGCAGTATTGCGTCTGTAACTAATACCGCTTTGGCTTTGTTCGCTGCTGTTCAAATGTTGCCACAATTGCGCCTTGCGTTGCTCTATTAGCGACGTCTCACTTGCTTCTTCAGTCTCTGTGCTATAATCCTCCTCGCTGAGTATCTTTAGACGTGGCAGCGGTTTTAGACGTTTTAAACGCTGCTGTTGTTGTTGTTGTTGTTGCTGCTGTTGTTGTTGCGTTGTTCGAAAGAAATCCGCACGCAATTGCGCTTTACGTTTGGCTAGATTAGTTAATCCTTTGGCCGCTGCTGCTACTGCTAAATCAGTATCCGTTTCAGTATCCGTTTGAACTGTACGATCATCTAATTCCAGTGGTTCACATTGATGCGTGTTTACTGTGCTGCAAATGTTGTGCGTTACTTGTGTTGTTGTTGTTTCTTTTGCTGTTGCTGCTGTGGCTGCTACTCCTTTTACAAAATTTTCTATATTACAGCTGCTGCTGCTGCTGCTGCTCCAACTTGTGTACGCTTTAGTTTCTCTTTGATAACTAACTTTTGTGAGCGTTTCGAGCGCGCATTTATTTTCTGTTGATTTTAATTTAACTGCCTTTGTTGCTGGCGACGTCGACGGCAACGGCGACGTCGACGCAGCTGCCATCGTCGTCGTTGTTGCTGTTGTATCGCTTGGCACATTCATTGCTATCGACAATGCTGACGTTAGCTGCAACTGCGATGTTTTAATCGCAGCACCGCCCCCGCTTCTATTGGCATCAATATTATTATTGTTGTTGTTGTTTGTGTATTTTTCACTTGTTGCTGTTGCTGTTGCTGCTACTCTCACATTTTCTTTCACATTTACAACAACAGCGGCAGCACTGTGCTCTCCCACGCTGCTGCTGCTGCTGGTGCTGGTGCTTCGCTTGTTGCTCTCTCTATCTCGGATTCGCTTTATTTTATCGTTATAGCGCTTGCTCATGTTGCTCGTTTTGTTGTTGTTGTTTTTGTTGGTTTTATTGCTGCTGATCACTTTTGCTGACGTCGTTTATCATTATTTTTCACTGATTAGATTAGACGACGCGCTGAGCTATGCGATTTGTTGTTGTTGTTTGTGTTCTTTTTTTGTTTTTTTTTTTTTTGTATTGCTTTTGCCGGCTTGTGACGATATTTGCTTTTCTTGTTGTTGTTGTTGTTGCTGTTGTTGCTGGTGCTGCTGATGCGCTTTGCTTTATGCTTTATTCCAATAAGTGTTGCCTTTTTGTTGTTGCTTTTGTTGTTATCCTCCTGTAAATAAAACGATTTTCAATTGACTTTATTATCATTTTTATTTCTCTATTGTGTTGTTGTTGCTGCACTTGAATTTGTTGCATGAGTTGCAAATGATTTTATACCCTCTACCCAACAGTGTAACAGGGCATACGCATCAAGTAAGAAGTATAGAAAACTCCGACTGCAACAAAACCAATTTCACATTAACGAACTGCTGGTCTAAGCAAGAACTGAATGGGAATTATAACATGCAACTGAATGAAAGGGAGCTGCCTAGTTTTAAATCGTTGTAGATCTTTAATGGTCATGGTGTGGGATGCATTTGCCTAGCGTGGAACTTTTTTATTCCGCTTCGTAAATTGAACAATGAACATACATAATGGAGAACAGTCTTCTAGACCTGCTATATAAAGCAGAGAAATCCTTCATATTTCCAATAATTCATAGCACCCGCCAAACAAATCCTTCTTAAAAGCCTCTGGACTATTCAGCGCGCTCGCCAGATGTCAAACCAAAGAAATCGATGCGTTTTAAGATTAGAAAAGAGTTACCAGAGAAATTAAATCTATAATAATCATGACCTCAGCCTATTGTTCGACCAAATCAGAGTCACCAATATTTCTCTACTCCGTAATCTGCTAATCAAAACAATATAATCCAATATTGGCACTCAAAGGTAACTTCGATTCGTTGATAAGAATTAAAGATGCTTTTGTGCAAAACTTTCAGCAGAAGATATAGTAAATCATGATGAATCACATATGATATGGTGAATAAAAAATATTTTTTTCTTGGTTGTTGCTGAAAGGTATAGGCAGTCAAATTAATGGGGCACATTGAGCCAACAAACTAAACTTTACAAATTCATGATGTCAAAGCGGTTCGAATAATAGAAGCTCTAAAACATAATATCACATTAAAGCCATTCGAAGTGAATACATCATTGCAAAAACTGGTCCTCACTTATTCTGTCACTCTAAGACCCCAAAGTATTAGACGTAGACGTCTTTCCGACAAAACAAATCGTCGAATAGTGTCGACATTTTTGGGAGAATGGTGTCGATGCTTAAACATCAGCATTAAAACGAATTTGTTTTGAAAATATTCTAGAAATTTTTTTTGGTAATGTATGACCGACCGTCTTGATTTTAAGAACAACATTCTGAATACTGTTGAAGCCTAAAATTTCTTACCGGAAGCAAGAAGATTCACAGAAAAAAAGGAGGGGCGTTAGTGGTATCAAATATAACCGAGAATTTGAATATTAAATTGCCCGGACTTAGGCAAACTAACCAACAATTGTTTTAGATTGATGGATTATCCATCACCACAAGTGACTTCTGCAGCACTGGAAACATCAAATTGATTTATCATCTAACATACAGTTCGGATTTAGCAACCAACTCATTGGTACTACTAGTTCCCACATATCAAAGGCAAACAAATGGAGAATATTTTGAATAATCCCTAAAAAAAAACTTTCAAAGACAAAATTTTTGTTATTAAAAAGTTTCTAACCCGACTTTAAAAAAAGGACCATGTAAGCAATTCATCGGAATTTATTTCTGATAGTTGTTCTACGATAGTTCTTTGACAGAATAATTCTTTGTTTATTAAAAACTAGCTGAACCCCGTCAAGTAAAGCCAAACTGTACACACTTGTCTAGTGGACCTTATACGGAACCCATTGACCTGTAGACCTAATTTCATCTATGTACCTTAAGTGTATGCAAAGATATGACAAAATTTGTTTACTGCTAATATGGGTGGTGAAGTAGCGCCCCTTCCCATTTTAACAAAGAGTAACCTATGTTATTTTCTAACGTTCCATCTTTTTCTAAAGAAAAATTCATACAAATTAGTTTATAATAGACAACTGTTGTTGTTTTTAATAATTTTTATTTTCTCACTTTTCTCAGTTTATACGCAATACAATTGATGTGTTTAAATTGAGTGAGGACTCAGTTGTGCATTGCTTTATTTTGTACTATTTTAGTTGCTATTTTTTCTTCTTTGTTTCTTCTCTATCAAAATTATTTGGTCGAAACTCATAAGGAGTCTGAAATGTTGCTATAATGATAACGTAACCCCTTCCGACTCGAAACATTTCTCGGCGTCGTCTGTAAATTTCAGCTCAATCGATAAAATGCTTTTGGAGATTTGAGGTTTTCCACAAATGAATATCAATTTTTTTTTTATACATATAAGGTAATACCATATGGGATCACCCCCTCCCCCAATAGTTTTTTGGCGAACATTCATTAAAACAAACATTCGATTCGGTCTGAATATTTTAATTTGGAAATCTAAAATCTTTGTAGCACAGAGTTACAACAGTTCGATATGATGAAGCTATCTTGTCTACCCCTCTGTCTGTCTGTTTTATGTGGTTTGACATACTAGTCAGCTCGATTATGAGAAATCGATCTAATACTTGTTCTATAAATAGTTGAAGAACTTACATATTTTCGTTGGATGTGAACTAGAAATAATTTATATTTATAGAGAGGTTTCTTCTGCGTCATAGCACAGGAAAATCCATTTCTGTAAATAGATGTTTGAAACTTGCTGAATATATGTAAATGGTGACGCTAAATAACTGTAAACAGACGTCAATGTTTGACTATAATAATAATCAATGCTTCCAACACAACCTTTCATAAAGTCAATGGAAATCTGAAATTATTTCGGCTATATAGAAATGATAGCCGAAATAATTTCAGATTTCCATTGACTTTATGGAAGCTTTGTCCAGGAAGTTTGTCAAACAATATCACACTACAAAGAACTATTATTGATATAAGATGGGCTTACTAAAGACGAGAAAACCATGGAGCAAGTAGTAATCTCACCTATGTATGTATCTCTCTTAAAACCACTAATACAAACAAATGAGCAATAGGACCATACATATCTGATCGTAGTGCTGAGGGTGTACACGAAGTCTTATCCCTTTTTCGACATATCTTATCGTCTTAATGAAAATTAGGTTGTTAACCAATCTATATTTTAATTGTCGTCAAGGCGTCGTCGACATAATGTCGTCAACGTTCCGAAAAAAAAAAAAAAACATTGTATGAAAGAGATAACGCTGTCTCACTCGCGCTGGCTGTGTAACACCGTCGTCAAAAAGAGCGGACGTGCTTAATTGCATTAATTAAATTTTTTTTTTTTTTTATAGATTCATGCAAAAAAAATGTTTTTTTTTTTAACTGTTTTACGCTTTTGTCTTCAGCATTTAGTGTTCATTGCTCGCCAGCTTGTGACGTCAGTGCGCACGAACGTGATGTGATGCTGACGTCATGTGCACCCCAAGTACGACACAATAATGATCGGCAACAACAATGGGCGTGCATATGCCACACCGCCATTATCACCGTCAGCATCGTCATTAGCCGCCGCTGGTATCTGTGTCTGAACAATCGCGCCTCTTTACACCATCCGCTCGGATCAGTGGAAATCAACGCAGTCACACGCCGTCGTTGTATCTTGTACTAAATATTATCTGAAGATATTTTAGTTTAGCAAATGTTGCTGTTGGCTTCTACTTGCAATTTAAGGCAATTTAAGTTCATGTTTTGAAATTGGAAAAAAAAAAATAAAAGAAGGAAGAATGCATACACGACTTCGAAGTATGCTGCCTACGAAGCCAACGAAGTTCAGGTTGCAACATGCAACATGTTGGCAACTACACTCACAACAGCTTCGAATCTAACATGCGCTCCAATTAGGCGTATTGTGGGCGTGGAACTACAATTTGTTCTTTTTCCAAACTTTATCTATGTGTGTATAAGGCAAATCTAATAATCCTAACACTCTGAGATCAAACAATCTTCGAGAACTCATTTTTCACACACTCCGAACAGACAGAGGACATAGCAATACCGATTTGATATTTACTGCTCAGGTAGCATTATGTAGGGAGAGTCAAATATATATCTCTGATATCTCCAATAGTCGCTTAGATACATTTAATAGCGACTTTTGATGTCTGTTGGTCTTAGTCTCTCCGTTGTATACAAAAGTACATATACACATGCAGATTTCTAAATTATAAATTTCGACAAATCGCATTCATTGTTGCTCTTCATATTCGTTCAGAGTACAAAGTTTAAACCTGCTGACGTAGGCGCTGACATTGTGACTCGTTTAAATAAATTAATTATAATTCTTGTTCTTCGAGTATGTCATCTGGACGTTGGTTTTGAAATTTTATTTAGTGTATACAAATATAAATCGTTGCTGCTGTTGATTTATTGAGTAGAAACCAAAAAAAAAAAAAAAAAAAATGGAAAGAAGTTTTAGATAACATTAGAAAACTTAACTGAAAGAAAGATAGAAGTATCTCCAAACAGCGAAACATTGAATTTCGCTACAAAACCAAAAGCAAACTTGGGCTCAAAAGGTCAGCGATCCGATATTGCATAGTTAAGTAGGGCTTACCGGGAATATTTCCGAGTATTTTGAATGTTTCATCCGTTCCGTTTCGATTCAGCTGTTCTCAAGATAGACTAGGTTTCATAACAAACTTTCATCTAGCTGCTTCTCCCTGCTTCTATGCCCATAAATCAAAGAAGAAATAAAGCCCAATACCTTTCATATCAGTCATGTACTGTTATAAAACTTTTTTTTTTTATGTTATAAATCGCATCCATTTGCGTGAAATTTTTCCTGAGACATGATGTGTTGTAACTCTCCAAATTTTCATCAAATTACTAGCCTCTACATAAAATAATTGATGACATATAAATTTAGTTTAAGATATAAAAGAAATAGTTCTCAAAATATTTGAAAAAAAAAAAAAAAAACAATTCTAAGACCCGATCGCAGCGCCAACTACTGGTTTCAAATTATGTATCTAAACCATCCAGGGACACCTTGCAAATACGCACAAAACTTTCATCAAAATTAGTCCCGTCGTTTAGGAGGAGTTCAGTTTATTGACATAACCGGACGGTACTTAATTTCCGAAGGACTCAAGTTCATTGACCTCCCAAGGTGTTAAGTTCATTGACCCTCCAAATGGTCAAGTCCATTGACCCTCCAAATGGTCAAGTCCATTGACCTCCCAAGGGGTGAAGTCTATTGACCCTTCCAAGGTGTCAAATTCGTTGAGCCTCCAGGTGCTGCAGTCCATTGACCTCCCAAGGGGTGAAGTCTATTGACCCTTCCAAAGTGTCAAATTCATTAAGCCTCCAAGTGGTCAAGTCCATTGAGCTTCCAAGGTGTCAAATTCATTAAACCTGCAAGGGGTCAAGTTCTCCGTCTGCTATGTTCGCCATCTGGAGAGGTCAATAATCTTGGACAGAGGTCGATAGCCTTGTTCAAAGGAAATAATTAAGTCCGACAACATCGGCCGTAGACCTTGGCCGGTTTTTTTTTTTTAACTCTCCTCGGCGATTCTCAAAAGTTCATATAACTGCTAAATTTAAGGCCCACCAATTTTTTTTTTCTTCAAAACCAAGAGCTTATGGTTTGATATGGATCTATATATAATATTTAAAAAAAAAAATTTTTTAAAAACAACCAATTTGTCGTTTTAAGCAAAAAAAAAAAACAAGAACAGTCTGGCATAACCGATTGTAAGAGGCCCTGTACCAGTACAAGTCGCTTAACCAACACATGAAAGGTTTCCCTAGCTTATGACCAAGCAGTGCAAAACAAAAAGGTACGAAATTAATGAGAAAATATGATACTAACGAAAAGTATTTTGCTCCTCCCACTTCTCACTGCACGAATAAGTGCCTTATAAAACATTTTTTTATGTATGCAAAGAATAGGGAGGATGGAAGTATCATAGGTCGTTCAAATTCTATTGCTTATAAAATCATTTATTATTTGATTTTGATGAAGTTTTGGGATTTTAGCTTATTTTTGTGGCGAAGAAATTTTTACCCTTGATGGGTATTTTATCGGAAAGGGGGAAGAATTTTAAATAAACTCGTGAAATTTCGGCGAAGTCCTAGTCGAGATCCTTTCGTTCATACGCACGGACAGACGGACATGGCTATATCGACTCCTCTATCACTCCTGAACATAAACTAGTCCACACCAAGATAGTATAGAGCTTCATAAACCTTCATAAATGCGAACAGAATCACCCGAATATATGCAGGGGTATCATCTAACCCCTTATCTAACCGTACTGACTTAGTAATTATTTTTTAAGATTGCACCACATTTCAAAACTTCAATGGATCAGTTTCAAATTCAGTGTTCCACTTGTTCATAGACCATTTCGAGTGCATTTGCAAATTCAGCAACGGTTTTTTGAAGAACAATCGCTTCGGTTGCCATTCATTAAGTGTGTGTGTGTGTGCGTGTGTTACTGTAAACATATTTTTTTCCCCTCCAACTGACGTGAAACAAAACAATTAACGTCATACCAACCAAAAGATAGGAAAGTTTCCAAGGTATTCACCATTTACGTATGTACGCGAGCAATGAACGACTTTAAAACAACAAAAAGTTACACGGACGGACGGACAGACACAGCTAAAAAAATAAAAAAATTGCTAAATAGTAATTTCCTCCGAAAGACGGATGTTGCGGTCTCAGAAATGTCTTATGATTCCTATATATGCCGAAAAAAAAAAAAACAAAATATTTTTATCTTTCATTTTTATTATTTTAAGCAAAAAAAAAAATATATATTTAATTATTTCATTGTCATTATACACTACAGTTATAGGGTGAAACGGCACTTAAGAACTCTGCAAATGTTTGTAACTTGCAGACGCCATAAAGCTTAAACAACTGCTTGATCAATATTTTAAGGTTAAGTCGATGTGGAGATGTCCGTCTGGCTGTCTGCATGAAGAAGTATACGAAAAGTATTTTGCTCCTCCCACTTCTCACTACACGAATAAGTGCCTTATAAAACATTTTTTATGTATGAAAAGAAAAAGGGAGGACGAAACTATCGTAGGTCGTTCAAATTTAATTGCTTATAAAATCGTCCTTTATTAGCCGATTTTGATGAAGTTTTGTGATTTTGGCTTAGAGAGACATTATCTCTATAATGGCAGACTTAATTTTTCTGTGACGAAAGAAATATACCCTTAATTTTATGGGGAAGGGACAGGAGGGGCAAAATTTAAAATAAACTCATAAAATTCCGGCGAAGTCCAAGTCGAATGCAAAAAGAACGAAGTTACCGTTCCCGAGATCCTTTCGTTCTTACGGACGGACATGGCTATATCGACTCCTAACCATAATGGGGGTAACTTTATGGGGTCTCCGACCATTATTTCTTTCTGTTACATACATAGGCTTTTGCACCTTTGGTACAGGGCCTAAAAACATCACCGAAACCAAGTAAGTGCTTGATAGATACTATGGAGACTCTGCACCATCAATTTCAATGGCTAAGAAGTCGTTTCTTGAGTTGCATTGTGGTCTTACAGCACAATTGAAACCGAATGTTCGGGTCGTCTCGACAGAAATCATCGTTAAATTCCATGGAATTATATTGGACGATCCGAGAATATAAGTGCCTGTGGGTGTCATCACATAATATGAAGCTGTCTGTGCTATGGGTGCCTCTAGTGCTCACAATTGAGCATAAGCGCAACCGTGTGACCACTTCGAAGGAGTGCTTAGCGATGTTGTACAGTTTTTGCGCTGTTTCCTAACTAAAGATGAAACATGAATCCATTACCCTACACCAATGAGCAAGCAGCAATCAAGACAATGGGCTTTTCCGGAAGAAGAAGGATTGAAGGTGGATCTTTTGGTCACGGCCTTCAAAAAGGGTAAAATGAAAACCGGCAAATATTATTGACAGCTTTGGGACAGATTCAATATTGATTTGAAGCAGAAACCACCGCATTTGTCGAAGAAAAAACTGATGTTCCATCAAGACAATGCACGTGTATTGTCACCATGACAGAACTCCATAAATTGGGCTAAAAACTGCTAACCAATCCAGCATATTCTTCAGATTTGGCGCACTGTGACTTTTTTCTGTTTCCAAACTTGAAGAAATGATGACCGGGTCGAAAAAAGAACAACAACAAATGTCTGTTTTGAGGGCCATGGGCCTTGACCTATTATTGAAAAGGAACTACGCTGGACTAAATGTATCGACTTCAAAGCAGAATATTTAAAAAAAAACACTTTTTTGACATAAAAAAATAGAGCAAGGGGGTAGAGATTCCCTATGAACAAGAAGAACTTAAAGACTAAAAAAGATAAGTTCTTCAAGTTTGGATATATTATTCACAGCCCTTTACAGATTTAAGTTTCAATGCGATTACAGGGTATTTCAAAGTCGACTGCAGCGTGCTTTCTTCATTTTGAAGTTATTCATTCATTCAACTTATCGCCATTCTTAAGCTGACAGACTGACTGACTGACCGACCGACTGACTAGGTTCGATAGTAAAACCACCGCGTAGTAGTGTACAAGGTTGAAACACATCGACGAAGTGACAACAACAACAAAAACAAAACACCAACAGGAAACCGTTCGACCTTAAGAACTTACATGCCATAATTGCCCTCTCATCGGCACCAACATTCAAGGGCCTGACGTATTTTGTTGTGCATTACGTCAAGCCCCGTAGAGTTCCTTTACCCGGGGTAGATGATGGGGATTTTTGTTTTTTTGTTTGTGACGTAAAGACGACAAAGTCTGCTCGAAGTTCTAATACAAGTAAATGTACAGGGTTTGTTTCAAAAATTATGAAATACATTTTTTGATTTTATCGAATTTACGTGGCACAGTTTTTCCCACAGCCATGACTACTACGCACTTTCGAAGCTGTTATCAAATGCTCTTCAATGTTGGTCTTGAACTTTGGACACACAAGACGCGTCGATATAATTGAAAAAAACCACGCACACAAGTCACATAGCTGACCGGCGTCCGAAGCCGGAATATCGTCCCCTTTAAACTTCTTCAACCACCTTATAACCTACACCACATACAATAGAGCAGACTGTTGTATTTTGTGCAGAGCTTGAAGAAAAGTATTCACCATTGCACACCATGAGGTGATCTCATAACTAATGTGCATCTAACTCCACTGATGCCTGGAACAAACATATTTTGCGTACGCTGTAAAGCTGAGGGTAACCCAACACCTTATTCAACCCATTTAGCGTGCAATATATTTCATAATTTTTTTGAGATGCACCCTGTAAAGGGTTTATCATCAGCTATTTCCGAACTTTAATAACTAATTGCTGTGTCATTTCCATTTGATGCTTCGACGTTTGTGTGCTGTCATGGTCTCCATTTTTACTGAACAAATTATAGCGAAATTCGACTGAATCGATTCGGTTGCTGGACGAACGTGAAGACCCACAAGAAATTGGACTTCTGCGAACTTACTTGTATAAATATTTGGGTTTGTACGCTTTTAAGATCTTATTTACGCAAGAGCTGCTGCCACTGCCACCACTCTCCACTGGAGAAGCTTACTGTTCAGTATGGATTTTGTATATTTCGAGAATAAAATTGCAATTGTTACAAGAAAATTGTACAGCAGGCATTATTTCTACAAGCGACACTGTACAATGGTACAAGACCATAGACCTCTGGGCCTATTAATCAACAAAAGAACATGGAAACCAATGGTGACATGCAACACATCATATAAAACTGAACAACTCGCGTACTGTCAACAAAGTCGTGAAGCTCATTTAAATGAAAAAACTTTCAAAACATAATTTTATTGAATTGCCGTCATATCTCACAAACAACACTTCTGACACGCTTAAAGAAGCACCCTGTATATTATATTACAATAGATAAAAAAAAAATGCAAATATCTGCCCGAGTACAAAGTGCGTAAAATATTATATGTCAGATAAAAATATGGGAATTTCTGGATTGATGTGGAAATGCTGTTTGGCTTCGATAAGCATGGAATTTTGTTGCGGTCGTCTCTTTAGCTTGCCGCTTCGCGATGAGCGTGTTAGCTTTTGAATGAAGTTTTCTGCAGATTTTCTTAAATTTGTACATTAATTGCTCTATGAGTTCCATATACATTCACGACGTCTAAATACCCTTCCTGGAATTTTTTTTTCTAAAGAAACGACTGTGAATAACAGCTGAAAAGTGGTCATCAGTTTTTGGTCATCTGCTTTCTTGTGTGGTCATCTGCCTGTTTGAAATTACGCTTGTCTGAACGTCAAGCGTTCTAGAAAAATTTACATATTGTGGGCGTGCCTACTTAACTTTATTTGCATATATTGGCTTCAAGATCTCAAATGGCAGACAGCAGAACTCAAGTATAGACCCAATTTTTAAACTGATGACCAGTATGTCAAACCACATAAAACAGACAGACAGAGGGGTAGACAAGATAGCATCGTCATATCAAACTGTTGTAACCCTGTGCTACAAAGATTTTAGATTTCCAAATCAAAATATTCAGACCGAATGGAATGCTTGTTTTAATGAATGTTCGCCAAAAAACTATTGGGGGAGGGGGGTGATCCCATATGGTATTACCTTATATGTATAAAAAAAAATTGATATTCATTTGTGGAAACCTCAAATCTCCAAAAGCATTTTATCGATTGAGCTGAAATTTACAGACGACGCCGAGAAATGTTTCGAGTCGGAAGGGGTTACGTTATCATTATAGCAACATTTCAGACTCCTTATGAGTTTCGACCAAATAATTTTGATAGAGAAGAAACAAAGAAGAAAAAATAGCAACTAAAATAGTACAAAATAAAGCAATGCACAACTGAGTCCTCACTCAATTTAAACACATCAATTGAGTTGCGTATAAACTGTTTGAGAATTATAAGTGAGAAAATAAAAATTATTAAAAACAACAACAGTTGTCTATTATAAACTAATTTGTATGAATTTTTCTTTAGAAAAAGATGGAACGTTAGAAAATAACATAGGTTACTCTTTGTTAAAATGGGAAGGGGCGCTACTTCACCACCCATATTAGCAGTAAACAAATTTTGTCATATCTTTGCATACACTTAAGGTACAGAGATGAGATTTGGTATACAGGTCAATGGAATCGGCAGAAGTAAGCTCCACTGGACAAGTGTGAACCATTTGGTTTCACTTGATGCGAGCCAAGCCGACGGGGTTCAGCTAGTTTTTAATAAACAAAGAATTATTCTGTCAAAGAACTATCGTAGAACAACTATCAGAAATAAATTCCGATGAATTGCTTACATGGTCCTTTTTTTAAAGTCGGGTTAGAAACTTTTTAATAACAAAAATTTTGTCTTTGAAAGTTTTTTTTTAGGGATTATTCAAAATATTCTCCATTTGTTTGCCTTTGATATGTGGGAACTAGTAGTACCAATGAGTTGGTTGCTAAATCCGAACTGTATGTTAGATGATAAATCAATTTGATGTTTCCAGTGCTGCAGAAGTCACTTGTGGTGATGGATAATCCATCAATCTAAAACAATTGTTGGTTAGTTTGTCTAAGTCCGGGCAATTTAATTTTCAAATTTTCGGTTATATTTGATATCACTAACGCCACTCCTTTTTTTCTGTAAATCTTCTTGCTTCCGGTAAGAAATTTTAGGCTTCAACAGTATTCAGAAGGTTGTTCTTAAAATCAAGACGGTCGGTCATACATTACCAAAAAAAAATTTCTAGAATATTTTCAAGACAAATGCGTTTTAATGCTGATGTTTAAGCATCGACACCATTCTCCCAAAAATGTCAACACTATTCGACGATTTATTTTGTCGGAAAGACGTCTACGTCTTATACTTTCAGGTCTTAGAGCAACAGCATAAGTGAGGACCAGTTTTTAAAATGATGTATTCAAACAATCAACACTTCGAATGGCTTCTATATGATATTATGTTCTAGAGCTTCTACTGCCGAAAGTTTTGCACAAAAGCATCCCTAATACTCATCAACGAATCAATATTGGATTATATGGTTTTGCTTAGCAGATTTCGGAATAATTGGACAAATATTGGTGACTTTTTTTCGTTCTGCAAAAAACTCACAAAAGTTTGTCAGATTTGTATGGTGAGTGCAGACTAAAATGGACTTTTTTTGATTTGAGGAAACATATTTTAGACATCTTATATGCTTGGTTCGAATAGATGTTGTTTAGGCCAGCATTTTTGCACAGTGTAAGAACTAAAATAAAAGATTGTTTTATTTTTAGTATTTCTCGTTTTTTTTTTTTTCTGTCGTGTCCCAGATAACATACATATATAAGCTATACCAGTTACATATGCTGTGACGTCAATAAAAATTATGGTGAAGCGATAAAAAATAAACAAACAAAAACTTGTTTCTAAACAAAATAAAAACTTAAAAAAGAAAAAAAGTCGAAAACTAAAAACTGAAAGATTTATGTTCGTACGTTATTTTTTTTTTTTTTTTTATACATTAAAATAGTTGACCGACAAGGACGTCAAGAGCATCAGCTAGACTTGGACTGAGAATTTTTGTTAACTCGAGAGAGAGAGAGAGAGAGCTATGGAGAGCGAAATAGAAATTGTTAAAGTGCAAAAAAGAGACAAACAGTGAAATGAAAGGGGGAAACGGCGGTTTGCCGGTTTAAAATTATTAAATTGAAAACCGAAAGTTGTTTCTAGTATTTTAAGCCCCTACCCCCCGGCAACGTCGACAGCCTCATCATCAACGCCTATTTCTAATCTCATTTCGTCAATAATTTCATACAAATTGCATGTCAGAACGCGTTTGTGTTGATTTTCGAAATGCCGTGCCAATAATTCGCTGCGAAATTGATTCCCATGAAGTATTATCAGTTTATTGAAGTTTGTCCCACTCATGTATGTATGAGTAGACAATGCGCTATGCAGGCTGTGTATTTCTTAGCTACATAGCGCACTACAATAGTCAAACATTAAAATTTACAGCGTATAACAGCTTCGTTTAAACTTTGTTCGGCCTATAATTGAATTGAAATTTTTTATTATGAACGTCAATTTGTGGTTAAAAAGGAAATATTTATAAAATTGAAGCATTGCATTTTTTTTCCTTCTCTTTCTCTTTTGCTTTTGCTTTCTCCGGCTCAATTTGCGCACTTCCGGCAGAGATCGCTAAGAAAGTCCAAAGTAAAGCTTTATTGCAAGAACCACGGCAAGTCACGTCACGTCACGAACATAATGAGTGAATGCACTCATCTTGGCGACTTCTCTTCGCGCTTATCTCTCGTAAGTACTTACAAGTCGAAATTGACTTCGTACCACGGTAATTCAATCCATTCAACGCGTATAATTATGCAATTAAAATTCTGAGTACCCACGACAATCTGTGAGCTGTGTGCTATCAGTTCCAGAATATTTAATTACGTCAATGCAAAATTGTTGGAGCGTTTACGCGATGCCGTGGATTTGGAATTCATACATAAATACGAAAGTTCAGTAAAAAAAAAAAACTCGAAATACCAGAAGCATAAATGGTGGGTAGGTTCGGTTTGGCTCGCCTGCTTTTCAGTGGATCTTACATTTTCCGGTGAAATGAACATCTATACCCTCTAGCTCAAATGGATGCAAGGATATGTTGAGGTAGAGCACCCTTCGATTCTTACTTTCGTGAGCTACTTCGGGTTTATCTGTGAATTTCAGCTCAATCGTTTGAGCGGTTTCACATACTTTCATTTTTATATATATTTATATAGAAGATAGATTGGGATACAACTTGACAGATTTGATTAAAGGACCAATACTTTATATATTTTCATGTACGGCGTAACAAAATATTACAAAATTTTATACATATTCCGAATAAGAAATATTTGGCTCTGCACATTTTCATATTTTGATATTTTTTTTTCATTCGAAACCACTTATAATTCACAACAAGTTTTTACGCATCTGAATTGCTATTTAATTCGTCTTTGTTTCTTCTTTGTAACACATAGAAATAGACGATCTACGACACAATCAATCCGACCCACTGACCGAATTAGCACGCGAATATTTCGCAAAAAGAGGGAGGAGAGACAAAAAGATGCATCAACTGAGCAAGCAAGCGAGAGAATACAAGTGTCATTTGCGGTTTAGTTACACTGCGAGAAAAAAATAAATTTTAAATCCAACTTCTGAACTTCATGAACGTGGAATTGAAAATTTAATTTTCTTATGGAAGGGATGTAAGCGACAGATTTAGCTACATATATGAACAGCAACCTCTGCTCTAGTCCAATGTTGCTTAACGTGAAGTTCTCGCTGAAAACTGTGCTCAATTGAAGAAATTTGCAGTTAGGGCAGATTTCTATACAATTTAGTTAAAAACTTTTTTTTATGGGCGTCAAACAACATATCTGGATTTCGGACCCAGAGTTTAGAACATGTTGATTATACCTTTTTTGGTTCGGGGATTTTTTGAGATAACCAAGAGAATTTCTGATCAATAAGTCTAACCATGACTACTTTATGTTTTTGAGATCGCTGAAACCGAATCTGAGGTTCATTTAATTCCATAATCATCTCAGGTTTGTGGATTATGACTTCTTCAAAATTCTAAAAATCAGTTCTTTAAAAAAAAATTTAACTTATTGTTAAAAACTGGCGTAAAGCGAATGCAGGCCGAAGTAAGCGCTTTACGATGCAGAGGGTCGGAATCGGTTAAGGAAGTTTTTGCTTTCAAGGAGTTGGGTTTCCAACTATGAAATATTTTGAAATAATCGAGGGTAAGACTTGTAGATTAGAATTTTTCTTCATTTAAAAATTATGTGTTCAAATTTTGAGGACCTTTTTGAGGTTATGAGGTTAATTAGGCTTTAGATTTAGTTCGGCGATACTAAAAACATAAAGAAGTCATGGTAAGACTTATAGATCAGAATTTTTCTTGATTGTAAAATTTAAACCTAGCCGAATTTTAAGGTTTCTTGATCTTATCTCTAAAACCAGAGGTGATGAGATTACGTCGACCTCGGATACGAATGTATAATAAACATGGTCTGATTTCTGGCTCCGAAAGTGCAATAGAAATGAAGCTGGATATCAAAAGGTCAAGCGTCAGGCAGATGGAGTAGTTAAGTCTCTAACCAATTTGGAGGCAATGAAGGACACAATAACGCCAAAACGATCAGAAACGATGCCAGAACGAATAGACAGTTGTGGATGGCTTTACTAAAGAGCCAGCAGACTATAATAGGGTAGACTAGTTTCTTAAAAAAGCTAAAAATTAAGAGCCCTTTCAAACGCATCCTAAATTTTAACAAGTTGCCGATACCAACGTAGTTTTTGGACGCCCTATTTTCTGTCCCATACGCAAAACGTTGTGAAGGTAGAAAGCTACCTCTTCGAGCCTTTTGATACCAAAAGAGTTTTCACTTTTTGCGCTTAAAGCTTTCACAAAGCTGTTTTTAAAATAATTTTTTTTTCAATTTTTCTATGTGTACAGACACGAACTACGATTTACTACGACGACGACGACGTTGTCCATGTGCGAATGATCGACATGAAACACGAGCCGGGGTCAGTAGCAACGCAGGCGAGAATAAATAGCATTCAGTGAGAGCGAGCGAGAGAGAGTGTGAGAGCGTGCAGTGCATGCGGCGAGAGAAACAAGTGCAAAATGCAATAAGATTGAATACGGTTTCGGTTTCAAAATCGTTGTCGGATTTTTTGTTGTTGGTGTCAGTTGCTTTATTGTTGTTGTTGTTGTTTAAAATGTTTAAACATTCTCGCCGTTTGCTCGTTGAAAATTGTTGTTGTTTTTATTTTTTTGATTTTAATTTTGTTTTTTTTTTTTTTATTTTTTTTTCTATTACGGCTGTCCGCGTTATTGGCAATCAAAAAGTGTAATAATAAATAGTAAGCTTAAATAAAAACATAGAAAAAAAAAAACAAATAGCATTCTACACACTTCCACACACACAGACACACACGTACAAGCCGTATCGTATCTGTGTACACAGACAACAAATTAGAATTGTTGATTTGTTTGTTTATTTGTTTGCTTTGCTTTGCTTGATTTTTAAGCTAACTAAAATTGGTTAAAACGTTTAATTTTTCATGCTTTTTATTTCGTTTTATTTATGTATAGTTGCCTTCTTTTTTTATTATTTTTTTTTTTTTTTTTGTATTATCTACAAATTCTTTTAAACATTTCGATACACTGTACACAATAGAAAATAATGTTGAGTGCACTGAGACTTTTAATTTATCAAAATCGGTTGAATAGTTTGCGCGTAAAAGGCTTTAGAAAACCTTCTTCATACAAGATAAGAAATGGCACCACACAGGCTTGTTTTGTTCACTTTGCTCTCTCACTCTCTCACGTTATGAATTAATATTAATCGCGAACACATTGCACCAACATGTTCGACTTGACAACATGTTCGAAGAATTTGCTGTAGAGTCGAACGCATGCGCAATGGAATTTTTAATGGATTTTTAATATTTAAATTACTAAAAAAAACCCTATTAAAAATTATTAAACAAATTAAATTTAAATTGAAAAATCTCTTCAGAAATTTTGAGGAGCATTTGTTCTTTGTGGACGGGCTCTTGTTGAGGCTTTGACTAGATATTACGCCCTTTTTTTGAGCAGTCTTATGTATTTCTTGGCAAATATGAGAGACTCTCACTATTTTAGAGATCCTGGAAGATCCTAATTTTGTTTTGCACAAACTTATGAATACAAATCTAAATTATTATTCGTAGAGAACTCCAGATTTAATGACTATAATAGGCTTATATGAACAGTTTTAAAAAAAACCCATCCCAAATTTAAGCAAACTTTATGATAATCTTCCCAATCGTGACACTTTAAGAGTTCTATTTAGAAATAAACTATTCCAATTTACTCTCGCTTAAGATTCATATTTAGAAGCGTTCTAAAAATATTTTGACGGGTTGTAATCTTCCGAATTGTGACTTATTTAAGAGTGCCAACCTAGAAGTATTTGCACTTGTTTAAAGGTACTTGCACCGGAAACCTTTTTTTTGATGTTTTTAGTTAGAAAAAAATACTTTTAAACGGGCTTTTAAATGTTTCCAAGGGTTCAGTAAAAACTTGGTAATGTCACTTTATATAACCAGAGTTAAGACCACTAAAACGTAGAACTCTCCTATACGAAAATATACTCCAATGAAATTTATTGCATTAAAATTTCTTTATATATAAAACTTTCATCATAATTAGGAATATTATGGTACGATCTAGATTCATGGGTATAACCCGCGGAATTACGACGATATATATTTTATGGAGTGTCCAATAACTACTATTAGCCCAATTAGAAGACCAAAAATATGGGTAAGTAGATTCAAAATAGAAATATAGATATTAAATATAGAAAAATGCGGTCAGAGCCATGTACCTTAGAGGATTTGACGTTTTTAATAGCACCAAAATCTCCTTATCTAGACACGTACCATTGGGCAAGCTTTATACATCTAATTTATTTCTTAAATGTAAGGGAAACATGGCGCACAAATCAAAGAAGAGTCAAAGTTGAAGTCTTTAGTTATTAAAGTTTCCGAAATTTTGTTATGCACACATAGAATCGATGGAGGGACAGAGGGAGATAGCTATACTGAACCGACTTTCGTTGCTAATTAAGAAGATTTGTATTATGGGGTCTACAACAATGCATTCTTACGTTAGTATTTGAAGAACTTAAACCGTTTCTAGTCGTTTCATAGAACTAGATTGATGAAACATGGCAACCAAGCGATTTTGTGATTGAATTTGGGTCTGTAGCAGTATGAAATGGTAAAAATTGAAAGTTGATACGGATGAATATTGAACTTGAATTTAATCGAAAAATCATCTTCTTCAGAATGAAGCATATCTGAATAAATAGCTGGCAAGACTGCAGTAGTTAGAGAGCCCAAAAAAAAAAAAAAAAAACATGTACCATTTATGCTACGCATTTGCTTGCAAATTGGTAAATAATATTGCCCCACGTTGGGCGCCAATTAGTAAATTATGGTACGACATTATACCAGCTAAACTTTGAAGTTAAAAATGTGTAATAGTTACTCTATAAAAATTTAATAATTTTTATGAAAACCCCATTAATAGGTCGCATAATATAGGTCGCTAAACAAAATGAGTGGACTTACTTATAAGGAAGCAGCTTGCTTCACCGTAAAGAATCATTCTTATTGCTTTACGATATCGAATATTTTCTTCTTTTAATCAATGGAGATGACATTTTCAACTTGGTTGGATGAGTCGCTTAGTTCCAGAAATGGTCCTCACCAGTATGTGCAATTCAATGCCACTGGAACATATTCTTTGAGATTATTTTAAATCGCTCGATTACAAAAATGGTTCCAAAGCTGTAGATGATCTCGAAGCCAACACTCGATCATAACAGCCTCAGGATCAGAACTGACTGATGCGTCAAATAAAGATTTAACATTGATCACCAATTAACAAAAAAACGCACCACCAATAAGTTAGGTTTAAAATTTTCAGATGTACGCAAATTTAATGCAGCTTCATAGATCTTCTTCGTGTGACATAAAACATCATTTGCGTGAATTTTCGATTTACTTCTTCAATTTAAAGAATGCTTGTGAGGCTGCTTTCAGTGAGAGAAGTTCTCGTGTGTGGTTTCAAAAGTTTAAGCATGTTGAATACGACATCAAGGACAAAGGATATACGAAAACGCGGCATTGGAAACATCTTTATTAGATCAAGAGTTGACCAAAATGCAAGAAGTACTTAGATTTACATTAGAAGTAACTCAAGAAGCAATCAACATTGAAGTTTATTTAAATAAGGCTATTATACCAGGTATAAACGATAGAGTTCCCTACACCGTATAGTCATCACTGATGATAAAAAATGGATGCACTACTACAATTCAAAAATGGTGCTGATGCAAAGTATTTTGCTCCTCCCACTTCTCAGTGCACGAATAAGTGCCTTATAAAACATTTTTTTTTTAATGTATGAAAAGAAAAAGGAGGACGAATTCAATTGCTTATAAAATCATCATTTATAAACCGATTTTGATGAAGATTTGGGATTTTGGCTTAGAGAGATGTTA
This sequence comes from Leucophenga maculata, assembly GCA_035044805.1. Classification (NCBI taxonomy): domain Eukaryota; kingdom Metazoa; phylum Arthropoda; class Insecta; order Diptera; family Drosophilidae; genus Leucophenga; species Leucophenga maculata. The sequence continues at coordinate 1,275,597 of JAWNNP010003230.1, forward strand.
TCTCTATACTGGCCGAAAAAATGTTTACCCTTAATGGAGTATTTATGGGAAAGGGGGAGGGGCAAAAGAACGAAGTCTCCATCTATTAACGTTTCCCAGATCCTTTCATTCATACGGACGGACAGACGGACATGGCTTTATCGACTCCTCTATCACTCCTGATCATAATGGGCGTAACTTTGAGAAGGGGGGGTCTCCAATCATTATTTCTACCTGTTACATACATTTGCACAAAACAAATAAGCTCTTGTACCTACGGTACAGGGCCTAATAAGACATCAAATGTAAAAATCAAGTTCCAGTTAGTTCGGAACTCTTATCAAAGCTTCTAAAGATTGTGACCTATGATATTTCTTCTTCTTCGGTACAGTGCCTAAAAATGTGTCGATTTGTATTTAGGCTCAAAAGATGAAACATTTTTCAAAAGAATTTTGGAACAAGTAATGGCAAGCGTTGAACAATACTTCGTATACAAAAAGTTTCCATTCTTTCACAAAAAATGTGCAATTTTTGGAAAAAAAAAAAAATGGTGGAAACTTATTTGTACACCTTATACAATTACTTGAAGCCTTACGAAACTTCTTTATGCAGTTTAAAGTGCATTAAGCCAAGCTGTTCTGGACCCAATACTCGATTTAAAATAAAATAAATAGTTTTTATTTTTTTTTTTTTTAATTTAAAGGCCGACGGCAATATAGTGAATGCCAAACAGTTTCTCGACAACTGAAAACTACTTCTGTACGCATTTTACTGTTGGAGAACGAAAACTTGTTAGAATCTTCGCTATGCCTAAGCCTGTTAATGTTAAAATTTCGAGCAAGTTACTACGGTTTATTTTTAAATTTTTTAAGAAGATAATTTTATACTGTTTTTGCAGAAAAACTGTATTATTTAATTTAATTTATACACATTTATTTTATTTAAGAAAATACAACAAGAAGAATTTTTACTTGATTTTGTGCTTCAAAAAAAGTTTTTTTTTAATTTATTCTAGTCAGCAACTTAAACAGGCTGTTTAAAAATTTATAATATATAAAATGTTTGTCAAGAAGGATGGATATGTTGTAAGAAATTCTTTTTCGTCATAAACAGTTAAACAGTCTGCTTAAGCTTAAGTTGATGTGAATGACCTAAATTGCTTAAAATAAGTTTTTGGAGACAATAAGCTATTTGTATGCAACTTATAGAATAATAATAATAATATATAATATTATATATAGCTGGATATGAGCATAGACATGTATATTCCTTAAGCAGTTGTGTTGTACCTTGCACAAATTGCTGCGTTTTTTTTTTTTTTATTAAATTAAATTTCTTGATCTTTTATTTACTTTTTATTTTTTTATTTTGGAATTTTATTGAAAAAAAATTTAACTTGATTAAATATTTATTTTGCTTCGTGTTTCATTTTTGTTTATATTAAAAAAAAAAAAAAAAAACAATTTTAATGAATAAAAATAAATAAAACAATTTATTTTTTTTTTTCTACTTTTGCTTCATTCAAATACTTCTCACGCTTATAAAATTTTTTTTTCTTTTTAGCACGCTTGAAAGCTGCGACTACGGCGCGAAACTGTTGCAACGGATGAACGACTCCGGCGGCGCTGTGCAGAGCGTAGCTGAGTAAACGATATGGACATACCGGTTAGGCTAAACGACAGACAGACAGACAGACATACAGCCAGTTCGTTCGACTCAGTGACGGACATACAACGCACCGTTTGCTCTGCTTCCGTTCTGATCCGTTGCTGCGATACGAGATACAATCCGATCCGTTGCAAACCAATGCGATTTCGATCGAACGCGCTTTTGCTAGCGAACTGAACCGGCGGCAGCATTGGCGGCGATGGCGACGGCGTTGTCGTCATATATAAAATGCCAACAGAGCAGCGTGCACGACAACCGAACTACTGTGCTGCTGCTTGTTTCGCGTTTCAATGTGCGAATGCGACTGTTTTTTTGTATTTTGCAGCAGACTTAAACTCAGCCGAGTTACCGCCGCTGCCACCGTCGCTGTCACCACCATGCGCCCCGTTGTTGATGATGATGACGGCGACGCTTGAATTTTTTTTCTTTTTTCCTTTTTTTTTTTTTTTTTTTTTAGTTTAGTCGGTTCAGATTCAGATTCAGAGATTCAGACTCAGCAACCAAAGTCAGTTATAGAAGACACGAACGGTGGCTTGACATGGATATATGTACACAGCAACAGCAGCAGCATATCTTACGGCTACATTATTGCAACGGACGGTTCAAATCGTAGATATGTATATATAAGTTTGAAACGTGCGTTTAAGCCGCAGCACAGTGGTTTAGATTAGCACATTTTTGGATAAAAGAAAAAGAATTTATTGGAAAAATCTTTAAAAATAATAAAAAAAAAAACTATACAAAATTCCTGATTGGTTTCAATTGTTAATCTATGCCAACCAAAAGGTTACAAAAAATTTCAACAAAATCGGTTCAGCCGTTTAGGAGTAGTGAAGTGACTTACACATATAGAAGTTGGAATCTGCCTTGCTACATTCAGCTTATTACAAATTTTTGCCCAAAAAACGCTTTTAAGCTATGAGAACAGAGTATAAAAAATAAACAATCTATGCTGGATTTGTTGGATGACTATCCATTATAGTGAATGGAGCATGTAATTATATGAAAATCAACCGAAAAATCTACCATTTAATAATTTCAGTTGATATCACATAAAAAAAATTATTTTTATAAATTAAAAAACTCAAAAATGTGTGGAGAGTTTCCATGGATGTTGTTTCTAAAACTAAGCGTGACATATTGATACGTATACTCTGTGTTTTAGTGCTGAAATTCAGACAGATATCTCCAATATTTATACAAAAAAATCTAAAAAGAAGGACAATTCTTGTCGAGTTGATCATTAATACAAGATGTGACGAATGGAACTTGCAAAAACAACTACATATATTTGAACTAACTTTTAGACTAATCTTCATCACATTTGATGCACTAGAAGCGAAAATATCGCCAATACTAAATTCTATTTCATGCTCGAAGAAACTTTAAGCTAAATATTTAATTTAATGAAAAAATTTTAATACTGAGAATGGTTTGTGCGGTACCAAAGTGTTTCTTGAAAATTCGAGAGTTCGATTTAGACCTTTCAAAACCCGTAGTTATTGAGTAAGTAGCATTGAAAAGTGCGTAACTTCCACTCTTTGACTTATGTACAATTCAAATAATTGGAAGATGTATGCGAAAGACTTCTTTAAAGGAACTTAAGTTCATATATTCCCAAGTATGGACTTACACAAATTATAGGTCATCTAGAAACATTAGCATCGAACTATATTCAATTGTTCTAAATTGTCATATTCCTCTATAAAAATTTGAATACTAACCGAACAATCATTGTAAAGTGAAAAACTTAATCAAATAAATAGAAAGAAAAAAAGTTAACATTGGTGGAACCTAATAATTATTAATAATAATTATTATTTTATTATTTTATCTTCGCGAGATTTGTTCTAATGAACTTATTGAAAACAAGTTGCATCCCAAACTGTTTACAATTGTCTAATGAATCTTACTTCAACCGATCCTATTATATATGAAACATCATCATGATACAGTAGTAGCCTAGGTTCTTTTTCAAACGTTTCATCTATTTTTTTTTACCAGAATTCATACAAATTGGTTCGACAATTTAAAATTTGTCTGCGATTCAACTAGATTAGTTGAGCCAACAGTGCGCAACATCTAATAAACGGCAGACAGACTCCTCAAATCGAGCGGATCAAGCATATATATACTTAACAAACTTTCAGTGATGAAACTAATGAATTGTATAAAAAGAACTAAGTGCAAAGTTTTAAACTTAAATTAAATAATATTAATTAAAATAATATTAATTTGAATACAAATTTTTTTTTTTGATATCAAAAATAATTATTACAAAAAAAATTCTACCTAAAAAATGTTTTTAATTTTGTTATCTTTTTTAGGCCCTGTACCGAAGGTACAAGAGCCTATTGGTTTTGTGCAAATGTATGTAACAGGTAGAAATAATAATCGGAGACCCCCCAAAGTTACCCCCATTATGGTCAGGAGCGATAGAGGAGTCGATATAGACATGTCCGTCTGTCCGTCTGGCCGTCCGTATGAACGAAAGGATCTCGGAAACGGTAATAGATAGAGACTTCGTGTTTTTTGCATTCGACTAGGACTGCTCCGGAATTTTACAAGTTTATTTTAAAAACTTGCCCCTCCCCCCCTTCCCCATAAAATCACCCCCAAGGGTAAAAATTTCTTCGGCACAAAAAAAAGTAAGTATGCCAGTATAGAGATATCGTCCTTTTTAGCAAAAATCCGAAAAGTTCATCAAAATCGGATAATAAATGACGATTTTATAAGCAATTGAATTTGAGCGACCCCCCTTTTCGTTGCATACATAAAAAAATGTTTTAAAAGGCACTTAGTCGTCCAGAGAGAAGTGGTCATGTGTTTGGTCATATGCTAGGGGAATATTTAATGTGTTTGTTAGGCGACCTGCACTGGTACAGGGCCTCTTACAGTCGGTTACGCCCGACTGTGATTTTCTTACTTGTTTTTTTTTGTTACAAGAAAAAAATTGCCATTTTAAATTAAAATCCAAAATGTGCTAATCTAACCCACTGTGCGTGCATTGTAGCCAGCGGAAAATGCTAAAAAAGTGGGCTTGGTTTCTAGTTACAAGTTTCTAAATTATTTAATTATTCTGCATAAATTATTATCAAATTTATAATGAGCGCAATATGTTCTTAAAAGTGTGTGTGTGTGTATGTGTGTGCATGTGTGTGTGTGTGTGAGAGAGAGCATTTAAAATTGAATTCAATAACTTAAAAAAAAAATAATCTTTGGTACTATTTTATATATTTTTATTATTTTTTAGTTTTCTTTCGTATTTAAGTTGGAATGCACACATATACATATAAATATAATTTTTTTTTTTTTAATTATAGTTTATTAAAATTTAATTTAGCCAGAAAAAATTTTTTTTTTGCCAATTAGGCATACATTTTTCACTTATGAACTACTTAATAAAATATATTTGGTATAAATTTTCCATTTAATGCTAAGTTTTAGTAGAGATTTAGTTGCTAGTTGAGATATCCAACTATTTTGTACAGCATTATAGGTGTATGGATTGTTGGTTAAACATTAATTGGAGACACTTATTTCTATGATGTTGTTTATAATTTTTTTGTTTTTTTTTTTTTTTTGTTTAAATATAAAATATAAAATATGTTTAAAAAACAGCTTCTTTTTGTGCATTCGAATGACTACATCAATCGTTAATAGTTAACTTAGTAGTCTATATCTTCCATATCAAACATTTAAAAGTAAGAAAAATGCAAGGAATTATGAAACAACGCACAAGACCTGCTTATGTCTGTTAAATGCCGAAAGAGTTTAAACAAGGGGAAAAATATGGGCTGAGAAGTTTCTAGCATGGTTGTTGAAATAATCTCGTATAATACCCATATGATCGGTACTAAATATTGCATATAAGTGCATTTCCTATTAATCTATTCGATTTAAAAGCCTACACAAACCATAAATATTTTAAGAATTTTAAACAATTCGCCATATTTGAAACAGAACAGATTAGAAATATTTTTTTCCTGCAAAAAAATATAAAAAAAAAAAATAATTTTTGAACGGAATTATTGTGCGTTATTTGGTAAAAAATTTAGCTATTTAAAAATGCTATCAAAAATATTTATTTTTTAAATTAAAATAGAGAACCTGAAACATACAAAAGACTTACGAACGAACACATCTAATCATCTTTGTTCGTCTTTGGATCATCTGAAATTTTCAGATTCTCCATTTTAATTTGAATGCAAATCAGAAACTTTATAAAATTTATAAAGTTTCCGATTTCTTTGTGACAATACTTAGCTAAGCTCTTAAAAATAAATAAATTTTTCTAATCTTTTTTACTTTTAAGAAAATTATTCAAATTTATGTTAAAAAAAAAAAATGATGCTTGAAAGAAATACTGTTAAAGTATTCAGTCAAAAGCGAAGAACTGCAGAACACCAACATTTTTTTATGTTCCAACATAAATTGTTGAAATTTTTCAAATTAGTTTCTTTCATTATTTAAACAGTTACAAATTTTTATAGGCAAAATATTATTTAAAACTTATATTGTCTTAGCAATAAAAACAAGACCAAATTGTAAAGCATGTTCCATAATTCAGACAAGATTTCAAGATGTGTGTGTTACAAAATTCAAAAACCTTCGGATATTCAAAAATCGATAACTGATAATTTTTAATCGATTTTTATTTAAATTACTTTTCGCTTAAAATTTAAAATATATATTTTTTTTTAAATCTTGCATGAATTATGGAACACCCTATAAGTTATTAGTAGTTCAAGAAATATTATCGCCAACTTAAATATATAAGGTTTAGGGTCGTTTGCTGATCTTCATTGATGCTTTTCACAACCAAGAAAATGTTCCATTACTTGTGAATAAAAAAAATTCTTCTATAATTCATTTCAAGCTGATGTTTCGAAAAGTTTTAAGTTAAAGTTTTAAGTTAAATCGTAAAAAATAACTCAAAAGCATGAATTAAAAATTGGTCGCCAATATTTTTCAAACTACAACGTTTGTCTAGAAATTTCTGCTGTTTAAATGGTTTCAAAATATACAAAAAAATTAACTAATTTTAAATATTAACGCCTAACTTATGTACGGTTTGAATTTCAAGTTGAAATCTCAAAAATTTGTAAAAAAAAAAAATTTTAATAAAACTTTAAACCCTTCAATTGAGACCGAATTTACGAAATCTTTTTAAAAATGTTTAAAAAAATAAATATTTGGCAGTTGAAAGTTTTTATAGCTAAATAAAAAAATATTTGGCATATATCTATGAAGATCTTCATAAGTTTAAATAGTTAATAAAAAATCATAGAACCCATAAATTACATACCTAGACATATATATATGTCTTGCAGTCCTCGCTTTTCTTTCTTATTTATTTTTGTTTACAATAGAAGTCGGCGTCACCAAACTTGCGGTGTAGAAGACTAAATGGAATTTGTGTTCCGTGCAATAAACATGCTGCACAGCTTTCTTAGTAGTGAAGATATAGCCTTAAATATGCAGTTTATATTTTTGAAGACATACGAATTCTAAAAAGAAGTTTTACAAAATTAAACATTTTCACTTCATTTGACTTAAAACGAAAATTGTCTTAAGACATAAATTGCCATCATAGCTGGGAGCATGTACAAAACAGTTTTTACGGATTTTCAAAAGCGTGACTAGCATTGGAGCATAGATATATATTCTTATATAGAAATTTTGCTCATCATATATTCTTAATGTCGCATTGAATAAAATCCGTAAAAACTGCATGTGTGCCTAAGCTGTACCCGCCAACTTCCGCTAGTTCACTCAACTTAACTGCTAAACTAATTTTATAAACTGTCAGCTTACTTTCATATTTAGTTTCAGTAGGTACCTAATCTTACTTGCCTCTTCGCCTCGCACATTTAGATAATACGCGGATTCAATCTGCAGCCTTCGCGACGATGACGACTGATTTGATCGCTGCGCGTGAAACTGCGCTGACAATATTCGCAGTGATATTTGCGCTCGTTGGTGTGTATGAGCATGTGGCGCTGCATGTGATACTTGCGCGCGAAACCACGCTGGCAGACTTCGCAATAATGCAACGGACGCTGTACTGGCGGTGTCGGCGGCCGAGGCGGACGCGCCGGCGGCGTTGGCGGTTTATTAATGATATCCGCTTTTGTGATTTCGTAGGTGGTTGACTCTATTTCGGCTAAATAGTCGACGCAAGCTGTTTGCGAGAGAGAGAGAGAGAGAGAATTAAATATTAGAAAGATTAGCTTAAGCTAGCAAAGCGCGCGCACGCTTACGTTTAATATCCAGCTCTTCATCCATTTCGCTATATTGGTCGTCCACATTGTCAGCAGCATCCAGCAAACTCGTGTCGCCGTTCAACGGATCCTCGAAGCTGGTGTACTGTTCCTGCTTCGGTATGGTCAGCTTGTATGTGCGCGTGTTATTGCCGGAACGTACGAATTCGGGCGCCTGCCAGTAGCGATGTTGTGTTGCCGTTATATGACTCTCCATTTTGATAAGCGGCGTTGGCATGTCGGTCTCATCTTTGCACATCCATTGACCCATAGCGGTCGTTTGTGGCTCCTCGATTTTAATGCGTCCATTGTCGCGCTCGCGACTCACTTTGTGTATGTTGCGTAAATGACGCACCAGATGATCCTTGCGTGAGTAGACATTTTCGCAGAGCATGCACTGCAGGCCCAGCATTAGTTCCGAGAACAAATGCTCCAACATGAGATGTTCGCGTAGACTGAGCAGTTCATCATGCTCTGCGCCGCACAGTTTACAATTGGTGGTCGATTGGGCTAAACCGTATCGCTGCCGCTGCAACGTTTTTGTACGTTCGCGTACGAGTGGCTTCTGCGTCTGTGCGTCCGTGCTCGTATCTGTCTGCGTGCTAACCTCTACCAGCAGCATGCCGGACTTCTGCGGTTCGCCGGTGACGCCAGTGATGTAGCGGTAGCTGTCGTCGGCCTGTCGTCGGAACTGGTATGCAAAGCAGGCGTTGTCGTAGCAGGAGCGGCATATCTGATGCGAAAGATTGTCGGTCGGTTCAACGGTGTAGCTGGTGCATTCGCGCAGCACTTGCGCGATAGTGGTGCCCACGTCGAGTCGTTCCTCAGAGAAGAGATCATAGAATTCGCCATTTTGGGCAAAACAAATGCGACAGCAACTTGTTATTACCGACGGCACCAACTGGTCGATGAGGTCCATGGCAATCAGCCAGGCGCGTAGAGTTTGGGTTTTTCGTAAATGTTAATGTTTAGACTGCAGCCAGTGCAGGCTTAATTATTAAACAATTGGTTTTTAAATTGTAAAACAACAATTTTAAGACCGTAGAACGCGAACAAAAAATTCTTTAGTGTTGAAAAGTACTGCAAAGACTAGTGATGCGCATATAATTGTGTCAAGTGTTGCATAGTTATGATGGAGCGCAAAGCGGACAGTGTCTCACTCACATTCATGCATATTGTTGGCGTCTGTACAGAAATCTTAAAACAGTTGCAATACCAATGTGCAAGAGCGAGATAGTGCTGTGCTACTCACACTATAAGTTTATTTCTTTGCTTCTTCTTTTAAATAGTATTATTTATTATTGTTTTGCAATCGAACAATTATGGAATTACTCTAAAAACAACAAATTACTGCCCACCATATGATATTGGCGAAACCAACATGGAGGCGCTGCGTACAACGCTTGATGTGACGAAGATCTGCCGGGTCTGCCTGCGCAGCGACCGCCTGCCGCTGTGCCATATTTTCGATAAACAATTCGACGATGCTGACAATTTGAATCTCGCCGAGATGCTGATGCAGTGCAGTAAGTATCCAGTACAACTGGATGATGCACTACCAACGCAACTGTGTTTCGTCTGCAAGTCCACAGCACGCATGGCCTATAGTTTCCGGCGTGAATGTGAGCAAAGCTACAGGGAGCTGAAGTTGCTGCTGAGCGGCGAACAAAAGGTTTTCCAAACTGTAGCCAACAAAGTGGATATTCTAGACGAGTCGGAACAGCAGGACGCAAATTTAGTAGCAGAGCGGGAGCATATTGTGGCAGAAGATGAACTACAGCTGCAGCATAACACGGAAGTCGAGAAATTGCAATGTTCGCTGTGCCATTGGGAATGCGTTTGTACAACGGAATTGGAGCGTCACACGGCGACAGCGCATAAGACGCTCAGTACAACAAACTCAATGCTGTTGGAATTAAAAGAAGATAATATATTGCGGCTGGCAACACAGGCGGACATTTCGAATAGTATTACGGATATACAACTAGTAACAAGTGACAACTGTGATGCAGCCGTAGCGTTTGAAACAGACGACATGGAATTTCTTTACGAAACGCAAGAGATTGAAGTGAATGCATTCGATGAACAATGCGAGGAGTTTGAAATTGCAGAGCAGGAATATGCCATAAAGGACGAAGACGACGAACCGTTGGCAGCATTATTGCCGCCGTCAACCACAACGCACGGCTTTATGGAGGGTAAGTTAATAAGGAAATTCTTATTTAATGTAACTAAGACAACTCAAATTTTCAACAGCCTACGATTACAAGCTGAACAGTGAGCCCGAAGCAGTTGTTTCAACGGCAACCAATGCTAAAAAGCAAACAAAAACGAAAACAAAACGCAAAAGAGGACGTCCGTCACGCATTAACAATGCTAAATCGGCGAAATGTGCTTCGGAACATGATGCTGATGAAGATGACGATGGCAATAATGAAGATAAGCTGCCTGCCACCAATAACAAATCACATCAATGCAACATTTGTGAAAAGTACTTTACTACACGCCTCTATTTGATGCGTCACATCAACCGGCACGAACGCAAGCGCTTTGTCTGCAAGGAGTGCTCCGAGAGTTATTTAACCAAAGATGAATTAGCAACGCATATTAAGGAGCAGGGACACGACAAGCCTTTGCTCTGTCCAGAGTGCGGCTTGCGCTGCAAGACGAGCAATATACTGACGGTGCACATGCGTCGCCATCGCGGCGAGAAGCCATTCAAATGTAAATTCTGCAGCAAAGGATTTCCGCGCATTGACGATTTGCGCGTACATGAAAAGTGAGTGTTTAGTTTTTCGTTTCTATTAAATTTAACATTTAATTAGTTTTCCAATTGTCTGCTTGTCAACTTATTGCACAAACGCGTTGACCCTGAGCATTCCATTCGAGCATTGTACGTGCTATTCTCTGCCCAATGCCAAATCAAGCTCTAAAAGCGTTTTCATATTTGTAATTCGATGCAAGTGGATGTGCCGTATATAGCACTGGCCCAAGGTATACTCTCCTTGATCGGAAGGAGAGTATATTTATGGTGCCTTTCACTATTTTCTTTTCTAAAGAAAGGATTTCAAGAGTTTATATTGATTTTTAAGTTCAAGAAGTAACACAACATTTTTATAGACTAGCTTGTGCATCTGATCAGTTGTGTCAAGCATTTTTGTGCAACCAAAAAGGCTTTCCATATAATTCAGTTTAATTTGTTGTAAAAATCAAAAAGTTTACTTATTCAAAACTTTGAGTTTCGATATTTCAATCATTAAAAAATCAGCTCATAACTACGGAAAATATTAAACTTATTCGTAAAAAATTTGAATATCTAAGCACAAAAAGTGTACAAATTATAAATCCGTGCGTTCCCGCGTGCTGCAAGTGCATCGTTTCTAATCCAACACATTACACACTGCACTGCATCACACACGGCGACATGACTTCATTCAAAGACTTAAAAAAGTGGAAACTGACTCACCTATGCATTGCCATAACCTTTTTCACATGTGGTCTGGCTATTAATTGCATGCAGTTGCTGCTGCATTTGCTCGTGAAGCCGTACAATCCGGTGCTCTTCCGCCAACTGATGTACTACGTCTGCTATTCTTTTCATTCGCAAATCATATTCCTCACGGATTGGTATGCCAATTGTAAACTACGTGTCTTTGTCGATGCCGACGTTCAAAAGGATTTCTTGGGCAAGGAGCACGGTTTGGTGATTATGAACCACACTTACGAAATTGATTGGCTGGCCGGCTGGATGCTGACGGAAAAAATTGGCGTTCTGGGTAATTGCAAGGCCTACGCCAAGAAAGTCATAGCATATGTGCCAATTATTGGCTGGGCATGGAAAATGGCTGAGTTTATTTTTCTTGAGCGCACATTTGGTAGGGATCGGGCGACAATTGTGCGCCAACTTGAAGTTGTCTTCTCTTATCCGGATCCAGTATGGTTACTACTAACTGCAGAGGGCACACGTTTCACAGCTGAAAAGCACAAGGCATCCGTTGAATTCGCAGAAGTGCGTGGCATGCCGGCGCTCAAGCATCATTTGGTGCCACGCACGAAAGGTTTCGTTGCTAGTCTACCCACGCTACGTGGCTGCTGTGCCGCAATTTACGACATCAATTTGGTATTCAAAAAAGATGCACCGGTGGTGCCTACTTTGCTGTCACTACTCAATGGCCAAACAGTTGAGCCGTATATGCTCGTGCGACGCATTCCACTGAAAAATGTGCCCGAAGACGAAGAGTTGGCGGCAAATTGGTTGCAAAACCTCTACCTTGAAAAGGATCGCATTGTCGATAGTTTTCATGAAACCGGTAATTTCTTTACTACTTCCGGCATTAAGGAGATGCCATGCAAAATCTACAAACGGCGTCTTACTACGCTGCTCAATTTTGTGGCTTGGGCTACGCTGTCTATTTCGTTCGTGGTGTATTATCTTGTTTCATCGTTAGTTGCGCAATACTGGACTGGAATTTATACCGGATTGGGCATTGTGCTGATGATTCATGCGCTAATGGAGAGAGTCATAAATATGACAAAAATTAAAAAATGTTCCAAATATTGCGCAAATGATGCAGCCATAGCAAGAAGCGCAGATTAAGAAATTTTGACTCATATTTGCTCAATGAGAAACGCCGTATTGCGAGAATATTTGAGTCGCCACTATGACGAAATGATGCACGCAAGACTCCTTTGATATAAAATTGAAAAAAAAATGTTTAATCGTTTATGTTTTTACTAAATTAATATCAATATTTTATGTTCTTTGAAAAACTAAAATATTAAAATTTGTGCCTAGTTAGAGCTAAAACTGGGCAACAGAATCTACATGTGCTACCACTTTCGATCTCTAATTTATAGAAATATCTTCACATATCATTGCAACAAACTTCTTTTCTGTGTCTTTTTATGCTTACGCTGACAAAGTGAGTTGGATAGCAAAGAAAAGGCGGGGGAGATGCATGATGCATATATTTCTTTGTCTCACTTAGTATTATTCTATTCTGAATTGTACCACTTAAGCTAGTCTGCTTTCTTTTTTTTTGAATTCCCTCAAAATAAACTGTTTCCCATTTTACTATTTCCAGATACCACACCGGCGAGAAGTCGCACTTCTGCGAAACTTGTGGCAAAGGCTTTCAGCGTAAATACAATCTGACCCTACATATGCGCGTGCACACTGGCGAGCGTCCGTTCAAGTGTGCACACTGTCCGCAAGCGTTCGCACAGGGGAATGATCTAAAGTCGCATATACGTCGTCATACCGGCGAACGGTTTCGCTGTGACATCTGCGATGCTGCATTTCTACAGATCTATCAGATACGTCAGCATAAGTTAATGGAACATGGCATCAAGGAGGATGCGCCAACGCAACGTGTTGCCAAGTTTACATCACCGGAAGAGCAAGAGCAGCAAATCAAGCGTAATATGCAGCAAGAAATTCCGTAAGGCAAACGGTATGGCGGTTCATTGTGTGCCACGTGGCATAACATTGAGGAACGGAAATTCAAAGTCAAGTGCTATCAGTCTATATACGGATAAACGTCTTACTTACGGAAAATAGGCTGCATTTAATTTGTAGTAGAATGCGCAGTTCTAGTCAGTTCGTCACGGGATTTTTCAAACGATAATTCAGAATTTTTCTTTCCTCTGTGTATTTTCTTTGAATTTTTTTGGCTCATCAGATTTGGTTCAAGGACAATGAATTTAATTTGTAAATCACAAGGATAACAATTCGTTGAAAAATGTCAAATAAAGGGCTATGTCCAATCTGGCCTTAATCAGCGTAAAAACGGTTAAAAAAATCGCCCGGAGCTAGAATGTTGTTGGTAATTGTGTACGTAATAAGAAAACATGTGGAACTGTCGTTTTTTCGAATGAAAAGAAGTTTAATTTGGATGGTTCGGACGGCCACTACTACACTCTACCATGATCTACGAAAGTAGAAATGTGTTTCAAGTTGCCGCCACACTAACGCCAGTGGCGTAATGATGTCGGAAGTCATATCCTATTATGGGACATGTGAGTTTGCCACATAGGCGTACAATAAGAAGATTAAGAAAGGACTATTATTGGTGTCGGCGCTACACCTAATAGACGGAGATGACTATAAATAAATTTCGAAAACACTATCACAATAATTTGTACAGTTTAAAGATTATAATAGAACAATAGATTATCAAATAAAATAATTATATATAAAAGGAAAATAGAAAACATTTTTGAAAATGTTTGGGGGCTATTATTCCGAAAAGTATATGAGGACGAACGACAATATGACGATACTAAGGCCCCTTATTGACGCGATTAAAATGGCCTAGGAAAGTAATTAGCTTAAAGTTCTTTAAGATTATTACAAGTCTTTCAAGGATCATATATATGCGGTTATAGCTAACCAATTTGATTCTACTAAATACTAACTTCTACTAAACTTGTTTAATTTTATTTTACATTTAATCAATGTTTAATTAAAGTTTTTGAACCTATCCAGTTGAGCCAAAATGAATAGTGAAAAAATAATACCTATCAATAAATATTTAAGTTTGTTAAGTTTCTAGCTTTAAAATTGAACAAGAAAACAGAAAAAAAATATATAAAAATTAAACATTGGAATTACATATATAACTCGATCTCTAAATATATAAAAAGTAAAAATCTCATTCCAAACCCCATAGAAACCATAAAACTGCCAATATTGATAACAATAAAAGGGTGCACCTTATTTGTGTAGCACCACAAAAGCGCCGGTTACCGAACCCGATTAGCGTTAAAGTATTTTTGTGAATGGACCATCGGTTAAATATTTGTCACGTTTTGAAACCTAATAATATGAATTATATTTGGAAAATATATACTGTGCAATAGTTTGTAATATATTTAAGTGTACCGACCATATTTATAGCGAAGTGTTTCCCAATGCCTCACCCTAATTCCTCTTTATAAACTGAAAATAAAATCTGGTTTTATCACAAATATTAAATTTACGAATTTAGTTTTCGAAATCTGTTAATCTTTCTCCATACATTTTGTTTTATTTGGATTTGGATATGTATCTTCTAAAACCTATGGTGATGCTCACCACTTCATCGTCAAATCAAAACTTGAGCGACAAGTTAAGGTTATGTTCAGGGGTAAAGGACTCACATAGTATTGTAATGTTAAGTAATGTCCGTCGCTCCCCGTCGCTTTAAAATTCACGAATACGAATTGCATATGGCAAGCCACCCCCCGAATCTAATAAAACACAACATAAACATTTAATTCAGTTTAATTTAAGACAAAAAAAAATCGTTTTATATTTTTAATACATTATATATATATATGTATGTATAGGCATACACGTAGCTGTATGTGTACAATTATTTTATATAATTTATAAAGTTTTGTTATTTGATATAAAGCGAAAATATTCTCGATTAATAGGGTTATTTGAAATAACACGCATATTGAAGGACTTAATATTTAATTTCTTTGATAACAAATTTAAAAAAAAAAAAATAATATTTATACAATATATTTTTTGTATATAATAAAAATAAAAAAAATAATATAAACAAAAGAGAATTTTAAATTCAGCAATTGTTAGAAAATACATTTTCTTCTTTTTGGATGCGTTTGTGCTTGACATTTTATGTTTACCGTTTTTTAATTAATGTATTTTATTTATTTATAATTTTTAAATCGACTAAGTAGACCAGTCCCATGGTGTTAAATTAATTAATTATTATTTTTAGATATTTTCATAGTTTTTAAATTAGCATAAAACTGTTATAATATATTTATTTAGTTAGGCGCATTCTAGGTAGAGTTAAATTAACTAATAATTTTTTTTTCTTCTGTATTTTATTTCTTTTTTTTTTTTGTTTTTAATATAAAATAATATTAATTTATTCTTTTTTTACAATTTACAAATATCTTTTGCATTTCGCACTCATGTGTGCGTGTGCGTGTGTGTGTGTGTATAACAGACTAATATTTTATTTTAAAAACACAAATTTAAAAACAATAATAATAATAATAATATTAGAAAATATAATTAAAATAAAATAACTTTTTGCTTTTGTGCGCTTTTCGCTTTGTGCGCCTGTAATATGTTAAATGTATTGGCATCTCGCTCATTTCGATGCGCAAACGCATGCTGTCTCACTTCTGTACACTGCTCAGTTGCGGTTGAGCTCCTCACGCTTGAAATTCCGTATTGCATCGAGCAGTTGTGCGCGCGGATCGACAGCACCGGCTGCCGGTGTGTTTGTGCGCGCTGCTACTGGCTTGAGCTGCGGCAGCGCCGGTGCAGGCGGTGGCGGCACGGAAGCTGATGGCGTTGGCGTCGTCACTTTTATTTGCAATGGCGTTGTTGGTTTGGGTGTAGACGGCGCTGCTGTTGTTGTATTCTGCTGCTGCAGCTTAAGCTCCAGTTTGGCACTCTTGAAGATAGTTTTGGGCGGTGTCGCAGTTTTTAGCAGCTGTGGCTTGGGCGATACGGGTGGCGTGACCACATTTGCTGTCGCACTGCCATTGGCTGGTGTTGCATTGCGCATTGCACGGTCCTGTTCTTGCTGTTCTCTAGCCAGCATCTTCTCCTTCATGCCGGTGCGACGCAGTGTGCCCTGTCCGAATGGCGCCGCTGTTGGCTCCGTTGCCGCTGCAGCGTTGGCCGTAGTCGCTTCCTTGGGTTTTAGCTGTGTTATGTTGGTTGTGTTGCGCAAAAGCGTAGTGCTGGCAGCGGGCATGGTGTAACGGTTTGTGTTTGTCACGCGCGGCAATGTGCTGGCATTAAGCACAACCGGCGTCTGCTGACGACGCACAACCACTTCCTGCGTTTCGTTGCTGCCAATCGTAATCGTTGTGCGATTTGCTGCCAGCTGTAACGGCAGTGACTTTGGCTGTGTCTCCCTTTGTGCTGCGTGCTCCGGCTGTGTTGGCACATCGTCTAGCGTAAGATCGCGCAACGGCTTAACAGTTATGGGCACCTTAAACTCTTTACGCGGTATGCCCATGCGTAAAATGGGCGCAGCTGCATCAATGGTCAGCTTTTCGTTGTTGCGCGTGTTATTGCTCGCCTCTGGTGGTTCCGTGCTTGCGCTGGTGTCAACTGTAGACTGACGATTTGCATGCTTGCCACCGAATATGTAATCACCTTCGTTCTTTATTGCTTGCACTTGCACTTTTGGTCGCTCGTTCCATGTGGAAAAATTGATGCTCGGCGGTCCCGAATAGCGATATGTTTTGGGTAGCTGCTGTTGTTGTGGTTCCGGTTTTGAAGCGGCGGGCTTTGGTGGTGGCAACATGTTGGCACTATTCTGTGGCGTGGCATGCAGCGTTGTTGTCGAGGCATATTGCTCAGTGTTCATCTTTGGTTTCTCTGCCGCCGGCGTTGACGTTTGTGCTGATTCCTTACTTAACTCTTCCAGCAGCTCCAATTTGCTTAAAGCATGCATAACACTCACAGCGCCGACGGTGACGTTGTTGTTGTTGTTGTTTGTGCTCTCAAAATCATTCACATTTGCCAAACTATTCTTCCGTGAGCCCAATATTGTCTTAATGACTTCCGGACTCTGTAGCTGCGGTGATTCGCCAATGCTCAACTCGCTCGACGAACGACGACGGTTGAGCAGTTCATTCTGTTCGAGCTTTGTCAGCGATATTTGTGACGAGCTGCGACGATTGAGCAGTCCGCTGAGGGTTGACGAAGTGTTGAACGAGTCCCCGCCAAGCGGTTTTGTGCTGGCTTGAAAGGAATCAGCACGCGTAACTGAACGACGTCGTGTGTTGGTCGTTGCCAACTGTGTTGGCTGTTGTTGGGTGGCGCTATTCCGACGATAAAGCTGCTCCTGCGTACTTTCAATCGTATCTGCGGCTTTTGTCTCCGTATCCGTGCATGTCACTTTGGCAGCATTTGTGGTTGCGGCTCCAATGCTAAAATTAGTCAATGTATTCGGCTTAGCTGCTTCAATCGCGCTGTCACTTTGGTCTGCAGACTTCTTTTTTATAAGCGTGTCGATGCGTTTCTCCTGTATGATGGTCGATAGCTCATCCACAATGTCATGCATTGGCGTAGACGGTGTATTGGGCTTTGCTGCCAACGACGGTTTCGACTGCTGTGTTAACTGTTTGTCAGCCAAGTGTTCGTCATCCACAGCCAGCGCTTCGAAATTAAGCACCGGACGCGCTTTAATTTTCGGCGTAATGGGTGCATCTTGCATCACAGGCACAGCATTTTCCTCAGCTATGGTCTGTGTCTCCACTGCCACGCTATCCGCAAAGTTCGGCGGTGGCGATATGGGTATGGCGAAATTCCATGATGTCAACTCTGTGCCGCCGCTAGCGGTGGTTGGTGTTTCTGTTATGGCACCAACTGGTAGAACTGCTGGCGTGTGCTCTGCGCTATCTGTTTCATTGCCGGCAAGCATGGCCAGTTCCTCAAGCGTTGTCTGCGTCGACTGGTGACCATTCGTTAGCGGCTGTACTAAAGTTTTGCCCAATTTGAAACTATACACCTTAACCATGTCGTCATCGTCGGAACTTGATTCGAATGTTGACGACTTGAACTCCTGTGCGGAACTCTCCGAAGGCGGTAGACTGTCCGGTAGCGGTGATGGCACCGGCTCACCAATGCCGGAGTCGGCCTGCTTTGATACATTATCATCGTCGTACAGTTCGGCAACAGCATCGACATCAACGGCACGTAGCGTAGTTGGCAACGACTCGCTGGTCGGAGTCGTTGGCAACGTCGCAGTGCTGTTAATCGGCGGTGTTGTCAGTGTACGTGGTTCCGGTGTCGGTGTGCGATTGAGCAGCACTTTGGAGACATTGTTGTTGTTGCCATTGTTACGCAGTGTAGACTCCGTCGAGACGTTCGTTGGTGTCGAGGTCGTTGCTGCTGCTAGTGTCGTCATTGTTGGTATGGTTGCAACTGGTGGTGGCGTTGGCGGTGTCTCCGATATTGGCAATGCAGCCGTTTCCGCGGAAGCGTTCAAGAACGTTGTTGTGGTCGAACGTGGCACCGGTTTTGGCATGACTGTGACTGCAGCGGTTGTGGCAACAAACGATTCCTCCAAACTTTTACGTGTATTCGTTGGCGTGGGCGGTGCTGGCGACCTAGGCGTTACTTCACGTTTGCGTGGCATGGGCGATGCATAAATTGGCGAATCTGGCGGCTCTGAGGCAGCCGATAATGAAACTGTTGTCGATGCAATCGATATTGTGTCATCGGCTGCACCAGAACCACGAGGTGGTGGTGCCGGCGCAACAGTTTTCTTTTTCAGATTTTGCATGCGCTTACGCGGCGATGGTTCCGGCAGATTGAGTGCCGCTGCATCGGCTACATCTTGTGCAGTGTGCGCATAAAGTGTCTGTGCACTGCCCGCATACGAGTTGCGTGTATTACGCTGCGCCTCACGGTGTCGCAATGCAACCACTTCATCATACTCAGCATCGCAAATAGTTTCTGTGCCGCTGCTGCCATTGGCATTGGCGTAGGCATTGCTCAGCTTGTTATTGCCATTGCAATCGATTTTCATGTTGACGCCATTATCTGCTGCACTGCTTAAGTTGGGTGTTGAGATGCACATGTCACGCCGTGCGAGCGGCTGTTGTTCTTTGTTATTGTTGTTGTTGTTGTTGTTGCTGCTGCGTGGTGTGGCCGCCGTAATTACCAAAGCACTTTTCTCCGGTATTGCCGTTTGACTGGGCGGACGTGGTGCAACACGTTTCTTACGCGGTGGCGCTGCCATTAATGAAATCGTCGACTGGTGTTGCTGCTGTTTCTGCGCCTTATTCGCATTGGTCAGCCCGGCGGGCGGTGTGACCGGCGTACGCGTATAGTTCATGCCCGTTGAATCCATTGAATTCAGTGAATTGCTCGAACTGTACGGACTAGGCGTTTTTGTGGTCAGTTTTGAATGACGACTGCTAAACTCGGACGACGAGGACAGCGAATCGCGTATAATTGTGGTGCGATGCAGCTTGATGACCTCATCGGCATTGAATGTGTCATACGATTCGGACTTATGGCATAAGCGTATCTCGGAGAGACCGACAGCGCCGATGGTCAGTTCGCAGTTGTACACCTGACTAGCATCAACTGCAGAAAATCGAAAAAAGAAAATAGACTTAGACAAGTTATAGATGCTTGTTAGTTGCCGACTCACTCACCTGGATTCCGGAACTCATACTTCTGCGCATCGAGCAATTTATTGTCGCAAACCAGCTCGAGCAACTTGCTCAGCGGCACGCGTGCGCCCAGACGCGCCACATACAACTGTTCCTTTGGCAGCAGCACAGTAATGCGAAAGGTCTGCTCGAATGGTGCATTGCTGGTGGCCGCCGGCAGCGGTGTTATGCGATTGTATTCCAGCTGACTAGTTTCATTGATGTTGATGCTCGAGACCGAAAGGCTGGATAGGTTTGTGTTCGATTTCGATAATTTTCCATTTGGCGTAGTTTTATCTAAAAAAAATTCAAATTGGAATTAATAACAGGAACCGATTTGGTTTGACCGTAACCAGGCGCGAGTTTCACCGTTAAATTTTTTTTTTTTTTTTTAATTTTTCTTTTCTTATTTCTCCACCGACACAACTAAAAAAAAATGTGTTTTACTTTTTCCCGTCTACAGCATTAAATGCATAAGAATGGAAGGGTAGCGGGAAAGTTGGAAAGAAACGTACAACGGTTTTTGTAAATATTTCTGCGAGTCGAGATGTCGAGTATGTTTTTTAGTACTAAAAAATTTAAGCGATTCTGATTAAATAAATTTTGAAAATGATTTGCTTTCAAATTATTAAATTAAAAATTTAGAAAATTGTTATTTAATTTAAAATTAAACTCAAATCGAAAATACTTCGGGTGCTAAGAAATTCTTCTTCACTCACCTTTATTCTTCTTGCCCAACCAACGATTGAGCGTTGAGAAGCTACTCTTCATGCTGCTCATATTTGTGTTGAAGTGTGTAAAAACCTTTGACTTCTTGTAATCTTTTTTTTTTCAGGGTCTCACCAGGTCGTTCCGGTATAGCTCTATAGACTATACCTCCACGAACTCCTTTTCGAACCGCACTATGCGTCGTGTCGTGCGTGCAATTTCAGTGTTCGTTGCTATGCTAAATAGTATTCAGAAATTTTGGCCCAACTATGACGACGCCATAGTTTCTACTGCGCGTTCAAAACTGCTGACTACGAAAAAAAAAAAAAAACAAATTCTTGGATCGTTGTCGGACTTCTCAATATCGTTGCTCGTCGTAGCTGTAATACGTAGTCAACACTGTGTGGAAATCTGCAATAGATAGAGTCAAAATTTTAGCATCAGCGGCGCATTGGACAAAAAATTTATTTAAATTAGAAAAAAAAAAGAAAAATCTACGTTCGGTAGAACCGAAGCATTCGTGCACTTCACTTTAGAGTAAAAAAAAATATCAATTGTTAGAACTAAAATTAAACATGGATGGAGAGCTGTATATATGTATTTAAAGCATCTGTCTGAATCAATAAATCAAGCCGATATATAGAGTTGCAAGTCGATATTAAAACCATTCAAAATTGGATCAAATAAACCTCCATACCAAGATGTAGCCAGATATGTCAAAAATCTCAAAATCTAGATAGACATGACCTGTCGCTGAATCCTTTAATGTGTAACAAACTCTCATACAAATCGTTTTTAACCCTTAAGCACTATATGTATGTAAAGGGTATAAAAATCAAGTTAAAAACCTTTTCACCGATCCAAGCCAAATCTTATCTCGGCTATATCGCCATAGCAAAGGCAGTAGAAATTCTTCACCTTATCTAGTAGCCGATAATACCAGTAGAATGAAACACCACACAAACAAACACACACACACACACACACACAGGTGTCTATATATGGGAGTATGTACAGAGCTATATACACCTATATACTAGGTACATATGTTTGTTCTATGGCTACCTTATCAATTGACGTCGCTATAGTGAAATTTATTTGCACGAGATTATGCGACTTTGGACGGTATTATAAAAGGAATACAACCCATCGCGCTCTCTCGCTCTATACAATAGATATATGTACATATATATGTGATTATATCCGATGTTAGTACTATCATTATATGGCGCTGTTATAAATTATTGCAATGCGAATTTCCACATTTCTGCTTGAAGAAAAAAAAAATAAAAACTTGTGTAGAAAGATTACTCATATTTTTTTTTTTTTTTAGGAAATTCCCAGTCTAAAAAATTTTGTAGTAAAAAGAGCATAAATACAAAGAAAAACACAAAAAGTTAATTGGGAAACATTGCTTTTGTAGCAGTTGTGTGTATGCTGGAGACTATTTTATTAGGAAATATGTCACCATACAGTTTCCGATTTCTGACATTTTTTTCGTTAGACTGTACATGAAGATTTAGAATAGTTCTATGTAAACTGAATACTGAACATCAGGCCCCAATAAACGCGAGAGTGTTAGTGTTAGTGTATAGTTAGCTGTTGGTTTCAAAAATTTCTAGTATTGCCATTGTGTGTATTAACCATTAAATGAACTCCAAACTTTAAATAGGTCGTACTTTAAACCGTTAAAACATTAAATTAAATTAAAAAAAAAAAAAAGATCTGCTTGACTGTGTACGTCGCTGTTTGATCATGCAAAAATCATGCATTATACAACAGTAAATTGTAAAGAGTGCATCAAACAACAAAAGATTGTCGTCCACAAAGCATAAAACAAAACGAAAAGTGCATGCTTGAAGCGTCACGCTGTAACGTGTATGTTGTACATAAATTTGACGTCAAGCAAGTTTATGAAGCATTTTTGCTCGGAGTTTGGCAAACATTATTCTGTAAGTACAACACATCGTGTTTGAACCAGCTTTCTTCATACGAAATCATGCCGTGGTCGTTCTCAGCTAATCAGTTGTTATTGTTATTCATTAGAAATGATGACAATGAAAATTTTTACCTGCGTTTGTGTATCACGTCCTTTTTTTTATTATTATTTTTTTTTTTGAAAATTCTTATTGTTTATTTAGTATTTTTTTTTTTTACAGTTTTTTATAAGAGTTGCATTGTGTTGAACAAGAAATTTATTTTTGAATTAATTTTATATTGGGTTGAAGTATATCTCAATGTTAAGATTCCGAAAAACAGAGCACGGCTACTTTGGGTGAACAAATTATAATAAATATTTAAATTTTCTCAGAAAATTTGAATATATATATATCTGTTCTTTGAGGAATTGCGAATTTGCTCCAAAAGAAATACTTATTCCTAGTCAAAAGGCGAAGATTTAACTTTATTTTGGGATTAAAACCCTTTTTATATGTTTTCAGTTGTCAGTTCATGGAAACCTTTGGCTTGGAAAAGCGTATAACAAATCGTGAGTACCAAACACAAATTCTAATATTAATAATTGTAATTCAGGTTGCAACATGTTGGCACATGCGCATCCAACAGGTTCGAGGCTGACATCGTGCTGCTCAACCGATACGCTTATCTTTCAACACACGTCTAAGAAGTTGGCTTAGCATATGCAGTTTTGAATGTATTCTTCATATCTGAAAGTATTTTTTGAAGACTTTCTCGGTATGAAAAAGAAACAAAGTCATCAGACTACTTCGAAGATGTATTTTTCCCATTCATCAATTGTTCGCAATAATTCTGAGCACATAAAATCTAACTAAAAACTGTTTGTGAATTATAAACTAAATTTTATTTTATTTTTAGAGTCTTTAAAGATTTATTACACGCAAGTAATAGGCGTGCATGAATGTATTTAACCAAGTATATATTATTTTATAACGGTCCATAAAAGGTGGTCCGTATTTAGGTTCTGTTTCTCGATGTGAAACCGAAAATCGAGCGGATTGTAGGCTTGGAATTTCAAAGTTTATCACCGTCAATGGAGATAATATTTTATTTTATTTTTAGAGTCTTTAAAGATTTATTACACGCAAGTAATAGGCGTGCATGAATGTATTTAACCAAGTATATATTATTTTATAACGGTCCATAAAAGGTGGTCCGTATTTAGGTTCTGTTTCTCGATGTGAAACCGAAAATCGAGCGGATTGTAGGCTTGGAATTTCAAAGTTTATCACCGTCAATGGAGATAATATTTTATTTTATTTTTAGAGTCTTTAAAGATTTATTACACGCAAGTAATAGGCGTGCATGAATGTATTTAACCAAGTATATATTATTTTATAGCGGTCCATAAAAGGTGGTCCGTATTTAGGTTCTGTTTCTCGATGTGAAACCGAAAATCGAGCGGATTGTAGGCTTGGAATTTCAAAGTTTATCACCGTCAATGGAGATAATAGCTGAAATCTCTAGCTGAAATATAGAGAACTTTTGGTTCCTAGCAGTACGGCAGAATTTTTGATATATCTGTCTAAATTCTGAGAGTATCCGAATTGAGTCAATATGGTGGCTTCTTTAGAATGGCTGCCAATTGCAGGCCCCCCGCCATTTGAGGTAGCCACCATACAAATTATGGAGCTGTTTATTTTTTATATTAATATCAACTTTATAGCGGATATGGAAGCTTTTGTATGAAGGTGCCCTTCCACTTGTTGGGTTAGACACCTTATAAACCATCAACCACGGTAGAGTTGAACTTAAATAAATATTTTTATTGTTTGGTTGGGTCATAAACGATTTGAAGTATCGGTAATTGGTATTTTTTTATGTGTGACGTAGTACCTTAAGGGTGGTCCCATATAAAAATTTGCATAGCCGTGTGTATGACTTCCCATTTCTAATAGTTTTAGTCGACATATAGCAGTCTTTTGACAGGGTGTACCTTATGTGGTTGCGCACCATACTTACGAAAGCACGCGCAAAGCTCCAGTTAATGTTTTTTTTTTTTTTTTCTTTTTTCTAGATTATTTCCGTTCAAAGGTGTCTTTCTTAGGCAATTTGCATACCAAAGCAAATGTGACTCAAAGTGGCGCCTTCACGTTTTGCGGCGTATTATTCTTGCATTTATCTATAATTACTTGGGCAAATAGATACGCCGCCCTATCTAGACGAGACGCGTGAACACCTGCAGCAACGTATTTCCGTATTTAGCAATTCTTGTGCAATCGACGACGACGACGGCGACGCCGTTTGTCATCGCAGTAAAAACTCAAATATTGACTTTTATGGAACAAAATTCTGGCAATTGCACACACTTTCACTTCACTTTAAATGAGTTCCGTTCCAATTAATTGTACAAGAACGAGCACGGCTATTTTTTATCATGCGAGGTCGGTCGTGCGTTTCCAAGTGTCAAACTTTATCGCAAGGCCCGAATTTGGTTGTACTTGAAACTTGAGACGGACGGACAAACACTGATCGATCGAATGGTTTCAAGTGCGTTTGGCATTAAATACGCATTTGAACGATTTTCAGGAACAATCATAAGATTATTGGTGACACCACTTGTGTCGAAGGTGTTTCATGTTTGTTTACGTTTTTGCGAATTTAGCTTTTCAGCTTTTCTCAAGTAATATTTCCTTCCAACACGCTGACGCAATTAACTTAAAGTATCTAAAGTGGGAAAAATTATTGCCTGGCTTATACGAAGAAACTTTCCGAATGCAAATTTTGTTTTGTATTATCATCCTCTAGAGACGTTGTCGAACTGCGATTTGCATATCTATGCCATCCAAGTAAACAATCAAGCAATATAATTGAGGCACGTGCCCGTCGCAGCAAAGTTTCAGACTTGGTACTCATTGGCTTACTGACTGACTAACTAACTATATAGTATATATATATATATATATATATATATATATATATATATATATATATGGTATACATAGTGCGAGTACATCTATTTACATACTCGTATAACTCAGCGTTATTAGCGCTCATTAAAAGTCATTTGATTTCTATTAAAAGCTGTAAACGATCTGAACGAGGCGATGCGACGCGTGCGCTCAGCCAGCTGCATTCTCAAATAAGTGTGATGTCAGCTTAGTTGGGATCTACGAATATATATATTTAGTCAGATAGTTTGGCTTTATCGTCTCTATATATGTTATATCAACGCCATAACCGGTCGATAGTCACGCTATCGAGTGTGTGGTTCGAAAGGTCGTACGATTAATGTGCTGTCGAGTGCTGAGTTTTAATTCGAATGATTCATGAATAGCTGATTTGTGAATGAATTGTTCTATGATTATATAAAACTGATAAACGGTTGGATTAAATTTTTATAAAATTAAAGGGGGAAAATAGAGAATAGAACTGATAAAATGGGATTCAACGAAAACTAGGTACTTTAAAGTAAGAAAAAAGGTGGCGAGAAGTCGACTGAAAATCGAGATCTTGGAAATTCCAATCAAGAGTATAAGATTTAGAGCCTTCAATTTTGCATACTTAGATTCACTTATTCATTCTTCAGAAAATTTGTATTCACTTATCATTCAGATAACTTGTCGGGAGCAATAAGAGCTGTTAGAGAGCGATATCGAAAGAAATGGAGAGAGAAGGGAGAAACGCCTTTTCAGACGCAAGAAAAAGGAGCAAGAAAGGTGGGAGTTTTAAGATGTTGAAATATTATGTGACAGAAATGAAGCTCAAAAATTCTGGTTACAGATGAACAGGAATCACTGAGATTATGGAGGAGTCATTTCTCCAACCTACTCGGAGGCGATGAAGCACACAATACCGCCGATAGAGAAATGACACCGGAACCACCAGCTAATGATGGCACTACTGTAGAGCCACCGGTTTCTAACGAGGTCGCTTCGGTTATTAAAAATCTGAAAACTAACAAAGCGGCAGGCTCTGATGGGCTGCCAGCTGTGTTATTTAAGACAGGAGGCGACGAAGAGTTGGTTAGGAGTATGCACCAACTTTTATGCAAGTTATGGTCCGACAAAAGCATACCCAATGACTGGAATCTCAGTGTTCTCTGTCCTACCTTTAGGAAAGAAGACCCCACTGTTTGCGTCAACTACCGTGGAATAAGTATTCTTTCCATCGGATATAAGATTCTGTCGCGCCATTTACGGATTCACAGTTAGAACCATATCAGTGTGGCTTCAGACCGAAAATGTCGATCAGTGACCAAATATTCACTTTACGCCAAATCTTGGAAGAGTCCTTTGAGTTTAACAAAGACACACACCACCTATTTATCGACTATAAAACCGATACGTTCGAAGTTTTTCGACGCCCTGTCTGCACTAGGTTTCCCGGCGAAGATTGTTCGTCTTTGCATGACAAGGCTATCACACACACAAAGCATTATCAGGGTAGAGAAAAACCTCTCCGACCCCTTTGATACCAAGATAGGATTCAGTCAGGGTGATGCGTTGTCTTGCAATTTTTTCAATCTTCTGATGGAATACATCCTACGCCAGTGTCCGTACATACAGAATATGTTGGGCTTAATCTTCCAAAAGGAAGTGATGCTGCTCGCTTACGCCGATGACATTGATATCATCGGCACGCAGAAACGGCGAGTCAGCTAGGCGTTCTCAGAGATTGAAAAACAGTCCCGGCTCATGGGTCTAGCGGTGAATGAAGAGATGACGTAGTAATTGGTGTCCGTCATCGCGTCTTGAACGGTCAGTGACGATGGTGAATTCCAACTTCAATGTTGTAGAAAACTTCATCTAACTTGGATTCGAGATAACCAACAACAATAACGTCAGACTGAAGATCAGGCGAAGAATCACGCTTGCAAACAGATGCTTTTTTGGGCTGAGCAAGCAAATGAGAAGTAAAGCCCTCTCTCGAAAGACAAAAATCAAGATCTATAAGATGCTGATAATCCCGGTCCTATTATATGGCGCAGAGGAATGGATGGATGGCAACTTGATTGCAGGACGCCTAAATAGATGAAGACCAGGCACGCGTTGGAAGGACCAGGCATGGAGAGATAACTCCTAATAAGTGTACTGTATTATTTAGTGAGAGGCTTAACAACAGCCCCTTAAACAATGAAATCACATGAATGACAGATTTTTAAATTATTTTTATATTTCTTCGAACATTTTATATTAGTTAATTGAATGAGAGAGTGTTGTAGAGAATGAGAGGGAGAGAGTTGAGAAAAAATAAGCCTATATGGGAGTATGTTGTGTATGTTGTTTCCTTGTATGAATAAAGTTTGTTAAAGCATTTTACGCTTAAAATAAGCAACCGATTTTGATAAATTACAGTTTAGGTTAGTTGCACACTTCCTATTTAGCTTGTTTGATTTCAACTTTTTTTTAATTAAAATTAAAAAAAACTAAAAATCATTCAAAATTGTTTCAGTGATGTAATCCATACTGCAGGCAGCTGTGACTGATTGACTCGGATTGATAGATTTATGGAATTCACTTTGCCCAAAAAACTACGACAAAAAAAACAACAACAACAAAAAATACCAATACTCGTAATAAACAATAGAAAAGATGAGAAAACAATTCAAGGAAGTTATACAATAACAGCTGTTTCTCGCATGTACCCAGTATTATGAGTTATTGTATCTAACTATCTATATCTAGCTATGTGTCTAGCTGTCCGTCTGTCCCTCCGTCAGTACGTCCGTCTGTCAGCCTATCTATATGAAATTTATGCATTTATATTTGTAAGTTATCATATTATTGCAGTTGCTATTGCATTTTGAAGTGCAACCAAGTGAATTTGTTACGAAATGCATTCGAGTATGAAGCGTTAATTATTCTCCACTTTATACAATAAAAATTTTATAAAATATAAACTTGGTCATAAACAATTTTAATTATAGTGCGGAAAGGAATTGCTATTTAAATTAATTGCTATTACAGTAGATTACGAAATCAATGAAAAAATGATGATGACGATGATGATGATATATAAATGGAATTTCAATCAATAGCCATAAAGATGTTCCATTGGATGTCAGTTTAATCATTTTGTAAATACATAAGAACTCAGTGTGGTGTAGATCCCTGCCTGAATGGAGCATATTTTAATAAAATGAATTGTTTTAATATTCAAAGATAAACTTGTAACAGTGCGGCTTCAAAAGAGTCTCAGACTCAGCCGTATAGACGAAAGAGGTGAAAAATTATTTCTCGAAATTTTGAGTACGTGTGAGTACTTCAAATTGCTGAATCAAGCACT
The DNA here is from genome assembly GCA_035044805.1 of Leucophenga maculata. Taxonomy (NCBI): domain Eukaryota; kingdom Metazoa; phylum Arthropoda; class Insecta; order Diptera; family Drosophilidae; genus Leucophenga; species Leucophenga maculata. The sequence continues at coordinate 1,304,567 of JAWNNP010003230.1, forward strand.
GCATCTAGCTCTGAATTTAATCAGAAAATGGGTAACATGGAGAACAAACGTGGAACGAACCAATGTGTCAGAAAAAATATTCAAGGTTGCTGCCTGATGTGAAGTTTACAAGGTGAAATATGTTAAACTGGTACATCTTCATTGATTATATTAGGTGCACAAATGAAACAGTAGCAGCGCAAGACGGGTATACTATTCATACGAGGGTGGTTTGATAAACCAGTGACGGTTTTTTTTTCGTTAAATCAAGCTGGACTATTGGATTTTTTGTTTAGACAGCCAGACAAACTCGTGAATTTTTCTGAAGATGGAAATTTTTTGCATAAAACAACCAGTATCGCAACCAAGGAGAGGCTTACTATGAGGAGAAAATACTATGAGGACTCTGCAGCATCAATTTTAATAATAAAGAAGTGGCTTACTGAGTTCCGGTATGGTCTTTTAGGTCGTCAAATAAAATATATGAAATGATATTCAACCTTAGGAGAATGAAAGTGAAAGTGTGCGGTGGATCTTGCTGAAGGCAACTCAACTGAGCGGTTGTAGCACATTTTAGATGATTATTTAAACATGAAAGAGTTATCCACGCTTTGATTTCCGCGATTGTTCACACTCGATCATAAGCACAACCGCGTGACGACTTTAAAGGAGTATATGGCGCTGTTCAAACTTAGTCCAAAATCATCACACCATTCAGGAGACCAAAGAAAAATCAAGACAGTGGATTTATCTCAACTGAACGTACATCAAATAAGCCCATATAAGGATCTGTCGGCCAACAAATTATGGGCACAGCATGTTAGGCCCTGTACCGGAGGAACAAGAACCTATTGATTTTGAGCAAATGTATGTAACAGGTAGAAATAATGGTCGGAGTCCCTCTAAAGTTACCCCCATTATGGTCTGGATTGATCGAGGAATCGAATGAGCCATGTCCGTCGGTAATAGATATAGACCTCATTCTTTTTGCATTCGACTAGAACTTTGCCGGAGTTTTACAAGCTTATTTTAAAATTTTGAACCTCCCCCTTCCCCATACATTTCCCCTCAAGGGTTAAAATTTCTTCGGCACAAAATAAATTAAGTATGCCAGAAAGTTCATCAAAATCGGATAATAAATGATGACTTTATAAGCAATTGAATTTGAACGACCTATGATGCTTCCGTCCTCCCTATTCTTTTCATACATAAAAAAATGTGTTATAAAGGCACTTATTCGTACAATTAGAAGTGGGAGGAGCAAAGTACTTTTCGTCACTACTATATTTCTTATTAATTTCCTACCTTTTTGTTTTGCACTGCGTAGTCATAAGCTAGGGAAACATTTAAGATGTCTGTTTGGCGACCTGTACTGGTACAGGGCCTCTTACAGTCGATTAAGCCTGACTCTAATTTTCTTAGAAGAAGCACAAATTTAAAAAACTACAAACTAGTATGGAGTCCATACTATGGACTACGAAGTACTACCTCATCCGGCAAATTTTCAAGATTTTTTCTGTTTCCCGACTTGAAGAAATTGCTAATCACTAAGAGATTTGGGTTAAATAAAAAACTCATCACCGAAACAAATGACTATTTTGAGGGCCTTGAGTAGAGCTTGAAAAAACATCGATTTTTCATATGAAAACAATTTCGATGCATCGGTCTAAAAATCGATGTTTTCACAACTCTAGCCTTGAGACAACCAATTATTAAGATGGAATAAAAAAATCTTGAAAAACGCTGAACTAAATATATCAAGTTAAAAGGAGTCTAGTCTATGTTGAGTTATTAAATACTTCTCTGTCAAAAAAATGTTTCATTCAAATAGTCACTGACTTATCAAACCACCCCCCCCAATAAATAAATAAATAAGTAAACAAATTCAACAAATTCCGTAAAAAATGTTAAATAAATCACCGCTAGCCACATATTTGTCCTCATAGCATGTAAATTGTGTGCCTTGAATAATAAACGACAAGCTTAAAAGTTTAAAAAAATTGTTTAAAAAAAAAACCCACAAACAAAATTATGCGCATTGATAACGAAGCGTTAATACGCTACACAAAATAATTTCTCCGTCATGGCGATAGTCAATGTAGTGTCTCACTGTTGCTTTTTTTAGACAATATCTCGGCGACTGCTCTACCGATTCAAAGCAAAGTAAAACCTATTAATAAAGAAGATGTCACATATTATTTTGTAAACTTTTCGACATAAATTCGTCAATACCCTATTTTTAATGTGTAAAATGTTTTAATTAAAAAAAAAAATATTAAAATAAAATTATAATTAATTAAGATTCCAAGTTGCCATATCGGCATAATATGTCTATCGACGGCCCTGATGACAAATAGCTAAGACGCACTTGTTGATGCTCGTCGTGAACGTCATGATTCCTGTTTATTATTAACCAATAAGCCATCTCGGTTTTCACGTTGTATCATTCGCTAAGTTTAGCTTAGCTTAGCTACCAGTGTGAATATATATGAAGTCAACTTAATTTGTGATTAATCATGAACAAACCTCAAAAAAAAAAAAAAAAAATACAATAAAATAAAATAAATAAAAACCCCTATGACATGATGAGCTCTGAAAATATTTCAGCCATCGCCCATTCATTCATAGATTAAATGACAAGATCGATGAACGTGCAATATTTGGCATAACTTTTTAAAATCTTCTTCTTTCTTTTTATATAGACTTTGCGATAGCTACGTGTCTATATACATATACATTTTTTTTTTTTTGTCGATGATGATGCGTTTACTCAAAACTATTTGAATTAACAAGTTCCTGATACGTTTCAGTCACATAGTAATATCTCCGACGAATTAAAATTAAAAACAAAACAAAAACAAGATAATTCCGTCGAATTTTTATGACACGATAAAATATTTTTTATGAATTATGAGCAAAGCATATGAGTGAATCGTAATAGATATATTTTTTTTTTTATGGAGTTTGTTTAATGAATTCGTGCCTTTTTTGAGACGTATTTTTGGCAAAAAGGGTGAAATACCGTTATCAATCAGTTAGAAATAGCTATTCGTAAAATTTTTATTGAGTAATTCTTTGTCCAAATTTGTAATACTTTGTTGTACAGTTATGTGCTAATTATTGGCTTAATTGATTAACATTAACACATACGGAAGAATGGTTTATTGAACTCGGTTTGAATCCATGGCTTTATTTGGAACGAAGCGTGCCGTAAATATTACATAATAATAGGCGAAAATTATTAAAATTAATTAAATTTCCAAATAATGCTTGAGCCATTAATTCTGCATAATTTTATGCTGAACTGGCTCACTAAGAGGGAGTCTTAAAAATTTAAGAACTAATTAAATGCATCTGCAATAGCTTAAAAAATAAAAAAAAAAAGAATGCTCCAGTGCACAATGTGCGACTTTGAGATACCCTACAGCCGCTTGAAACTAAATTTTTATGAAGAATATAATTTAAACCGGGTTCCGTGTGGAATAATTTATTAAAATTAATACAAGACATTCCTAGCTACAAAAAAATGCTCACATAAAAACACCACAGAAGTGAAGTACATATTTTTAGTGGAGCTACCACTTCTAAGAGACCGATCTGAGTCTATATGAAATCTTTTAGAAGCAATATAAACCAACTTGGGCGTTTCTAGTTAAATTACCTCCCAAAAATTTATGTATGTACACTAATTCAGTAAGGTCCTCCTTTCTATGGTGAAAACGAACACTTCTTAGCTTAGCGGTTTGGCATGTGCATTGAATATAAGCTATCGAAAGAAGGAATAGCAAATATACAAATTTGTAGTAAATGTGTGTTTGAAGTTATCGGATAAGACAGATGAAGGTGAAATACATCCCAAGAAATATTTATATTCTTCATCAGCATCAAAAATCGGGTCGATAGAGTCTAGATACTCCAAATTTGTATTTTCTAGTTCTTCTTTCGATATATTACATAACGTGCCAAGCCCCTAAAATAGGATATAAAAATAGAAGTTTGAAAATTTTAAAGAATTTAGAGGTTTTAGAACATTTTTTTATTTTGCATGGATTTTAAGTGATGTCTCAACTCAACCGAAAATTTTAGAAATCGACTTAACTCAAGACTTATCCAAAAAAAAGTTCATTCGACAATTTTTAGTCAGATATTTTACCTTCCGAATGGATTAAACATAATTTTGTAGACGAAAAAATTGACTCCGACATACATACCTCTATAAAAAGTTGCTTCGGAAATGTACATAAATCGTGAGAAGTTTTTGGTCATTAGTTCTTTGGTATTAATATTTTTTTTTTATAAATATTTAGGAAATCCTTATAAACAATTTAAAGAAAAAATTTTTACTGATGTCACCCATATGTGGCCAAGTACTATCCAAAATTAAATGTTTACTCCTACTTTCAAGCTTTCTTTTTTTTGTTTTTAAACATGATATCTCCGCTTTCAGTGAATCGAAAGCCATGAAGTTAATGTTTTCAATACATTAAACGAGGAGATATCGCGCTTAAAAAGATGGTATTGCTCAAAAATTAAAAAAAAACGAATATTAAAATTGAAAGTTTATTTTTTTTAGGAAATTAATAAGAAATGTAGTACTGAGGAAAAGTATTTTGCTCCTCCCACTTCTCGCTGTACGAAAAAGTGCCTTATAACACATTTTTTATGTATGAAAAGAAAAGGGAGGACGGATGTATCATAGGTAGTTCAAAATAAATTGCTTAAAAATGGTCTTTTATTATCCGATTTTGATGAAGTTTTGGAATTTTGGCGTAGAGAGTTTTGTGCTGAAGAAATTTTTTACTCTTGAGGGAGATTTTATTAGGAATAAGGGGAAGGGTCAAAATTTAAAAAAAAAAACTCCGACGAAGTTCTTGTCGAATGCAAAAAGAATTTATTACCGCTTCCGAGATCCTTTCGTTCATATGGACGGCCAGATGGACATGGCTATATCGACTTCTCTATCACTGCTGACCATAATGGGCGTAATTTTGGGGTATCTACAACCATTATTTCTAACTGTTACATATATTTGCACAAAACCAAAAGGTTCTAGAACCTTCGGTACAGGGCTTAAAAAAAAAAGGGGAAATATATATGTATAGATTTCTACATAGTTTCCTTTTAGTTTGAGAATCTTTTTTTTTTCAATAAAACTCCTCAGAACAGTTATTAAATGGAGATTCCGTGGCTTGATTGTTGTCTTTCCAAGTCATTTCTGCAGTTCTGACAACAGAACTTAGTCCAAAAGAATTAAATCTGGCGGAATAACATATCAGAGGCAGTGTGACAAAGCCCATGCCGTAACATTGTCTGCAGATGGAACTATCTTGCCTTCTAAGTCTCCATGAAGTACATACATTTTTAATCAACATGAAAATCTGAGCCGTTCGTAACGAGAAATTGAAGGTTATAAGGGATAGAGTCTTCAAGTGCACATGTATTGAATTCCCTTCCTAAGAGTTAGCCCCCTCAAAAAATTCATGCAAATAGAAATGTATTCCTGTTAATACAACAAATTAGAAACCACAATAATTGAAGAATATGCTTCAATATGATGTTTGCAGACTAAAAAATCGAAGAGGTTCAAATTAGCCAAAAATACTTGAAGAGTTTGGGATTTATACGTATTATGTTTCATCCAAAAAAAAAAATAAAACTAATTCGGCTATTTAGGAGATTTGTGATTGAAATGTGGTTAATTTTCACTGCAGAAGGGGTCTCTTATTATACGAACCCTACTAAATGCTTCTTGGGAACAGCTTCGAATTTAAAGATAGAATCTCAAAACAAAATTTAAACAAATTAAACGAAATAATTATAAATCGAGCAAAAGCTCTCGCATGATCCAATTATAATCTTCAGCTGATATGAATACTACGCGCTTACTCATTGCCCATCATATAGAAATAATAATAACCCATAGTCAACCAAGTCAAAACCCAAAAGAATAGAAAAACGTCATCGTGATAATAAAACACGTCGTACAAACAAATAAAAAATAAAAAAGAAATCTTATCACTTATCTCCATCTAATTGAAACTGTGTGTACTTCTTGAATATCATGTTTATAACCTCTTAACATTATTTCTTCATTTCGAAAACAAAACGAAAAAAAAAACAACGAAGAAAAAATATTTACTCTCTACTCCAGGCCATAATTAAAAAATATTTCTGCGCACTTGCAAATGAATGATTCCGATGATGATTATTATTATTATTTCTATTATTTTTACTATTAGCCGCATTCAAGATACATAAATAATATTTTCGCCAATGCTTCGCTTCATGAGCACTCATGATATGCCGATATATGCCATAAAATATAATTTAGTATGCTATTCGAATCTCAAATTGCCAATGCAAATATAATAATTATTAATTTCAATTATTATCCGATTAAACTGGCCGACGTCGTACTACCTCCGACCAACCAATGCGAAGAAAATGTTCAATTTTAATAGCTGCATTCGTATAAAGAAAATATGAAGAATTATTGGCGATATAGTCATAATTATTTATAGATGGTGTTCGTTCACACAGTGGTGGAGATGCAAAAGTTTCGCTAGCTGTATAGGGAGCTCTAGACTTCCTTCAGTGGAGTGAGAAAAAATTTGCGCAAAATTTAAAACAAAAAAACTTGAGAAGTCTTCGTGATAAAGCGATAAATTATTTTTGACACCAAAAATGCATTCGTTGAAATATAAAATTTTCAAAAGAATTTTACGATTTGAATTCGATTTTGCAACACGAAATTAAAAGACAGAAGAAATTCTTATTAATTTTTAAAAGATTTTGAAGTAATTTTTGTGAGTTATGAAAAATTAAAATAATTATAGAAATCATGTGAGCTGAAGTATTGCTGTATTAGTGGATCTTCAAGTTACATTCCTTCAGAGCTAGAAATTTCTTGTTTTGTTAGTCTGTATGCGTGGTACATTACTAAGTTTTTCCATTACAGCTAAAAAATATTAGAACAAATAAACAGGAACTATTTGTGCTTTAACTTCAACACCCTAGAAGGTATACCTTCCGAAGATTCAATACTAATCGATCAAACCAAACATATTTCAGAAATACGTAAATAATCAAGGAGCTGAGAATCCAGAAAAAGGCATTGCTAAAAGGTTCTACAAAATAAAAACAAAAACTCGAATTACCCTGCTGGTACTCTCTTTTGAACCATAGATTTTTGTGAGCTATACTCCGGTCTGGATTCCTGTGGATTATTAGGCTACAACAAATATTGGCAATGAGTGATCCAATTGATTATTCAATTGAAGTTCAAACAAAAAGGGAAAGGTATGCTCTTCCTCCGGTGTCGATAGTCCTCTCAAGATATGTCAATTTTTTAAAGAATACAAAAAAAAAAAATAATTGCAAGTCGATGAACTTTCTTCAAGAATGTATTGATACAAGAAATAAAAAGTCGCAAATTGATTTTGATAACAATTTGCTTAAAAATTTGTACAATTGTTCGTGCATTGTGCAAAGTTCATTGAATTATGAACCAAAAAAAATCTATATACATCTATAAATAGGCGTAGGATAATAGTCGAATTTTGAACAAGTAATGATCAAGAGCTCCTGTAGCAATGATGTATATGTCACGTTTTGCACTGGGTATCGCCGGCGGTGCTATCTGTGGGGAAACTGCACAGAAGGACATTCGCGGTACGCTTGGCAGTTTCTACCACCTGACCAAGCTGCTCGTGTACTCCATCGGTTCGGGTCTGAATGTCTTCTGGATGAGCATTGTGTGTGGCGTTCTTCTCTCGATATATTGCCGGAGATGTCAAGATATCAAATCAAGAAGGACCATGGGCCGAAAATGCAATTAAGTCGATTAAATAGCTGGGTGACAAAAAATACAACTATATGCTTGAGTTCGTGGAACTGAAGTTCAACGAAGATGAGATCAAGGCGAATAAGGTGAATGTCTATGGTGCGTTGGCTCGCCGGGCTTCAAAAAAGAGGCTTGCCGTCTATGGGTCATTTTTTGTCATTTTCTATCCCAATAAAATTTTCAAGGACGCCAATACGGACATCAGCTACAGTCTCGCAACCATTCAGGTCAATAAGCTCAATCGCCGCTTCCTGCTTCTTCTCTCCGTCAGTGGAATGACTATTTCGACATTTGCCATAGCTGCCTACTTCTATACGAAAGATCATTGCCTTGGAGACTATGTTACAAATCTTAACTGGCTACGAATCACGGCTCTCTATCTGTTCTCGATTCGCTACGGACCGGTTCTATTGCTTATGAGGGATGATTTGTTTGCTACGGACACCAAAGGCTGTGCCTATTCGATTACTGGGACGTGTAACTGGTTGCTTGCATTTGTTGTGAACAAGTTCTTTAGTGATCTATATTATATTATTGGCACTAGCGGCACTTTCTGGAATTTTACTTTTAATAGCTTCATCGGTTTGTTTTCTTCATAGTCATAGCTGCAACTGGCTGACACATCTTCGACCACATCGCATGAAGATAGCAATCTATAATACTGAGCAACCTGCCTCCCTCTCCGGAGTTTTTTTTTTAAACCTCGAAATCGATTTTCAAATTAAAATAAAAATGAAATGTATTTGAAGGGTAAAAGGTCAGAATTTCAAATACAAATATTTATATATAGTTCTGGAACAAAATTTCGCTTACAATAATTGTACTGCAAAGTATTAAAAAATATCATTAGGTAAAATTTAATATCGACCTATCCAATTATTCCTAATGTTCTAATAATAATTTTTTTTGATATTTCGCAGCTCATAGGTTGCCAATGCTTGAACTGATTGAGAATTATTTGTTTCACCTAATTGCACACATATGAAACTAAAATAGTGACCTCTATTAAGGTCCCAGTATATTCTAGAAGATACATACATATATGCAACAAGCGTGGGATCACTGTGGATGCGCAACCAGCAGATTAGCCTATAATAACAGATGTTGTTATTCTGATCAAACTAATAGGATATGCCCACTAAAACTTGTGCCAAGTAGGGCAACACAAAAATCCAAAGATTTGCTGGAAAATTTTTGTTGTAAAGTAATTTTCTAAAAAAAATTCGGACATGAATTACCTAAGAAAATATCACAAAGAAGGTGACCAGAATCGGCACCAATGGGATGCTCCATTTATACAAAATTTTTTAGAAAACCCAATAACAATGCAGTTAATTTTGTTTTTTTTTCGATTCTTCTTTGTATTTTGTTTACCGAAATCTAAAAAACTGCATGAACAGCTGATTTAAAAAACTTTTAACGTATTTTGCTGCCGTTTGACACTCACCGATTTAATATATTCCAATTAGTTTATAGTTTATTTTGTTTATTATCTGAAGTGGCGCATTTAATTAATCCAGTTTTAATTAATTGTGTTTCGCTGTTCATTAATTTCTACACTTTTCATTGTTTCGTGTTTAGTTTTTTTTTTCCTTCTCAATTTAGAGAAATATGCAAGTCATTTATTGATGTTTTTTGTTGTTTTGGATTTTTGTTTATATTTTTCGATTTTCGTTTTCAATTAAAAAAAAATTGTGTTATTACCGGCGGCGGCAAAGAAGAAAAAACAAAAAAAAAACAATACGTATTAAATGCAACGTAATGCAACAACGTAACGTAAGGCGTACGTAAGACGAACTTGTAAAAAAAAAAAGGATAAAAAAAATCACTAAAACTGTAAAGAACGGCACACCAAAAAGAAATGTGCAATAAAAACTGTTGGCGCCGGCGAAGACCCAATCCGTTGGCACAAATCCGCCGCTACTTCAGGTGGTTATTGTTGTTGTTTGTTGAAACGTTTGGGGCCGCCGGTGGCAATTAATCAAAGCGTTTGCCGTTTTGTGAAACCGCCGCGAATTGACTGAGCTTCTAAAAATTAAATTTTCTTTTTAGCTGCCGACGGCGACGCTGACGCTAACGGCTCGGCTCGGCTCTCGCACGGCTGACGTTTAATGAAGACGACGACAAGAATTCAACTGAAATGAAGTGGGTAATGCAAGAAAACGAACTAATAATAAGAGGAAGAAGAAGAGGAAAACAATCGTTAAACTCTTTCACTAATAATAGCCGCCACACCAAACAAAGCACAAACGAATATTTGCGCGCTCGCTCTCTCTCTTTCGCTCTACACCCCTTTCTATACGAATATATGTAACATTTGCATGTGTATGTGTGTTATAAAGCTAGCACTTCATTACAATCTCTCTCTCTCTCGCACCACTGCAGCACAGTAGCACAAACAGTGCACAGTGGCAAAATGTTAAGAAAAAAGGGAAAAAACATTTCGCAAAGCAAGTACAATGGCACTTTTATTTTTTTTTAATTATTAAAAAGCTTTGCTATTTTTTAAACCATTTTGTTCAAATTTGGCTTGAATTGTTCACAAAGAATTAATATTGAGACATATTAAAAAAATTTGAAAAATTTGACACTTTCATGCGGAATTGAGTCAAGTTAAAAGTATGACAGTACCCCTCTATCATTTGGTGTAGCTCCCATACAGCAAACACAATTGAAGACTATGTTTCACAAAAGTATTTTTTGTTTATTTATATTTAGTCATAAAGCTTGTAGTGAGTCACATTTTTCCTATTCTATTTATTTAAGACTTTTATTTACAAAATACAACAATTACTTCCTGCATCGCAATACCTAAATCGCTGACGGCAGAGTTACATATCAGCAAAATTTCACTCTACCACAATCCTTTACTCAAAATCTTTTATACTTTGCCATGAGCGTATAAGAATTACCAATTATATCAATAAGAATCTGCTCTGAGTTCCCATAATACACGTCAGAAGGACCGACTTAGCTACACCGACTACAGTTTAGATGATGTTTAAGAATATCTATAGATATATGTATATAAATATTATTGATTATCATCTATAGTGAAGATGGTGTAGCAAAGTCGGTACATTCTTTTATATAATGGGATATACATATATGTAAATGCTTTATAGAATTATATGCTGCAACCTGAAAGCGAAATATACCCTTAGCACCAAAGCGCAGTTTATATGGAACAGTAAAATCACTTTCACATGTAAACAAGGCTCGAATACATTTGCATTCCATTTTCTATTTCGCGTACCACTGTAACTCAATTTTAATACTCTCTTACTCTTTCGCACATATGTATGCATATTTGAAGATGTGTTTTGTTTTTGTTTTTCTTATGCTTTTGATTACAGCTATTGTTATTGTTTTTCATTTTTCATTATTATTTTTAATTCGCATTCCTACCAGCAAATGTTTTAATTTCTTCTTCTTCTTCTACATCGTTGACTTGGGCGCAATTTCCAATTTGAATCTCGTTGTGTGTGTGTGTGTGTGTGTGCTTGTATGTGTTGTACTGTTTTATCTTATCAGATAACACAGTCGCCGATCCGACGATGTACGCATTGTCGATGGTCTTGTATTGTTGCGCCCGCCGTGCAGTTCGTTGGTCAGAGGGGTGCTTGGTTAACATGAGTGGTGCTCTGACTATGTTATTGGAATGCGTATTACCCATTTTTTTTTGTTCTGCTGCCAAGAGTATTTACACTTGTTCACAAAACAACAATAACAATATGTATATATGATATGGTTCAAGTATTTTAACAAATACAACAAATTGTTAAATAAGCTTTTACACATGTACATATGTAGATACTCGTATCTACACTAGGGTGTTCCATATACATACATATATAGTATATATTTATTTATTGTACACCATTCACACATAGAGTGATATGGTGTTACACATTTTTTTCTTCTGGAAAGCTTGTAACAAGTTGAAGTTGACTTTGAAGACCCATTGGAATTCACCCAAATGAAATTGGCTTAAGGCATCATTCCAATCCAAAATATAAAAAGTTCAATACTTCCAAATCCAAGTACTATCATTCGATATTCTAAGCACCGAGATAATTTGAACGAACCCATCAAGGGCACAAAAGAAGTGTTCGGTCAATATGGGACATGTACGCCTAATAATATATATGAAGCTTCATACATATGTACTTAGGAAATACAGAGATGATTTTCATAAAAAAACAAAAAAAAATGTATGGGTTTTACCCATATAAGTGGGTGAGCCACGCTCATCGATAAATATAAGTTGTGTCCAAATTTCCAGGGTATTTTCTGGTGGCGTCACCATTTAGTGAGGACCTCATAATTTCATGACATTTGGAAAAGTGGAAAAGAGAGGAGTATGTGGTTGAACACGGTGCCAATATTTTGTTTTAAACTTGGTAAAACTTTTACCGAAACTCACCAATTGATGAAACAAGTTTATGGGAACGCTTGTACATCTCGTACCACTATTTACGATTGATACACAACTCTCAAAAACGGTCGGAAAGACTTGAATGACGACGTACGTTCGGGCCGGCCAAAATCTTCATCTTCTTGTTCGTGAATTCATCAAAAATGAGCCAAAATTGTAATTGCGGTTCATGGAATCAAAATCAATCCATCACATTTCGGTCGATTATTGGGGCTTCAGGAAAGTGTGTGTACGATTTGTTCCGCATCAATTGAAATAGGAGGAAAAGGCGCTTCGGATTCAACATTCGAAAGACATCATTAAAAATGCCATAAAGGATTAAAACTTCCTTTTCAACATTGTTACTGGTGAGGACGATCCTGAAACCAAGCGTCAAAGTACAGAATGGAAGCCACCCCCGATGAGCCAAAACCCAAAAGTGAAGAAAATGTTGATTTGTTTCTACGATTCGAAGAGCAATATTTACCAAGAGTTCGTTCCACAGGGCCAAGCAATCAATGGGCCATTTTGTCTTGGTGTTATGTGGCGTTTGCTCCGTTGTATCCTTCGTATTGGACCAGAATATCGGGAAGAAGGAAGTTGACTTTCGTTGCACGATATTGCACCACCCCCCGATCGGCAATTGTGACCGATTTTATTTTACCAAAAATCGCATTTTGACCATCAACCACTTCTTGTTCAGTGTATTAAAATGAAACATGAAGTCCAATTCCAGTTAAAGTCTGTTTTGACATAGAATGGAAAAAGCTCAAAAAGTCGAAGACGACGTCTTTGATTTGGATGCAAACAATATCTTAAACGACAATTCCAACAAAAGAAACTGCCGTAAAAACTCAAAGAGATGCCCACAGTATGGAGAACTATCTTCACGCCTGTGGAGTCTGGTCTTCGAGCATCTCATTAAACATTGGCTTTGAATTTCTAGTGTATATAGATGACGTAATACTAGTCTAAAGGTTAAAATTCGAAGGCACATTGTTTACAATTTTGGAGGAAAAAAAATGAAGTAGATTAGCCATCAGTTTCATCAGAATCTTCTCCACACAGCACACATATGAAGAAGCTTCGATTTTTAAAGCTTCAACTCTGCTATTTCATAGGATCGACTGTACTTAAAGGAATTGAATTGCAACAACATCCGTAGCATCAAACTCATGCAAGTGATGGAAAATTCTTCATACTCTTCTGGATTGCTTGGTTTTGGTGTCTTTTTCGGTAACAACTTTGATGGTGTTTTGTCACTTTTAGGAGAAATGATCCGCAGTTCATAGAAATCTATAGATAAATAGGGGAGCTATTTCTAATTAAGGCGTTTTTAGATTACCATTTGATTATGTAATGGAAAAGTAGCACCAAAACTATTTCTACAATTGATGTAAAACACCAAAAGGGTGTAGAATTTGTAATTTATTTGAACGAGGGCACTATTTATTTTTGTAATAGGTAAAATCTGGCAAATCATTTCTTTAATTGATGTAAAACATCGAAGGGTATAATTCGTAATTTATTAAAACGAGGGACACTATTTATATTTCGGGAATAGGTAAAATCTGGCAATACTTAAATTTTTTTAGATTTTTTTTTTGGAAGCAAATCGCTTTAGCCATTGTCCGTCTGTCTGTCCGCTAACTTCAATTAATGCCTTAATATATAGCAAATCGGTTGAAAACCAATTAAATATCAGCAATTCACCTCTAAATTGTTCTATAAATGACTTACTTCACTGGTATGAAAATTCGATTGCGTGTTCTTCTTCTTTATATTTTTTTTGCACGGCACATTCTGCGATGTTATTCGAATCACATTAAATCTAAAACTAAATTCGTTGTTCTAACCAGCAAACATTTAACTTGATGTGTTTTATTTTATGTGTGTGGAAGGCGTTCTCAATGCTGTTAAGACCAAACCATCGCATCAGACAATTTCATAAACAACCACCGCCACCACCATAATCATCAACCTAAGCCTAAACACTTTGCTATTTTGTAGATACTTAGTTCATGTCGTGGCATCTTTGCGGTGAGAGTGAGGTGGGAGCGACTAGTTGCAGGTGGTAACGCTCGCTAGTAGGTGTCTAGGAGTGGTGTAGTCAATTTGATGATTTCTTTCTTGATAATTTCTTACAAACTGCTCGTAGCTGAGCGTGACCTGAGCGTTTTCAACTTAAAAGCTTGAGCATGCGGAATCCAGGCAGCTGAAATATCGATTGATTCATAGCTATATCTTCTTTATACAAACATATTTGCGTACATAATTGCTTTAAGCTTGTCTGCCTATCTGACAGTGTGCCGCTTCTTCAGGAAACCTCACCTATGTGTGTATGACATCACCATCGCCATTCGTTATGGTGTGCACATGGCCGCCGTCGCTGCCGCCGCCAATATTTCTGCATGGCTTTGATTGAGCTTAATTTTTATTTATTCAATGTCAACGTCAATTCGCTTCATAATGCATTTTGCAAATTTGTCCCAGAAAATGTTTGTTTGTTTGTGTTTACAATAATTCTAGAAATTTCTGCAAGCCACTAGGGTAGGGTGTTCACACGTCACACGTTGTAACTAACACATTTTACCGTTTCTATTATTGGCTCATTATATCTCTGTTGATATACAGTCATAAAAAAATTACTGGTAGTACTCGACTTAGTAGTCGTCGTCATCGCGCTTGGTTTCGCAGCTCTTAATCGTCTGTCGTTGTACGTCACGCATGCGCAACAATCTTTCTACTACAAAACTGTTCTATGCGGGTTGCGTCGCGTTTGCGCTGACATTGAACAGTGGCGTCGTGTACACATGGGAGCAAATGGAACAAATTGGTCCGCATACAAGGTCTTAGGGCACATAATATGAGCAACAGTTTTTGGACTCAATTTTTGGCAAATCGCTTAAATGTGTCTATCTATTTATTTGAAAGACCCTTTTCCAACGCAGTTCAGTACAATTCGTACAATATCAACTACTACTGCAGTGAATAGCGCTTATCAGCGAACTCTGCAGTCGGCAACAAGCGAGCAATTAGAGAGCAATATAGAGAGAAACGGAGAGAGGAGAAACGCCTTTTTAGACGCAACAAAAACGAGCAAGAAAGGCGGGAGTTTGAGTATGTTGAAATGTTATGTGACAGAAATGAAGCTCGAAAATTTTATCAAAAGGTCAAGCGTCTGGCTTTAGGTTTTAAGCCCGGAGTAACATTCTGTAAGTATGAAAATGGAGATCTGACTACGGATGAACAGATAGCACTGAGATTATGGAGGAGTAATTTCTCCAACCTACTTGGAGGCGATGAAGCGCACAATACCGCTGATAGAGAAATGACCCTGGAACCACCAGTTAATGATGGCACTATTGTAGAGCCACAGGACTATAACAAGCTTGATTCGGTTATTAAAAAGCTGAAAAATAACAAAGCGGCAGGCTCTGATGGGCTGCCAACTGAGTTATTTAAGACCGGCGGCGGCGTAGAGTTGCTTAGGAGTACGCACCAACTCTTATGGTCCGATGAACGCATACCCAATGACTGGAATCTCAGTGTTCTCTGTCCTATCTTTAAGAAAGAAGACCCCGCTGTTTGCGCTAACTACTGCAGAATAAGTCTTCTTTCAATCGGATATAAGATTCTGTCGCGCGTATTGTGTAATAGGCTGAAGACATATACGGATTCACTGATGGGACCATATCAGTGTAGCTTCAGACCAAAAAGGTCGACCAGTGACCAAATATTCACATAACGCTAAATCTTGGAAAAGTCCCGTAAGTTTAACAAAGACGCAGACCACCTATTTTTCTATTATAAAACCGCTTTCGACACGCCGATACGATTGAAGTTTTTCGACGCCCTGTCTGCACTAGGTATGCCGGCAAGGATCGTCCGTCTTTGCATGACAAGGCTATCACACACACAAAGCGTTCTCAGGTTGGGCAAAAACCTTTCCGACCCCTTTGATACCAAGATAGGTTACAGGCAGGGCGATGCTCTGTCATGCGATTTTTTCAATCTTCTGATGGAATACATTCTACGCCAGTGTCCGTACATACAGAATATATCGGACTCGATCTTCCAAAATGAAGTAATGCTGATCATCGGCAGGCAGGAATGGCGAGTCAACAGGCGTGCTCAGAGATTGAAAACCAGTCTCGGCTCATGGGTCTAGCGGTGAATGAGAACAAGACGAAGTACTTGGTGTCTTTTCGCACTCCATCATCGCGTCTTGGACGTTCAGTGACGATAGAGAATTTCAACATCAATGTTGTAAAAAACTTCGTCTAACTTGGAACGGAAATAACCAGCAACAACAACGTCAACCTGGAGATGCGAAGATGGAGGCGAAGAATCACGCTAACAAATATATGCTATTTCGGGCTGAGCAAGCAAATTAGAAGTAAAGCTCTCTCTCGAAAGACGATTATCAAGATCTATAAGACGCTGATCGCAATTGAGTCAGATGAAACAGCGTTGGAAGTCTTTGAGAGCAAGATTGTCCGCCGGATTTTTGTCCTATTATAGTCGGCGACGAGTTTAGGTCCCGTATGAACCGCAAGCTGTATGAGCTATTCGATGAGGTTGCCATAGTCCATAGAAAGACGGTTGAAGGACATTTAAGTAAGTAAATATTAAACGTTTTTAAAGGCTGAAAATGTAGAATCAAACATTTCCAGAAGTTCATTAAAAACCTAATAGAAATATATTTGTCCTTCTTCAATGTAAGTCTCAAGACTTTTTTAAATGCCTCTAAAATACGCCCCAAACGGACTTAACAGTAAGAAATTCTTATAATAAAGTGCTCTAAGCTGAATCTGCTTCACTTGTGTAGACAGCACACTATGGGTAGATAGATACTTTATTATTATAGAGATTCTACTATTTTGATGGACAGTATTTTGACCTATGGTACCGTACCATCCTGTTAAATTTTTGCTATTTAAAAGTATTTTTAGCGCTCTGCCCCCCATTAAGATTGTGCTTGGCTGCATACGTCCCTGCCTTTTCGACGCAATTGAACTAATTAGATATGTTTCGTTCTTACCTGTGTTGGATAATCTTGCGTACCGGTGGCAACGGCGATACTTAAATATTTGAGTGGTACATATCCGTATAGGAAAAGAGCGTTGTACTCTACAAAAAAAAAAAAAAAGAAGAAAAACAAACCAAATTAATATTAATTAAAATGATAAATATTTATATTAAGCAGTAATTAAAATAAAAAACGAAGAAACATAAATTTCGGTGGAAGAAGCAGCTTGAATACTCATCAATGCAGAAATTTGTTTCAGCTTTTAAGATTTAGAAAGGTTACTCCGATTTAAATTATTAATATAAGCCGCACAATGACCATTTTGGAGGTTGACTATTAAATGAAAATTAGTAGCAATAAGGTTGAACTAAAAGTCTTAAATGGGCCACCAAAGCACAGGCATGAGATATTAAATCAATTAAATAGCTTAATGCCTACAAAATAGAACAGTTAAACGAATAATGGCAGCACAAATTAAAGAAGTAATAAATAATTGATTTATAAACTGCTCGCGAATTATAAGCAGCATTGAAATTAAAACGAAAACAAATAGTTTTTTTAAAACTTTCATTTAAAATTTTCATTTAAAAAGGCGTGATGCAACAAAAATTCTATAGCAGAATGTAGTACAATCGTAATAAGAAATATTACTTGATGTCCTGGCAGCCTAGAAGTATATAAGATCGTTTCGATATTTCTACGTCCGTCTGTCCGTATGATGATAATTGAAGACTATAAGAAATAGAGCCTTCAAGTTTGCGCATATGGAGTACGCAGATAAAGTGGTTAAATTTGTATGTTATGCCACCACGCCCACAACGCCCACCACACAGCCTTTTGTGTTTTGTTTTATGCATATTATACAAGGCCAGCCAACCAGCTAAATGAGACCTGTTGATTGCTGCATTAGACTACAAAGCGCAGCGTTTGCTTATTTGTTTATTTAAAAAAATTTATTTTGCCTTTAAGCAGAAGCTCTCGTTTGATTAATGATGAACTGGTTTAATAATATTTCAGCCCATTAATTTGAGATACATTTTAAGTTTTTTTCGAAAAGCGATGTATTTATTAAAAATTTTATATTATGAACCGCTTTTATTATATATATATTCGAGGCATACATACATACATATATTGTCTGTCGCTCTATACAACTATCTAGATACAATTTGTATATATGTATCTGCACGAATATTTATCAATTAAACGTGTCATTCTTGCAGTTGCTGGCGTACACAACCAAGCCCAATTCAATTTATATTAAGAAATGCGTTTGGCATAGAAATCAATGAATTGAAATTGAAAAAAACCATTAGCAACAGCAACAACAACAACAAAACAATCTACTACAACTGCGATACATTTTTTGTAGTAAATAGTAATTCGTGCACGTGAAACGTGTTTTCGAGCTGGAATTTTTTTTTTTAATTGTTACTCTATGAGTTTGTAGATAGATGCATAGGTGCGAGGGTATGCACAGCAGTTGTAGATGATAGTCAAATTTGACAGTTCTTGAGCGCTGTCCGTCTGTCTGCTTTACTTAATGGATGTCAAATACAAACTTAATGCTGCAGTTTGCTTAGAATTTAAACTTAGCTACATAAACTGCTGGTATTACCCTCGCCAGCACATATGTACATGTGTAATTATTTCTTTGATTAGTTGAAAATTTCAGTGCTGTGATTTGATATCGAAACCGTTAAATCAATGCGAGAGACCCACTGTCACACTTTGAAAACATTTTTTATTTATTTATTTAGTTTTTTTTTTTTTGATTATTTTTACAACCCGCTTCCACACGATTCTGTCGCCAAATAGTAACTCCACCTTAGTCATGGTGGCACTCTCACTTATCGATATCTCGAAAAGCGTTGTAATTCCTTTTTTCGCATTTAGCCGCAAAACCCCGAAAAAAACAACACCAGGCAGGCAGGCAGGCAGCCCGCCAGCCAGCCAGCCAGACCGAGTGAAAATCAAGTAGTCAAAGATACTTTGTCATGGCTTTGATTTATGGGCCGCGTGGCTATTAACTTTTTAGCGTTTTTCTTTCTCTGTCTTTTTTTGTGTGTTGTCGTCGTCGTCTCCTTTTTTTTTTTTTTTTTTTTTGCTGCTCAGAGGTCTATGAGCCCACGACTTTGTACACACCTTATAGATTTTCGATTTCGGGTTTTATTTATTTATTTATTTTGTTTTTGTTTTTGTTTTTTGTTTGTGACGACGCGCCACCAACCTCAACCTTAACATTGTGTCAAGAATTGAATGTTAAAGATACTTTTTGGTTGGTTAGTTAGACTGCAGCAAGTAAAGGAAAAAAAGATACACTCGACTACTTTGTTTGTTTATTTTGAATGGCATTTCATTTAAAAGATACAAAAACTCGTGTCTATTAGGTAGACTTATTATCGCTTATCGCATTGTCTGGAGGAATTTTTCGCTTTGCTTTGGAACAAAACATAAAATAATTATTAGCTCATAAATTTCACATTTTATTGTACAATAATAGTAGATAATCGAGTATCTCCAACGAAAAACAAAAGCAATTACAACAAGTGAGTGTGCTATAAGATTAGTAAATAGTGTGTAGGGCATTGCTTAGTCTAAATAAGCAAATATAAATATGCTACTAGGCAACTCGAGATCGACTTGAGATTTGTTGTTATACAAGCATTGATTTGTGATACACAGTTATCGATAGGAATCTAAGTTATCGACATATTTATTTGATATATTATATCAATGTCATGTTGACATTATAGGCTTTTAGTACTGTATGAACTTTGGAACTTAAAATTTTAAAATTTCATTTTAGTTAGCAACAAAATTTAGATTTTGAGTTGTATACGAAGGAGAATGTTCACGAACAGAAGTAAAATACAATTTTAGCCTTGAAAGGAATTGAATTGGAAAAAAATTGTAAGTTCCTACAAGTCAATTGTGTTGAAATAATTTTCCTTTTAAGCACAAATATTTGGAACTTTCGCATTCGTTTTTGTTATTTTTAAAAACAAAGTACCACACGTTTAAATGGCATACACTCTACTTTGCCAGCCGTACACAGCTAAGCAAGTTTAAGTATATTTCTTAGATAATCATTTATACACATAAGGCAGTTCAAAATTAAGCGTCTTAATATTAATTAGCGCTATGCGCTGATTGCATTTGATAGCTACATAGCGCACTTCATTACGAATGTACAAGGCGAACTCTGTCACAGCTAACAGCGGCTCAAGCATAAACTACTGAAGATAGCTAATTTTTTTTAGCATCTTGACTCCATCTACCAGCTGAAAAATGCTACCTGAAGAGTTTGAATCGAACCTGATTGATTCCTTACAAGTAAATATGTATCATCCACGGTTTTAAAAATAATAATATCCTGTTTAATGATGCACTCTCAGTCTCCACTCACCACTCTTGAATTTCAAATGCTTCACAGTACCAAACTTTGCTGATATAAGAAATAAGTTTGTTCGACTCCTCACTTGAAAATTAAAAAAAAAAAAAAAACAGCAATTAAAAATTTACCCATTGTCTTGCGTTACTCTTATTTTCACTGCATCATCTCCAAAGCTGTAGAAACTTCAGCCGCTTACATCAATGAAAACCAAGCAATCTCTTATATACTATCAAGAGTTTGGCGGTCAAGGAAGTTCTTGTTGGAGACTCGAAAAATCATGGAAAATAACAGATGCCATATACCGCATCCTTTGTCGCATCTAATGGTCGTAATTTTTGAGCTTCAAACAAATTCAAAAGAAGAAGATTTTAGGCAACGTTGTATGAGTTTATTTGTGCCGAAAATAAGGAAACTTGCTAAAAACTTCTTCTGCAAAAAATCAAAATATTCTTCTTCGCGTTTGGAACATTGTTAGTCTGGGAAACAGTTAATAATAACAGTAAATACCATTAAAAACTAACACCTTCATCAGCTAAATTTTCTCCCTTCATTTGAGAACTATTTTAACTCTAAAGATATTTTTTCAGTGGAGTGCACCTTGATCTGTATTACATCGTAAACTCTGATATGCCTCGTAGGTACTGCTTTCGTCAGAGGTGAATCGTTTTGATAAAGAATTGTAGTATCCGAGTACGAGTATAATATATAAAGCACAAAAAATAAAAATCGAAGAAGTACTATTCCTTCGAATGATCTGATTAAGACATTTATGGAATATTTTCTAAGCATAAACTGAAGATGTACCATACTGCGACTTCTTTTGTACTTTTTGTACATTTCAGAAGTTTTTTCCTTTTTTTTTTTTTTTTGTATATTTATTTCTATAAAAAAAAAAGTTCAGTGCACAAATCACGCCAAGACTTTGTGACGCTGTCAAAATTTTGAACATTCCGAAAATGTTCTTTGTTGCAATTCGTTGTATTACTTGAACTTGGGCTTGCGTTTTACATTGTACGCTGCTGACCCAATTCGGGAACTTTGTTTCTTTTTTCTGTTTATCAAAAAAAAAAAAAGAAAAAAAACTAATTCTTAACGAGTTGAAAGCAAGCGATGAAAACCTAACTGCGAATTATAAAACATTTGTGTTAAAAATTTATTATAGGAACAGATGTATGATGTAAATAGGTCACTGTTACTCTCCGATGGCGAGTATGGAACGAAACGGAAACTCATATATGCATATGTGTTATATTTGAAATGTGTATAACAGTTATAACAGACAAGCATGCGTAATGCTTTAATAGAAATAAAATAAACAGTCTACTATTAAAACTTGACTTTATTGAAAAATTTTATGATATATGTATGGGAAAAAGTTGACTCTTGTTTATTAGTAAGGCCTATAGTCTGTATAAAACATAGTCACACAAGCTGTGTATAACAGTTGTAAACTATCTGCTAGTTTTTTTACAGTTATGTATTATATATCATAAATAAGCGCAATCTCCTTCTATAACACAAAGATTTATGTGCACCATACTATGGTGTCACATTTCGCCAATAATCATTAAAATGGACCTTACAAAAATTATGCTATTGGCCACCGTAGACAAATGTAAATCAATCAATCAAAATAAGTAAGACACAGATTTTGCATGGATGGTCCAAGTTTCATTATCTAAACTTCATTGTATTACAAATAAGGGCTGAAGAGGCTAACATATATGTAGAGCTACTAGTATTATATCCATATGATTTTTAGTCAGCCCTAACCTTCAGAAGACATGTGTATAAATTTGATGTACTATTAGTTTGTGAGATATATCATACGAGTTGAGCACCTTTTGTTAGTTTGAAGAAATGGATATAAAGAAATTTCGTGTGTGGAAAAAAATACGGTTGAAGCCAAGGCTTCAACGCTTGATAAACATTATTCGGACTCTGCACCAGGAAAATCAACTGTTGAGAAGAGGTTTCATAAGTTTAAACGAGACGAAATGAGCGGACGAAAACAACAAAAAGGTCCACAAAATTATTCTGGATAACCGTAAAGTGAAGTTGATCGAGACAGATCGAGACCCTAAACATATCAAAGTAACGTGTTCGACAAATCGTGAATGAATATTTGGGTATGCGAAAGCTGTGTTCAAAGTGGGTGCCACGCGATCAAAAAGAATAACAAATTGATGATTCTGAGCAGTGTTTGGAGCTGTTCTATCGTAATAAACCCGAATTTTTGACGTCAATATGTGACCATCATTTCACACCGTAGTCCAATCGACAGTCAGCCGAATGGACTACACGTGATGAACCGACTCTAAAGCTTGGAAAGACGCAAAAGTGGGCTGGCAAGGTTATATGACATCAGTATTTTGAGATGACACGATCAATAGCGACTATTATGAAGCGTTTGACGGATGAATTCGCGGAAAAAACGGCCCCATTTGAAGAAGAAGAAAGAACTGTTTCATCCTTCTGACAATGCGCCATGTCGCAAATCTATGAAAACGATGGCAAAATGGCATGAATTGTGCTTCGAATTGCTTCCGCATCTACCGTTTTCTCCAGATCTGGTCCCCAGCGAATTTGCCCTGTTCTCAGAGCTCAAAAGAATGCTGGAAAGTAATTTAGGGCCGATGATGAGGTAATCGCTAAACTAAAGCCTTTTTCGAGGCCAAAGACAAATCGTTCTATAACAAGTAAGAATATTGCAGTCGGGCATAACCGACTGTAAGAGGCCCTGTAACGGTATAGGTCGCCTAACAAACACATTAAATGTTTGCCTAGCTTATGACCGAACAGTACAAAACAAAAAAGTAGGAAAGTAATAAGAAACAAGTAAGAAAATCACAGTCGGGCGTAACCGACTGTAAGAGGCCCTGTACCAGTGCAGGTCGCCTAACAAACACATTAAATGTTCCCCAAGCTTATGACCAAACACATGACCACTTCTCACTGCACGACTAAGTGCCTTTTAAACCATTTTTTTATGTATGAAACGAAAAGGGGGGTCGCTCAAATTCAATTGCTTATAAAATCGTCATTTATTATCCGATTTTGATGAACTTTTCGGATTTTTGCTAAGAAGGACGATATCTCTATACTGGCATACTTACTTTTTTTTATGCCGAAGAAATTTTTACCCTTGGGGGTGATTTTATGGGGAAGGGGGGAGGTGCAAGTTTTTAAAATAAACTTGTAAAATTCCGGAGCAGTCCTAGTCGAATGCAAAAAACACGAAGTCTCTATCTATTACCGTTTCCGAGATCCTTTCGTTCATACGGACGGCCAGACGGACAGACGGAAATGGCTATATCGACTCCTCTATCACTCCTGACCATAATGGGGGTAACTTTGGGGGGTCTCCGATTATTATTTCTACCTGTTACATACATTTGCACAAAACCAATAGGCTCTTGTACCTTCGGTACAGGGCCTAAAAATGGTACTAATGAAAAGTATTTTTGCTCCTCCCACTTCAATTCAATTGCTTATAAAATCGTCATTTGTTATCCGATTTTTATGAATTTTTTGGTTTTTGGCTTAGAGAGACGTTATCTCTATACAGGCATTCTCATTTTTTTTTTTGTGAGGGAGGGGAAAAATTTTAAAATTAAAAATTCCGGCGAAGTCCTATTCGACTGCAAAAAGAACGAAGTCTCTATCTATTACCGTTTACGAGATCCTTTCGTTCATATGAACGGACAGACGGACATGGCTAAATCGACTTCTCTGACCATAATGGGAGTAACTTTGGGTGGTCTTCGATCAAACCTGTTACATACATTTGCACAAAACCAATACAGGGCCTACAAATGAATGTTATATCGGAATTAACTCCTTCTCCTGCTGCAGCCACACTGAGCTGTGCTTTTGTCACTTGCTTGGACTACCGCCCAAAGTAGAAAATACATTAAAAACTATCTCAAGCTTGCAGAAAAAGTAGCACAACAAAAAAAAAAAAAAAAACAAACTCTCACAAAAGAACTTTAAACAAAATAGTGAAATGAAAAAAAAAAAAAAATATTCTACTTTTGGATAAGAACGAAGTTTTTATACGCTTTAGTATGATTAATATTCGGAGAATAAAAAGGAAATTGAAAGGAAAAGTATTCAAGCTAAAATTAGTATCATAAAATTTTGAACTCTTTAAAGAAACATTCTTCTATTTAGGGAGACTAGATTGGCGGCCAGCTGAAGTATTCAGAAACATTGCCTATACAGCTTGCTATATAATATGCTTCATTAATGCGTTACAAACGTTCTTACAAATCCAAACAAACTCGTTTATTACATTAAATAAAAGTAAAATAAAAGTAAAAATAACAAAAAAACAAGAAAAATTAAATGGCAGAATTTCGCATTAAACCAGCAAAGCAAATCAACAGATCGAAGTAATGATAAAAATTTTATTTCATCTTATGCTGCTGTGAGACTTTCAAGTGTTTCATTCTTTTATTTTCGTAAGCTTCTTGGGTTATTTATTTATTTATTTATTATTATTTTTTTTTTTTTTTGGTAAATTCCAATTTTTTTATTTATGAAAAAAAGTTATAATTCGCTTCTCTTTTTTTTTTTGGACATAATTTGAAAGCCATTAAAAATTCATTTCGATCTGTGTGAATCGTTTGTTAAATTTCCAAGCTTGTAAATTGTGGGCGGCACACGTTGAAATGAGAAAATCTCAGCTGAAGAAGAAATTTGTCTAAATTTGTTCGAAATGTGGTGTTAATTAAATTATGCTAAATTATTGAAATGATTTTTAGTTGGTGTTGGTCACACTGGTTGACACAGTCGTTTAGGTTAATATATCATGTTGGAGAGTGTTTTTTTAAATTAAATTTGAAGTATTTAAAGTTTGTAATTGATTTGTTTAGACAGCATATAGACAGATGGATATGTCGCATTCGAACTGGAGAATATGCCAACATACAAGTGTCGAAGAATGACAGTGTAGCCACTTAATCAATTATAATTCGCAGTTAGTTCTAACAAAGTTTATATGTGTATCAAATCAGTCTTCTAAACAATATTTATGCATTAGGTTGTGAGTGACTGAGATAAGTGGAAGTCTAAGGAGTGTGCCACGGCGATCTAACATCTAGCATTGTAGTTTGATCGATTCTGATCCAGCACATCACGAGATTAACTAAAATCGTTTTATAAAATCTTTAAACTTCGTACAGCTTCTTCATATACATATATTCCTATGCATTAATTGACATCATTTTCGATTCTCAATTAAATTGTTGCCCGGCTACTCAATTAAACACAAATCAATTAGTTAAATAAAGATAATGCATCATGCTTACAAGTTGTAAAGAAGATTATAAGATATTGAATAAAAAAATAGAAGAACAAGAAAATAAAAAACCCGAATAAATATAGCCTTTAGCCTCAACTTGTTACTGAAATTCGGTGAATTCTGTGAGCGGTAAAGCACAATTTTATTAAACGATTCCAAGTACTTATTATAATATGAAATTTTTTTTTAATACGCTGCACTTATAGTGTAAAGAGGTATATTGAAATTGTGGCAATGTATGTAACAGCTTAAAGAAGCTGATAAATAATATAAAATTATATGCTTCAACAGCAATCAAAATCGAATCAATGGAGACATGTCCGTCTGTTTGACTGTTTGTATAAAGAGTTCTTAGAAACTGTAGGGTATAATGCATTCAAATTTGTGTTTTTAGACGTTCTTAGTTTAAAGTTAAAATTTATTAAAGTAAGGAAATCTAATTACGGATGAACAGGAATCACTGAGATTATGGAGAAGTCATTTTTGAAAACCTACTTGGAGGCGATGAAGCGCACAATTCCGCTGATAGAGAAATGATACCGGAACCACCACTATTGTAGAGCCACCGGACTATAACGAGTTCGATTCGGTTATTAAAAAGCTGAAAAATAACAAAGCGGCAGGCTCTGATGGGCTGCCAGCTGAGTTATTTAAGACAGGCGGTAGCGAAGAGTTGGTTAGGAGTATGCAACAACTTTTATGCAAGATATGATCCGATGAACGCATACCCAATGACTGGAATCTCAGTGTTCTCTGTTCTATCTTTAAGAAAGAAGACCAACTACCGCGGATTAAGTCTTCTTTCCATCGTATATAAGATGCTGTCGCGCGTATTGTGTAATAGGCTGAAGCCATATACGGATTCACTGATAGAAACAAAAAGTTCCACCAGTGACCAAATCTTCTCATTACGCCAAATCTTGGAAGAGATCTGTGAGTTTAAGAAAGACAAACACCATCTATTTTGCGAGTATAAAGCCGCTTTCGATGCCCCGTCTGCACTAGGTTACCCGGCAAACATTGTCAGTCTTTGCATGACGACGCTAGCTCGCACACAAAGCTTTGTCAGGGTGGGGAAAAACCTCTCCGAACCCTTTGATACCAAGAGAGATTTTAGGCAGGGCGATGCTCTGTCGTGTGATTTTTTCAATCTTCGAATGGAATACATCCTACAACAGTGCCCGTACATACAGAATATGTTGGGCTGGATCTTCCAAAAAAAGTAATGCTGCTCGCTTCCGACGATGACATCGATATCAGCGGCAGGCAGAAACGGCGAGTCAGCTAGGCGTTCTCAGAGATTGAAAAACAGTCTCGGATCATGGATCTAGCGGTGAATGAGGACAAAACAAAGTACTTGGTATCTTCTCATACGCCATCATCGCATCTTGGACGGTCAGTGCCGATGGAGAATTCCAACTTTAATGTTGTAGAAAACTTCGTCTTACTTCGTCTTCCGAAATAAAAACTTATAAGACGCTGATATTCCCGGTCCTATTGTATGGCGCGTTAAAAGTCTTCGAGAGGAAGATTCTTCGCAGGATTTTCGGTCCTATGAGAGTCGGCGACGAGTTAAGGTTCCGTATGAACCGCGAGCTTCTCGATGATGTTGACATAGTCCAGCGCATAAAATTTCAGCTGGTCATCTCATTCGAATGGATGAAAGAGCTCCAGCACGCATGGTTTATATGGAGGAGCCAAACTTGATTGGAGAATGCCGAAAAACGACGACCGAGCATGCGTTGGAATGACCAGTTATGCAGAGATCACTCCGCACTTGGCATTTAAACGCATTAAAGATTATGGAGACTGGCGCGCTTTGACCGGAAGACGGTTGACGGCCACTTAAGTAAGTGATAACGTATAGTTTTTCTGTAGCTAAAATTGAGTCAATTTAGACATGTCCGTCTGTCTTTTTATTTAAAGTTTATTAACTGAGCGCGATAACTCCACTATAAGTGGTGGCGCCATACAAAACTCTTAGAACTTTTTAAGCTTTTGTGCCTTTTATTTGCTCCTCTATGCCCCTCTTTCTTATATCATACACATTGAGGTGACTTTTTTTATATAGACTATGCTTAAACTAACTGCGAATTATAAATAAAAAATTAAAAAAAAGAAATCTGAAACGCAATAAATCGTAGCATAGATGTTTAGTGTATTTTACTACTACTTAAGTTTTCAGATGAAGGGTATTAAAGCTTAGGTCTCAACGAACTACACAATTTTTTGTTGTATTTTTTTCTGTTATAACATTATTGGGATTTCCAATACCGAATTCTGTTGAATTTTGATTGACAAGTGACTGCACCATTTAGTTGAGCTGAGCTGAGCTTGACTGCATGCTGCCCACATTAGCAACAGAATGTTAACAAACGACAGACAGACAGACAGACAGACGGACAGACAGGCACTTGTCTTTATCGAGTATCTGTAATAGTTTTAAGGTATTTTGTAATCTGCATATAAAGTGTCAGATACGATAGAAGCAGCAAAGATACTTAAGAGCCAGCGAGCGCATGAGTAAACCGGAGATGCAGGCAATTAAACAGCAGCATCTTGACTTGGCTTGAATGCTTGTAGGTCGAAGTGTCTAAACATGTAGCTAAATAACTGACTAACTATCTGACTATCTGTTGTCTATAAAGATATCTCTATACAATATATATATGTGTGTGTGTGTGTGTGTGTGTGTGGAAGTAGCTTCAAGGACGTTCGTTCATTTGTTTGTTTGTTCGTCATCTAAGCTTGGCTTGCATTTACATAATCTATTGCGCGGTTTGGCTTCTCTTCAGCGTGATAATCAAATAGCTGACGGCTACGCAAACGCTTAACAAAAAAAAAAAAAAAAGAAACTTGTTCGAAACGCCTTAAAGCACAAACACACACCTCACTCGCTCGCTCGCTCGCTGCCATATGTAGATGCGGCGTTAATTAAAACCAAATTTGAAACAATTAAAACAATTAAATACAACATTTTCAATTGCAATAAAGTTGTTACACTGTTGTATCTCTGAATTGAATGAAATGCATTTTTGCTGCTCTACGAAAAATCTGTCTTTCTATTACTAAACCGAAAACCAAAAAATGAAAATAATCAAAAAAACAAGTTAAAAGTGCATTTCATTTCTTTCACAACGCAACGCAACGCAACGCAACGAAAAGAAAGGTTGTCCGCCACTTCAACTGGCATGTACTGGCTGGCTGGCATCTTATAGATACATTTCACTTTCATTTGTCTTGGAAAAGTTGTTCGTCGCAGTTGGCCATTAAAAACTGAAATAAATGAACGACACTTTGCACAGCGGCGACGCGTAAGACGTCAGTCAAATGCAAAAAAAAAAAGAAGCATAAATGAAATCGCCAGCGTATATGACTTAAAAGTTATTTGAGAAATGCTGTCCATAAATTGAATACATGGCTATATCAGCTACGAATGCAGTTCATTCGTCGCAGTTTGTAATCAATCACAACAGCTGCGAACGTTGCCATTTCTAGCTATTAGCTGTGCAGCATCTATGCATCTTGCTCAGAACTGGCCTTTTTTTTGCTGAGATTTAAAAGCGAAATGACTTTTGATTTGATGCGCTGTACATGCAACGGAAGCGGGTCATCACTATGCCAAACAACGGAAACGGATGTGCGAATGTTTTTTTTTTTTGTTTTTTTTTCGCACTCAAACTTTGTGTTAGATAATTGAACAAATATATATCTATAACTAGTATCTATCAAACTAGTAGCGCGAAATATACTGAATTCGTAAATTTTTTTTTTTGAGTTACAGTTAAAAATTTTATAGTACGCTAAAACTAGAATTTTTATAGAAACTATTCGCTGGAACTGCAAGTAGCAAAAGTTAATTTAACTCTAAGAATTTTACGCAGCAAATAAGCTACCTGTGAGAAAAATCTATGGAGCTAATCCAAAGTTTTAAGTGTTTGAGTGACGAAGCTAATTTTTTTTAGTTTGTTTTGAAGTTAATCGATACTCAATGGTTTTCATGAGAAACTCTGTAGATGCTAATTATTGCAAAACGTCATCTAAAACGTGTGATAGTTCGCACTTCAACATCAATTCAGTTGAATGATGCTTTTACATTCAGAGTCTTCTTAAAGATGGTTAAACAAATTCTGCAAACATGACAGTTTCTAGAAGTTTTTTTTTTGAAAGTAAATATTTATATTGGAAAATGCTTCTCATTCAAATCAGTTACCAAATCATATCAAATGTTGCTAGCGTGAAAAAAAAAAAACGCTACCAGAAGTAAGCTAATTTTTTTTTGGTCGGTCATGTTCACGCAGAGCTCAGCTGAACTTGACAAAAAAAGCCAAATTTGCATGCTGTTTCATATTGAATCAATTAGTTCCGGCAGCTAGAAAAACAATAGATTTAATTGGGAGTATTTGGCACTGTGAGTTATTGGAAAATGTGTTCGCAACAGCAGAAACTTCACCATAAACTTTCACAGAACAACAATGAACTGTTGCATTCAAATGTTAACATAGCAAAAAATATTAAATGAGATCTCAGCTAAAAAAAAAGACCTGCAAACACGCATATAAGACTTCGAAATCCGCGGAAACATCTTTAGCAGGTTTAGTAAAATAAAAAGTAGTCACGAAATTGTAACATTTGTGTTGCAACGGATATGTCTTTTGTATGACGTTAAACTTCACATGACCAAACGATGGTCATTTGCTGGTCATTCGCTATATCCGTCAAATTCGTCATGTGCTCGTGTAATTTGGATTTTATTGGATTTATTGCTAGTACACACAGTACATTGGAGTACATCTATTTCTCATTCGAATAATAACTCGACCTACAAAATAATTTCCATTGGTGGTCCACTTATACAACAGACAGCACGTCCCATCCGCCTTAGACTTTTTTATAGTCGCTGGGATTGACCGCAATAGGCTCTCTGTTGAAACGCTATACGAACGAAAGGAGTGTTAGACGAGCGTATGCCAGAACGGGTGACGAACGTATCCACCAAATCTACCAAGTCTTCAAAAGTCTCTCGCTAGTAACAAAGAAGTTCAAATTGAACACATTTTGGCTAGTGCTGAGCTTGTTGAATCGTCCACCTACTCTTTCTGGGTTTTTGGAAACTTACGAGTCGTTTTAAAAAACAGGCTTACCGAAAGTTTCAAGTTTCTATTCAAGCCAGGAGAAGTCAAAAGTCTTTGCCGATACCGTTTGGACAGAAGATTTGTACCATTTAATCTTTGAGTCAGTAGCAGATTATGTAGTTGAAGGCTAAAGTATCACCAGGTGAAGATCTTCTAGACAACAAAACACTAAAAGTCCTTCCAAACAGAGCACTGTTATTTATAGTCTTGCTCTTTAATAGCATCCTAAGACTGGGATTTTTTTTCAAGAGTATAGAAATCCTCGCTCATTACTATGATTCGTAAGCCAGTAAAGAAGTATACCGAAATTTGACTCATATAAACCGATTAGTCTCCTTCCTGCACTAGGTAAGATAATGGAGATGGAAAGAGTAATTTTTAGTCGCATTCTGCAACTAGAAAGCGTTACCCAGAAAATTTCAAAGTGGCAGTTTGGATTCCGTGAAATTCACGGCACTCCGGAAGAACTTCACCCTAAGCAATATTCTGTGGCTGTGTTTATGGATATACAGCAAGCTTTTGACAGGGTGTGGCATTGTGGTCTTCAGAGCAAATTAAAGAGCTTTCTAACCACTCATATTTTCGAGCTCATAAGCAGCTGCTTAAAGGAAAGAACATTCAATGTTGTGCTTGATGGTACAAAGTCGAAAAAGAGGTACATCTACGCGGGACTACCCCAGGGCAGCGTTTTAGATCCGACGCAATATACATTATATACAGCGGACATGCCTTCAGCTACCTACTACACCTACTGCTGACGACACTGCTGTGCTGGCAAGAAGCCCTGATGTATTGATACAGAAGCATTGTAGCAATACGTGCGGAGTTTTGAGCGGTGGGCCTCAAAATGGAATATAGGCAGGCATATGGAATGCCTTGGATCCTACCCGAGTCCGCTGGCTCGACATATAAATGTGGAACGACCATTTTCCACAGCCAAAAAGAGAAGACTTAAACGGTTATATCCGCAGAACCTTCCCAGTAGAGCCCTTCTATAAATTTATTAGTGTTAGAATAAATATATATAAACGGTAAAATAGTTTAGGGAACTGCAAAAAGTTGTGGGCATCACAGTTCGGGCGTATTTCAGGATTACAGTTTATTGCTTCTAGAGTTTATAGACTCCGAAATCTTACTGTTCATGCATACGCAAGACTGACTGACGTACATTGCTGAATAGACTCGACTTTTTATATTTTTCCATAGCAGACTTTATGAGGATCTTTAGATCTTTTATACATTTAGATATTTAGATCTTTTATACATATACAAAAGTGGAACATATAGATGGACAGACAGACGGATATTGCTAAATAAATTCCAATATTGATGTTGTGCAAGGAGACTATTGGTGAGATTAGTTTTATGAGGCTTCCTGTCACTCCATACGCATCAATTTTACTTAAATTTGAGAATCCGTATTTAACAGATAAAAAGTTGTCTGTGAAACAATCGGAGTTCGTACGTCTGTTTCACAGATTACTTTATATCTTTTAACCCTTTATATATGGCAGTGATGTATTTCTGCAACATATCGTTTAAGCTAGAGTATTTTGAAAAGTCTATTAAAAAAGTGCTCATACCTTATTGGATATAGATTAAGAAGTAATATGTGACACAATTGACGAAGACTTGGAGTATCAAACCGAAAGTCCAAGAGCCTTAGATGACTCAAGTACGAATGTCGAGGCTGCTGAAACTTCTGACAAAGACTTCCAAATGGCTTTCGATATTAAAGGAACTAAAAATTTTTTGATTTTGAATGATCTTCCCGAGTTTTGCTTTATCTCCTGAGATAGTTGAGCTTACGTTGTCGATACAGGGTGCGACAATTGCTCAAAGAAATAATTTTGGAGAGCGTGCCATAAAAATGGAGATTAAATGAAGATTCTCACAATAAGTTGAACTTGCTACAGCACCAATGATGCAATAATTGCTTATGAAAGCTATGTCGAACGCTTTCAAATAGTTTGTCTATTTTTTTTTTTCAACTTTTTTGTTTTGGGTTTGGCAGACATATTTGGAGACATCGAAGCCAATTACGCATGCTCCACGCATGCCCACATGCCAAAACAACACTTTGGGGCAGATGTTGCACACACGTACAACAATAATAGTAATGTGCCACATAAACGATTTGAGCTTGAACTCAACGTTGGCGTTATAACCGAACCCTGACTTAATATAAATACCTACATCGCAGCGCTTCTGGGTGCAGCCCTGAATGTGCGTGGCAGCGGTCTCATAGGCACGTCGCATGTGCTCGCTGCTTGGACGCATGCCAAGCTGCTTGACATGCAAAGCGGTCGCGCATGCGCATGCACAAGGCAATGCCAAACTGCGACTAATGAACCATTAGCCATATACGAGTGATATATTGGCAAAAAATGACTATTCAGAAATATGTCAACGATTTATTAAAAACAAAAATAAAAAAAGTGCGAAGTTCTGCGGAGATTGGTCAGCAAACATTTAAAGCTAATGTTTGCAGCTTCGTAGAGTATAGCACATGCCACATGCCACCTTTCGCATTAAGCAGTGGCATTCATTAACGGATAATGATCATCGGCAACTTCTTCAACTTCAACTTCAACTTCAGCTGCAGCGCATTATCATCATCAAAAGTTCAGTCATTAAGGTGAACTGTGTCGAATGAGTTTCGAAAAGAATGAACAAGAATGGGGCAAAAAAAAAAAGCAGAGAAGAGATACAAAAGTACTTTGGGAAAAGCACAAGAATTGACCCAATTTTTTTGCTGTTGTTGGTTTTTTTTTTTGGTTAGTGTTGCACACTAAGTTGCAGTGTGTACGCCCTGGCTTCCTTCCTCAGAGTTTGTATGACTTTGCAGCGGAGCAAATGAGCAGCAGAAAGAATGCCAGTTGAAAGAAATTACTTCACTGGCATACTTCCTACATACATATGCGCTTAGTTAACAAGCAGTTAGATAGGCAGACAGACGGACAGACAGACAGACAGACGGACGGACAGCTTCTACAATATGCAG
Organism: Leucophenga maculata; assembly: GCA_035044805.1. NCBI lineage: Eukaryota > Metazoa > Arthropoda > Insecta > Diptera > Drosophilidae > Leucophenga > Leucophenga maculata. The sequence goes on from JAWNNP010003230.1 coordinate 1,338,679, forward strand.
ATATACACTAGCTACATATACTCATGCACGAGTACACTCTTAAAAATATTTCATTTTAAATTTTGCCAAAAAATCTTTAAATAAGTAAAACCGCGCCATGTTGTGCAGGTTGGGACGGCATTTATTTTCCATTTACAAGTTGAAAAATGTTTAAAATTTTGTTTAAAAAAGTTTCGAAAGAAGTTTAATCAATAGAAAAAACTGTTGTGTAAGTTGGGACACCATTTTAAATACATTGAATCAAACTTAAAAAAAGTATGAAATTTTGGTTTTCTTTTTCTTTATTTTTTTGAGTGTATATAACTTAGAAACGTTTTGTCGACCCAACTTGCATGTTATACTATATAGTATGTCGTCATTCTCATCATCATTATCGTCATCATCATCATCATTATTATCTCTCATCCATCCATCCAGTCAGTCAGTCAGTCATTCAGTCAGTCAGTCAGTCAGTCAGTCAGTCAGTCCATCATGTGCAGTTTGTCGTGCTTTGTTTGACATTGATTTGTTGCATTTGCTGAGTGTAATTAAGCTAATCGCAAATGGTGCAGTTAGGTGCAGTTGCAGATGTAGAAAAAAGGGACAATTTACCAGCATCTAACGGTGAATCTAGTAAAATGTGGCACAAGTTTAGCAGAGGAAGCATGTGTAGTGTCTATGTGTGTGTGCATCTGTGATTGTTAATATCAAATGGCACTGAATTGTGCACTAAATCTGTGTGGCAAATGGAAGAATGCCACAAATGATTCTATTCTAACTCGTATAATCGTGAAGTTTGTATATAGTCTCATTTGTTTTCTGAATACCTTTTTCTCGGACTTCAACAGTGCATCCCTAAAGTAATAGACTTGACAGTGGCATTAAAAATTTCGCATCTTAAAATGTATCTTTTCTTGTATAAACTTCGACATCTCTTTGTGCACAAATACAAACTAAAAAAAAACACAGACAGACGGACGGACGGATAGCTACGCAAATATTTTTTATATTTATTTATAAATAAGTAATTCCTTTATATAGAAAAAATACTCGGTTCGGTTGTATTCGAATTATGCTAAATCGATTTCTATTTATAATATGAAATTTTAGCTGCAAAGTATCTTAATGCAGCACAACATACTCCTACAGTCTTGTATGTATTTTGCCTAGAATGCGGTCAGTCTGGGTTGGTTCAATACAGCCAATGACCAAATGTTTGTCTGTCCATTCGACTGGCTGGATAAAATCGCAAACAAACTTAGACAAAGATAGATATTTAGTAATAGCAAGCGAACGAAAGAGTAAGAAGTAATAATTTAGCTTACATTAGGCTGCATTGTGCGCCCTCAGCGCGTGAAAAACTTTGGTGGTAAATGTGGTTCACCTTGAAAGAAGTGCAAAACTGCAACTTATGAAATTTTCGAAAAAAATAAAAACTAAACAAAAAATCGCAAACAATAGCAACTAAAATAAAAATACGCAAGAATCTCAGCGCAGAGAAACAAAGCACAAAAATATTTATAAACAGATTTTTTTTTTATTAACAATTGTTAATTATTTTGCTTAACCACTTTGCTGTCTAAATGTATCTTTTGTATATTTTTATGTGTGCATTGAATCGTTTCAATTTATTTGTGTCGTTCAATTAAGCCAATTTTTTTTCTTTCTTTTATTTATTTTTATTTGTGTTTTGGTTCATCTTATTTATTTGTTTATTAATAAAGTATCTGTAAATGTATCTGTATCTTTATCTGCAGCGCACACAAAAAAACAAAAAAACAACAAAAAAAACAAATAGATGTGCATATATAAGTGTTTAAAAAATTAATGAAATGACAACAGCGTTGTTTATAGCTTAAATACTCGTATCTTGTATCTGAATATTTGCTTATTGTGTAGCGAGTATTATTGTTTTTTGTTTTTGTTTTGTTTTTTTTTTTTCATTTTTATTTTTATATGCATCCGTGTCTTGTTCGAGCTGCGCTTAATAAATATTTATTGTTTACTGTTGGCAGCAATTAGTATTTACACTCTTCACGCTCTGTGCAAGCGGTGTATATGGTGCTATATGTAGATACAAAACTGTCCTAAAGAAAGTCATGTTCCAACAAAAAGCTTACGAAGCTCTTTAAGCAAGCTAAATGTTCCTGAATCATCTTGGGAATATAGAAAAATAAACAGCTATCTGCAATGCATGTACACCGCTGTTTAAAAGAATTAGTAAAATAGATATGTAAAAAAATTGGCGCCCAACGTGGGGTACTATAATTGACTTGTATGTATGCAAAAGCGAAGAGTAGAAAATTTTATTTAACTTGAAACACCCATTCTCGTAGCGTTAAAAACAGCTAAATATAGTAGAGCAACAAAGGCATACTGCCTTTGAACATCTTCAGCACAATGCATCTACTATTCTTAAACACTATAAAACACCAGGTCTGGTTGGTGTATTTTCAGCACAAAACCAGTACACAATAGAGCACATCCCATAAAAATGGAATGAAGAAATATTAGTATTCATGGCGAAAGGAGGTAAACCATAGAGGAATACAAGGAATACAGCTGAGCGGCATGTTTCTCCATAGGTTGGAACAGAAGTCTTTTCGTATTTTATTCCAATTTCTAGTTGAATATTTGTCGTATGGGGCATACTTTAAGGCGTTTGAAAGGCGTGAGTGTCTAGTGCTACGCTGTTTTGCACTTGAACAATTAAGTTGTGAGCTACAGCGCGTCGAACATGAAGGTCTCGAATGAAGAAATTCGTCATATTTTACATTTTTACTACCTGAAAGGCAAAAAAGCATTGCAAGTGGCCAAAATTTGTTCAATTCGCATAGCACAACAGTGCTTCACTCAATTCCGTTCTGCTGTGGAAGAAGTGGAAGATACACAACGCTCCGGAAGATCTGTCATCGAAGAAGTCAATTAAGTCTAGGAAGTGATCGAGATAGACCGCCATAGTAGCAGGCGCACCATCGCTGGGGAGCTGAATATCAGCCACATGACCGTTTAAAGGCATTTGAAGAAGCTTGGCTTCATATTTGGGTGCAACACGAATTGATACCAAAAAAAACTTCTTGGACCGAATTTCCATCTGCGAATCGCTGCTGAATCGCAACAAAATCGACCCGTTTCTGAAGCTAATGGTGACTGGCAATGAAAAGTGGGTCACTAACGATAACGAAAAGCGCAAATGGTCGAGGGTGAAGGGTAGCAAAGCTGCACAAACGGTTGCCAAGCCCGAATTGATGGTCAGGATTGCTTTGCTATGTGTTTGGTCTACTATGAGCTGCTCCCCTATGATGAGTTCGGATGGGAGGTCTTTATGTATTCACCATATAGTCCAAACCTGGCATCATCGGATTAGCATCTCTACCTGTCAATGTCGAGCAATTAAGCTGGCGAGAAATTGGCCTCAAAAGAGAGTTACCAAAATCGAAGTTGGAATCTCGTTGACAAATCCAATGATTGTACACAATTTTGTAAAGATTTGAAATAAATAAATTTAAAATAAACTCGTAAAATTCCGGCGAAGTCGTAGTCGAATGCAAAAAGAACGAAGTCTGTATCTATTACCGCTTTCGAGATTCTTTCGTTCATGCGCACGGACAGACGGACATGGCTATATCGACTCCTCTATCTCTCCGACCATTATTTCTACCTGTTTCATACATTTGCACAAAACCAATAGGCTCTTGTACTTTCGGTACAGGGCCTAATGATGAAGATTATGTAATATAATTGGCGCCCAACGTGGGGCACTTTAATTATAAATTACGAATTTGCATGCAAGGTCGATGCAAGAACCTGAAGTGAGTGTGTAAGCAGATTTTTGTTGGTTTCTGGACGCGTAATGTAAATTCGGGCGATTCGGCGCCCAACGACAAACAAGTTTTGCGTGAAAAACGCTTTAAGACAATCGATAACGAGAAAATGCATGAAATGAGAAACAGTTCTTTCTTAACTTTTCCTAATGAGGCAAAAAAGTATAAAAAAAGTTAATACACGGTTTTGTGGGAATTAGTACCAGTTGGCACCTGTTTTTTTTTTCGCATACAGACAGCCATTTTACTATTTGTGTACAATTGAAGCGTTTATCTTTTTTCAATTATGTTGCGATTTATAAAAGAAATAACAATAAAAAAAAAAAGAAGAAATAAATCAAAAAGAAATGGAAAAACTAATGAAAGGCCACGGAATAGATACTTGTAATTATTTGCAATTTCTGTGGTTTCATTTCATTGGGTTTCTTTTTTTTGCGGCAAAACATGGCCAAGAATTTCACCCAAATGTGCAGTAGGCAAATATGTACGGACAGACGGACGGACGGACGGACGGACAGACTGACGGACGGGCAGTTCAAGCATTCAAACTTATACCAGGTGCGCGTAGTTAGTTTGAGGTTGGGTCAGGTGAAAGAGTATGATTTATACGAGTGCTGGACAGAGAAAGAGAGATGCAGAGAGTGTGTAAGTGAGATGCACTTTTTTTTTGTGGAAATTGCAAAGCCAGCAGCAGCAACATCAGCAACAACAACAGCAGCAGCCAATGATGCGATTTACAATGAATGCTTTTTTTTTTTTCTAGAAACTTGTTGAAGCGCAACGTTGAAAAATGAATACAACAATTTGATGCATTGTTGTTGTTGTTGTTGTTGTTGTGCAAGTGCAATTTTACAATGTCAGCAGCAACATTTTATATAAAAATTTGTAGACACAACTACATGAACGTATATATAAATAGCCATAGATACATTCAAATTGCAACAGATGCATTTGTATCTCAATGCAACTGTATTGGAAAATTTTTCCAATAAGCAAATGCGACCCTGTTGCTGCCTGTTTGGTGCAGTAGTTGGCGTTTGCATTCGCTTAAATGAGAAATTCCCTATTTGTATTTTTTTTTTTTTTTTGTTTGCAGTTTCGAATTTCCAGCTGCATTAGTGCACGAAAAAGTGAAAAACAAAAAAAGCAGAAAAAAAAAGGAAATCGTATCTAAAAGGAAAAACTTGTTGTCGTCAGTCGGTGCGCCAGCCAGTCAGCCAGCAATTGTTATAATACAAATTCCGAATGCGAAACGAACAATGAATGCAATTCGTAGTATGTAGATCGTTTTGTAAGCGCAGGCTCAGCGCAGCTACACACAATTCGCCGCAAATATCTTTGTATCTGTATCTACCTATGACACACTTATTCGATCGCTGTGATTAGCGCGCTTGAATAGACACAACTTTCGTATAGACTCGACTATTTATTACATTTCAAATTAATACAATTGTGAGACACATATCTGCTTTAATTGTTAAAGCGTTTCATTAAAGCGTTAAAATTTTTATAATTCACAGCTGCCAATTTGGCTTTAATGTCTCTCTCTCTCTCTCTCGCACAGTGGGATCAAGTCGCAGTTTAATTGTTTGAAATAGATTTGGCTCTTAAAAAAGTTAAATTGGTCGCTAATTTGAATTCAGAAGTCACTAAAAGTCGTTCGTACTTACGCCTTTATTTCAAATTTTGATAAAATTGCATACAATCATCGGATTTAATTTAAATAAGCACCCTTTATTAGGCCCCTCATAGAAACTTGCTTTCCTATTGCCAAAAAAGTGAGACAGTCGATTTTCGTAAAGTTTTTTTGAGGCCAATTTCTCTACAGCTAAATCGTTGGACATTGACAGAAAGAGATGGTAATCCAATGGTGACAAGTCCGCACTAAAGGGTGGATGCATATCTATCCGAACTTCCAAAGGTTCTGGCACGTCAAAATCAAGTTGTGTGGTCTATCGTTGCACTGATGGAACACAATTCCTCTCCTATTGGTCGAAGATAGCAACTACAGGACGATTGCTGCCTTCAAGCGGTCCAGTTGTTCACAGTAGAGCACCGAATTGAGCGTTTGGTCATAGGGGAGCAGCTCATAGTAGATGATTCCGTGCCAATCCCACCAAAGACACAGCAAAACCTTACTGACCGTCAATCCGGGCTTGGCAACTGTTTAAGACGCTTCACGTTGTCGTAAGTGACCCACATTTCATAGCTAGTTACCAATTGCTTCAGAAACGGATCGATTTTGTTGCGATTCAGCAGCGATTCGCAGATGGAAATTCGGTCCATGAGGTTTTATTGTGTCCCCGAAATTCGAGTTTTTTTTTTTGTGTAGCCAAGCTTCTTCAAATGCCTTTGGACGATCAAATGGCTGATATTCAGCTCTCGGGCGATGGTACGGCTGCTACTATGGTGGTCTATCTCGATTATCGACTTCAGGTCGACGACAGATTTTCCGGAGCGTGTTGCATCTTTCTTTTTCTCCACACCAGAACGGAATCGAGTGAATCACTTACGCAAACCCGTCGATCTGAAGCACCCAGTTCGCGTTTGCTTCTCATCTTGTCCTTGACTTTCTATTCATAATTTGATCTGATTATATACAAATTTTTTGAAGCTTTTTATATGATGAATTATTGCAAGAAGTCTATAATCGCCTAAGATGTTTCTAGCGTGCGATGGTTATATGAGTATGATATATTATGATATCATATGATATATTGGGTCGTTTAATAAGCATTTATCTAAGTTGGCTTAAAAAAATTGTGCTAAATATTTTTATTTTAAGTTTTATTCAAGTTAATTTTGGGTTTTGGCAACCATTTTGTTCGATTTAAGTAGCCAAAGATACATTTGCTCTCCGAATTTCAATCAATCAAAAATGTTGAAGTGGGTCAATATTGAATTTTGCAATATAGAGCACAACAACACGAAGCATTCCATGTTAAATAAAAGCTTTTAGTTCTTTTTAAGAGATTTGAGTTTTGCTTTTGCTTCTTCTTTGAAAGTTTGGATTACTTTTTGGCGTGTCAAATAGACCATAAAATTTTGCAAGTTAAAATTTTTAAAATAGATTTATTCTATCCCATGTTTCTGACACATCGATAGAGACAGAAGAATGGAGAAACAGAACAGCATGACCAGATCGATTCGTCTCATCGAACTGATTATGATTCCTACTACTCTTTGGCTACATTTTGTTATTTGTTTCAACTTAGCTCACTTTTGAGTGTAGGGTATTAACCAAAATCTTACTTATTACTAATATCTCCAATTAAATAAGTAAAAATAAAAATTTCTTAGCTTCAACAACGCATACAAATAAAGATTTAGCATATACTATGTACTTCATATTGTTTTAATGGCAAATTTATAAACGAAATCGGCTTCACGCGTGCAGACACATATCCGGTCGCTCATCAACACCTCAACTCAGCAGAAGCAGCAGCAGCAGATCCGTGCCGGACGGAACAAATGAAGTTTGTGGGAACAAAAAAAAAAAAAAAAATTTAACACCAGTCAGTCGCACAACCGGCGTCAATGACTCTTTTTCACCTTTTGTGCGCTTAATTGAGAAAAAAAAAGCATTTAAAAAAAAAGATTTAGGAAGCGAAAGAGATAGTCTGGTGTGTAGTGTGTAAGTGGGAGAAAAAAAGTATTATTAATGCAATAATAAAATCATAAATTGCTCATTTTTATGTACTTGTTTTGTATAAATTCAAAACAATTTGGAAAAAAAACGGAGATACAACAAAAAATGCAAAATGAAAATATTTAATTTTTGGTTACTCGTTTGCTGGTCAAATGTGAATAAACTGTGATATATATAATATATATCTGCATAAAAATATAACTGTTTAAATAAAATTTGTTTTAAATTGGCTACTTTTGTAAAAAAAAAAAATTTGGATAGAGCCAAAGTCGGTTAAATATTTTGGGCGTAAAATGCTTTAAAAACCTTGAACCCTTGAAATGCAGGTTTTTCTTTTCAACCAATTATTTATTTTTTTTATTATGAATCGGCATAGAAATAGGCGCAAGGAAAAAGTGATAGAAAAAGAGGCAGGAAAAAAGTAATAGAAAATTTAGAAGAAAGCGTATTGGCGCCGTTCTTTTCATACAAAATTTGTATGTACGAGGTTTGCTACATATATTTCTAGCCTGAACAACAACACATGTTGCCAGATGCAAGCTGACGTCTTCATGGTAAAGTCTGACATTTTTGAGGCCGAACTTACTGTGAACACTTTGATGTACGAGCGCAATTTGGTTGCTCTACAGGCATCCGAAAAAATCATCTCTCGGAATTAACATCGATGCTGTGTGTGAACTGATAAAGCAGGATCGTCATGTGACATACCGTGAGATTGAAGCAGCCCTGGGCATTAGTATGACTAGCATACATAAAATATTACATGACCATTTGGTTGTCAGAAAGGTTTGTTCACATTGGATACCGCTCAAAAGAAGGTTCGTGTCGATTGATGCAAGCAAATGCTGAAGAAATTCATGCGTGGTGTGTCATCGTGACAGGTGACGAAACATGGATATATGTCGATAAGCCCGAAACAAAACAGCAGTCTACCGTCTGTCTGGGTCTTCAAGACGGGCGAAATCCAACAAAAGTTACATGAGGCAAATGATTGCATGATTCTTCTCGAAATCCAGACATGTTGCGACTATGCCGCTTGTGAAAAGAAGGGCAGTCAATTCTGAATGGTATACAACCATTTGTTTGCCTGAAGTGTTCGATGAACTGAGGAAAACCAACCGACGAATACCAATCATACTTCATCACGTTAATGCGAGTTCTTACACGCTCAAAACATCGAATTGATGGGTCAAACGGCGTTCAGCTCTGACTTGCCACCAAATGACTTCTTCCTGTTCCCTCACAGCAAAAATAAACTGCGCAGACAGCGGTTTTCAACTACCGAAGAAGCTGTTGATACCTTCAAAACGCATGCTTTGGAGTTAGCTCTTTGGGAGTTGCAAAACTGCTTCACAAAATGGTTCGTCCTTAATGGTGAATATTTAAAAAAAAAAAACAATGAAGCGATTATTTTCTCATAAATTACAGGTTTTTCATGGTTAAGCTAGAAATATATATAGCAACCACCGTATAAAGTTTTGTTTTAAACTTGGTAAAACTTTTAACGAAACTCAAGAATTTATGAAACAAGTTTCATGGGAATAATTATTAACGACTGGTATACACCTTTCAAAGACGGGCGGGAAGACTTGAATGACAACGAACGTTCGGGCCGGCCGAAATCTTCAGCTTCTTGTCCATGAATTCATCGAAAAATAAGCCGAAATCGTCATTGGAATGTTCCAAAGACTCAATCTATCGCAATTTGATCGTTCGTTTGGGCTTCAGGAGAGTTTGTGCACGATTTGTTTTGCATCAATTGAAGGAGAAGGAACAGGCGTTTCGAATTCAACATTCAAAAGACATCATTAAATATGCCAAAAACGATCAAAACTTCTTTTTTAACATTGTGACTGGTGACGAGACAAGGTGTTTTCAATTGCATCCACAAAAGTGATCTTAAGTAGTGGATTTCATGTCGAAGGTGTGATAGGATTATACTCCACTAAGCAATACCATGGACCAGCGAAGCAACTAGCCCAAACAGAGCCATGGCCAGCGAGTGATAGTAAGCGTAATAATTGCAATTTATTTCTAAACACTTATTGTCCAGCAACAAATCATTAGTTAGGCTTCATTAAAGAAGTGGCTTTGGCATGGATTTTATTTAAAGTATTGCAAAATTTTATGTCGCACATTTAGTGCGCTTTAGACTGTGCATGTGTGATTGCAGTTGGACGCTTAAACCAACAAAGATTGTCTGTTTTATTTTTATTTTATTTTTATTTTGTTTTTATTTTTATTTTTATTTGTGTCATTTTTAGCTAACAGCAAAATTGCATCATGCCACAAGAGCGGCAACAACTTAAAATAGCGGCAGCCCACAACAGACGCCAACAAGAAGTACATCAACTACTTCGAAGACGACGATGATGATGAGGAGCATGATGTTAATGTCTGTCCGTCTGTCCGTCTGTCCGCCTGTCATTCTCTGTCTCACTGAGGGCAATAATGATGACGAGTGAAGTGCGACGTTTGTTGAAGGCGTCATCGGTGGCGGCGCCACGCATGCGCAAACATATACGAATTTTGAGGCACTAAGCGCCAAGGCTGCAACATGTGAAAGTGTGCATTTCAGTTATGTTTGCTGTACTGTCCGTCCGTCCGTCCTGTTGTATCTTTGTTTGTCTATCTCATTTATTTATTTTTTATTGTTTTTTTTTGCATTGCAACTTGCTTCCGCACCAAAGTCGAGCGAGAAATCAAATAATGCAGACAAAAGTAACTATCATCGCATCGCATTGCACATTTTGTATATTTCTCCCAAGGAAACAAACTTCGCAGATACATTTTTTACAGCAGATACATTTACGACATCAACGACATCAACGTTTTGGATGCCACGCTAAGTCTGCATATGTAGATTATTTTGCTGCTAAACTTGATGAAAAATGCAGTTAAAGAAAAGAGAAATTCACATTTTTAATGTCTTGTCTCACAGTTCTTCTTCTGCTGCTCTCGGCGAAGACTGACTTCGACTTCAAGTGTGAAATATTTTGCATTAAGGTATGACCGAATGATTGAACTCAAGCAAATGGAGATACAAAAGCAAAAAAAAATAAGAGCTATCAAGCTGTGCCTCAGATTTGCAAATTCACAAAAAAAAAAAAAACAAATGCTTTGCCAATGCAACAAAAAATTGGAAAATAGAAAGTATCTGAAATAAATTGAGGCGTTCAGATCATTGTTGCGGCAGTTCAGAAATGTTCTCAAGTATGTAACAGGCAGTTAGAGTTGAGTTGGGTATATATAATCTTCAGCAGCTTCAAAAGTCGCGTCAATATAGTTCTGTCCGTCTGTCCGTGCGTCTGTTTGTATGTCTCCACAATAAGTACTCGAAGTCTATAAGTAATTTCTACGAGTTAGCAATATTTCTGCTGCATAAATTTAAATTTCAAAGGGTATAACGCAGTCGTGCACACTTGACTGCATTATTCTAGCTGTTTAATATATAGAAATACAATTTATCAAACTATTGACAAACATTTCTGCTGTTTATTTGTTCCATTTAAATGAGAAACAAAACAAAAAAACTTAATGCAACAGTTTTGGTTTAATAGTGAACCCCATTTAGCAATCGTTCAAACGCTTAATTATTCATAATTTTATTTTTATTGTTTTTTTTTTTTTTGGATTTTTAGTAGACCGCCCGACTTTTAAATTTGGTAACTGCTTGCTTGGGTTGCTATAAATTAATAAAAAAAAAAATACAGAAATAAAAATATGCAAGCTTTTGTTATTAATTTTGCTTAAATTAATATTAAGTCACAACAAAAACATCAAAGCTCCAAAGCAGCATTTTAAAACTTGAAGTAAATTAATTGAAGACCTCATCTCAAGGTCGAAATTTCACGCACGCTGTCAAAGCTGCGTGTTCATCGTTATTATAGATGATAGTTTTTTTTTTTTTTACTAGTTTTTATATGCATTACTATTTTTTTTTTTATGTTTAATGTTTAATTATTTAGCTGTAGCTTGTACTTTGAAATACGTGTCTAAGGTCAGCTGAGAATTTTTTATGGTTTTGAACAAACAACAAACAAACAAAAACTCGCACAATTTGCAAATATTTTCTTCGGTTTTTTGTTGCACTTGAAATGCTTGTTGTGTGAATTGTTCAAAAAAATTTTAATAAATAATACATTTTATATGTGTAAGGCTATATGGCCAACTGGCTTTGTCACTTTGAGGTCTTTGAAGAGTTTTAAATTTTGCTGACAATCATGGCTTCGTGAGCTGCTTAGATTTTTGAATTAACCTAGCAAGCACGCTTCATATTTGAGCTAATCAATTCTTAAAGTTAAAATAAAAAAAAGAGAAGTCTCTAATATGAAAATTTTGTATATAACTGCGCGAGCCTGCCCCAAGAACGATGCACGCTGCCTCTGCGCACCGTTTTACACTTTCTATGTGAAAGGAAGGAGAATATTTTCATTGATTTATTTTTTCACCACCTTCTTCTTTTTTTTTCATTATGCTTCTGCCTTTTCCTTTAACCATCAAATGGCATCGCTATATGACGTATACAGAATTTACAGTGCAGTTCAAAATTTTTATACCTACTGGCTTTTGAGTTGTATTGGAAAATAAAATATTACCTGCAAAGAAAAATAAAAAGTGTTGGTTAGAAATATGATCAGCTTAATAAAGAAGCTTCACAAAAAAAATTAACAAATATTATTCCAAGCTTGGCAACAATTTTTCCTATTGGTGGAGATTTTAATGCAAAACACCAATGGTGAGGCGCAAGAGCTGATGATCCTAAAGCAGAAGCATTGCTTAAATGTGTCTTCTCAAACAATTACTCAGTTCTTACGACAGGAAACCCAACATACTAACCTACAGACTCAAATCGGTGTCCGAAAATTTTGGACCTAGCGATTTCTCATGGACACGACCAAAGAAGAATAACAATCTCCGATCTAGAAGATCTACATATGCTCAGACAACTTACCGTTCCTGTTAATTAAGTTCTCAATAGACAGTCAAATTAATCTAAACATTGAACTAAATAGAATTATTTAATACAAAAATTCAAGAAGCCGCTGACATTGCTACACCTTTGACGAGAACCATTGAGAGATAAAGGACCTGGTAATCGAAAAAAGAAGGCTGCGCCAAATCTGGCAGCAAACATACCAAATTCCGATGATAAAAATGCTCTAAATAGAAGAAGAAACTTAAAAATAGGCTCATAGATCTTAAAGATGATGCAATTGAAGATTTCCTGCAAAATATTTAAACTCATGGACATGAACACAACCTATGTCCTGCTCAGCGTATAGTTCAAACGGAAGTTGGTATCACAGCAATGAAGAAAAAGCAGAATCCTTCGCAACAATTCATCTTCAGCAAAAATTCACACTTTTTTCTCTGAAGAATCAATTATAGATTTGAACTGAATACACAAAGTAGCAGCAGCCCTCTTCTCTCACCGTCAGTGTCAGTCGTCTTGGTGTCATGGAGTCGTCTGGGTATGATGGAGTCGTTTGGGTATGATGGAGTCGTCTGGGTATGATGGAGTCATCTGGGCATGAGGGAGTCCTCTGGTTATGATGGAGTCCTCTGGTTATGATGGAGTCGTCTGGGTATGATAGAGTCGTCTGGGTATGATGGAGTCGTCTGGGTATGATGGAGTCGTCTGGGCATGATGGAGTCTTCTGGGTATGATGGAGTCGTCTGGGCATGATGGAGTCGTCTGAGTATGATGGAATTAATGCAGCAATTATTAAAGCACTTCCACAAAAATTAATATTACTGCTTGTTCTCCTTTTTGACACCTGCTTCTGGCTTGGCCATTTTGCCAATCCATGGAAATGTGCCCAGATAATTCCTATTCCCAAGCCTGGTAAACCAGAAAATGAAATATCTTCGCATCGCCACATCAAACACACTCGAAAATATTAGAACGAAAATTTCTTCGAAGATTGCTTCCACAAATCGATCGAAATATACTTCTCCAACATCAATTTAGGTTTCGACGTAGACATGGGACTTTGGAACAGAGGTCACAAGTTTTTAAAACAAACAAACATGGTTTTGCAGCATTTCTCGATGTGAAACAGGCCTTCATTCGTGTATGGCATAAAGGTCTTCTTCATAAAATGAAGAAACTTTTACCTGCAACAGAATATTTATTTTTCAGATCGTATCTACAGAATCTAATCTGGAGCACCGCAAGGAAGTGTGTTGGGTCCATTTCTCTACATTCTATACACTTCAGAAGTGCCTAACCCAAACTGTGAAGGAGTTACAAATGCGCGTATGATACAGCAATTATTTCAAATTTTGGAATGCCTCCAAACAATGACGTGAGGTCCAAAATCGTTTGCACACCTGAGAACTGAAGAAGGTGTTATTTACAATACCTATCAAGCAGCATGCAAAGCAAGATGTCTATTGGAATATGATTCTCACTGGGCAAAAATACACATTATCAGAAGCTGCTATGTGTAGTTCACCTAAATCATTGAGATATTTATTTGCGTTTTGTTCAGTAACCGACTCTGTTAGTCTATGGAATAAATTTCAAGAAAATATGGCAAATGACATGCTGATGCGGCCAAAACATCTTTGAAATGACTTTCGGGTAAGAATCAAAAGGATTTTAGACTGCCGATGTCAACTAATATAAATAACTCAGTGCTGAGTATACAAGACAAATATCATATGATCTATCAAGACTGTTACAAGTTGTAGCTCAAGATGAACCTGCCCCATATTAGTATCTACATTGCAATCGTGCGTAGATGTGGCGGGTCTATAGTAACATATATATATATATGACCTCAGAAGGAGCTGATTCTTTGATCTTATAAAAAATTGCACAAGCCTAATCGATATGCAAACTTTGAGACAGCACGCACAGGTCAAGTAGTTTTCGTGACTCAACTGCAACAGTGCACGTGGTGATTGCTACAACTTTTTTTAAACATATTCAGTAAGGTTTGAGTCGTACTTTGTTTGAGTTTTGCTCTGTCGTAGAACACGTGTTTCATGGCTTATACGCCAAGAGTTTAGTGTTGGCTTTAATGCATGCAGTTGCATATATAAAAGAATGTGGCTTGTTGGCTGGTCAAACCCATACAAGTTGAACAACTCTAACGAGCGATCAGTCCCTCTGCTAATTTGTTTTTCTTTTGAAAGTGTTTTGCTTTTTTGTTGCCAATCGCACTTTTGTTTAAGAAATTCGAAGCAAATCCTTAAATTGATGTGCTGTTTAGTTAACCAACGTTTGAGAAACTACTCCTAAATTATTAATTGGTGGACCCGAATTTTTGTTGCGTGTTATAAAACTATTTGAGCTGTTGATGAATTGTGCAGTGGGGCACATAACATAAATTTTCTTTCGATTTGCGCATTTTTAAGGAATTGCATTGCTAATTTTTACCAACCAATCAATTTGATTTATGCCCATTTTTTGTTGTTGTACGAGTATCTATGTGCACAATGTATTTAGACACACACACACACACACACAGCTAAAGTCCATAGATACAAATTTCTTTGATATATGAGTGTATATGTGCAGAGAAAGTGGAAAATCAGGCATTTAATTTTTCGCTCAGCAAAGTTTTTAATTTCACAAAAATGCAGTTTAAGCATTTTTTTTACAATAAAAATTTTTTGTTTTTGTTTTTTTTTTTCCAACATTCGCTCTTCGTTTGGAGGTTTTTCGATTTTAGGACAAATGCGCTCAAGACAGCTGAGCAGAGGGAGATAGACTGACTGTATGTCTGTGTGTGTGTGTCCGTGTGGGGAACAGAGATAAAAAGTGTGTCAGCCAACGTTGTCGTTGTCAGTTAGGAACATGTTTTTCAGCAGCAGTCATAACCTACACCGAAAAAAAAAAGAAATAAAAAATCGGTAAAAAAAAAGATACTAAGTCGAGTGAGCTTGCCATAAAGCGCACCGAAAAAAAAGTAACAAATCCGACATGGCAACGACGGCATAGTTTTCAATTTTACTTTCTGTAAGACACAACAACAACAACAACAACAACAACAAAAACAGTCGGCGATAAAAATTAAAAAGCAAAAACCCATTGCGTACAGGTTCCCAAGCCATGCCAGCCAAGATAGCTGTTGGCCAACAAACAAACACACACACACACACACATGTGAGTGTGCAACTGAGACTGACAGAGCCCGACAGAGTGACAGACAGACAGACAGACAGACTAAACGCGCAACCGATCGAGCCAGTTGCAACTCACACTTGCCATGCCACCACTTGCCACACACATGTCCATGTCGAGGAGTTTTGAAGTTGAAACTGTTGTCTGCAATCTCCGCCGAAAATCGAAAATCGAGAAGCGAAATTTAACAAAAAAAAAAAAAAAAGGCGAAAAAAAGGAAAAACATTAACCTCGGCAATAGCGAAGCTGTTATACCATGCAGGTCGAAACAATAAAAAAAAAATTTTTTTGTATAGATGGGAATTACCTGTAAAATTTTTTTGGCAACATGTAACAACCGTTCTTAAGCAACCACTATCGATCGAAACTGTGTCAATTCCCACGCAAGCAGTTAAGAAGTAAAGCCCTCTCTCGAAAGACGAAAATCAAGATCTATAAAAGACTGATACTCCCGGTCATACTGTATGTCGCAGAGCCATAATCGAGTCCGTAATCGATTCAAATGAAACAGCATTGGAAGTCTTTGAGAGGAAGATTCTTCGCAGGATTTGTATTGAATATACCGTATGAACCGCGAGCTGTTCGAGCTATTCGATGGGGTTGACATAGTCCAGCGCATAGAATTTCAGCTGGTCACCTCATTCGAATTGAAGAAAGAGCTCCAGTACGCATGGTTTACAAACTTGTTTGGAGGACGCCGAAATAAAGGACGACTGGGCACGCTTTGGAATGATCCGTACTGAGCATTCATAACAACTGGCGTCAGCATGCACAAGATTACGGAAGCTGGCGGGTCGTTCTGAATGCACCCATGACCGATAAACGGTTGAAGGCCATTTAATGGGATGGGAGAAACCAAAGCTTGACTAAGCTTCATAAGCAACCAAAAAATTGGCTCTTGCTTTAGCGTTTACTTGAAGCCTTTTTACCTGCTGATTGTTAACATCAGAACTCCGAATTTTGAAAACTCCGAACTCTGAAAATTTGGTTACATTTTCAAAAGATACTCCCAATCGTTTTGGAGGTTTCCTATTTCATGTTCGAGTTCAGTTAATTATCTCTGATGACTGATTAAATTAGAATTGTTCTCAAAACTAATTAAGAAGACTAGTTCCGTCAGATCTACATGAGACATGTAAGACCCGTAGGATATATCTGCGCAGCAAGTTATTTGAAGAAAGCTTAAAGAAGCCTTCTACCATATGATAAAAGGCATAGATACCAGCGGGGATGCGTCCAACTCATAAAAAATGACACCTTTTGAGATGGAATCATCGCTAAGACGGTTCGAAGGAGAACAAGCCATCGCCTTGGCAACGCATCTAACCGTGCGATTCAAATCAACCACAGAATAAGAAGTGAAGTGAATGAAGAAGAAAATGAATGCTTTAACGCTACAAATGAATCTGCCCATCAGATCATTTGTGCCATGAAGAACAACCATATAGAGTCTTAATAAAATAAAATCAAATAAAATAAAGTTCCTAATTATGAAGGATTATTTAACGGAATGCAGAAAGCATTACCTAAGCAAGCACATCCTTAATAATTGTTAATCTTTAACGCTGTAATAAGGATGCAGCACATTCCCTCCCAGTGGAAGTTCAGTGGATAGTTCCGTGATTGACAATTTGGATCATTCGCCTGCCTGCCATTTCGAAGGTTTTGGATAGACTGTTCGTCGCTCGTATTACTAGTTTCATGGAAGCCTGAAGTTTTATGTCGGCTCACAACTTTGGACTTCGAGCTGACACAGCTCTTAAAAAACGTGAAGCAAGAGGTGGACCGTGTGTAGCACTTGTAACGGCTCCCTAATACTTAATGCTGCCTTCTTTAACTTTTCTGCCACTTGTCTGTTAAAGTGCGATCGGGTGGGATACCTTAGAATAATGTTCTTGGGATCTATTCTATATTCTTCAAGAAATGCAAATCATTGAAGTTTGGGTGACGTGATGGATATGGAGATGGATATGGAGATGGATATGGAGATGGATATGGAGATGAATATGGAGATGGATATGGAGATGGAGATGAATACGGATATAGAGATAAGAGAGAGCGCATAACAAAGAACAATATTTTAACAATATGAAGTGTACCCTAAAAATGGGATTACACATACACATAAGCATAGAAGTAAAGCTACAAATCAGATATAGACTGCAGCAGAAAAGTTTTTCATAAAAAAAGTTCATAAATGTCAGGTGGCTTGGTTTGGTGACTTAGAATCAATGGAGATCGTTAGCTTTAAAACTGAAGAACCGAGGAAAGTAGATTTTTATAGTAACTTGAGAATGTAATGGGTTTGATATAGGGTTTTTTATAAAGGTTCAGCCTTAGAATGGTTGAAGCTTTATACAGAGATTCAGTTCGATATCTTCAAAACTGTTCATGTTAATATATAGTCAGACAGATAGATAAATAAGTCTAGAGTCGGCTACTGAAGCACAATTTTGCTTTACTGCAACGTTACAAACCCTCTGACAAATGCTAAATACCGCTTTCACACACAATACATGTAGCGTATTATAAAAGCAACGAAAATTTATGAAAACTCGTAAAGAAAAACAGCACCAAGTGAAACAGGTTCCTTAGATTTAAGATTCGAATAACGAGTGCCGTCCACAACATCACCGTCACCGACGCCAACGTCCCCAACTTCGTCACCGTCGCCGTCGTCGTCGTCGTCGTCAAATGCGCTTTTGGCGACGCATTTTTCCTCCAAATTTGAAAATACTCGCGGCGTTCGTTTGACCAGCTACACCAGCCACAGCCACAGCCACAAAAAGCCAGCAGCTGTAGCAATTGAGGAAATACATTTTCCACTCTTTGACAAACACATGCAAACATATTTCCCAATTTGCCGCATACGAGTACGAGTACGAGTCGCATATAATAACTAGTATCCAGGCGACACCTGCTGTGGCTGTCGAATTAAGTTTTTGTGCAAGTGAAATTTTCTTTGGCCATTTTTAACAACCGGAAGAAGTTTTCCAAATGGAATGCTGTTCGAATTTGTATTTTGCCAAATCGAAAAACGAAACACTTTCGAATTTATGCATGTTTGTCCAGTGAAAGTGGAGAATCTGTTAAAGCTGCGAAGCCTGATTGTAGACTGTAGAAAGGATTAACTTCTGGATATTAGCGACCTATTTATAGCACGTAAGGGTATTCACATTAGTTAATTTGTCAAGAGTTGCCACATGTAGAACTTAGTACCGCCCAAAAGTGTGTGCCCCATTAAACTACTCCGTTCTCACTTGCCACAACAATTGCTTTAACCCATTTACGTATTGCCGTATTATCTAATTTCTCTTATGACATTTTCGGGTGACAGTCAAAATTTGAACCAATTACCAAAACGAGGCACGTACACTGCGGCGCATGAGGAGTTTATAAACTTTTGTATCTCATAACTTGAAGTTACTTCATCGCAAAGTGTTGCCACTATTCAGCACAAAATTATTTCATACACGTTTTGGCATTTTATTGCGCTGCGAAAATATTTATAAAATTTCTACACAAAAATCGAAGAAAACAAACATAACCTAAAAAAAAGTTAAAGTCGAAACTGAAAACAAATAATAAAAACAAAAGTAAAAACGAATTCATGCATGATGTATGCGAAATTTGAAATTAATTAGCATGAAAAATGGACAAATAGATTTTGTATGGCAATCGTAAAGTCTTTCCACTTATGTTGGAATTTGGGATTTTATTTAATGAAAAAATATTGGCGAAGATTCAAGAGGTTGCTCTTCTGCATTATGGAACATTTGTTAGTAAGAGACATAGACATGCTGTAATGGTTCATACACGACTTCGATATACACTGCCAACAAATTATCTAAAAATTTTAACACTTAAAGATAAGAGGACTCTATAATTTGAAGACTATGTATATCTCGTGCCGGGTACAGCTAGTATAAAGGTCTGTCTCAAAATAATAAAAAAACAAATACTTAAAAATCTTTTGTAGTTTTCATTTTATACCAAAAGTTCGGGAAATTTTGAGACACACCTTGTATGAAGCACATTTAATTTGTCATCTATAAGTCGAGGATGATTAAATTGGAGATCATTTTGCCAATCATATGTATAAACTTTTCTTGTATCTCTTGGACGCTCTTGGGCTAATAAGCATACCGAAGAGTATATTGAAATGCAGTTCTATCGATCATATCCAAGAAATAATTATTTACTGTGATATATGAGCTACTGAATACTTTGCTGATATCAAAGCCTTTTTCAACAAAAGTTTTGGTGATTTGGCCACCCAGATTGGGCGACAACACACCATACGTCTTCTTATAAAGGCCAAAGTTTTTGCATTCAAGAATGTTTTTCTTACAAAAACCTAGTAAGAGGGACAAATTTCATTATTTTATGTTTAAGCTCGACATTTAACTATATGGAACATTTAATTAGATTTGCATTTTATTTCGAATTCAAAGCTAAAATATCAAGAATATATATGTATAATATAATATATATAATATCAAAAATTCTTTCATTCAAAAATTCAGGAGTAAATTTTGATGAGTACTAAACCTAAGAGTGGGGATTGACATGTTCATTGAATACTAGTTATTAAAAAAAGGAATGGGAAAAATTTAATATCCAAACTAGAGTGCTCGATATTTTATAGTCTCAAAATGCTCGATGTTCATACGAACAGCCAGGTGGAAGGACATATCTATATCAACTAGACTTATATGATTATTAACCATTTTAGTGATCCGATTTAAGCCTCAATGGAATATTTTATTAGGATTGATGTAAAAAATATCAAATATAATATTTTAAGCTGAATTGACAGCAACAACAAGAGACACAGACTTGCATGGGGAACTATTCTTTGAAAGTTTTATCTCCTATACTTTCCTATTTCTCGTTGTGCTTCTCAATTTCTATGGAAATTGATTAGAAGTAAATAATTTTTGTAGAGCTGTCTTCAATCTTAGCTTTTAGGGCAGATGTGCTAGAAGAGGTTCAGCTTTCTTATACAAAACTAGGCAACTGTTAGCTAAAATAATTGAAAATTTTCTATAGACTATGGCTTTTATTTGGAAAGATCTTATGATATACATATCAGCTTACTTGAAGAAGGGGCTAAAATAACGAAATGGTGAATTCTGAGCTCAAAATTTACATCAACAGCTGTTTAAAAACAGTCTTGAGACTACATTATTTGCAATTCTTAGTAATTTTTTTTTGCTGAGATCAACTTAATCTAGCTTAGATCTATCGCTGCTTAAAACTACGATCTTACTGAATTCGTAATTCAAAGGAAACCCATTATTACTGCTGTGCAACAATTTTTTTCCTCAGAATGAGTAAATACACTTTTTTGTATTATTTAAAGCAACAACATATCCAGATGAATATCATATCGAAGACCTGTTCTTCGACTTCTTTGTGAGCTGAAAAGAAATCTGTTTCTCTAAAAAAACAAATAAAACTGCGTAATTCAATACTCGGATTTTTAATTGAGACTTGCAATGTTTGCATGTGTTGCTCGAAGAGATTTGATTACAATTGTTCGGATTTGATCGGAAAAGGATGTCGTTTTGCTGCGCTAAAAAGCTTAAACTGCAACAAAAATGAAATGTTTTAGCAGAGTTAGAAGTTTTAATTGTTTATTTTTGGCTGCTAACGAGCCATACTCGATTTATTTTCGAAGAAAAAGTAAGTGATTAGCGTTGCAAAAGCACTTCCGGCATTAAAATTTGAATAAAAAGTCATTAGAAGTTGAATCGGAACTAAGAGTCGATAGACATTTAGTAAATAATTAATTTTGAGCCATTTTTTGCTTTCGTTAATTTGCTGAACTATAATTTAATAAGCCCCGAACCGAACTAGCTATTGATTTTTCACACAAACTTAATGGAGAATATTTGCCTCAAATAAACTTTAACAACTGCTGCCTTATGGAAGAACTTTTGAGTTAGAATTTATAAGCTTCTTAAGTTAAGTCCATCTAGATTAATTTAAGCTGACGCCTACTATACTTCAGGAGTTGATTATTATTTAGCAATACACACATACATGCAGAGCAGACACATACATTTACACTTTGCGTCAGATTTGAAGCATTATCAACGTGGAAAACTTTACACTCTCCTCGATCGATAATTCAACACCCTTCACTCTGGAATTGTGCTACATAATCATGACTGAAAGCAATCTTTCTTTTCTTTCTTTTACATGAAGATCTGTCTAACGTGTAGCTCCAATCTCAACGCGTGATAAATGCACAAATTCAAATTAACAAATGAGCAAATCAAACGCTAAACAAACGATTATAGTCCACTTTATTGACTAATTAATCGCCTAAAGCCGCTAAAGTGGACAAGATATGAGTTTGTGCCCGCCATGGGCAGAGGTACTCCTCGTACTCGTGGTGTTGCAAGCGTCGAAACCATTTCTAAAATTCAATTTCAAACTAAACACATCAAATTGAAGCAGTGAAGGGCGCTTTTGGTTTTCTACTTCAGCGCATCGCCGTCGACTCAACTCGACTCCACTCAAAATCAAATAAAATCAAATCAAATAAATTAAAAAATGTGCATATTAAACCATTTTTTCGGTTTCAAATTATTAAAAAAAAAAAAAAAAAGCAGCGCAAGCAGCAAGTGGCTGCCAATGAAAATGCAAATAAATAAACAATAAATTAAAAAATTGCTCAAACGACAAACAAACAAAGCGCAACAAAGGCAATAAGAAATAAATTTAACAAGCAAGATAAACAGGCTAAAAAAAAATCATACATAAATGTAAAATAATGTGTAAGACGAGATACTCTTTTTTTTTTATTTATTTATAAACAAAATACAAAAAAGAAAAAAATTTTGAAGGCAATTTTAAGTTGCGGCCAACGACGCGTTCAGCATTCAACGTTCGACCCGAACGAATCGAATCGAATTGAATCGAATTGAATTGTATGCGAAGTGTGCCACTTAGCACAGCAGGAAATGGGTCATCCAACAGCTGAGCAGCTACCAGAGGGCACCGAAAAAAAAAAAAAAACACAAAAAACCAGCAAGTCTGACAAAGACAGAAGCACGTTAAAGCATTGAGTGGCATAGATATTGTATCTGCAGCTCAATTGGCAGAATGACTTGTATGCAGCAAATTCAAATCGAAAGAAAGTTTAACAGGGACTGCCAAATATTTTCAGTTTTTGGTGCATTTTGGTATTTTGTGTTTAAATTAAACACAGAACAATTGAGATATTGTGCTGAAAATTATTTCAAGCATGAAAATTAATTTCATATTCATATGAACACTGGGAGAATGTTTACGATCGATGTTTTTCCTCAGCTTCCATAATGTACCTTGTTTGCTAACGACTTAAAGTAATCCCATTAAAAAGATTTGACTATTCCACAGAACCATTTAACGAGATAGCATTTATCGGTAACCGAAGAGAAAGCCCTTCAATTAAACAATTTATCAGCCAGCTGTGTCACATGTGACAGCATCATATTGGAACCATATATCACTGATGTCAAGTTCAACCAATGCTGGTCAAAAAGAAGACTTCCAACGAAAAATATGGCCCAGTTGTATTTTCGCCATGAAATTCGAACTACACGGTCACTTTCTGTGATTGCAATGGAGTTTCTTAAACTATTTGTGGAGCTATTACTCAAGATAATGATGAAGTTTATTTTTTAATGAAAATCAGAATTAAATGATTTAAGGTCTTTCATTTTGTAAGGTTGTAGGTCAAAGTTCGCTACTATATGCTTGTTCAATTCCTTGGAACAGCTTGAAATCAAAAGAATCGATACTTCGGTGCGTCCAATCTAATTTGGTGGGTTTGAACAGAAGATTCAAGTATTTCTAACATACTGCAGCCATGTTTATGTTTCGCAAGCCTGATAGAAACCAGTTTCTAGTGTTTTATTTTTGTTTTAAGCTCTTTTTGCCGATTTTTTTAAAAATCTTTTTCTTAAGAAACCCAAAATCGCAAAAGGAAGTACATAAGTAAATAGTGAAAGGTGCCAAACCAACCAAAAGCACCAATGAAGAGAGCAGAGCCATTATCACCATTATCGACGCCGAAGCTGAAACCGTTTGTTGAGAAAGCAAAGAATGGAAAAGAAACCATCATAAAAGAAGCTGCAGCAAAGCAACCATCCAAGCCAACAGGGCAGAAATAATTTGACTAAATTAATATGCATCAGTTGCAGTCGTGAAAGAGTCTTTCACCTTAAATGTGTCAATATGCGCCGTAGCTACTGCACATCATTTCAGCTCTGTAAAGAAGATTCTGACTGGTCGGAGAATGGCTATTAGCAGAGCATATAATCGAAATGATGTTTGATATATTCAGTACATCATTCTCCCCATAACGAGCGGAGTACGCTGCACACGCTGGTAGCTCTAATCTATGCTGGATATGTTGAAATCCTTTATACAGAAGACTTACATATATACGTATTAATGGGTGTAGCTGACCTACTTTTAAAGCTTGCAAGTAGAGCTTTCTTCTAAGTGGAGGCTATGCAGAACACATACAGTCTGCTGGTGTCTTGAAGACACAACATAATTCGTTGAGGATGTTTAGTGTTGGACCAAAGTGCTATATGGAGAAAAACTCAAGATTCAGAAATTAGCTTGCACTTGCATCACAGCAGCCATGCGTACTTGAATAGTAGAAGTAGAAATTTAGTGGTCCGTAGCAATGCATACGATACTACTCAAGCCTACTGCCAACCACGCTTAAGTCATCAAAGAGTTTGAGAAAAACAAATTGGAGGAACATAAACCGCATTTATTATATTAAATCTGAGTTGTTGCTGGGGTTTTCAGGCCACTCATGTACGACTGCGATCCATTAGGAAAACTCATCAGTATGTTTCAGGCAGAAGTTTATACCATAAAGAAAAAATAAGAACATTCCATTATTCACTGACATTCATGAATTTGAAGGACTATTCAATTAATACAAAGTAGTAGTCTAGAACAACAGTAAAGTCTGCGAAATTGAAGGATCCCGGTGGTGCGCTAGCTTAATCCGAGGAACATCAGGCTAACATCTTTGCAACCAATTTGGAAGCTAGGTTCGCACCGTTTTCACTTGCTGACGTGAATGATGTGGCCAGAGTGGTGCAACTCTTTGATATCCCTCTTCAAATGGACTTTCCAATGAGAGCAGTCCGTACTGAAGAAGTCATGGGAGTCATGCGGTATTTGCTTATAAATAAAGCCACGTGTCACAACAAAATTTTCATAATACCTTAAAGGCATTGCCAAGGCGTGCGGTCCTCTATTTGACATTAATATTGAACGCAATGTTAAGAATGCATCATTTCCCTAGCAAGTGAAAACTAGCGAGGATCACTATGATTTATAAGCCTGGCAAGCCTAAAGATATTGCTAGCTCTTAGCGTCCAATAAGCCTCCTACCTTCCCTGTTGAAGGTTTAGAAAAGAAATTGGATTTTGGTGTACCTAAGGGTTATACCTGAGCACCCATTTAGTTTTCGGGGTGGTCATGGCACCGTTGAGCAAGCTCACAAGCTAGTGAACCACATTTTTAAGGCGTTTGTAGAGAAGGAGTACTGCAATGGAGTTTTTGTTGACTTGCAGGAAGCTTTTGACCGAGTATGGCACGCTGGTCTTTTATTGAAAATCAAGGCTATCCATCCGTCCATCCCCTTTCTACTTGATGATACGGTCTTATTTGTAAAATCTGTTCAGATGACAAAGACTTGCCTGAACATTTTTTAGAAGCCAGCACAGCCATGGAATTGAATATTGAACCGTTTCAATATCGGAGACAGTACCAACAGTCAGGGAGAACTTTGAAAGCATTGAAACTGAAGGACTTTTAGGGTATTAGTACTGGGTGCGCTGCTGTAGATATTATTATTAGACTATGCTAATGACATAATAGAGCTCGGAAGTTCACAGTCTTTAATGTCATACAATAACAATACAAATTATCAAACAATTAAAGCTAAATGCTTGCAATTTCGTTGATCATCTCATCATATGAAAATTTTTTAATCAAAAATGACAGCTCACTTACCTCAAACAATGACCATAAAGCATCAAATAGATCTGTTTCAATATGGATGCTAAAAAGAAGAAACAAAAATAAATTAAAATTAATTATTGAACATAAACCTTCTCCAGCTGAATATTACGCCGTATAATTGATGTTTTAAGCATAGAAAAATGCTATAAAAAAACGTGTTAATAGCAATTATGAACCATTATGCAACAATTACAAATGCCGGCGAAAAATCTGCCATTCAGCTGTGCTTGCGTACTGGCAAACTGTGCGCATGCGTAGCTGAATGACGCTGAATGGGCGAAAAAAAAAAAAAAACTAAAAACAAAAATCATCGATATGACGGCTGACCAAATTCGTTTTTCACGCTTTCGTAGCTACAAAAATTGCTACAAAAAAATATTTTTTTTTTTTCTTTTTCCTATTGTAGTCGAAAATCGGAAAAGTGAAGTGAACGCACCTCCCGAATGAGGTACAAATTGAATTGAATGCAAAAGAAAAGAAAGGAAAAAAGGTGTCTGTCTATTTAGGCATTGTTGGCGCGCTTTCAAACCATTTATTTGGTTTTCTCATTAGGAGTTCATTCTACAGGGCACTGACTGCAATGCACTGACGACTGCTGCAGTACAGTGAAGACTGCATAAAGTGGCCGGTAATCTTCTTCTGCATTTGCTGCCGCCAACGAACGAGATGATGGCATATTATTTACACTTTCGAGTGAGTATCTTTTGCCTGTTTGACTTGTTTGACCGTCCGTCCTAAAGTCTATAAAATCAACCAACCATTCTTCTATTGCCTACTCACTCTAACAACCAAGCGGTGGTGCTATTGAAGATATACAGATACATTTTGTGCTCGCGAAGCGTGTTGAAATCTAAGCGACGTTTTGGCGTCTAAAATAACAAACAACATCATTATCATCCATGAGCAGCAGCAACATCATTATTATCATTGACTTATAGCCGCCGCCAACCTGTTTCAAACTAGCCAAAGTTTGGTTTGCTAAGAAATGAAAAAAAATCTACAACAAAATTGAAAACGAGCAACTTTAATCACGTTGACAAGTGACAAACAAATAAATACATGATCGTCGCTCTTTTCACATGGAACGACGATATTTTGTGCTGCGCTGTGCTGTGCTGTGCTGTGCTGCCCTTCTCAAGGTCAGTCAGTCTGCCAAACTATACAGCAAGCCTGGTCTGTCAACCAGTCCGTGTAGCACGTGGGGCACTTGTATAAGAAGCTGCGTGCGTTTAGAGTCGAACAAGGGGAGTGTCAAAAGAGTTTGCTACACGCAGTTCTGATTTTTATATTTTGCCAAGATGTGAGCGTAATCATTTATGCTCGAACCTGTTGTGAATACACTTGCCAACATGTTGTATGTTGCATTGCATTGCATGTTTGTGTTGTTTGTACGTCGATCTTCATATTCGACTATTAATCCGATTGCTTCCTAGTTGCTCACTTGCCATAGATACATGGTAGAGTTTTTTGATTTGTTGAGGTAACAGGCTAAGCCATAAGTTCGAAGTTTTTCAACGCCCTACGTGCACTAGGTATTCCGGCAAAGTTCGTTCGTTCGTCTTTGCATGATGACGCAATCTCACAAACAAAGCGTTGTCAGGTTGGAGAAAAACTTCTCCGACTCATGGGGGAGCCAAATTTAATTGGTGGACGCCGAAATAAAGGACGACCGGACACGCGTTGGAATGACCAGCTATGGATAGATCTCTCCGTATTCGGCATTCAAAACTACTGAAGCCTCCCTAAATGCGGGCTTGATCGAAAGATGGTTGAATGTCATTTAAGTAAGGAAGTAAGTAATTTTCTGCAACAGCCGAGACTATAGAACTGACTGGCCCGAATAGACTAGTCAGTATACATGTCGACACTATCTATTGACCCACGCATGAACTGGAGGACGTTACCAGATGCAATCTGACGTCTCCATCGTAAAGTCTGACATTTTTTAGGCCTAACTTACTGTGAACACTTTGACGTACGAGCACTCGTAATTTGGTTGCTTTACAGGCAACTAAAAAATACATCTCGACCAAAAAACGGAATTAACATCGATGCTGTGTGTGAACTGTTAAAGCCGAATCGTCATGTGGCATACCGTGAGATTGAGGCATCTCTGGGCATTAGTATGACTAGCATACATAAAATATTACATGAACATTTGGTTGTCAGAAAGGTTTGTTCACATTGGATACCACATAATTTGACAATCGTTCAAAAGAAGGCTCGTGTCGATTGATGCAAGCAAATGCTGAAGAAATTCATGCGAGGTGTGTCATCGTGACAGGTGACGAAAAGTGGGTATATGCGTATGAGCCCGAAACAAAACAGCAGTCGACAGTCTGTCTGGGTCTTTCAAGACGAGCAAAATCCAACAAAAGTTACTCGAAGCAAATGACTGCGTGTTTCTTCTCGAAATCCGGACATATTGCGACCTTGTGGAAAGAAGGACGGTCAATACTGAATGGTATACAACCATTTGTTTGCCTGAAGTGTTCGATGAATTGAGGAAAACCAACCGAAGAATACCAAACATACTTCAACTCGATGATGCGAGCTCTATCACATCGGCCATACCAAATGAGTTTTTGGACGTTCAAAACATCGAATTGACTGGTCATTCTGCGTACAGCCCTGACTTGGCACCTCACATCGAAAATAAACTGCGCGGACAGCGGTTTTCAACTTCCGAAGAAGCTGTTGATGCCTTCAAAACGCATGTCTTAGGGTATCTCTTTTGGAGTTGCAAAACAGGTTCAAACATGCAATACAATCAAAAATGTTGGCAAGTGCACTCTCAACAGGTTCGAGTCTGACATCAAGCTCGAGCAACATGTTCTATAATGGTTGTTCGCGGTTAAGCCCAACATTTTTCCATTAATAAGCTGTAACTGAGACAGATAAATCTAATAATTCATATTTAGTTGCTTCAACTTTTATAATCTCAAAGTTCTACTTGTCCGCACTAATGAAATACCGACAGACGGACGGACACAGCTATATTGATTTGAATTTTGTAGCTGATCAATCATATATAAATATGTACTTTATGGAAACTGTCATACCTACTGCTGCCTACTACATAGATTTACATAAACTTAGTAAACACTGGGGCCTCCGGGCCAGCTTAAAATAATATATAGGTAAAAAAACCAAAGACAACCAACGCTCAATGTCGCTGCTTCAGTTTTTTCCATGCCACAGCGCGCTTTTCAACAGCTGATTGTAAACGAGCATTAAATGAGCAAACTATCTATCAACGTTTAATATAATTAACTGCGGAGTGTGAGTTTAGTTTAGTCAGTGGTTTGAGTTCAGCTACTATTTGGGTTCGTTGAACTGCGCATCATCGTCAGCGCTACTATTTTTCATTACTGCTGCGCTCCTCTGGCTGGCTGACTGGCTGGCTGGCTGACTGCCATCGGAGCAATACAATCAACTAACTTAACAGTCGGAGTCAGTGAGCGCACACAAAAGAGGCGCAGCAGCAGATACACAGATACATTTATTTTTTTTGTTGTATTTTTTTTTTTTTTTCTGATACAATACTAGACAATACATTCATAAAAAAGAGATACAACGCGCTTTGCCGCATTCAAACTTAATTTTTGCCGGTGTTGCGTCCCAACAGTCCCCTAGTAAATCTTGTCTCGGAGCTATACGACCGACTGAAACTCCGCGCAGCACTTGGAACTTTGATTCGAGTGTTCGTGCGCATACAGCTAAGTGTTGGCTTTACTACTACTCGACTACACTACACTACACTACACTACAATACCCTACACTCCACTACATGCCACCGCTTGCTATTTTGCTGTATAAAGTTGTTGTTTGAATTGAAGTTCGTAATCTTAAGTTAAAAAAGATCGAAGAGAAAAAGCGATGTAGTGCAGCTACAACTTGAAAATTATTTCGCACACTTATCATGCACATTTCATGCGTGAATTCATTGATTACATGTAACTGCAGTGGTATGAAATATATTTAGGAACGTCTTTATTAGTTCCAAGAAGACACAGTTCTGTTGCCTCAACCTAGTATGTCCTTATGTCGTTCTGAACTATGCACACACTGTAATGAAAAGTGTAAGCAAAACATAAACTCATCGATGAATGCATGCATGCCAACTGCATGAGATGTGTGCAGCGTGTGTCAACTATCGACTGTCAACATCAGCAAGCTAAACGACTTAGTTAAATCTGAACGACTTAGTTAAATCTGAACTATTTTCGTTTGATTGATTCTTGCGAGTTGACTGTGCGACTTTGTATTTCCATTTGGGTGCGCTTCAAATCAAATCGTCCAACAACTTTGCTGGGCTTAGTTTGAGCAGAGCGCAACACTTTAGACTTCTTTTATCGGCGGTCATCAGTGGTGCTGGTGGTGGCTACTATAATTGATCGTTTTAGCTTTAGTTGGATGAGGACGGCGACTCGACGGATTAGGGCGCTGCAGAGTCTATAACGACCGATTGTGCGCCATTATCTTGTTATACCGCTTGGCGTTTGTACGCTCGCTCGTTCGTTCGATCGGTTGCTGTCGTTTGCTGTCTTGTTATGCAATAATTTTAAAGCAATTATTTATAAGCTAGATTTACTGCCGCTTCTGCTTCAGCAGCTACTTCACCAGTTTTTTTTTTTTTTTTCTTACTAGCTATTTTGTTTTGATTTTTTTAATTTTTTTTCTGTGTGCACTATCAGATACAAATACAGATACGCTATATCTGCGAGCTACTTAGTATATCAATAGACTCAACTTGATTTTCAACAACAATTTTTTGTTGTTTCTAAAATCAATTTGTAATTTTTGTGTAGCGTGATTAATGATGAAGACAAAACGCTGCATATTTTGCTGTAAACCTATCTAACTGCCTGCTTGCCTATCTAACTATTTACAGCTCCAGCCGGGTTCATTCGTCTATAATTGTTTTGCCTTAGGTCTCAATTTTAAAGTAGTTAGGCTATGAAAATCACCAAACGTTGACGCTTTGCCAAAATATAAATAAAAAGCGAGCGAAAGAATTAAAGTTAAGCGCAAACAGCACAACAGATACGCAGATACTTACGATAAGATACTTTATTGCGCCGCCACAAGTTACTACAGTAAGTTGCCATATTGCTAGTAAAATTTAGAAAGAATTTTGATTTGCGTTTGGATGGCGTCGATCAAAGTCGAAATGAATAGTTTGCTGCTTCATTAGTTTGTAATTAGGGGCGTAATAGCTTTTGTGATACAAGTCTAGAGACGCATTATGGAGAAGCTACAAAAGCTGGCGCAATAAGATCAAAGCTAATGGTTCGTGCAGACCGCAAGCTGTTGAACTTGAACTTTTAACAAAGCAGCCTAAATGGTTGCTTTCTACAAGATTTTTTTTTGAAATTTTCTAACAAAGCGAAGAGCACTATTTTGTATCTAACAAGTTGTACAAAAACAAATAACCAAAACTCAAAACTCTGCTGGAGGAAAAACTTTATGGAAACAATAAAATGCGCAGCTTCTACATTTGTAAAAGAACACACTTGGAAGCCGGAAGTCAGCATGTGTTCGTCAGGCCTATACTAAAGTATAGAGACTAAAGTCAGTTAAAAATGGTTTGATCCCAAATCTCAGCCTAAATAAAGAGCCTGTTCATAGCTGGATCCTTACGATATACTTTGCAAGGTTTTTTAAGGCGTTAAAAGCATTCAGTATCCTGGAAGAAATTCCAAGAAACATATCATAGCAGTTAGGTTTGCTTCGCATGAAAAGGAAATACAAGTCCAACAATATTTAATCGAACTTAGGTTGCTGATGGATGAGTGGATGGATAGATAGATAGCTGGATAGATGGAAAGATGAATAGATAAATAGATGAATTGATGAATAGATGAATAAATTAATAGATGAGTAGATGAATAGATGAATAGATGAATTGATGAATTGATGGATATTAGGTAGATGGATAGATGGAAATATGGATAGATGGATAGATGAAGAGTTGGATGGATAGGTGGATAGATGAAGAGATATATAAATGGATAGATGGATGGATAGATGGAAATATGGATAGATGGATAGATGAAGAGATGGATGGATAGGTGGATAGATGAAGAGATATATAGATGGATAGATGGATGGATAGGTGGATAGATGAAGAGATATATAGTTGGAGAGATGGATATACCAGGTAGTGATATCGTAGACGAGTGCGATATGAACAGAGCAGCGATTCTTACTGTCACGGAAGTTTTTCTATCGCGTAAAAGGTTGATCACTACGCCAGGCTATCACGGCTTAAAAGCTGTAATGCAAAATCTTATATTTTACTTAAATTCTAATATAAAATTTCGTTCAGTTGCATATAGGGAGACTAGAAAGTGTAGCTCCTATACGAATTTTTTTCCCTTCCAGGGTTTTTGTAAGAAAAACATTTTTTTTTTTGTGTTTTAGCTTAGCTCTAAGCGTCAAATTTGCTCAACCTAATAAAATATACCACAAAAAGTCAGGCAAGCATATGTTCCCTATACAATTTGAAGCTGCAATGGTGGTAGGGAGTATGTATCTGTTAATAATTCTCTCAATAATAAATAATGCTATTTAATAGCCTCTCGAAAGTACCACACGTATAAATGGCACACAATTTAACTACAAATACACAGATTGAAGCTAGACAAAGTGCAGACAGCTATTTGTGCATTGAAACTCTGAAATACATTTAAAGCAGCAACTGCCCAAAATTTCTAAACTTCAACATTTCGATGCGCATTTCTTTCTACAACAATAAAGCAATATGCATGTATGTCCAAAGCCATAATTAGCCAAAGCAAAAGCGGAAATTTCCTAATAATGTTTGCTGAGATACTTTATACACAGAAACACTTTTGAGATACTTGAACAGCAACTAGCAAAAGCAAAAGCGCATAAATATTATTACCAAATGTAGCCATTTACTGGTTGTGTTCTTTCTTGACCATGCTGTATGTATGTGTGTGTGTGTGTGTGTGTGTGTGTGTTGACTTTGAGATACAAGTTTTATTTAACGCGCTGCTGTTTTCTGCTGCTACATTGTACTAAAAGAAAACAACGACTGACGTTCTAATGCTGTAATTAAATACATAAAAGAATCAAGCAACGATCAGTGAGCGTAGCATGGAGTGTACTGAAGTGGAGTGGCGTAAAGTGAACGCATGAATCAACGAACTTTTACTATGTATCTTCTAGCTACTTGCCAACAACAACGAGAGTGAAATAAGCCGCACAACAAGCTGCAATATCTACTGCGAGTAATTGTTGCCCGAACGCATAAATAAAGTGCAGCGAACTTTAGTAGAAGTAGAAGTAGAAGTAGAAGTAGAAGAGTATCTATACAACTTCTTGTATCTAAACACATCACCAACTATCTAAGCATCTTT
Organism: Leucophenga maculata; assembly: GCA_035044805.1. Classification (NCBI taxonomy): domain Eukaryota; kingdom Metazoa; phylum Arthropoda; class Insecta; order Diptera; family Drosophilidae; genus Leucophenga; species Leucophenga maculata. The sequence goes on from JAWNNP010003230.1 coordinate 1,371,706, forward strand.
TTTGAATTGCTATTATTATTATTGTTATTGTTTTTGTTTTTGTTTTTGTTGTACGTTAGCTGTAGAATATGAGCAGCGTATCGTATGACGTTGCTGCTAAAGTTACGGTTTCATAGCTGTCACGTGAAATGTATCTTTGTATCTCAACTCGTGTTACCGCTATTTTTTTATATGAGTAGCGTACTTGATCTACAAAAAAAAAAAAACAGCAAGACAAATCACACTCAAGTGCAATTTGTAATGGCGTGAAAATAAAAATTTCGCAAGTGAAACGCACGGCACAGTTGCTTTTCAATTGAAACGCCGTAGAGCGCACGTGTAACCTAAGCAGCTACTCCGTATATAAGGTAGCTGTAACTGCAGCTGTATTTGCATTTATTAATGCTAAACTGTTGCTCGAACTATTGCTTGGCATATGTGTCTGGCATGCGGCATAAGTTGGATTCTACCATTTGTATATAAATTGAGTCAGCCACAAGCACTTGTTCCAAATCTATTAAGCTTAATTTTGCCGTTTTTTGCGTTTCGTTTCATTTCATTTCGCTGTTGAGTGCTAATTGTGAGATACAATTTGTATTTGTCAAGTATTACGCATAGATACTTTCGGTACTTGTTGCTGTTTTTTGTGTCAACAATTGATAAAAGGTTGCAAATTGTACTTTTAAATAAAACTGACACAGTTTTCTTTAAGCGTTTTCACGCGTACCCGTTTTTAATTCATTTTTTACTTTCCATTCGAACAATTTTGTTTATTTTTAAAGCGCGAATTTGTGCTACTACGCTGTCATTCCTGCAATAAGGATTGTATAGCAAAAATTGTTTGGCAAAAGAACATGAGATGCGCTTCGCAACACACCTCGACAATTTATTTCAGCTTTGCTATTTAATTTTTGAATTTAGCCTTAAGGTAGCGCAGGTATCTCACAGCAAATGATGTCTTTGTATTTTGAAGAATAACCATGAACTCTGCGGCTTTGCAAAATTACACAAAAAAATAAAGAACGCAAAACTGTTTGTGGCACACAAAACAAAACAAAACCCTTTTATCTATGTAGTCTAACAAGAGTATCTTTTTTTATGTATTGTATGTGAAATACGAGTGGCTCATTCTATTCTAATTCTGAAAGTTTCAAATACAAAAAAAAAAAAAATATATAAGAAAAGCAAAAGAATTGACTTCATATGCTCATAGATAGATGAGCACAGCCTGAGGGCAAATGCGCAAAAATGCTACTTGAAAGTTGAATAGATTCTTATGTAGAGGTATATAAAAGTAAGACAGACAGACAGACAGACAACAAGTCATAGCTGTGCAGACAGCAAAGAACATTTGCGCATGCGCAGTCAGCTCAGTCGTGAAGTTATTGCGCATATCTTCGTATTTAAGAACACAATACATATTCGAGATACTTTTTGATGGCTTTAATTTGTGTGCCAAAATAGCGTAAAAAATAAAATTTTCTAATGAGTTCATGTGTGACACATTGCTTAGCTACAACAAATCCTGCAATGAGCTGCGCATAAAGGAGCAGCAAAATAGGGAAATAAAAAACCCTTTGCTGTATAAAAAGAATATATAAAAACTGTTATATACTATATATACACAATATATATATATATATATAAATACATAGAAATTATCGCATGACGACGTAAGTTCGCACAGCTCAAATATACACACAGCGAGTGTATAGCGTCTAATAGGTGTATATATGGTATCTATAAAGCCAACACTGACGACGATGACGATGTTGAGTTTATGCTGGGAAGTATGACATGCCACAATGGAAAGCCAGCCAGCCAGCCAGCTAGTCAGCCAGCTAGTCAGCCAGCTAGTCAGCCAGCGAATCATACACTTAGAATTTCAGTCCGTCTGTCTGTCTGTCTTTTATTGAAAGCTAGAAATACTTCGTTGGCACGCTAAGTTAATCATAGCCTTTGCCAATAAACGAAAATTGGCAAACAGGCTACACAACACTGGCAGGCAACTGACATCACAACAACGTCTCCACAACACTGGAGAAAAGTCAGTTTATTAACTACGAAACAAAAGCAAAATTATTGCGCGCCATGCCATGCGAATTTAAGAATTCAGAAATATTTAATTATTTTAGAACCGCTCTGAACTGAATACAGCGCGACGTAGCTCAGAATTGAGTTTAAACCAGAACTAAAATCAGTTCGAATTGGTTCGCTTGGAACGCCGCTGCATAAGTTAATTACTTTCAGATGCTGTGAAGAAGTTTAGGATTTCTGCAGAAAAAAAAAATATTCGCGTAAAATAGAAATACGTGGAATTTTTGCGTAGGCTGCGTCGTTAAATTTTAATGAATTTAAGCGAATTTTCTTTGAAATGCTTTTAGAAATTTGTAAGAGTTTGAGTTGAAGAAATTATTCTTTGAAAAATATATATTAAGGTCTGGCTCGGCAAGGACAATGCATTAAACACTGAAAATCGTCACAATTTGAAGATATTTGAGAAACATATTTGAAATTATATTAGGAAGCGTTCCAACTAGATGAAGTTTTCAGTTTTTAATGAGAAACTTTGCTCTTTTGCATCTGGCAACACAATATAAAAGACAAACATCCCGAAACACTTCATGGGGTCACTGATGCCATTACAAATATTGGGAAAAAATTATAGGAGGGTTGCTACATATGTTTTATTTAGCCTGAGCAATATAAAGTCTGACATTTTTTAGGCCTAACTTACTGTGAACGCTTTGTGGTACGAGCGAATTTTTTCTGATAAATTACCGATCTTTCATGGTTAGGCTAGAAATATATGTAGCAACCCTCGTTATACTAATTAATTTGGGAGTTGAACAAGAAAGCATTTCCAGACGTTTAAAAGTATTGGGATTCATCCAAAAGCTTGGAAATTAGGGGCCCTATGAATTGAAACCTAGCGACGTCGAACGCCGATTCTGCATGTCGGAAATGTTGCTTGAATTCAACAAAAAAAATCGTTTTTGTACGGTAACTGGTGTTAAAAAATGGATTCATTACGACAACCCCAAACGCAAGAAATCGTATGTGAAACACGGCCAACAATCAACATCCACGGCAAAGCCGAATATCCATGGCACCAAGGTAAAGGCGCTGTATTTCGTGGAATCACAAGGGTGCGTTGTATTATGTGCTCTTAAAATCGGATCAGACGAATTAAAGGGGACCTCGACCGAACACAATTAATTCGTTTGAAGATAGCGATCACGGAAAAAACAACCAGAATATGCGACCAGATACGAATCCATAAATTGTCATCATGACAACGCTCGGCTACATGTTGCAGAACCGGTTGGAAAATAGTGGGTGGAAAGTTCTACCTCAGCCGCCTTATTTCGTTGCTGGCCGCCAAACCGGAGAAGTTCTTTTGAAATGGAATTCACTAAATGCCAGAAAGATGGGCAAACGTCATAGCTTCCGGTGGATCTTGATTAGGATGGAAGTGTGTTTCGTCTATAACATCTAAACGTATTCTTTGACAAGAAAGTATGCTACATTCGTGTGGGCTCGACTATGAGATACTTTACTCTTAACGATTTGTATGAGGGCTACCAATTCTAGTGATCCGAACTTGGTCTATATGGAATATTTATAGTAATCATGCAAGATATACCAGATACAACAGCAAGATTTGTATGGTAAGTGCCAAGTTAGCGTTAGAGCGGCGGGTTAGGGTGTTCATTGAGTAGAAGCAAACTTAAAGGCGGTATTTCTTAAAACCAAAATCGAATTATTGAAAGATATTAAGCTTTGCTGTGTAAAACATTTAGCATTTATTTTATCAAATGCAAAAAATGGCTAAACACCAATGCTATTCAAACTGTCTGCTAGCGCTACTCAAACCTTTGTTAAGTCCTTCAAACTGTACTGCCGCTTCACATAGTTTAATGAAGAATGTTTATGCTCTATAATACATCTAAAAACTGTTTCTCGTGCCTTGAAAACAGAAATCAACCATAAAGCAACTAATTTACTATAAAAAGAAAATAAAATTATTGCAAATAAATAAATAAACTTGAAAGAACACTTGCTTTCTCGTAAATTAAGTGCATTGCATGTTAGATTCAAATTGTCAGTCAAGTAGTTCGATGTCATATAGTGATATAGTATATATATATATAGTATATATCGTATGCCAATTATATATAAAACAGGCAAACATATTTTTTGTTATCTTAAACAAAATATCTGTTTAGAAATTCAATGACAAGAAAATAAATTAAAACATAGCCGTTATAGTCAAAAGTATGCGATTTTCTTATACCCTGCGCAAATAGTTTTTAAAAATTTATACACAATAAATCGATTAAAGATGATAAATTAATTATTGAATTATTTTCAATGACAGTTCAGTGCTTAATAAATTAATTTATTTTATAAGTTTTAATAGAAATTTGTTTTAAAGTTAAAATAGTTTAATTTCGGACTAAAAATTACCAAGTTGTACTAAAAAATAGCAATTTTTAAAGTTCGAAAACACTGTTAAATTATTTTTTAAGAGATTGAGTGTAATTAATTAGCTATGAATAGTCTTTAAGTTCATTGTAAACTGAGTTTTATAAATCATTTTCTTTTACATACAAAGCAATTTAAATGTTATCTAAGCTGTATAGCTGTAGGGTATTTATGCATATTAAAGCTGCATTTATATGTATATAAAAGTTATTTAAATTCGTTCATTCGAACAGCAAATTTGCTGATCAAAACAAAATTCCAATAGCTACAAAATGCAGAAACACTTTGAGACATTTTCGGACAATCTAAGGCAAAAAAAAAATAAAATAAAATAAAAAAACAAAACCAATCCAAAACGAGCGTCTCAAGCTAAAATAAAACTGTTTTGCATATGAAAAGCTACAAGAACTTGAATAAAAAACTTGAGGAAAAAAAATATAAGCTAATAAATTTAATTCACAATATTTTTTTTTTCTCCTTGGCTACACTCGATTTGCGACAAGTATTGAAATGGTTTTAATTGAATGCATGGCAAGTGTCGACCGACCGACCGAGCGACCACTAAGTGAGTGAGTGAATGAGTGAGTGAGTGAGTGCCTGAAAGACTTGGGTCAAGTACCTTGAGCGCGCACAGTTGCAGATACATTTGCACAGATACACAGATACATTTTTTTATATACCTACTTAGTATATAGAAACCGACGGCAAACGGATTCGCATTTATAATACTTTATTTTTTAACTGTCGTATTTTTGTAATAAATTTTTTATTATACTAACTGATTTTTATGCCTGCGCGCACTGGGATTTCAAATTCCCGCGATTCCCTCGACGGCAGCAAATTGTCAAAATGCAAATAAACTAAACAAACCGATAAATAAATATCTAAACCTGTTTAAACAATTTTGTTCTTAAATTGAATGTGCTAAAAGCGCTTAAGTTGTCATTTGTTATTGAATTTTATATATTTTCTTAGTTAAAGATTTTTTGTAGATACTTTGAGATACATCGATCTAAAATAGCAGAAAAAATTAAAAGAAACAGCAAAATAGTAGACTAAAATATTAAAAAAAAAAAAAAATTATATATAAAACTTGCTTTGTCCAAATCGTAAAGAAACTCGTATATTTAAGTCACATTAGAGAAGTTTTCTCAACAAAGAATTTGCCGATTTAATGGAAAATTTATCACTAATTATTGCTATTGATTAGTTGCCTTTGTGTCCGTCTGTCGGGCATTCAGTTGGTCAGTCTGTGACTGTATGGGAACCACAAGTTAGATATTTTTTGGCTTATTGAATTTACGCAATTTGCAGTTTCGTGTAGCTATTCGGAAACTTTAAAAACGTTTAAGTATTTGCTATAAATTACAGCTCGAACGACAAGATTTACAGTTTTTGTATGGTATTAGATTTGTTAAAATTAAAAAATTAAATAGTTTAAATTTAAATTAAGATATTAAAAAGATACGTTTAAGGTAAGATAGGAGCTATATCTATAGGATCAATCACTCAGCAACTTAAGTGCGACTTTCCATCTGTTCTGCCCTCTGACAATTCATGTATGTTGGTAAAGATCTCAAAGACAAAACATTCTACAAAAAAAAAAAATTATTTACGCTTTTTTCTGTGTTATCAATCGATTCCATTTTGATACTCTTCACACCATAATCAATGGCAGCACACTTTCAATAGTCTTTAAAGTTAATAAATATTCAATACTTCAAAAGAAAAGAAGACTTCATTGTGCCTAAAATGTTTAATTTTTTTTAAAGACTTTCATTGATTGAGTGCCGAAGTTTCGCTGTCAAGTAGATACTTTCGCAAAACATATTGCAAAATATTTTATTTACTTTGTTAATAATTTTTAACAATGAAACACAATAATATCCACAAAAATAATATGTAACCAGCTCAAACTTATGTAAATATGATTCAAAATAAATTAAATAAAATTTTGGAAATTGTTGAAAAATATTAACAAAAAAAAAAAAACATCATTCGAAAATGCGCAGAAGATCTAAGTTTTAGTTTTTCTATGACGTATTCTCTCTCTCTTTTTCGATTTGCGCTCTCATCGATGCTCTCAATCATCCCCTCTTAACCCTTTCAACTTGCTCAAAATAACAAAGAAATCAACCACTTTTTAAAGCAAAAGGTGAAATGTTTCAATTGCCTTAAAAAAGCATCGGATACCCAGCGGATTCGATTCCAACGCGAAAATCTTCAAAATAGATGAAAAGCAAACGCATGGGAAAGTCTATCACGAGAGTTGTTTCTGCATGAAACTCAAACTGAGACTCAAATGTATGGAGACGCTCCGGAAGACCTGTCGTCGAAGAAGTCGATAATATCAACGAAGTAATCGAGATAGACCGCCATAGTTGCAACTGTGCCATCGGCCCGGAGCTGAATATCAGTCATATGATCGTTAAAAGGCGTTTGAAGAAGCTTGGCTACACAAAAAAACTCGATATTAACACGAATTGACACCAAAAAACCTCATGGACCGAATCTCTGCTGAATCGCACCAAAATCGAACCGTTTCTGAAGCGACTGGTGACTGGCGATGAAATGTGAGTCACTTATGACTATGTGAAGCACAAAAAATTATGGGTGAAGGTTAGCGAAGCGGCTCAAACGGTTGCCAAGCCCGGATTGAAGGTCAGGAAGGTTTTGCTATCATCTCAATTCGGTGCTCTACTGTAAGCAACTGAATCGCTTGAAGGCAGAAATCGCCCAGAAGTGGCCATCTTTGGCCAATTGGAGAGGAATTGTGTTCCATCAGGGCATCGCCAGACCACACACTTCGATTGTGACGCGCCAGAAGCACCGGAAGTTCGGATGGGAGGTCCTTATGCATTCACCTCATAGTCCGGACCTGGCACCATCGGATCACCATCTCTTCCTGTCAATGTCGAAAGATTTGGCTGGCGAAAAATTGGTCTCAAAAGAGGCTTACGAAAATCGACAGTCTCACTTTTTTGCTAATAGGGAAGAAAGCTTCTTCAAAATATTGATCAAAACGGCGCTTATTTGAACTAAGTCCGATGATTGTTTCCGATTTTATAAAGATTTGAAATAAAGGCAAAAATACGAAAGATTTTATGTTCCAATCCTATATTTAAAGATGCCAATTTTGGTGTAATTTGAAATTTCAAGAAACTCCAGAGGAAAAACTCTGAGAAAAGAATTTAAAAAAAAACAGAAGACCTCTTCTACATTTGTAAAAGAACGTTTGGCAGAAAATAGGAACTTTAATAAGTTAGGAAGTAGACTTCGGTAGCGTAGTCTGCTCAGGCTACAATTTAGCTAGAACTAGAGACCCGGCTATAAACCAGCTGGGTGACTACTGTGTCTATCAGACTATGCCTATCAGAGGAATAACCGAGTTATGCTGCGAGATAATTGGACAGTAATCTCGCCTAAGTGCCATCGAGCTGTGTTAAAATTTTGTGCTATTGACGGCTATGATCCAGCAGTCTGTCTTCATGCTCAAGCCATTCAGGAACTCACTAGTTAGTATAGTATAGTCTATACAGGACAGGCCGAAGGACACTGGACCACCAGCCTAAGCGCTCAATGGCAAAGCGGTATTGTTTATTTTGAAAAGCTTCGAGTATATGTTCCACAACTCGATGAAGCCAAACTGGTGGCCAGACTCTGGACGCCACCTATTGTCAGTATTAGTCCAAGAAATATTCTTTCAAATTATTTAAAAAGTGTCGGCAGCAAGCATATTGTTTGATATGATGCGACAAGGTTCTTTGGCAATGCCTTTCCGGTGAGAGCCTTTGCAAGTCTGCCATCAGTTTCAATATAACCAGACACATTAGTATGCCTTCAATTTGCTAAGCTGCAGTAGCAATGCATTTGGCGTGATAGGTGAGATAGGCTGTATGTCTCGCCATAATTAATTTTTTTAAATATAAATTTTATACAAAAGAATTCGTATTATGAGAATATTTGTCCTTAACTTGAAAGAAAAAAAGTGCAACCAGCAAGTTTCAATGAAGTGCACTATGTAGCTAAGAAATGCATTAGATACATAAAGCAAAATAACATTAAAGCGTTGCTCTAACATTGTAGTGCACTATGTGCACTCAATAAAAATAAAATTCGAAGCTGTCAACTTCAACTCGCATAACAAATTGCACACAGTTTTCAACGCTCACAACATAACGGTTAATTAACATAGAACAATTAGCAATTGGCAATCGATTAATTAAGCCAACAAATTATCGATAACTAGCTACGGTTGTTTCTCGCGAAGTGTGCTTGAAATTGAAGTTGCAAGAATTGCATAAGAAGCGGAAATACTCACCTAGTTACCGGAATAAATCCACAAGTGAACTATATACAATGTACTCGTATATACATATATATATGTATATATATAATGTACTTTTATATGTATATATAGTATTATATATGCATTATTTCTGCACGTTCTTATTGTTATTTGCAGTTTTTTTTCATATTATTTTTTTTGGTTTTTTTGGTGACTATTTTTCATTTATTGTTGAGACAATTTAAGAACAAACATGCACTCACACATTTTTGTAATAATATTTCCAGACATATATTATTTATTTATTTATGCCTTGTAATACTTATAATTATTATTAATATTAATATAACTATTTATTTTAGTTATTAGCAGTTTTTGTGGAATGAAAAGAAGCAAAGTTGAAACTTTTAGCACGTTGCACTTATTCGATTCGCTAATTAATTGAAATTTTAAGTTTTTTTAAATTTTTTTAATTAATCGAATAAGCGCGCAAAGTAAGCGCAAAAAGCACAAATTATATAAATATTTTATTTAATTTTTTTTTTGGTATTTATTTATACACAACTGAAACACTTTTCTTAAACTAATCCATAAAAAAAAAAAAACTTCGCTTTACTTTATTTTGCATAAAATAAAACAATAAACCCCAAATCAGGCCAATTATTTGCTTGATTTTAATTTAGCTATAACTAATTTTTATTTTTTTTTTCGAAAGTATTCGTAATATTTTTTAACGCGCCACGTTCAAAATTAGCGCAACCGAGATACAGATACATCCGTTCACATTGAAACTCGTTTTCGTTTTGATCGGCCAAATCTCGCTTCAAGTCGTGCAACGCAACACAAACACGTCCAACCGTGTTCGTCATACCGATCCGCGTTTTAAAACGCGTTGAGCGAACGCATTCGAACCGCTTGATTTGTTTGCTGTTCGATGCGAACTCAAATAGCGAAAAAGTTCGAAAGAAAGATACCATTGCAGACAGCTCGGTTCTTCATTTCGAAACCGTGCAAATTTTACGGTTTAGGCAACGTAATTCTGTTTTGAGATTTAAAAGATATTTTTTTATATTCGGAGAGTATTAAAGTTTATATAGAATCGATTAATTTGCAAGTAAATATATCCATAAACAGGTCAAGTTATTTAGAACAATTTTGTCTTGGATTTTTCTTTAAACTTCACTTATAATTCACGATCAGTTTATGCAGTTGAAAATGAGTTTCTATTTGTAATTAAATGTCCTCGCGGTACAAAGAATATTTATACTAAATCGATAAATAATCTGAAATTTTTAGGTTGTGGCAACGCCCCCTCCAATTTTGTCAAAACGTAGCCAATGTTCTTTTCCATCGTCCCATCCATCTTTATACCTAAATTCATAAGAATTGGTTACATACATCCATCCATACATCCATCCATACATCCACACATCCTTCCATACATCCATCTATCCATCCACCCATACATCCATCCATACATCTATCCATACATCCATCCATACATCCATCCATACATCCAACCATACATCCACACATCCATACATCCATCCATACATCCAACCATACATCCACACATCCATGAATCCATCCATACATCCATCCATACATCCATCCATACATCTATCCATACATCCATCCATACATCCATCCATACATCCAACCATACATCCACACATCCATACATCCATCCATACATCCATCCATACATCCATCCATCCATCCATGAATCCATCCATACATCCATCCATACATCCATCCATACATCTATCCATACATCCATCCATACATCCATCCATACATCCATCCATACATCCATCCATACATCCATACATCCATACATCCATCCCTCCATCCATACATCCATCCATACATTCATCCATTCATCCATACATTCATCCATACATCCATCCATACATCCATCCATACATCCATACATCCATACAAACATACATCCATACATCCGTACATCCATCCATACATCCATCCATACATCCATCCAAAAATCCATCCATACATCCATCCCTCCATCCATCCATACATCCATCCATACATTCATCCATTCATCCATACATTCATCCATACATCCATCCATACATCCATCCATACATCCATCCATACATCCACCCATACATCCATCCATACATCCATCCATCCATATATCCATACATCCATCCATCCATCCATCCATACATCCATACAAACTTTTGGATTTATAATATTAGTAGGATTAGTAGGATGAGTAGACATATTTAAATCTCCACATTTAAGTCTCCAAGTTTTCGTTGTTCCTATGGACAGCCAGACCGACGGACATTTCTATATCGAATTGGCTTTTGATGCTGATCAAGAATCAGCGAGCTGTATAACTCGAAGAGCTAAAACCCCTTTTAATCGATTCAAACATTTTCTATATGACTAGCTTTTACCCGCGACTTCGTCCGCGTATCTACAGATAAAAAGTAGCATATTTAATTACTTTTCTTATTTTGCCTCATTTGTGAAACTATATGGGGGGTGATGTACCGCCCCACTAATTTTGACCAAACTCAACCTGTTTACTTTTTATGATCCTCTTAACATGTATACCAAATTTCATCTCTGTACCTTAAATGGATGCAAAGATATGACAAATTTTAAATATCGCTTCCCATCAATCTCTATTCCAAAATTCAGACGAATTGGTTGAGCGGTTTGGCCGTAAGAGAGGAACATCCATACATACATCCATACAAACTTTCGCATTTATAATATTAGTAGGATAAGATTAACAACCACCAACAAACACCGAGAAAGAAATATAAACAAACCAAAAAAAAAAACAAGTAAGGAAATACAGTCGGGCGTAACCGACTGTAAGAGGCCCTGTACCAGTTCAGGTCGCCTAACAAACATATTAAATGTTTCCCGAGCTTATGACCAAACACATTACCACTTCTCACTGCGCGAATATGAATGAAAAGAAAAGGGGGGTTGTTCAAATTCAATTGCTTATAAAATCGCCATTTATTATCCGATTTTGATGAACTTTTTGGATTTTTGCTTAGAGAGACGTTATCTCTATATTGGTACACTCAATTTTTTTTGTGCCGAAGAAATTTTCACCCTAAGGGGTGATTTTATGGGGAAGGGGGGGGAGGGGCAAAATTTCAAAATAAACTTGTGAAATTCCGGAGCAATCCTAGTCGAATGCAAAAAACACGAAGTCTCTATCTATTACCGTTTCCGAGATCCTTTCGTTCATACAGGCGGACAGACGGACAGACGGACGGACGGACAGACGGACATGGCTATATCGACTCCTCTTTCATTCCTGACCATAATGGTGGTAACTTTGGGGGGTCTCCGACCATTATTTCTACCTGTTACATACATTTGCACAAACCCAATAGGCTCTTGTACCTTCGGTACAGGGCCTAACAAACATTGACGTATGCTGCTTCCGGTACTCCCTTACCATTTTCACTGCTGAGTTATGAACCATCATCTCCATCAACTATTTTATACTTTAAGAAATATTTTAAAATCGTTTTAAAATATTGAGCAACAAACGAATTCCCTAAACCAAAGAAATAACTAAAAATCGTGCCTCGCTTATAAGAATCTGCTGCTACAAAGAGGCCTCTTGTGGACATCGACGCTGATGCCCAGGCGAATGCCTTTGAGCCAGCTGTGTTGTGAGCTTGTTTTGCTTTTATATACATATATTTAGGTACAAGTTTTTCTTTGCTTTTTATATTTATTTTGCTTGCTTTTCTGCAGCAATGCAGCTTTGCCAATAGATACTCATGCGCGCACAGATACTCTGCAGATACACAGATACATATTGCTGCAGTAACGAGTTTGTATCTCATTCATATACCACTCGATCGTGCATTCGACTGCAATCATATACGGCCTTGTGAAGTATTTTTCTCCTTTTTTCTTTGTAGTTTGTTTTTTTTTTTTTTTTTTATTATTTAGTAATTCAAAATTTTTTCATGCGCTACATTTGTAACGCATTGAGGTGGTTTCGTTTAGGCACAAAGTATGATACAAAAAAATAATATTTATTCAAAATCTATAAATAATCTGTAATATATCATCACATGCTATGTCTCGTAAGTAAAACGTTTTACAAATTCAACACAGTGGGGTGAATAGTACTTTTTTTTCAAAGAAATATGGTCTGTTCGATTTTTTCACCTCGATTTTTTGTGCATTCATTTAACAATTGTTATAAATGTCTTTGAACTTAGAATATAGAACCTCCGCAGTTGCAGTTTCTGTATTAGAACCGCACTAATAAGGTGCCATAAGAGTTCAGATATTACTCGGTTCCTGATAATGTTTATCACTGAAAAATTGCACGGCTATTGCTAGGGTCAAACACCATTTAAATGTGGAGCTGAAGCCATCTCAGGACATTCATACTGCTGTCGGCTACCAAAAGAGACGTTTAAGACTCAGAGGGATGACTATTTTGTGAGAAAGCTTGAGACAGTGGATTACACAATCGACTCAGAATACTCTTTGTGGAAGGCTACTAGGTTCCTTAAGCGACAGCCGTTGAGACTTGTGCCGATTAAAAATGCATCAGAAAAAGTATGCAGTTCAGATGAGAAGAATGCAGAAACTTTCGCCCTACACCTGGAGAGCCGATTTCTGCCTTTCAACACAGCATCCGACGAAGAGCTAATTGAAACGGAAAGGGCGCTGGATTCACTATAACAGATGTACATGCCTATCACACCTATAAGAAATCCCCAACCAGAAGGCTCTGCCGTAGCGTGCGATTATCTTTATTAAATCGATTTTCAACCCAATATTTAGAATGCAATACTAACAGGTCAACTGGAGGCTGGCAAGTGTTTTGATGATTTCTAAACCCGGTAAGCCGGAGTACGATCCTAAGTTGTACCGACCAATCAGCCTTTTCTCTTCTCTCTACAAGGTGCTTGAGAGGCTTCTTGTATTACTGCTTGCTAGGCGTGTGAATCTTGGAGAAAACTTGCCATATACCAATTCGGCTACGGCGCTGTTGAGCAGATTCACAGAGTGGTGAATCATATCCTTAAGGCATTTGATAACAAAGAACAGGCGTTTGATCGTGTATGGCACATAAGATTATTCGCAAAAATCAAGAGACAAGTCTGTGAAACCGTTAATTCCAGATAAATAAGAGAACTTCAATATCCCATATTTAGGATTTTCTCTACTTGTGAATAATTACTAAAGTAGAATTGATATACAAGAATCGAATTACATTTTTCATTACTTACCACACTTGCACAATTTTATTGGCCATAGGGCACTTGAGCACAGCCAGCTGATATGCGCAACAGGGCATCAAGCAGATCATGAAAGATTTTATGCGACGAAGACGTCGCAATTCAAACCCTTAAACACTTTTTTCAATTTGGCTTTGCAGCTTAGAAAGCAAACACAATAAACAAAAGCACTACCCAAAAAAAAAAAACAAATACAAACACAAATGCAAAGCAAAAAAAACAAGGGACTAACTCACCAAAAAAAAAACACTTGTAAAAACTTTCCGCGTTGATTTTAATGCGTAAAAAGACGTCGCGCACTTTTATTTCACTGCACTCAGCTGCGGCACTGGTTTATTGAACGATTTCACGTATTATTCTTTAATAAAATTTATTTAATTTATGTTAATTTGTTAATTTTGCACGCACAAATAAATTTTGCAACTTTACAACGAAAACGAAACGGTTAAACTGCTAGCGGTACATTTCAATACAGAAAGAACAAAGAGCACAAGAACTGCTGAGCGTGTGAGTAAGCGGTAATAAAAAAGTGAGAGAAATTAACAAATTAAATGGATTTTTTTTTGTTTTTGGAATGCTCAGTTCTTCTTCCGATAAAGTAATTTCTCCATTCAAGTCTAATTTTAGTTTTGTGCTTTTTACAAAAAAAAATTATTTGATTTTTCTATATTTTTCGCATAAAGTATAGCGACTACAAAAGGCAACTTCATTTGAAACTAAGATTTTTGCACATTTCAGTACAATCAGGTTTGCAACAACTACTCTTTCTTTCTCTCTCTACTGTTTACTCTTACTCTCTTCTTTGCGTGGCGTGCATCTGCAAACTGTTTGCTCCTCGTTTGTTTAGCTTTCCATATGCAAATCATGTTTACCGTTGTATTTGCAGTGCGATTCGCAAGCAAAAGCTCAAACCCCGTTAGTCGACCGACCGTACGACCGACAACAGTGTATACGCTTTTTAGAAGGTTACTACCGCACTCGAACAGGGCTGGATTTTATTAATGTTTGCAAATGCCCTTTGAAGAAGAATTTTCGTTATCCGTTGAGTGACGAAAGACGGTTAAAGGCTAAAGAGGCTGAGTGCGCTCCTGTACTTAAAATTATTTAGCAAAGAAAAACCACAATTTTTCCTTTTTTTGTGTTTCATTTTATATTTTTATTTTATAATTGTTTTTTTTTTGTTCTTTCGTTCTTTTTTTTTTTGAATTATAATAAATTGTAATTAATTTTCATTAATTATTTTTTTTGCTTGGCTTAATTATTCAAAGAAATAATTAAAAAGTTAAAAATTCTTTTGTTGTTGTTTTTTTTTTTTTTTTTTGCAGTTTGACAAACTAGTTCATATAAGATTTTTCATTTCATTTTCATATTTATTTATAGGAAATTTACTAAAATCGAATTTCAGCTGTTTTTCTTTTTTATTTTTTTTTTTTGCTAATAAATACTTTTTACATATATGTGGGTGTATGTCAGTATATAATTCACTTTGTCACTCGATAATTAATTATTGTTAAATATAATCATTGAAAATTTACTTTTAATTAGATTTTTAAATATAGTATTTAGTTGTTTAGTTATCAATAAAAATTATTATTTGATTCTTCTGTTTGTTCGTTTTCGTTTCTTATTTACAAAGAAAGTAAATATTTGCAATTGTTTTTATTTTTTTTGTTTTTTTTTAACTACTAAATAGAATAATTATAATATTTCAATGTATTTTATTTTATTTTCATTTAATTTATGCTACTTATTTATTGTTAATAATATATATTCGTGTAGAATTTATTTATTTTTTAGCAAGAGTATGGCTTATTAATTAAATTCATAAATAATCCATTTTATTTCGTTACTCAGTGATAAATTTCTAATTTAAATTATTTATTAGTCATTTAAATGTTGTTTGTTTGCTTATTAATAATTTATTTCTTCGATTTTCTCTCTATTAAAGCTGATATTTATGTTAATATTTTTTTTAATTGTTTATACCCTACAGTTGCAGCGACTACTTAGCTGTGAAGCTGGTGTATTATGCAAGCAGAAGAAGAAAACCAATTTTGTGTAAGGAATTATTTAAGTTTTAATTTTTTTTTTTTCTTTAAAACTTTGCTAATAAATTGTTTTTGAGTTCTCTTCGAGTTCGCCGCTGTAGGGCATAAAATAAAATACTTCGGTATAACCGAGTCAATTAAATACGGCTTATGGCGTAATATAATTTTTCTTATTTTAGAAAAAAAAAACACGAATCGATGAACTCGTTAAAAATAGTTCCATAAATGAGTGAATATCTTTTATTTTTGGTTTTATTTTTATTTTTTAAGGCAATTGTTTTTTCTTGTTCTTAATTGTTTTTCCTTGCTACTATGTTTAGTTTAATTTTGTAAATATTTTCAAAGCAGCAAAAAAAAAATTTTGTTATTAAAAAAAAAAGGTTTGCATAGTCCAGAAATTCGAAAAAATCCGTCACGATCTAAGATCTTTTAGTCTGACAGAGAGACGGATACATTTACAAGCGATTGCTACATATATTTCTATGCAATGTAACGTCTCCCTCGTAAAGTCTGACATTTTTTAGGCCTAACTTACTGTGAACACTTTGACGTACGAGCGCCATTTGGTTGCTTTACAGGCAACTGAAAAATTCATCTCGACCAAAAAATGAAATTAACATCGTTGCTGTGTGTGAACTGATAAAGCAGAATCGTCATGTGGCATACCGTGAGATTGAGGCATCCCTGGGCATTAGTATGGCTAGCATACGAACAATATTACATGAGCATTTGGTCATGAGAATGGTTTGTTCACGTTAGATACCGCTCAAAAGAAGGCTCGTGTCAATTGGTGCAAGCAAATGCTGAAGAAATTTAAGCGAGGTGCTTCAAAAGCCGTCTAAACTGTCTATCATGACAGGTGACGAAACGTGGATATATCGAAGCAAATGACCGCATGTTTCTTCTCGAAATCCGGACATGTTGCGACCGTGACGCTTGTGAAAAGAAGGATGGTCAATTCTGAATGCTATACTATTATTTGTTTGCCTGAAGTGTTCGATGAACTTAGGAAAACCAACCAACCTAACATCCTGGCTTAACAAATGAGTTTTTGGACGCTCAAACGTCGAATTGATGGGTCATCCGGCGTACAGCACTACAGACTTGACACCAATTGACTCCTTCCTATTGCGTCACATAAAAAATAAACTGCGCGGACAGCGGTTTTCAGCGCCCGAAGAAGCTGTTGATGCCTTCAAAATGCATGTTTTACAGGTCTCGCTTTTGGAGTGGCAAAACTGCTTCACAAAATGGATCAAAAGTGTATGGTTCTTAATGGTGAATATTTTGAAAAACAATAAAGCGGTTTTTTTCTCATAAATTTCATGTTCAGGCTGGAAATATCTGTAGCAACCCTCGTACATATATCGTTGAACTCTTAAATTCAGAATATTTTGTATGCAAGATGAGCCCTAAAACTACGAGCATAGCTTGTTATATTAAGTTATATTATATTAAGAGCCTTGGCTATACAAAACCAATGAAAAGTTTGGTATTTTTTAGCATCAACATACGCTGAACGTTTTAATGTACAAGCATTGACTTGCATCATACTACACCTAGATCGGCTCAAAGAAATGACTTTGCGAACACTCGAACACTGTCAGTCTCAAAAACTTCAAAACTTCATGGTATTTGTGGCGGAGTTTCGTGACGGTTTTTTTTTTTTTTTTGGATGTGTTTTTTTTTTTTTAATTACTGCTTCTACTAAACTATTTCTAGCACGGTTTTTCCGCATAATTTCTGGACAGTTTTTTTTTTTTTTTTATTTAAAATTTTCTTTTTTAAATTTTTCAATTTGTCTTATTCCAATTGACAAACGGCTGGCTTGGCTGTCTGATTGGCTGGCGTCTGTAGTGAACAGCTGTGCTCGCTGCGTTGGCGTTGACAACGAATTGATTTTGGATCGGAACGGCATTGAGTCACAGCTGTTTGGTAATGAACTCTTTTTTTCTTACTTATATGTAGTTGTATATATATATATATATATTCTTTAATTAATTTTCGTATATTTTGGCCAGATTTAAGTAAGCTTTTAATAATAATAAGAAATACAAAAAGCTTGTCTACTATTATTAAACTCGTTGCGAAGTATAAGTCATATCAAGTTAAAATGGAATTGTTCGACAATCTATGAAGTGATTGTGCTACTTCGCTGTGAATGTCAATTAAGTAAACACTCTAAAATATTAAACTAAATTAAAATCTTATCAAATGTTTGCTATTTAATTTTTATAACATAATTCTACTAGTTCTTCTTCTTCTTCTTCTTAGTTTCTTAAATTTTGATACTAATTTAATTTAAAAAATAAATTTTTATAAATATTCAAATTAACAAATATTCGAAAAAAAAAGAATTATATGATACCCGACTACTTTTTTTTCAATTCTATAATTTTATGTCTATCACGCTACACACGGACATATATTATATGGTATATCTAATACGTATAATTATTAAAAGTAAGCCCGAAAAAAAATATTAACTAACCTATATAATGGCAAACAGTACTACTAATATATATATTTGTCTCTCTCGCACATGCGAGTCAACTACAACAAAAAAAAAAAAAATTGCTACATGTTCAAATTTTGTTTAAATTTAAAAACCTAAGCAAAAACTATTTCAAAAACCTCAAACGTTTAACAAATATAAAAGTGTGACGTCATCATGTTCAAGGGTCAACTTGTTCAAATAAATTAAGCAGCATCAGTGCACTATCTATTCCAAAAATTTGCTTTAATTTATGCCTACAAAATGTTATGTTATGCTTCTTATCTACGATAGAACTAAGTACATACATCATTATCTTCTGCTTCTTCTTCTTCTTCGTCTATATAAGTTATTTAACTTTTATTTGTTCTATTTTGTAAAGCTACGTTTCACTATTTTTGTTTTTATTTCAATTGCTATGAAAGAAATGCTTAAACGGACGTTCGTGAGATAGTACAAAATACTCGAGTTACTCGAGTTATTCGAATCATACGAGTAACTCTAAAAAATACGCCTAAAGTGCCTAAAAAGTACTCAGTACACATTATACAGAATAATTAGCTAGATTCACTCGTTTGCATGTGTGTGTGTATGAGTGTGTGACGGTATCCTTTAGAAATAAAAGCATCCTTTGGTGAAAGTGCACTGCAACAATTTAGCCGGCCACAATTTCAGAAACAGAATTGGCGCGTCGTCGTTTGGTGATCTGCTTCCAGAGGCGGCGATTCAATGAGGGTTTATCCTAATAGAATGAGAAAAGTTAAATAATTAGGTATTTTTTTTTAGAGAAATTTAAACTCGTCTCCTTCTTTGGATCATTTAAAGCACTGAAACAAACCGAAGAGGTTCTGCAAAAGTTTTTAGAAAGTTCTGAATTTTATCATGTCTTGTGGATTTCATGCTAGAGGTGTGATTGGATCATATTTCTTCATCGTTCGTGCCATTGAAACAGTATTTTGGGCCAGAACTGTATGAAATATGGTTCCAACAAAATGGTAACAAAATAATCTTAAGAAATGGTTCGTTCGAATAGCCACTTAACGCCGTTGCATTTCTTTTAATGGGATAACTTTAGTTGGTTGCTTCATATGGTGATCAAGCCAACAACATTGGAGACGATCAGGAATAATATGGAGCGTGAAATTATCAACATTCCGGCCAATATGTATGGGAGAGTGGTGGCCATGTGTCAATTAAGTCTATTAAATGATATATCAAAACTACACGCCTTGCACTTACATTATCCTTGCGCGGCGACAATTGCATCGATGCCTGTACAGGGGACTGCGACTGTGACAGCGACTGTGCCGCCACCTGGCGCTGTAATGTTTCATTCAGTGAGCTATCCGAGCAGTTGGGCGATGAAGATGCAGAAATTTCGGAATTGCGACGCTTTATGAAATTGATTCTGCAAAAGATTACGGATACAGATTATCGATTTTGTTTGTCTCTGGCAGCAGGGCAGCCCACTGTACACTGTCTGATAATACGCACAATCGATTCGCCTTGCCCGCTTCCATGAGTGCGGTCTCATCGCGTGAAATTTTGCGTGTTCGTGTTGACTCTTTGGTGCCAGTTGATTCAGTCACCATTGCCGCCGCCGCCGCTGCGCCCATCGTAGTAGTACTCGTCGTCGTCGTCATCGTCGTCATTCTCGTCGTCGTCTTCGCCGCCGTCGGAGCTGCTGCTGCTGCTGCTGCTTTGCCGTCCGAGATATAGTCGCGCTGTCTCGTTGCAGTAGACGTCTTCATCGGCTCCGTCGCCTTCGCCCTCCTGACTTGTGAGCCACTCTTCAATTGAGACATGCAGTATATCTTCTCGCGTCTCGCTAAGATTTCCAGATCGCCTAATTTGCTCGCGTCGCTGCTGCAGCTGGAGCTGCCGGCGACGTTTACGTTCACGGCGTCGCTCGGAGCCGCAAATGCAGAATTGCTCCATGTATTTGGATTTGGCTGCAGGCGTTGTGGACCGACGCCGACACGTGCCAATGAGCCAACGCCGCGCTGATGCAGCGACGCCGCCGCCGCCGCCTGTGGATGTGGTTGCAACTGGAATGTCGCTGCTGTCATCGTTGCGCCGACGCTGCTGCTGCTGCTGTTGCTGCTGCCGGTTAGAGGGCGCGGCCGACGATGTACTGTGGGCGTGTCCATCTTCGAGTTTCGTTGTTGAGAGAACGATATGACAGCCTCTTTTGGCTGTACGCGGTTCGTCGCGGCACGATTCAATAAATCGCGACCCGTCAGACGTTGAAACGTGGAGAGGTCGTGCCTGCAAGGGAGAGCGGAGAGTCTTTGATTAAACGTTTCAAAATATAAAATATTTAAAATATAGAATTGGAGTTGTAAACTTACCCCAGAATAGTTGTTAGATCTGGTCCAGGATCGTAACATATCAAGTCTTCGTCCCCCAGTATATCGTGATTGAGCGCCAGACGCATTTCGAGTCTTGGACTTAAACCGGAGCCAGCGTGCAGCGGCGCTGGGGCATCGGCTGACGCTGAAGCGTGTGTTTGCTGTACGCCGCTGACCACCGCTGTTGCTGTTGTTGTTGCTGTTGTGCCGCTCGTGCGCTGCGCCGGTTTTGTTTTCGTTGTTGACACTGTCGCCATTGTCGCTGTCGAAGCTGTTTGTAATGAAGTTGAGTCCGGTTTTCTGGCTGCTGCCGCTGGTACCTGGCCCAACAGGGAGGTCTCGATTATCGTTGAGGACGATGCTCGCAACTTTGGCATCGGGATGAGCACGCCTGGTTGCTCCTTGCCGCCGGATTTTGCGCCGTAGACTGCAGAGCTGCGTGTACTGCTGCAGGCAGCCGCTTCTTTCGGCGGCATTGGTGCCGTCGTGACTGGTATCTTTGATGCGATAGCGATTGTGCGCTGTTGCGGTACGACGTCGCCGGCAGCCGCTGAAGAGCCACTGTCAGCAGTAGCGCCAGATCTTCGTTGAGGTGACAGCTGCAAAATTTGTAAGTTTCATGTTTGGTTTCTGAACTGTTTGTTGGTGTTACTTTACCTCTTTTACTGGCGCCACCGCACGATTTGGACTGGTCTGCCTCTGCTGCTCCAGCAGACGTCGTGGCGGTGGTGGCGGCGGCGGCGCTACAAATTTCGCCGGCCGTCCTGTGTTTGTTGCTACACTGGCTGCGTCCACGCCCACGGCAGCGGCGATGTTGCTGCTGCTGCTGCTGCTGCAACTCTCGCCGCTGTTGGTAATGACGCTCGCGCTGTTGATTGTTGTAGTAGTCGATGAACGAACTGGACTCTGAGCAGACGCCCTCTTCTTCGGCATCGTCATCGTAGCTGTCATCGTCAGCGCCGACGTTGTCTCCGCCGCTTTCGCCAATGGTTCCGGCGGCGTCTTTTTCGATAGCTTTTCTAGTGTCTCCATGGTCATCGTTCTCGTGGTCGTCATCGTCGTCATTAAAGTCTTTGTCATCAGCATGTTTGCCTCCTTTGCTGCGGCGTCTGCCCCAGATGCCGAGCTGTTGCTGCAAATGTTGCTGACTTGTGAAGCTACCACCGAACATTGTTCGAGCAGGTATTCGCAGGATGAGGCCTTCAGTACAATCTGCGCTGCATCCTTTTGATCCACTAAAACCGCCTCCTGATCCACCGCAGTTGCAGCTGTAGCTGTTGATGTTGTTGCGTTTATTGCTGTTGTTGGCAGTAATGTGGTAATGGCTGCTGTGGGTTTGCGCAGCGGACGCGGTCCGAGCGCATTCATCGGCAGATTCGCTTGCAGACGCTCCACGCTCGAATGCGACTCCTCCTCCTCCTCGTCCTCCTCCTCCTCCACGTTCTGCTCGTCGTCGTCGTTGTCCATCTGCTGCTGATGCTGATGCTGCTGCTCCTGCTGCCTCTCCATCATCGTCGTCGCCTTCTTCTTCTTCGTCGTCATCGTCATCATCTTGCTCTTCGTCAGATAATTCAGTTCCAGTTCGTCGCTTGAACTTCCAGCTAAATGCTCTAGGTAGTGGCCATTTGTCGTAGTTTCCCCCTACCAATTGTTGGGAATAGAATTTCAACTAATCAATTCTGGGTTGGAAAGCGTTCTATTTGTGGTTTTGGTATTTTGAATTAAATTGATTGACTGATTGTTTGATTGATTGATTGATTAGTTGATTGATTCTTCAATTTGCACATTTATTTTTGTTATTGTTTTTCGTTTGAATGATGTTTGGCGAATATTTTGATCGAATCAATTTTTGATGATTTACATACAACATAGGATATACGAATTTTGAACTGTTTGATTGATTAATTGATTGATTGAGCAATTGTTTTTTTTTTTTTTGCTGAATTTGTGTTTCTCTTTTTTCCCACACACTCTCTCTCTCTTTCTCTCTCTCACATTTTCATTCTCATTCTGTGTAGCTGTATTGCTCGATGATCTATTTTTTTAATTTGGTGCAAGGCGTGGAGCTACTACTTAGCTGGATGATGCATCATATTCAATCATGTGACTGTCATTTCTTGATGTTTATTATCTGACAGTATTGCAAATTTTGCTAGAGTTTCACTAGTTTGACTACCACTTTCTATATGTATATACAGTTATACAGTTATGTATATATGTACATTGCGATATGGGAAAAGAAGACAAACACAAACGGAAAAGAAATCACATTATATGGAATTACACACACACGCAGACACACATTTCCAATGCAAACGTGTTGTGATACACGATTGTATTTTCCAGTGTATGTAATTCAAAGCCGAATTATTTTGTACAGTTAGAAAAAAAAAAATAGGTATACGTTTGAACGTGCTCGAGTTATATTTGTTTTTTTTTTTTTTTTATAGTTTAATAGGTAAGTAGCAGAAGTGGTAGAAGAAGAAGAAGTAGTAGTTTCAGTAGAAGTTTTCATAGAAATTTTTTATCGGCAATAAATGTGAAACATAACATTTGACAGAGAGAGAAAATATGCATTTATGTTTGAGTGAGTGAGTCAGTGAATGAGTGAGTGAGTGAATTCAGTTGTGATTGATTGTTTAATTGATTGATGAGATTTTTTTTTTTTTTGTATTTCATTATGTTGATGATATATAGATGACATCGTTGATGATGTTGATGAAGATGATTATCATGAGTTGATGTTCGCAAATGCATGAAATTTAAAGCAAAAAGATTTTAAAATATTTGTTTTCGAAATTACAAACTAGAAGAGCTATTAAAAAATTGTGATCATGCAATTATTATAACATATTAATATGAATATAAATAAATCTAAAAAGAAAATATATATATATGCATATATATATTCTATTATATATATATATATATCATACATATATATTTATATTTGATAAATCGTACAGTATTATGCGCAAGATTAATTAAATTTTTTATGTATTTTAGTATTTGATTTAATTTTATAAAATTGTATTAAAGTTCCTACGCAAAAGTGTAGGAGATCTTCATGGATAAGATTTTAAAAGACAATAAATTAATTTTTTGCCATATATTTGTTTGTCGTAGATCCTTTCTTAGAAGCCATGATAAGTGTAATCCCATAACAGCCATAGAATCAACTTTCTTTGGCGCGCCCACTACACACAACGTGTTCACGTTCGTTGTGTGTACTTTTGAGAGAATGTGTAAGGTGAGAGTAAAAGCTAAAAAAAAAACTATTAATTTAAAAGTGTCTCAGCTAATTTTTTTAGTAGATGTTACTAGACTTTTTGATGTTACAGCTCAGAAATGTTTGTTAGTCATAAGTTATACCCCGCCAGGTCCCATATGGCATCAGATTAACAAGGGAGCCAAAAAAACTTCTTGCAACTAAAAGGCACCTTAGAAGAAGAGATATTCGATCTGTAGAACCTTGGGACCGAATTCTATGAAACTGGGCAGCAAAACAGTTGAGAAATGTCTTAAGAGAACTTCGAAGAGACTTCTTTAAACAAATAATCCCTTTGGAAGTTTACCAGATCGCTCAAAAGACAGGTTCCTGTCCAGTGCCCTTAAGGTGGTCTAGGTAAGAATGAGATGGAACAGGCCAATGCTTTTGCACACTACTTATGGCACAACGAAACATGTCAGCGAAACCCAAGGCAGCCTACAGATACTGCTGTATATGTCCGATCAGTATTGAGAAGATAGCGGAGGTTATTAAAACACCGCCATTAAATAAGGCTTTTGGAATTGACAGGGTTTGGCATGACACACTAAAAGCCTTACCAAGCGTTTCCAAGACAGTGGCAGATGGCAGCATATCAGATGATTCAGATGCCAGGCTGGCAAATTAGAAACTACTTCAATCTACTTCAAGACAATATATAGCCGAATCATCAGTTTGTCTGCAGAAAGGGACACGGAACCGTGGAACAGAGGCATAGACTAACGTTGCACATTTTGCAGGTTTATTGATGGATTTTTGTTTTAAGATAAAGCAATACCCTACTATGGTGTCCTAAGAGAATATTTGGCAGAGCGGAAGTTCACGGTTAAGGTCAGAGACACACGTCATACTTCATGTATACAGCGGACCAACCTACAAGCAACAAACGCATGAGTCGAAATGAGGCTTCAAATGGACTCCAAGGGTTGGAAACTATCAATCCTTACATCACCCTGCAAAAACACTGGTCGATCGTACTCCACCTAAACAATTGGAAGGAGTCACTCTGGACTAAATGCCACAGGTAAAGTATCTCGGCGTAACACTGAAAAAGCGACTTACTTTTAGCCCACACTTGAAAGACACTATAAAGAAAGCACCATATCACTGGGGGATTGCCTTATTAACTAACTATAAACGCATTCAGGTTCTGCAGAATCGTACCCTAAGAAGCTTTATCCGTGGTTCTACGTGACATCAAACTGCATAAAGTAGAAGAACAAATAGGAAGGCACACCAGCAGATATAATGATTGATTGCCAAGACACCGCAATATGCTCGCGAGAGGTCTTCTCGCCTAAGACGGTTAAAGTACTCATTCGCAGAGTTTGGCTTTACTTATTAGACGCTAGACCGAAGGTACAAAAGCCTATTGATTTTGTGCAAATGTGTATAACAGGTAGAAGTAATGGTTGGAGATCGCCCAAAGTTACATTCATTATGGTCAAAGGTGATAGAGAAGTCAATATAGCCATGTCCGTCTGTCTCTCTGTCTCTCTGTTCGTATGAAAGAAGGATCTCGGAAACGATAATAGATAGAGACTTCGTTCTTTTTGCATTCGACTAGCACATCGCCGAAATTTCACAAGTTTATTTTAAAATTTTAACCCTTCCCCATAAAATCCCCCTCAAGGTTAAAAATTTCTTCGGCACAGTTATTGAGTTAACGTCTCTCTGAGCCAAAATCCTAAAATAAAATAAAAGATTTTATAAGCAATTGAATTAAAGTGGGAGGAGCAAAATATTTTTCGATAAATACCATTTTTTCTTATTAATTTCCTAGCTTTTCGTTTTGCACTGCTTGGTCATAAATTTGGAAAATATTTAATATGTTTGTTAGGTGAACTGTACTGTTACAGCGCACCGTACAGTCGGTTATGCCCGACTGTAATTTTCTTACTTATCCTCAAATATTTTTTTGAATTTCATTGCGCGTAATACTTTGACTACAAAATCTTTAACAAGTAGATACACAGCAAAAAAAAAAAAAAAAAGATAGTTTAATACTTTCATACGCTGACATAATTACACACACACACCGACACACACACGCACACATACTACTAAATTGTTAGTTACTACATACAAATATTATGCGTTTATGCGTATATTTTCCTAAGGACGACCCACCTTTTTGATGTCTTCACTCTCTTGTTGCGTTTTTTCTTCATCACTTTCCGTTTCCTCCTCAAAGAGTGGCTCAAGCCGACGTCTATATTTTTTTTTTATTGTTTTTTTTTTTTTGGTTATACATATATAATTCATATTGTATATATATATATATATATATAGTTCATTAAATTTTTTGTTCCGATGTTTAACGAATTTATTATTGTTGTTGTTGTTGTTGTTGAAGTTCAAAGTTGTTGTTGTTGTTGTTGTTTGTTACAATGAGTTGAGTTGAGTGATGACGTACACAGATATATACGAGTTATATGCAAAAGATTTATCGAATCGAACAACAAAAATGTATATAGATGATCCAAAAAAAACAACAACAAAAAAAGTAATACGAAAAATAATAAAAGAAATTATTTTAAAAGCAATAATTAATTATTATTTATATTTATATATCTACCTTTAAGTGTTCTATTTAAATTTTTTTTTCTTGAATATACTAAATAAGATAGTTCCTAACTGTATTCAATCTATTATCTTGGTCATACTTTATGGCTGTCATTTATTCTTGGTATAAAGAAACATTACTATATAGCATAAGAATTATTATATTAGGCCTCAGAGACAGGCTTAAAGAAAAATTCGGATTTAAGATCTTTATTCGAGTTTTGTGTTGTGAGTTAGCTTGCTCTAATTGTACTCTTTACTAAGAGCAACATTTTCTCATATAGACATACACTTAGATGCATGGAAAGACTGGCGGACTATATAAAAAATCGGACCCCACGTTGGGCGCCAACTGCATACTTTATGTAAAAATTATTAGAAATATATAGAAACAAAAAGAGTCAATTATATGAAAAAAGAGACGATGGAAAGACTGGCGGACTATATATTCGAATTTCGGACCCCACGTTGGGCGCCAACTGCATACTTTATGTAAAAATTATTGGAAATATATAGAAACAAAAAGAGTCAATTATATGAAAAAAGAGACGATGGAAAGACTGGCGGACTATATATTCGAATTTCGGACCACACGTTGGGCGCCAATTGTATACTTTATGTAAAAATTATTGGAAATATATAGAAATAAAAAGATTCAATCATAAAAATGAGAAAGCCAAATAGGACCCATTAGTGCTTAGAAACGACTTTGACATGCTTATACAAAAATATCGAGCCCCACGTTGGGCGCCAATTACAATTTGTTGCGCTTGAAGCTAAATTTCTAATTGTTGGTTAAAATGTTCTTCTTTCTTAATTAAAATTCTCTTCTCTCAACTTTGCTAAACGGACAGCATACTATAGGGTCTTCAAATAAGTATATATACATTTCGGACCATTTTTTTAAAACACTTCTCTCAAAGACTGCTCTACAAATCGTGAACTCTTATTATTAAAACTGCAACTTTTAACTGTTTTCTATATAAAAATGAGCACTACTTCGAGTTAACTAGTTGAGACTGATTAAATGATGAATGCGTACTAAATATAATCAAACATTGTCTAATTTTGATAATGAGTTCTTAACTATTTTGAAAAGTTGTTAATTCTAGACAATGATGTGTACAAAATCGATATTATATATATATATATTCTTTTTTTTTTCTTTGTTTTTTTTTTTGTTTTTTTTTTTGTCTTCTGTATGAGTACGAGTTATATATATCACATGAGATTATATCACAATAATAACCTGTAAAAACTACAAAAATCGTATGAGAAAAAGAGAAGGGTATATAAAATACAATGTATGTAGTAAAGTACAAAATATTATTTTTTTTAGTTACTTATTAAGTTTTACTAATTATTGGAAAAAAAAATATGTTGACCAACTAACTTAGAGCTTAGAGCGTTAACTAGCTAAGTAAGGTATGTATGTACTTGGTTGCGCTACACAAACTACATAAAATGTAGCGCGCCATTTTGGCGTCTAAATTGAAGACTTGACTTTGAAGTGACAATTGGTTGTGTTTGAAATTAAAACACACACGCACACACATACAAGAGAGATACATAGAGGCACATAGATACATAGTTGAGTTAGAGTAGTTGAGTTAGTTTAGGAAAGTTGAATAGGTAGCAGGTAGGAAATTTAGTTAGGTAGGAGATTGAATTGAATTGTTGTCGCTTGAGAGAAATTAAATCTATTGAAAGGCTATTCAAAAGGAGTGCATACCGTGGCAGTAGACCGCGTATAGTGCTCGCTGTCATCGGTGGGGCCATCAGCAGTTCGTCCATCATAAGTTCTGTGTCATCGTCATCATTGAGTGAGGTGCTCGATTTTGTGGGTGACTGAAAAGTATTTAAAATAAATTAAATTAAATTAAATGCAAAGCTAAAAGCGCCTCGAAGTAAAGAGCTGAGTACACAGACACGCCATGCACGCGCACAGTTTGTGTGTAAGTGCACACAAGTTGCGTACAATAAAGTGTGTGCATTCATTTGTTTATTTAAATAGTTTTTCTACTCACCGAATGTGTATTCTCTGAGTTAACCAAGTGCATATCATCATTATCGCCGCCACTGGTCGGTGTACCCCAGACTTCCTCACCCGATGTAGCGCCCGATGTGCACTCATCCATTTGTTCATCTGTTTCTGAGGTATTGGCCTGTTTGCCCAACAGCTGTTGCTGCTGCTGTTGTGTCTCCTGATCTTGATTCCAGCGTCCCAGATACTTATCAATAAAGGCACGCGATTCCTCAAAGAAGGACATTTTACCGGAGACAAACGAACCGGCACGACTTGTCCAGGCACCACTGCTGACTTCACCGTTCGATGCCAGTGCTGTCGCTGTCATGCCGTAGTCTAGTTTACGCGTCAGCAGATCATGTTTCTCATTGTGCAGATTGTCCGCTAACGCATTGTCGTCCTCGTCATCATCATCATCGTCCTCATCATCATCGTCCTCATCATCATCGTCGTCATCATCTGCTTCATCGTCGTTTTCGTTTTGATGTGAATTATCCAACTCATTGTCGTCGTCGTCGTCATCATCATCGTCCTCATCATCTTCTAGACGATCGTCCGATGGCAGCTTCTCAAGACTGGACATGGTACCAAAGCGGCGCAGTGCATTGCTCATGGGCCGATATGGTGGTTCTTCATCCAGCGGTGACTCATCGCACGAGTCTTCCGGTATATTCTCAATAATTGCCTGTCGTGGTACATTGTTGATGTGCAGTTTTGTTGCGGTTGCTGTGGTTGTGGTACTAGTGCTGGTGGTGCTGGTGGTGCTGTTGGTGGTGGTGGCGGCGGTGGTGTCGTTGACATTGCTGTTAGTTGTTTTCGCGTTGTCTACGTT
Organism: Leucophenga maculata; assembly: GCA_035044805.1. NCBI lineage: Eukaryota > Metazoa > Arthropoda > Insecta > Diptera > Drosophilidae > Leucophenga > Leucophenga maculata. The sequence continues at coordinate 1,401,312 of JAWNNP010003230.1, forward strand.
GCTGGTATTATCCCAGACATTTGTGGTTGTCTTTGTTAGTATTGCTTCCGGCGTTGGTGGCACTACGGCAATTGTTGGCACAAAACTGGTCTCGCCCAGCAGCTGTGCAACACGTTCGTCTTCGGTTGCATTGCTTGTTGCTGTTGATGTTGCTGTTGTTGTCGTTGTTGTTGTCTGTGCGAGTTGGCTTTGTGGCGCTGTCGGCTTAGGTGCATTCATATTAAATAGCTTCGCAGCGGGTGCAAATTGTGCCAAGCCAATAAGCATCAGTGAGAGATCTTCATCTTCTTCGGTGGTGGTAACGCGTCGTGTACGCTGCTCCTTCTGCTTCGTGCTGCCCGTTTCCATGCCGCCGCAAACACACTTGCAATTGCTATGCAATTTGCTGGCTGTGCTCACTGTGACTGTGACTACTTCCGGCGCTTTGCGTTGCTCCATTTTTGGTGATGCAGTTTGTTGCTTGCCGGGTGAATCGATAAGCTTGCAGGTCTGTTGTTCCAGTTCATCCGGACTAAGCGTTGCATGTGCAAAGTCCTCGGGTGTGCATTTGCAGTTGCAGGGCATAAATTGCGCTGCACTGCTCATCAGCGGGGATTTCCGTGGACTCTTTGCTGCTGCTGTCTTCGTTGCTTTAGGTGAACGACGTTCCGTCGTATTCAGCTGCACCACGCGTGCTGTTTCCGTATGCGTAACAACTGTCTTCACCTGCTGGTGCGTCGATGTCGTCGTTGTCGCTGTATCCTTCGTTATGAGCTGCGGCGTTATGCGTACCTTGCGCGGCGGTGGTTCCGGCTTACGACTGCTGCTACTGCTGTTTGCTGACTGTGCGGACTTTTCGCCTTCCGATGAGAGACAATGTCCGTTGGTTAAGAACTCCGCCTTTTCATTTACTGCGACAATAGCGATGTCACTGTCGCCAACACCACCACCACCTCCACCACCACCAATACCTTCTTGTTGCTTCTTATTGTCTAGAATTCGTATTTTATGGACGTTGTCGGCGATGCCGTGACCGGTGTGATGGGTGAATCTGGTCGTCGCTGCCGTAACGCTATCCTCGTTGCCAACATTGGTATTTGCAGCGTTGGTGGTGCCGGCGCCTGTGGCATTATGCGGCGAGGTAAGGCCACCGGTACTGCTGCTGCTATTCGGGATCGCACCGACACTTTCGTCGGTCGCTTCTGATTGCGTTTGGGAGAGTTCATCTGTGATTAATTGCGCCACATCGCTTTCGGTGTCGCCCGTTTCGCGACGGCTGCTGCTAGCGACTACTTTCGACGACAGCTCACTAAGCTGTTCGCCGGTAATGGTGCTCGATGAAATGGAGGTGACACTGCCGGCACGACTAGTGTTGCCATTAAGCTTACAGCAACGATTTGGCGACGATTGACTATGCTGGACTTTAAGCGAGTTGCAGACCAAGACAGCTGCTGCAGCAGCAGCGCCAGTATGCGTTGTGCCAGTGGTGGCGTCCTTCTGGACACCGCCACTGTCACTACCGTCTGCTTGCTGCTGCTGCAGCATTTGAACGTGATGCTGTTGCTGCTGGCAGTTCTTGTGACAATGACGGCAAACGGCTAGCTTATCAAGCACAATGGGACTCGAGCGTACAGTGATCTTCACATGAAATGAGATTAGGTATACACATACAAAAAGTGAGTCAAAGCGAAGCTATGTGATGCTAAATTATAATAATTAGTCCTTACAAAAAATTTACCCTGTATACATATACACACAAAAAACATATTATTAGCTTGACTAAGGAACAAAAATTACGAATTGGAACGTTGCCAACTTTCAATGTGGACTAACAAGGCAAGAGTTCATACCATACACCTACTCTGTGACTGTACAGCTCTGAACGAACTCAGTGGAAATAGATTTTTTGGAACGGATAATTCATCAGCCGTACTGATTAAATTCCCCATATGCGCATGGCCTGTATATCAACGACAATTCAAGAGCGTAATCATTCTCCCAAAGATCATCATTCTCCCAAATGTCATCATTCTCCCAAAAAGCATGGGTTTAGTCAGTGTAAAAACAAGAGTTTAGAGTTAAACTTTATGCAAACAGTCTTGACTTTCATCATCTTGGCCAGAATCTGACTTTTGACCAGCTAATGAAACTCGACTTGGAATGTTTTTTCGATACCATCAACCGCCATGAAATGAAGTTTATTGCGAAGATATTGTATGCTTGGGGAAAAGTACTGATCCCTCTACAATAACATTTTCAATTTAAGATTTTGGATGGTGAAAAGCATAAACGAAAATATGCCAGAAGATCTACAATGGAGACTAACCCAAAATTGATCTATCTCGTGCCTTGAAATCATCTTCTTCATGCATCGAAGTTAGTATGTCTGTAAGCAATATAAGCAGCGTTACTACCGCTCGAAATCAGCGACAACACCATTGTCACCATTGAAGACTTTACATTCTAGCTGTAAGGATGACCTTTCAAAAGCTGAAGAAATAGAAATCGAAATTCAAAATCTTCAAAGCCAGCATAAAACACAACATTTCAGACGACTCAGAGAGCAGCTCCAATGCTGAGCTAAAACATGGAGTCTATTAATAATGAAATAAGAAGACGATGATGTGTGATTTCTAGTGAACGTCAGAGCAGCTGGGCATACCAAAGCAATTTGAAGTAACAGAACATCATAAAAAAAAGAAGATTGTTGGGTTTGTATGTGCCATATTCCAAAGAGGGGACATGGCTACTCTATGTGCTTATAATTAAATAACAGCCTGATAACTCTTAAATTTATACAAAAAAAAAAGTGCAGCAAGACACAGACGGACAGAAAAAAAAATCGACTCGTCTTGCCTGTTGACTGTCTACTTTAATGCGTTACAAACTTTGTGACAAACTGTTAATACCACGACACCTCGCTATGTTCCTATTCCTAAGTGACCTATTTATTGAAATAAATGTCGCACAGACGGACATGCCTAGATTTTGTAGTCCTGCCTAAATTTCGTGCGTTACAAACCTACAAACAAACTAATATAGTATAATATGCTTTTCACATGCTATGCCTAAAAGGGTATACCAATAGGTTGAAACTTTTGTGCTTGTTCGCTACTGGCGGCTACACTACTCACCTGACTATCCGATGTGGTGCTGTGCGATTGACTTAACTGACTGGGCACACCCTCCGAATAGACATCGCTCATACTTAACTCCTCTACGCCGGACAAACGTTTGCCACCGAAATTCGGACGCGCTGACAGTTGGCCATTCTCTTTGGCCAGATTGAGCTCTTTGGTACGCTTCTCCAGCTGCTGTCGCGTCCAATAGGTTATGCGTTCATCTTGATCGCTGCTATCGGTGAAGAGCAAATGCTCATCCTCGGTGCTGACATTCTCACGTGAGCGTGCTATGGCTGCCATGCGTGCCTGTTCCTGCTGTTTGTCCAGCTGTCCCTTCATCCAGTTGGCCAAGTGTAGCGCACTCGATTTCGGTGTGCCGGTCTTATTCAGTATGCGACACTTTTCATCGATTAATAGCTCAATCTGTTCGACATGCTGATGATGCTGACGATGATTCTGTACGTAATTTTTTTTTTTTTTTTGGGGCGTGTAAAAAAAAATTGCTTTTGAGTTTTTTTGTTTGTTTTTTTTTTTTTTTTTAAATTAATTAATTAAGCAAAACGAAAAATTAGAATTTGTGATGGGCTCATATTTTTTTTTTTTTCTTGCTGTTTAGTTAAATTTTTTTTTAATTTAATTTATTTTTTTTTTTTTTCGAAATTGGAAAGTTTTAAATTTTTTTGATTTATATTTTTGAGTTGTTTTTGTTTTTTTTTTTTAATTATTTAAAATAATTTTTTTTTTTTTTTTGTTTACACAAATTTTGCTTATTTTGCTTTAATGCATTTATTTTTTATTATTTTTTTTTTTCTTATTTCTTGTTTTAATTTTTTTGTATTTTTTTTTTTGTTTTATTTTTATTTTTTTTTTTTTGCATTCTAGTCAAAATTATACAAAATCATAAAAAATCTTTGATTAAAAACGCTTGCTTTAGGACTTGAACTTAATTAATTAATTAATTACATACACAATAAAAAATATTACACTGTGAAAAATTGGTAGCAAAATAGAATATTTACAAAATGTTACGTGAAATAAAATAAGAATATAGAAATGTACAAAGTACAGTAAAATACCGTACACTAAAGTACAGTATTGTACGGTACATTTATTTTTCTAATTAATTAAGCAATTATTTATTTAAAAAGCAAAATCAAATTTAATCTAACTAAGAGCGAAATAAAATAGTTTTGAGTCCATCACAAATTTTATTTTTTGTTTTACTTATTTTTTTTTTTTTTTTTTTTGGTACATTTTTTTATTCCGATTGTTGTGAAAATTATGTTTAATTTTTTTTTTAAATTTTTTTTAGTAGATAGTTGAGTAGAGTTTTGGAGCTGTCTGGCAGTACAGTTTTTTTTTTTTTTTTTGATTTGGGTGCAATACATAAATACCGGGAAGGGAGTATGAAGATAATAAAATACCGGGTTTTTTTTTTAAAGTTGAGCTTTTTTTTTTTTAAGTAAAGAAAACTAATTCGAAAGGAAAGAAACAAAGTCACAAGCGTTTTTAGTCAAAGAATATTTCATTTTTATTTGTTTGAATTTTCTGTATTTTTTTTTTTTATGATTGTTTTTATTTTATTTAATTTCTTGTTATTTTTTTTTTTTTTTTTTGATGTTTTATAATAAAAATTTCTTTTAAAATATTTTTTTTTAAGCGCCATTTTGCAATGTCTAACTGCACGTTAAATATTTAACGGTACATTGCAGAAACTGTGCCTAAAAACAAAGTTAATGAATAACTAAATAAATAAGTTTGTCAAATAAACAATTAGCTATAAGGTGTATATATCTTTATATATATATATATATATATATATTATAAGATATATATATATACAAAGATGTATAATTTAATTTTATATACAAAGAAACACGCACACACACAATTACATATAAATATTGCGAACATAGTTAGTAGCATGTACGATTATTATTGCATTAATCTAACAGATATAACTTTCTTTTTTTTTTTTTTTTTCTTTATATGTATTATGTAAATGTGAACATACAAATATGTCTGTGATGTGTGTGTGTGTGTATGTGTGTGTAGAGTGCTTGGACATATTTTAACTAGCTATAAACTATATTAACAAATTTTTATTTTATGATTAAAAACTTTAAAATGAATAATTTTTTTTTTTATGTAAAAAATATTGTTTTTTTTTTTTTATATTATTTTGGAAGCTACTTTGTTATGGAAGGTTTTTTTTTATTGTTTTATGATTTTTTTTTTTTTATTTTTTATTTAGAAATTTTTTAACTAGCATAAAATTTGCATACGATTTCGAAGTTAATTAATTAATTAATTAATGGCAATTATTTATTTTATGTTTTGCTAATTTCTAATGAAAAACAACAACTTAAGAACTACAACCAACAGCATTTTAATATCTTAAATAATTAAATATATATGTTTAGCTAAAGTTAAATAGGAATTATTAAGTTTTCTCTTTTTTTCGTTAAGTTTTCTTTCAGTTTCGTTTTGGCAACCAAATTTATGAGCATTGCTAATATAAATTTCAATTAAGTATGTAAGTAGGTGATTTGAAATTTTGTGCTTGTGTTGAAAATTGTTATAGAAAATGTTGTTGTATGAAAGTTTGTCTTTGAAGTGCCTTTACAAAGAAAGGATACAATTAAAAAGTTACAGATTGTGAAAATGGAATGGAATTATTTAGTAGTTTGTCTTTAAGTTTGTAACGTCGACTATTTATATAAATACTTAAAGCCATGTCCGTCTGTCTGGCACTCACTCAATTGTTTAAAGTGTCTTCAGCTAAGAAGTATACAAAACTAGCTACGAACCAACTTATTTATTGCAAAAGTTTCAATCTTATAGCAATTATAGCTTAAATTTTCAGTCGTACTGAGTTAATATGTTAGAATATAGTTTAGCGCTAGTTCGTGTTGCTTACCATATCGAAGTGTATATATTTTGGGAGTCTAAGCAGCTCATCAACACTTGACTTACACTCTACAAGCTTGATTGATCTATTGTAATAAATGTATATATGCATGCGATCGATGTATAAACTGTAGTTCAACTGTCGACCGCTTATAGACTAATACATGCACCGACTGCTAGTGTTTAGTTACTTGCAGCATTGGCTCAATAACCCAATATAAAGGCAATTTAATTTAGAAAGTCAAAGTATGCAACTGAAGCATTAATCTGAGTTTCTAAATATACTAATATGTAGAATTTTTCGCTTAAAGTCTACGAAATCTCTGCGTTCAAAGTAACAAAATACTTTGGAAAAACTGGCTGCAACAGGCAACTTTAAAAAAAAGTGTTGCATACTTTTAGTGCATAACTATTTAGTTTGAATTGAACGTTGTCTAACCGTCGAGAATTCGAGTTATTTTCTTCAACAAAAGCATATTTAGATACGCAAGTTGTTTCTTTACATTATATATAATTGTATTATATAAACGTTCTAAGTGGTAGCTGCCTTATTAGGTACGCAGCCGGTAGCTGTTGTATTAGGTTTATATTTGTCTTATTTTTCAGTTGAGCTTTGTCGGTGGGCACATTTAAACATTTATTGCTGTTCAACATGACTCACTACTCATGCTAAACTACTGCATATGCTGCTTGCCTTGTTCAAGTCTATTATAGTAGTTGCCTATTTTTAAACACTGCAAAATCTCAAAAAAGCAATTGTTTATAAATATACACAAATTCAAAAGCAAATATTAATCTAAAATAGTTTGTTAAAGTTTGTACAAATAGTTAATTGAAATTAATAAAGTCTTCATAAGTCTTCAACGATTTTCATGAAAAATGAATTGCGATTCCAATTAATATTGCTTTTCAAGTTCAATCGTTTGTGTTTTGTGGAGGAGATGTTATGAGATCATTGTGAAGTGTATTCGGGTATTTAGTTTGATTAAAAACATTTTTTATTCAATTTTTGTTATTTTATACTCTGCACAGCTTATTATATGGTGTATAGTTGGGACAAAAGTTAGCTGGTCTTATAATGAGACTAGAAATATAAACTTTAGAGTTTACTGCTTATAATAAAGATGTAAGAACTGCGCGCAAACACCTACCTGTGTAGACCGGACAGCTGCTTTAAGATATATGTAATAATGAGAAACAGAAGATTATGTTGCTGCTGAAAACCCCATACCCAGACATAGTTAAGAATGTTTTGTTAATAAAGTTCGACCTTTGAAGCCAATAATCATGCAGCAGTAGTTGACTATGACTAATGTGAGAAAAAAAGGGATACAACTCGCTCCAAAACATTTAGGCCTATCAGCTTAATATCTTTTTTATTGAAAATTTTTGGAGTTGGTTTTAAGAAATTGATTTGTTAACTAGGACTTCACAAGTTTTTTTCTAAGAAATCCACATTGCAGCATATTTTAACGAGTTTCATTTTAGGAAGCTTTGGAAGGAATCCTATGATGAAGACCCCTGCAAATGATATAAGGACCAAGAATTACGGAATGTCCGCACCTTTAATTGGGTTGGTGCAAATATCAAACTGGTTGATGATGCAAGGCTGACATCATTGCAATCCAAGAAATCCGATGGATAGGACAGACGTTGCTCTAAAATAGCATCCTGTGACATCTACTATAGCTGACATGCGAGTAAGCAGTGGTGAGTAGGAAACTACGTGACCTAATCTCCAGGTTCACGCCTGTTGATGAGTATCTAGCCGCGCTACGCATTAAGGCTAAATATTTTAATATAAGCCTGACGGAAGAGAAAGACAACGATGCTAAAGATGAGTTCTATAAATGCTTGGAATGTCTATACGAGCACTGTCCCACACACAATGTCAAAATCGTGATTTGCAACTTCAATGCCAAGATTGGGAATGAAGGAATCTTTAGCACAATCATCGCAAAATTAGCCTTCACGACACTACCTCCAATAAAAGAGAGAGAGGCTAGTGTTGTTTAGTAGTATCAGATTTCAACAACTCAACAATCACAAGGCTACATGGATCATGCTTTGATTGACGGACGGTCCCAACATTGAATCAGACCACTATCTTGTCGCAGCCAACATGCAACGAAAGCTAGACGGCGGCAAGCTGCAATCAGACCGCCAAAGTCTTTTCAAACTCTCCGTCTTCTCGAGATATATGTGAGCAGTGGAAATATATCAACCGCTCCATAGATAGGGCTGCCAAGTAGGTCATTGATTATACAAAACCTGTGAAGAATTCTTGGTACGACGAGGAGTGTCGCAATGCTTCTGAAGAGAAGAACGCTTCTTAACAGCGAACTCTGCAGTCGGGAACAACGCGAGCTGTTAGAGAGCGATATCGAGAGAAACGGCGAGAGAAGAAAAGCCAGAAGCTTCAGATCAAAAAGGTCGTCCAATGACCAAATTTTCACATTACGTCAAATCTTGGAAAAGACCCGTGAGACATATACCTCCTATTTGTCGACTTTCAAGACGCTTTCGATACGCCGATACGATCGAAGTTTTTCGACACCCTGTCTGCACTACGTATTCCGGCAAAGATTATCCATCTTTGCATGACGACGCTATCTAACACACAAAGTGTTGTCTGGGTGGGGAAAAACTTCTCTGACCCCTTTGATAACAAGAGAGCTTTCAGAAATGGGTGATGCGCTGTCGTGACATTTTTTAATCTTCTAATGGAAAACATCCAAAGCCAGTTCCTGTATAGAATATGTTGGGCTTGATCTTCCAAAAGGAAGTAATGCTGCATTCGTTCTCCGATGACATTGATATGAACGGCACGCAGTAACGGCGAGTCAGCAAGGCGTTCACAGAGATTGCAAAAAAAAAAAAACCAGCTGATGGGATGAATGAAAACAAGATGAAGTACTTGGTGTCTTCTCGGATGATCAATGACGGAGATGGAGAATTTCAACTGCAATGTTGTAGAAAACTTCGTCTAACTTGTATGCGAGATAACCAGCAACAACAACAATGTCAGCATGGAGCTCAGGCAATGCATTACGCTTGCAAGTACATAGATGCTTTTTTGGGCTAAGCATGCAAATGTGAAGTAAAGCCCTCTCTCGAAAGACAAAAATAAAAATCTATTTGACGCTGACACTCCGGGTTCTATATAGGCCGTGATAGAGTCAGATGTAAAAGCGTAGAAAGAAGTCTTTGCGAGAACAATTCTCCGCAGAATGTTTGCTCCTATTAGAGTCGGCAACGAGTTTAGATGTCGTATGAACTGCAAGCTGTACGAGCTATTCGTTGAGGTTGATATAGTCCAGCGCATAAAATTCCAGCTGGTCAGCTCATTCGAATGCATGAAAGAGCTTCAGCACACATGGTTTACATGGGGGGGCCCAAACTTGATTGGTGGACGCCGACATAGAGGATGACCAGCTATGGAGAGATCTCTCTTATGGACCGGCAGACGGTTGACAGCCATTTAAGTAAGTAATTAAGTAAGCCTTATCAGCTTTGTGTATGCTAGGAAAGCAAGTTTTGCAAGAAAGTTGCACAATTGGCTTTTAAGTCCGTCTGTCTGCCTTCCAAGCAATGATGCAGCTTGCTTAAAAATTGTGCTGTGCTGTGCTGCATGTTACATGTCAATTTAGCTATTTCTGTTACTAAAACTTTGCCAAAAGTTTGTGTAGAGTATTATAGCATCGGTTGTACCGAAGTATTTTTCTCCTGTATTTATATTTATTTCTTTTTTCTTGCAGATGTTTGCTAAAATATGAACAGTTTTGTTTGTTTGTGCATGCTCGGAATGAGTGTATGTATGTATGTATGTATGTATGTATATATGTGTATATAATAATTATATATATATATATATATGTACGTATATATATATGTATAACAACCATAAATTACTTGAGTTTAAAGTCCAATAAATCGTAAGCTACAACATACAAACAACTTATAGAACAATGATGTCAAATTGCTGCAAAATGGAATTAATATATAATATATATAAATCTATTCATATATCATCAATTAATGATGTGTATATATCTAATATGTATGTATGTATGTATGTATGTCTGTAGTATATAACAATTACAATATCTAGTATGTATGTGTATGTATATATATATATATAATAATTATTGCTAGCACATTTAAATTGCTTCGAAAAATCCAATATCAATTTTTATCTTTTTTTTTTGGTTTTGATGTGTTTTACTTTAGTTTTCCCCACTTAATAAATATTTCTTTTTTATATATTATTCATTATTATTTTTTCTTTTTCTTTTTCTTTTCTTTTTGTTTGTTTGTTTGTTTGTTTGTTTAGCTCCGAATACGAACGACTGAAAATACTCTCCAATATCAATGTTTCAATATATCAATATAAGGCGTAATTTCTCTTGTTTACTGTTTTACCCTTCGTCAATAAAATATTACATGAACTCTTTTCGTTTCAAGCTATTTTAAAACCAGCTAAAAATGTTTTATGTATATATATATATATATATGGTTTTTCTTCTTCTTCTTCTTCTTCTAAAAAATGCTTGATTATATAATATTTCAAAAAGCAATATTTCAAAAAAAAAAAAAAACAATTGAACAAATAAAAATGTACAGATACGATGTTTCTCTAAAAAAAAAATATGAGCACATCCATCGTACGTAACGAGGTAGCATTTTCTCGACTATAAAATGTTGGACTTCGACTTTTGTTTTAATTTTTGTTATTTTTTTTTTTTTGTTTTGCTAATTAAATTAATTATTAAACGCAGCACACAGACACACATAAATGCAGGCGGCGCAAAGCATACACGCAGACACGTAGCAACGTAGTTCAGCATATACTGTTGTGCCGAGCTACGTTTTGATGAGTTGCTTCGATTTGTATTGGCATGCATGGCCTTCTCTAGGCTTCTGCTGTAGATTGCAACTAGCTGAGCCTGTTTAATGCTGCCTAATGCTGCTCAAAAAAATGTATGTTGCTATGTACCAAGTTTTCTTTATTTGAAGTTTAAAAATGGAATATGTGAAAAAGAGATAAAAAATATTTCCAGAAATATAATAAAATAGCTTAACCGCTGCATAAATAGTTCTACGGAAAACAGTTCAGTACCATTAAATTGGTCTTATTTGATTTTGAGCCTCTCACTAAATATTAGCATATAAAGGGTTGGCGAAAAAGTCTTTTCGTATTTCATCAAGGTATATCTCGTTCAGTATTTGTCGTATGGGAGCATACTTAACGGCGTTGGAAAGGTGTGACTCTCTAGTATTACAGCACTTTTGACAGCATTGCGCTTGGATAAGTCAGTTCTGAGCTACAGCGGGTCGAACATGAAGGTCTTGAAGGAAGAAATTCGCCATATTTTAAATTTTTACTAACTGAAAGGCAAAAAGGCATCGCAAGCGGCCAACAAATTTATTCAATTCGCGTAGCACAACAGTGGTACACTCGATTCCGTTCTGGTGTGGAGGAAGTGGTAGATGCACCATGCTCCGGAAGACCTATCGTCGAAGAAGTCGATAAAGACAAGGAAGTAATCGAGAAAGGCCGCCATAGTTGCAACTGTGCCATCGGCCCGGAGCTGAATATCAGTCATATGACCGTTCAAAGGCATTTAAAGAAGTTTGGCTACATAAAAAAAATTCGATATTTGACACCAAAAAACCTCATGGACCGAATTCCCAACAGCGAATCCCTGCTGAGAAATCGACCCGTTTTTGGGAGCGAATAGTGACAGGCAATAAAAAGTGGATCACACAGCGACCACGTGAAGAGCAAACGTTTATGGGTGACGGATCAAATGGGTTCCAGGAGGTTTTGCTGTGTGTTTGGTGGTATTGGCAGGGAATCATCTACTATGAGCTGCTCCTCTATGGCCAAACGCTCAATCCGGTGCTCTACTGTGAACAACTGGACCGCTTGAAGGCAGCAATCGCCCAGAAGTGGCCATCTTTAACCAATAGGAGAGGAATTGTGTTCCATCAGGACCACGGCAGACCATACACTTCGATTGTGAAGCGCATGTAGCTCCTGGAGTTCGGATGGCAGATCCTTATGCATTCACCTTATAGTCCGTTCCTGGCACCATTGTATTACCATGTCTTCCTATCAATGTCGAACGATTTAGCTGGCAAGTAATGGGCCTCAAAAGAGGCTTCCAAAAATGAACTGTCTCATTTTTTTTTGGCCAATGGGGATGCAAGCTTCTATGTTTGGGGCATAATAAAGGGTGCTTATTTGTACTAAATCCGATGATTGTTCGCCATTTTATAAACAATTTAAATAAAGGCTAAAATACGAAAAGACTTTTCTTCCAATCCTATATATTTTCCACAATTTTTAAACTGCGGACTATTTGTCAAAATAAATCAATACAGACATATCCTTCTGGGTAAACGTCTGATAGCTGATTGATGACAATACAATAATTTTACAATTTCGATCTAATAACCTGATCAGGATCATTAGTATAAAATGAAAAACTTCTGCTTCAAAGTGACTTTCACTGTATACCTAAAAGTATGCAATACTTTTGCAAAATATGCGCGGTAAAGCAATACAACATACGGCATGTGATGCTCTTCAGAAATTACAAAGCGGTGGCAAGAAGTGGTTTTGATCCTCTAATTATAATACTGAACTGTTTTTTTTATATTCAACTATAAGCCAGATAAATATGAGCGACTTAGAGGGCTTCGCCTTTTTCATTCCTTATAGATACACTAAGAAAATCCTTTTTTAGGCGTCTTGAAAGACTTTTGTTTTCATGAATTTAGGAGTATTATTCGATGAATTGAAGACAAGATGCTTCGAAAACCATACCAATTCAGACTGTTTTTAGAGATTTGCTCCGAAATTTGTATTTTGAGAACTCTAAACTCTTGGTTGGCATTCTTAATAGTCCGAATAGTACCGAATGCATACAATCGCGAGAATATGTGTGACTACTTATGTTTCAGTATGGGTTTTATTTTCAAAAAAAAAAAAAAAAACCTAATCAAATTCTAGTCCTTAATTAGGATATTAAAAAATTGATTGTACATATCATAGCATCTATCTAGACCAAAGACGTTCAATGCATATTCTTGGTGGGAATTGTTATAAGTTAGTTTCATATAAACTTTGGATTTTTACTGTTACACTGATAGAGGCTTTACAAGTGCCTGCTTTTCTAAACCACTCATAGTCCTTTCTCATCAAAAAGCCTTTTTAATCTTTCTGCAGATCATTGCGAAATTGATAAACGGAACAGAAATTCAAGACTAACAGCCATGTTACAGTATTCACTTTCGCAAGATTTTGCGTAGGATAAATCGTACTCCTTGCGAGAGCGAGTTTTGCCTTAAATGAAATAAACTTTCGCAAAATCTTAACGCAACGAAAGTGAAAACTGGAAAAAAGTGCACAAAAAAGCTAAAGTTACTTCCGTGGATACTTAAAAATCTTCTTCTTTTTTTTTTTTTTTTTTTTGTATACACAAATCTACAATAAAAGTTTTTCATTTTCTGCTTATAGAGTACGAGTAGTAGCTAGTATTAGAGTGGGGACTATCTAAAATTAAATACTAAAATGGATTCTTCCAAACTACATACATATATTGCTCTCTTTTAGGTGGTGACGGTTCTTCTTCTTCTTATGCTGCTTCTCTAAGAAATACACAATTAGCTCTGATATAAGGATATAAGGATAATGTATATAGATTTCGTTAAAATAAAGAAATATTTCTTTATGCTTCTCGAAGTCATTTTAAGCTCAATAGATTACTTTCAATTAATAAATAGTTAGATTGCGCTCAGTAGGGGCAGCTTTATAGATAGATCGATAGATCGATAGATAGATCGATAGATAGATAGCAAAAAAGAAAAAAAAAAATAGAGATATCAGTAAAACGTGTCTCCTTACGGCACATGCAACCAAAAATCAAATCACAGATCCAATGAATCCGGCGGTGTGGGCTTAGTGGGCAACATACCGAACGGATCATCATCATCGTCGCGCTCATCGCCCAGAAAGATGCACTCCTCGACATCTGTGTCATAGCAGGGGTCTAAATTGACTTCGTGCAGATTTAGATCAAGTTCAAGTAGATCCCAAGAGCCACCGAATTCGGCAAGTGGTATGCTGCGCTTTGTTTCCGGTTTGGTTGTGGAAGCGGTTTGCACGGTATCCGATTCGGTTTCGGTGCCATTGTCTTGTGACTTGGTTTGCGTACGCAGACGCTGTGACGGCACAAAATCATTGGAGAAGGCATCCGAATTGCATTGCTGCGAACTGGGTGAAATATTGGGTGTTGGGGTGTCGGGTGTCGTTAGTGATGCATTATGCGAGTCGACAGCATTTGCTATAATATCGGACTCATCAATAAAGGAACGACCGACAGAGCTGAGACTAAACTCGAGCAGTTTTCTATTTGCTTGTGGCGCTGATGCTGCTGCTGTTTCAGCAAAAACTGTGGTAGTAACTACACCGGAGGACACATGACCGTTTGCATGCGGCTTGGCATTGAAGGCATTCGCAGCATTGTTGACAACGACAGCGGTGCAGGCTGCTGAAGAGAAGGAGTAGGTGTTGCCTGCTGCTGCTGCTGCTGTTGTTGTCGTTGTCGCCATTGTTGCTGCGCTTGTTGTCATGCTCAAGCCGCACTCGGCAACCGCTTCCGGTATGGCTGTCAGACACTTGCACGATGTCGTTGGTAAGTGATCGCTAGAGCAGATTGTCTGCACGTTCAGACTACTGCCGCTACAGCTGAGACAGGAACTAGTTGTATTGGCGGAACTCGACATATTGTAGCTACGTGCAGCGCACAACGGACGTGACTCAACAAGCTGACGGCGACTGAGTGCAAGCGAGCGCAGCGAAGTTACGCTGTCGCCCACATGCGATACTGCATGCGTATCACAGACGCCAGTATCGCCTTCGCCGTCGCCGTCGCCTTCGACGCCATCGTCATCATCGTCCGCTTCACGTTTATCGTAATGCGCAGAAGTGCATATGGTGCCGTTGCCGCTGCTACAGATGCCACCACCGACGACGCTGCAGTTGCGTGCCGGCGAGACATTTCGTGATGGCAACGAGGCTGCCTGACTATGTATATGCGTATGTATATGCGAGTGGGTATGTGTGTGCGATGTATGCGGTGGCGCAGTGCGCGGTGTGCTGCTGCGCGAGACGAGCGTGCTGGCTAAACGCTGAAGATTCTCATAGGAATCGACGCTACTTAAACGCTTACTGCGAAAGAGACGCACCTGTTGTTGTTGCTGCTGCTGTTGCTGCTGGTTTTGATGTTGCTGATGTTGTTGTTGGTGGTGCTGCTGCTGCTGTTGGAGATGTGCATGCTGTTGACTGTTCTTCAGGTTGATGCTGTCGAGCGAGGGTATTTTCATAGAGCCCAGCCCCGAAGCTGAGGTGATGCCAATATCGCTCAGCGGCACAAGTGTATTAAGCACATCGGGTGAATCGAGCGGACTGGAGAGGGGCGTCGAACCAAGTGCGGCATTCACAAGGAAACTGTGTGTGTGTGAGTGTGTGTGTATGTATGCATAGAAGAGTAATTGTTAGTTTGTCATTTATGTGAGGGGAAAATTTTTTAAAATATTGCTCAGCAGGATTACTCAGCACTATTACTCACATCTGTCGCTGCAGCAAATTCTGCCAGACTGCCTTCAGTTCCAGCGATGGCGCACGCAGCACAAGACTCTTGCGTCGTGCGCTCTTCTTCGGTGTGCGCGTCAGATCGGGCGCACAGTAGCCAGTGGGGCTCTCCGCAAGACGTCCATTGGGATCAACAGTTAAACGGAATTCGGTAGCTAGAAGTGCAAGCGTATAAGAAACAAAAAATAGTAAGTTCCCACTCCCACAATTACTCACTCTTCTTGCGCATGTGAAAGCACGAGTCGACTATATTCGCTATGGGTATCGGTTCCTCAGTTATGAATAGCACACGATCACGACTGACCTTGGCGAAAACAATTATATCGCTGAACAGCAGCGTCCAGTACGGCTTAATTGAACGTCCTTCGACGCGTGACAGATCACCGCCAAAGATCCACTGACGTCCTTGCACGGCCAGCGTGAAAGGCTTACATTTGGTAAAGACCATGCGCGATTCAAGATCTTGCAGCGTCAAAAGTGGACGTCCTTCGCCCAGTGGTTCCATAAGGCCACTGTTTACTGTTATCTCACGGTAGGCTGCCTGCAATTCGTTGATGACGCTGCTGATATTCTTGTGCTCCTCGGTGTCGACGTGACAATTCGAGGCAAGCAACTGCATTAGTTTAAGTATTTCACGAAAATGCTGCAGCGGTCGATGTATGAACATGGTCAGATCGGGTCGTTTGCGTGGCACTTGCGGTTCAGTGATGAAGGCAATAAACTCGGAGCCGGCCTGCCGTGACTTATTCACAAGTACACAGTCGGCGCGCTTGATGCCGTTGCAGTACTTCTTGTAGGCGGCACAAATTGCGGTCGTTTTCGAGAGATAGACACGCGATGCGAAGTTCATATGTGGCTCCTGATCATCGTTGCACAACTGTTCGAGTATATCTTCTGAGATGCGCAGCAGTTCATCGATGTTCTGGAACAGTGTGCGATGATCGTTCGGCGAGATAAGATCCTTGCGCTCCTGCAGCGGCTGTACAAAGCGCTGCATGCCGAAATGTAGCGCCGAGGTAAAATTTTGCTCACGACTAATCAGCTGCAGTAAAAAGCGACGCCGATTGTCCATGATGGGCATAATTGACTATTAAAGGAGAGAAGAGAGTTAGGCAAAGAGAGAGAGAAAAAGAGAGAGAGAGAGAGAGAGTGAGAAATCAGAAAGAGACTCTACATATATAATTTATTATGCTATAAAGCAATGCAAGCGAAACATATTCTGCTTTAAATTTATAAGCAGCGTAGTTCACCAATTCATAGCTCAATGTTAAAAGCTATGGAGAAGTCCTTGAAAAGACCCAAATATAAACTAACTGTAGCGTAGCACACCTCTTATTAAGGGAGTAACAGGCATTCCTGTTGAACGCTAGAGCTTACTGAGCTGCGCGAAAACTTTTAGCGCGTCAAACTGTCAAAGGAGAAGTTCAACTATAACAAGTACAAAATCAGATGATGTATCCTGCTAATCCTGCTAATAAGATAAAAAATGGATGGATGTATGGATGGAAGTGTGGATGGAAGTGTGGATGGATGTATGGATGGATGTATGGATGGATGAATGTATGGAAGCATGGATGGATATATGGAAGGATGTATGGATAGAAGTGTGGATGTATGTACGGATGTATGGATGGATGGATGGATGGATGTATGAATGGAAGTGTGGATGGATGTATGTACGGATGTATGGATGGATGGATGTATGTTCCTCTCTTACGGCTTAACCGCTTAACCAATTGGTATGAATTTTGGTTTAGTGATAAAAGGGACTATGGAACAGAACAAAATTGGAAGGGGGCGTTGCCCCACCCCCCATAAAAGTGATAATTAAAATTTGTCATATCTTTGCATTCATTTAAAATAAAGAGTGGAAATCTACGCGGATGAAGTCTCGTGTAAAAGCAATTTAAATAAAAAAGTTCGGAGTTCAAAGAATAATTCTTGTAGCCAACCATATAGAGTCAGCTGATAATTGATATGGAAAACTCTGTCTCCGAGCTGCTGGAATGATTTAGAGTCAAACAAAACTCAAGATCTCCAAAGCTGCATAACGAAAAACCGCATGGATGTATCACTGTCAAGGAGATTTAATGGGCGATAGGCTTCTTCGATAGCTACAAATGCATTGAATGGAATGGATGCTGTTCTGTCATATTAAAGACAACCAAACACATGATCTTCTGATGACTTCAAGCTATTTTCGGAAATCGATGACAGCATAAAGGAAAGTGCCAAGCCTAAGGCAACAGCTCCACAGGGGGTACTAAAGCCAAGTCTATTGGCGAACCACAAACATTAAAAAAGGGCATATGGCGAGTAAAGTTTCGTCACCTCTGCTATGGATTGTAGTATTAAAGGAACTATTTAAGAAATTTCGCAGAATAGCTTTCAAGAAAAATGTTTTAGGGAATGATGAGTAGCTTAAAAATGTGCTGCCGTTGGATAGCTAGGGTACTAGTTCCTAACACACGCCTCCGTTGGCTAGCATAGTTGTCATAGAATGGAGACAAATCAACATCATCGGATCTATGTAATATATATCGAGAAGATTATTGTCTAAAAGTTCAGTAAATCAATGTGTGAACATATGTGTGGGAAATATTTTATGCTGCATAAATCTGAAGGGTATATAAAATCCAGACATCGGTGAGTATATAAAAAATATTAAAAAAAAATAAAAAAAATAATACATTTATTAAAATCATTTACGCATTTTATTGTCAAGCGGTAAAAACTTAAATTAAATTAAAAAATTCTATATTTAAAAAAAAACTTGAACCAACATATTCAAAAAAGCAATAAATTAAAAAAGAAAGTTTAATAAGTTTACAACATAAAACAACAACAAATGCATTTTAAACATTTTGTAATTCGCAAATTAAGAAAAAATTGTGTCAAAAAAAAAAAGCTGATATATTAGAAATGTATCTCGGCTTGTAACTATCTTTGATTCTTTACAAACATTAAAAAAAAAAAACATATTTTTATATGAGTAAAAAATTATGGAACAGTGAACTGCAAACTTATGTATATAGTAAATAAAAACATTATGTAACAAAGTTTGTTTAATATTTTTCATTAATAGTTCGGAATGTGTATAGAAAAAGTTGATTATAATCCACGAATTTTGCTAATTAAGCAAACTGGGAATCCTTTTCAGATGTTAAGCTACCAAATATGCTATTGGAGCCTCCAATACGAGCCCTGCTATATATTATATGCCTGTCACAAAAGCAAAGCTCGAGTGGAAGTGATTATTTTTCTATTGTTTTGCGAGTAAAAGGAAATCTGTTACATAATCTAAACCTTACAAAAATTGTTTAAATAAAATATAAATTATTATATAAGAAGCAAAAATATAAAAAAAAAAAAAAATTATAGACTTTTCGTATACATATATAAATCGAGCTTAAATCAAATCGTTGCGCGCTGTACAACACTGCGTACATTGAATGCGAACCTGCATGGACATTGGAGTATTTAGCCAAGAACGGCGCGCAGCTTAGCTGTGCCGTGCAAATACGTATTTAAATTTAGAAAAAAAAAAAAATGGATCTTTCATTTTGCATATATAATATATATATATATATAACTGTTAAAAACTTAAACGATGACGCCTTTGCCTACCTCCTTGCTGAATGTGACTTGCGGCAAATGCAAACGCCGCTTAGCTGCCTCTACGGATGATGTGCCCGAGCAGGCAGTAGTTGGACGTGAAGCATTTGCTGCATACGGTGTGCCTGAGGTGCGACGTACAGCTTGCGTGACGCTGCCTGTAATGCCGCCGCCACCGCCGCCACCGCCGCCGCCAATATTTGCTGTTGTTGTAGACGAATGAAATTCATCACTGGCAGCGCTTGTGACGCGTGACGCTGTCGTTAGTTTACCATTGAGTGCTGCGCTACTGGCACGTATGGCAGCGCCAATTGTGGGCATATTATTCTGCTGATATTGTTGTTGCTGCTGCTGTTGTGGTTGCGCTTGTTGCTGCAGTTGCGTTTGTTGCATGTTGCTGCTGCTGCTGCCTGAGCCTGGCCTTCTGAAAATCTCCAATGTCAGGGTCGAACCCTGCGATCGTATCAAATTCAGAACATCAGCCTCTGGCATCGTCACAATGTTGTGCTTATCCACAAAGATGACATAATCACCGGGCAATATGCCGCAGCGATCAGCGGATAAACCGGCTTCGACCTTTTCGACACGCGGTGGATGCGTCCAAACAATGGAAAAACCAAAACCACGCTCCTCCGTGCGTGCCAAACGTTTCGTCATGGTGAATGGTGTGCGACCAATTGGTCGCCCGGTAACTGTGGACATGCGTCGTGTGGCGCTGTTGCCATGATTTGCATTCGAGGCATTCGTTGTTGAAAGATTCGTTGTACCGCTGCTGCTGCCACCACCGCCGCTGCCGCTTGTCGTTGTTGTATTTGCATTGCTATCGGACGGAGCAGGATCCAGTTCAAGAAAACGCAAGAAAAGATTCTCATCGGCATCGCGCTGATGTAGCGCCTTCTTGCTCAATACCATAGGCTGTGCCTCGCCGTCGACGCCAACAGCGCCCGAGCATGCCTGCGCCATATTGTCAATGCTGATGGCCTCATCAATAGTGGCGGCGTTGACATTGTTGGTTTGTGGTTTTGCCGGCGTTGCGGTCGTTGCCATTGTTGTTGTCGTCGTCGTTGTCGTTGTTACTTCCGTCGCAGTCGTCGCTACTGTATTTGCAATCGTCTCTAGTTGCTCCTCCTGCTGCTGCTGCTGCTGCTGCTGCTGTCGTTTATGTAGGCATTTTTGTGTTCGTAGCTTAAAGGATCCGTTGATGCTCTGCTGCAGCAGTGTCTTCAATGGAAACGTAATACATCCCAAAAATTCGCTACGTCTGCAAGTTTTGAAAAGAAAGAAAGAAAGAAAGTAGGAGATTGTTTGTTAAATTGTTTGTTTATTTATTTTTCACCACATTTATTTTAATTTTATTGAAGTGAAAATGTTCAACGAACAATTTCCTTTTTTGGCAACCGCTTTTGGCAGTCAAAAAAATATGTCAACAGTTTGTCAGAGTGCAATTTGCTGCCATTGCTGCCAAACGAGCTGTCGCCGACAACAAGCGGCATTGCGCTCGAGGGTGTTGTAGCCACTGTGGACTGTGGGTTCAGATATATTAAATGTGCATTGCAGCATATGCAAAGTGAGTTTGCTCTCAATGGACAACTAGCGCTGACAGTGTGTTTGAGCTATACTAGTTGCAATATTCGTAGTCGAAAAACTGTTCCAAATTGCAGTTTAAGCAAACAAACTCTTTTTGATTGAAAACAGCAAAACGCAATAACATACGCTTAGATCGACATTTAGCGCCACAGCAGTCGACGCTTGACATCGAGCTGCTCGTTCAATATGCGTGTTTCAGGCTTATAAGAGTTAATTAGTTGACGTGATATCTCCATTTACGCATATATTTCATATATAAAACTTCGATTAGTATAGCCGTACCTTGCAGTTAGACAAAGGAGATACTACTTTGAAGAAATACTTTTTTTCTTTTAAAGATTATTCTCAAATTTCAATTTTTGTGTATCCATGCTCACTCACTGCCGCTGTCAACAATTTGATGCTCATCGACCGACAGCTGTGACATTTATTATCGCACACTTCTCGGCTATATGCAGTCAAGCTTACTTTCTTCTTATAACCACCCCCCCACTCGTCTATTACTTTTCTTACATTTTTATATTTAATAAACCAAAAAGCGTTCTTAAATTTGGCAAGCCATACGCTGCTATATGCTAACTGCTCGCTCTTATGTTGCTGCTTTTTATCTCCTTCGTTTATATGCATTTTTATGAGGCGCATAAAAGCAGTTCCTGTCTGCTAGGATTGTTGCTGCTGGATTTGCTTTCACATTCAATGCCGTTGTTAAATGGCCAAATAAAAATGTTAAGTTCAAGTGATTAAAAAGCATAAAGAAAGCAGATAGAATAGTACTTAAATATGGCATGCGTCTGTCTGTCTGTCTGTCGGTCTGTCTGTCTGTCTGTCGTGCAATATGCTGCAGCTTTAAGTACCTACTTAATGCGGGCAAATGGTTTTCTTTTTTTACTATCGTAAATAGTTGCAAAAAAAAAAAGTTTGATTTATTTTTATTAGTTCAATAATCTGGTTTAGCACGGCGTATGCGTAATATTGACTGCTGCAAAAAAATATTACGTATACGTTCCGTTGGCTTATTGCAATGTTCAATGCAGCTACTTTGTACTGTGTTTTATTTTATTTATTTATTTTTATATTTATTTATATACATATATATTTATTTGTATATATATATATCATATTTTTCTCTTTTTTGTTGCTGTTTCTTTAGCGCGCACACATTGCATGAGTTATGTGTTGCATCTTCTTTAGAAATATGTTTTATGTTTGCGTCGCCTTTTGACGCAGTTTTACTATTAAGAATAAATATATATATCTGATTCCTTTAGGACATTCCAATATAATACATATATGCATGCATAAAACTTTTACATTGCACGAAACTAAAAGTTGTAGAAGTCAGTTCTTTAGAATTTTTCTTATGACATAACTCAACACTATATATGCCAATAAAAGCGATGAGGCTTCTTTCCCACTGAATTTATGGATAATTATGCCATTGAAACTTCTTTAGAAATTCACAAGAAATCTTATATTTTGCAACAGAATAGTGGGGAAAGGTGGTTTCAAGCCGTTCTTCTTCGAAGTTAAAGCTGAATGTGATGCTGGCAACTTGACATAGCGAAGGCAGTATCAGTTTTTGCTCTCCGGCTGCCACATTTTATATTTGAGATCTCATTTTCAATCGATCGTCGATAAAGACAATGAAGTAATCGAGAAAGGCCGCCATAGTTGCAGCTGTGCCATCGGCCGGGAGCTGAATATCAGTCATTTGACCGTTCAAAGGCATTTAAAGAAGCTTGGCTACAAAAAAAAACTTGATATTTGACACCAAAAAACCTCATGAACCGAATTTGCATCTGTGAATCGCTGCGAATCAACCAGTTTCTAAAGCGAATCTTGACTGGCGTTGAAAAGTGGGTAGCTTACAACGACGTGAAGCGCAAACGGTCGTGGGTGAAGATTGACGAAGCGGCTGCCAAGCTCGGATTGACAGAACAGGAAGGTTTTTCTGTGTGTTTGGTGGGATTGGCGGGGAATCATCAACTATGAGCTGCTCCCCTATGGCCAAACGCTTAATTCGGTCTTCTACTGTGAATAACTGGACCGCTTGAAGGCAGCAATTGCCCAGCAGCGGTCATCTTTGGTCAAAAGGAAAAAAAAAAAAATTCGGATGCTTTACTATATTTTTTTTTTTTTTTTTAAGTAATATGAGGAAATATCGGTTCAATATTTTGAGCGTAAAAGGCTTCTTCACTCATACAAGCAAACAAATATTGCTTGTGTGTCCTACGCAAACTAACAGCTTGTCTTGCTTTCATTTACGTACACAAAAAATTATATCAAAATATATTTTGATATTCGTTAACAAATTTTAATTGTTTGATTTACTTTTCTGGCAACAATGCATTGCAACAACAAATTTGAAAATTTCTGTTCTTTCAGTATTTCAATATAATTTTGAGTTTATTATTCATTTTGGCATTTCTATACTTCGTGAAAATGGCATTTCCACATAATTAAACGAAAAATACTTTCATGATTTAGCTGGAAGTATTTTAAATGCAAAATTCCATTACGACACAATAACAAAATTTTGTGTGTTTATTGAGTTATTTCGAATTGTATTTCATTTTCGTTTAATTATTTTCATGTACAACTTTTATTTGCATATTTTTGCGCTGCTTTCCATACAACATTTGCAAATATTTTAATTATGCAAAAGTATTGACTAGTCGAGCGTTTAGCTAAATGAATGCTTATAGAATATTTATAGTTGATGAAGTTCTCGCATAAAGCGAAATTTCAATTGCGACGCATTAGAACGCCCACATTATAAAAAACTGCCACCACAGAGCCAGCCCCGTCTAAGCACTGCATAGAAGAAATATAACAACATGCAAACACTTTGAGTTGCAAAACCAAATATGAAGCGCTGTGTCCATGTTTGTGCATGCGCGTCTGTTAAGCGTATTGAATTTTTAATAAAGTCTTTTAGTCGTACAGTTTAACTGTTTAAAAATGCAAAAGCTAAACAGGCAGCGGAGTTGTATAGATACTTTCATACGAAAGGCCAAAGCAAGGCAAAGACAGCGCAACTACATGCAACATTGATACTATTACAGTCAGTCAGGCAGGCAGGCAGGCAGTCAGGCAGACAGTCATTCGAGCAACATCGACTCTTGCCTGTCCTTCGTTGTGCCTGGCCTGGCTATAGCTGCGAGCTATGACTAAATTAGAAACGCAGCGTGTGCTGTCTAGGCGGAGCAGCAGCAGCTCCACCCACTAACTTAGTCGCCTTTATTATACGCTTTTGCCGCTTTTTACTGCAGCCTTAAGTCGATGGTGATATATTTTTTTAATTGAAATCGCGGCAGCGTCTAAAATTGCAATATGGGAACTGAAGCAGCAGTATACGATGACACTGCAATGGGGCCCGAGTTGAAGTTGTGTTGGCAACTAGCAACAGCAGCAACAGCAGCAGCAGCAGCAACAGCTTTTGGGAGCGGAAATAGTGCGCTCTAGAAACATTAAAATGGCTGCCATTGGCTGTGCATACATACACACTCTAATTCCCTTAGTATATATATATATTTTTTTTCTCAATTTTATTTTTATTCCACGTGCAATTTTTGCACAAACCAATTTTATTTATTTTTGTTGCATGTAGCAACGTTGTGTGCAGCTTGTGCGGGAATTGTCATAAAATCGTATAACGCCAAGCCCAGGCTGAAGCCATGTTTGTATTAGGATTGCAGCTGATATATGGTGCCATATGCGCGCTACATACGTGATAGGTTATAAAATGGTGCGCATAAAATTTCGGTTCAAGGTTTATATGAAAAAAATATGTGGCAAGGCAATTGTTGAAGCAGTAAAAATTTTTGCAATCGAGTGGAGAGTTGGCCTGATTTGTATTTTTTTTTTTTGTTTGCTTGATATTTCATTAGTTTTTGAGCAAATATTAATTAGCAAAAATGCAGAAAATCAGAAATTTTTGAGCACTTAGACTGCTTACGGCTGAGCAACGTCTAAATATGCTAATTTGAAGCTTCTAACTCGTATAGCACCGTAGTTCTTATTGCTCAAACAGTTTGTAAGATGAACAAGTGGAGAGCTTGCCATGGGTATTCAGTCTAAGTTGCTGCTAAAAACTATATCTCTGTAAACTCTGAACAATTTTAGTTTGCATTATTACTTTGTTACAACATGTCGTATACGTAATATGCACTGAAGCTATATGCAAACATATTACGTATACGCCACATATGCTACGTTGAAATGGATTTAATGTGTCTAACAACAAAGCGGATATTAAATTGGAAATTAAATAATGTATAAGTAACTAAATTATGAGCATTCGATTTAGTTGACATATCCTTGCCTCCACACAACTGTTTGTCCGTCTGTCTGTGCTAGTTACTAGATCTTAGATGCGACATACACACTTCAACTTGTTTATTTTTAAAAACCAAACACGTCAGTCTGTTCTACTCTACCTTTGCAATAAGAGTTATGTCTGTGTATTCTATTAATTAACTTTGAAGCAATTACTATTTCGCAGAAACCTTGTTGCAAGTTAAGTCTGCACACTAAGGCTTAGTAATTAAGTTTTTTAGGCCCTGTACCGAAGGTACAAGAGCCTATTGGGTTTGTGCAAATGTATGTAACAGGTAGAAATAATGGTCGGAGACCCCCCAAAGTTACCACCATTATGGTCAGGAATGAAAGAGGAGTCGATATAGCCATGTCCGTCTGTCCGTCTGTCCGTCTGTCCGTCCGTCCGTCCGTCCGTCCGTATGAACGAAAGGATCTCGGAAACGGTAATAGATAGAGACTTCGTGTTTTTTGCATTCGACTAGGACTGCTCCGGAATTTCACAAGTTTATTTTAAAATTTTGCCCCTCCCCCCTTTCCCCATAAAATCACCCCTTAGGGTAAAAATTTCTTCAGCACAAAAAAAATTGAGTATACCAGTATAAAGTTGTCGTCCCTCTAAGCAGAAATCCAAAAAGTTCATCAAAATCGGATAATAAATGACGATTTTATAAGCAATTTCATTTGAACGACCCCCCTTTTCTTTTCATTCATATTCACGCAGTGAGAAGTGGTCATGTGTTTGGTCATAAGCTCGGGAAACATTTAATGTGTTTGTTAGGAGACCTGAACTGGTACAGGGCCTCTTACAGTCGGTTACGCCCGACTGAAATTTCCTTACTTGTTTTATTTGTAAAAGTGCAAAACAACAAAGCTGAAGTGGGCTAAGTGCTCAGTTCAAATGCTTGCCATTTCTGTAGCATAGAAGACTCAGTAGTCTAGGTTGGTTTAAACAGACTGACTGCCAGCCATCCATAAAGATGTCATCGCAAAGTTTTCTGCTTAACTTTAATTAAATCAAAACTTGCGAAATTTGTTTTTTTTTTTTTTTGTTGTACTGTTTTTTTTTATTCTAGTCATTCATTTTAATTCATTTCGAAATAATAGAAATTACTTTGGCACTTGCGTGCCAGCATGCGTGCGTGCACACCCAGCGCATAGAACTTCAAATACGTCACACGACATCACTCATAAATAAGGCATATACAATGTATATATGGTAGAAGGTGCGTTCCAAAGCAAACAGGACTAAAAAAATTGTTCCTTTTTTTTTTTTTTTTTTGATAGAAGCAAAAATAAAATTTGGTGCTATTACGTTTGCAGTCTTAATGGTAGTCGGAAGTAGCGATAAAAGTTTAAGTAATTTAATTCATTTTAAAATTGTGTGCTGACTCATGTCCTAGCTAAGCTAAGCGTGCGCAGGATTTGTTGTACCAAATTGCTTCATAACAATGCGCTATTTCTAACTTAGGCTTCTATACTACAATACAATTCTACAGGATATCTGGAATAACTTCTTTCATATATAAAAAAAATCAACATCGTCGATAATGTCGACAAAACACAAAAGAGATCTCGAAGTAGCTGCATATAAGTCTGTACACAAAAAGCAGCTGGTAACGGCAAATCATCATATAAGCATGCTACTCAAAACAAGGCATTGGCGTGAGCAGCCCTGAAAATCTTGAATTACAAACAACTAACTTAAGAATTTGCTGTATGAACTCAGCTGCTTTCGAAGAGTAGGAATACCAACAGGAGTTCACAGTCTAAGCTAACTCTGAACTAAGAACAGAAAGGACCACATGTATCACATACTTTGCAATTACGAAAGTCCACAGCAGCCTTAAGCATGACTCAGCGCCATGCCATGCAGTAACTAAAATAGAATCCTTCAAAAGTCCTGCTTACTTTGGAACGCACCTTGCATAGCTATGCTATTTACTACTTTTTAACACGTGGCAAATGCCACACTGCCACAATTGTATAAAACAAAAATTAATTTTCACTTTTCATAACTGTGGCTTTTCTTGTTTTTTCCTCCCATTTTCATTTCGTTTTGTGGCAGCGCGCTTGAAATTATGCAAGTAAATAAATTTAAACAAGCGAAAACTGTGCGCACCACACGGTATTTTATGAGGTCAGCAATGGAGTTAAGCTGAAGTATAACACGTTAACACATAAAAAAAAAAAAAAAAACACTCTTTGAGACTTGCCTTATTTTTGTTGTTTTTCGTTTTTGTTTTTTCTTTTTAGCCCTTTTTGCATATGCATTTCTTTACAATTTGTCACGTTGCAAAGCGACAAATCGCAGCACATTATTTCAACACCATTCGACGTTAATACGACGCTGCATTGCTTTGGCTGAGTGAGTGTCTTTCCATTTTAGGCGCCATTTTTGCACGTACGTCAAATGCAATTGTCGGACAGACACACTTAGTTGGATAAATGGTTTAGTTAGATGGACAGCTGATAAGCATTTGAACTATGCAGACAGCTCTACGCAGCTTAAATGTTAAACGTGACGTGCGCGCTATTTCGTATTGCTGACGTTCAATAGTCGTATGATATTTCGACTGTCGTCATTTGCTTGCTTGCTTGCTTGCTTGCTTGCTTGGGCCATGTCCTTGCCCACTACCCACTACAGCCAAACAAACCAACCAACCAACCAACCCACCCACCCAGCCACCCACCACTCATACATACATTGAACCAAACCACCACTACGTACTGTCGCAGTACAGACATAGCACAGCAGTTCCGTAGACATTTCTAGCTGCTCATGTCGGAAGTGTTGCCAATTAGCGTAAAAAATGTTGCTTGCTACATTTCTTCGGCTTTGGCTAATTTCTTTTGCTTTCATTTTTTATTTTTCATTTTTTCATTATAAGCAACCCTCAGCAGCTCACGCGCACGGCGACCTTTCATACACATTTAAGACAGTGGAACGAATTGTAGCAGCAACGGAAGCAGTGTCACCTTAAGATCAGCACAGCATGTCCACTCCTCACATATTTACACACTTTGGCAATATTTACATTTGCCTGGCAGCAATAAGCTTCAAGGAGTAATGCAATTGTTGCTGCTGCTATTTATTTTTAATTAATTCCTTTCGAAATTAAACATACGCCTGCACATGGCCTGCGGTCAGTACAATGCAAATGGACTCGTTCTCATGCAGCTAACGCCCACACTCCACACACTTAAATGGCGGCTCAACACCACGTGACCTCTGGCGTTGCCTCATTTCGAAGACAAACGCAAAGTTCCACTTAAAAAATAATAATAAAAAAATAAAATAAAATTTTGCTAGAAGAATACTAAGTATTCGCAGCACATTTCACATTTTCAAGTGAACGCTTTTCATTCCGGTTTTTTAGGTCACTTTATTGATTTCTGTTGGTTGGTTGGTTTGTTTGTTGTTTTTTTTTTTTTTTTTTGAATATTTCATTTTCGTTTTACTAAAAACTTTTGTCAAGTATTTTTAGTGCACACTTCAGTATGACTGACGATCGATATACGCTTGGCCTTTTAGGCGGCGATGTGCTGTGTAGGAGACAAGATGTTTGCTTGTGGGCTATGAGTGCGTTCAGCGTTAGGTAGGCACATTAAATTCTAATCAACATCATAAAAGTTTCATTTGTGTAAACAAGCCAGCGGGCTGTTCAAGCAGAAAAAAAAAAATATACAAAAAAGAAGAAGAAGAAGACGAAGAAAAACAAAAGAAACTTGTATGAAGTGGCAACACATTTCGTCCTGACAGTTCAAGGCTTCAATTAATGGCATTATTTCTTGTCATTTTTTTGAAGTTTTTATGCGATTTATGCAAATTTTTTCGAGAAATTAATCATTTGTCTTTAGCGTCACGAAAAGTGTAAGCGTCACGTTTGAGTGGCATGAAAAGTAAAAATAGCACAAAAAGTAAAAGAATTATAAAAAGTATCACAAAAATAATAAATGCGACACAAGAAATGTAAGTAAAGGCGTCGCAAACAATGAAAGCAACTTGTAAAGCATTGTAAAAAAAATAGGCCTGACAAGCATTGTGAAGCATTATCAAGTAAAACTGTAAACATCACCAAATAGCGTGAAGTGAGCTGAGTGAGCTGTTACGAAAAAGTGAGAGTATTGCTAAAGCGTCACAAAAATTGAAAGCTTTTTAAGAAAATTAAATTAATTTGTTGTCTCAAAAATGTAAAGAAACTGTTTAATAACAGTAAGCTGCGCTGTTAACTGCTACGCCAAACTGTTATTTACAGCATGCAAAGCATTGAACTGCTTTGACATGAATGTAGTCAATGTATAAAGCTGTAAATGTGCAAAAATTTTATTGCTTTTTCGCATATAAAAGAAAAAAAAAAGGAGAGCTTAAGAAATTAAACGCACAGTTTGGAAGATATTACAGTGGAGCAACAGCATATCGCTCTTAATATTTTTTAGACAGGTAGAAATAATGCTCGGAGATGCCCCAAAGTTACCACCATTATGGTCAGAAGTGATAGAGAAGTCGATATAGTCATGTCCTTCTATCCGTCCTTATGAACGAAACGTTCTCGCAAACGATAATAGATAGAGACTTCGTTTTTTTTTTTGCATTCGATTAGAACTTCGCTAAAATTTGACGGATCTATTTTGAAATTTTACCCTCCCACACTTTCCCATTAAGGGTAACAATTACTTCGGCACAAAAAAAACTAAATTAAAAATCCAAAAACCTCCAAACTATGTTATTTCCGTCCTCCCTTTTCTTTGCATAAATAAAAAAAGCGATTTATAAGGCATTTATACGTGCAGTGAGAAGTGGAAGAAGCAAAATACCTTTTATTAATACAATTTTTTTTTTATTAATTTCCTAGCTTTTTGTTTTACACTGCTTTGTCAAAGGCTAAGCAAACATTTAACAGGTACAGAGTCTCTAACAGTCGGTTATGACTGACTGCTATTTTTCGACTGTTATCTGTTACTGTTATCTGCTGCGCTGCAGATATGTAGAGATCTCGTGTCAGCTGATGATCGCTGTTAACTGATGACCAGTTGATGATCAGCTGATGAACAGCTGCGCATAACTGTACATCAGAGAACTAAAAGCACTTAATTATAAATTTTTAAATGTAAGCAAAATCTATTTAAGCACATTTCAAGAAATGTTCTCTTTTTTATATTATCCTGCCTACAAGTACTGCCGAACAAGCTTTTAACTCTGCCAAATTGTTTCGAATTCAAATTCTTTTGAATTTCATTTCAACATAAAAGTTTCAATGCAACTACATAAGCCATTAAAGTTGCTATCATATTTCAAAATCTCAATTAGAAAACTTGAGCATTGTGCAACTTTGTGGCAACAATTAGCTGCACAGAAATAGCATACAACTTGATTTTATGAATGAGTTTGCGTTTAAAAATATTTTGTTGAAATATTTTAATTAAATTAAATTTAATTCTATGATCTGTCAATTGCAACAAATTGTGGCTAATTGAATTAAGTGTTCGTGCTTATAGTTAATATGCATATAAGCCAGTTTAAAAATAAGCACACAGCTAAGTCCTTCATGCAATATAAAATATAAAATTCCAATTGAACTATGTTTGCTGGCATGCATGCAAGTATTTTTTTTTTTTGTTTTTTTTTTTTTGTATAAAATCCTTTACAACGAAATAAATGAAATAACTTGTTGTTAAGCTTTTGATGATGTTCTGTGCTGGACGTTGATTTCGGTTGTCCATGGATACCAATTAAAAGTTGCAGCCGCAATAAAATCCTTCACTTACAAATTCACACAGTTGAAAGGATTTAAATAAACCGCTGGGAATGTGTAGACAGATTTTGCTTTAATAATATTGCGTAGGTTGTCTGTTAAACTTTAAAGTGATATTAAATTCATTTAAATTAATTTAGCTAACGTTTGTGTGTGTGTATGTGTGTGTGTGTGTGTGTGTGTGTGTTAGTGCTGCTCACTTCCGACATACATACATGCATATGAAATAAAGTGGGCGCGCCAGTAAATAGTCTACACACACATACATATTCATAAATATTGCCATTCATGCTGCCTATCTAGCTGTGTGTTCGTCCTTTTGTGCGCTAGCTACTTCATTATATAAAATATATGTATATAGCAGCAGCATTTCATTGCTAGATAAACGTTGTGTTTTATTATGCAGCAAATACCCCAGAGCACATTTAAGCGCTTTAAGTGGCTGCCATTAAACAACTAAGCATTCTGTTTTCTATTTCATGTCCTGCCATGGCGCTGCAGCAAATAATTGTAAACATTTGTTTATGCACGTCTAGAGCACATCACATCATTGCCACTTCATCAATGAGTGACATTTAATATTACTGAAATGCATTTATATTTTCTCTTCCGAGTAACCGAGCCTCCGACCGGGTAGCATTTTCAATGTAATTTCCGTTTGGCTGCAATACTAATACATATATACAGGCAGGCAGCCATGCTGTCTGTCTGTCTGTCTGTCTGTCAAGCTGTCTACTTGCTGTCGCTTGAAAATATTTTTATTACTCGTACTTCACATTTTGTCGTTAAAAATTCTTTTACATATATATATGGCAGGCAGTATAGTCGGAAAAGTTTGAATCCTGCTGCTGTTGGGAAAAATATAAAGCGTTGAAAAATTTAGTAACTGTGACGGGTCCTCAGATCCTCAACAGGCTAACTGCTGACAACTTGAATATATCTCTAAAAATTTATGTCAATTTATGATCAGAAAAAATGGTTCAAATTAGTGTGAAGTTTCGTTAGAATAGAATGATGTGAAAAATGTCAAAGAGTCCTTCCAAATTTTAAAATTTTTTTTCACTACTTTCTTGTTAGGATTCGCTTAACAAATGGTTTGCTCCCATAGAAACAAAAATTATTTCAAAACTTCGACCTTTTAGTAGTTTTTAGAACAAACAAGCCGAGGCGAATCTTGAATGGAGCCAAGACACATCTTAAATGGAGCCTAGACTCATCTAGTCTAGGCGCCATTAAAGAAGTAAAATTCAGTACTTGCTGAGGTTAAATTTTTTAAATGAAAACAATGCAGTTCGTGCCGAGTGAAGTTTACCACTACGAGTCTAGGAGTACTTGTATAGCCATCCAGACGCTTTTTGTCTCTTTCACACTTACGAGTCAAATTAAATATAAAACAAGAGCAGCTTATTAGTAGGGATTAAGCTGTTGTTTAGGAAAACTCATAAAAAAAAAAAAAAAAAACCTGCAAACACGGAATTTGAAGAAGTTTGTCCAAGCATAATAAATCCTTTCATTTGCATATGCCTTTATTATGCTAAAAAAAAAAAAAAACCTTTCAGACCACCCATATATGTGTTGTATTTCGCTGTTGCTACATTTTACAATATTAGTTTCTGTTTTTTTTTTCTTCTATTTTTTTTTTTGGAACAGCCTGCTTAAATTTCCATGCAGCTTATTTAAGCATGATGCTTCCTTCATGTACTTATTAATACTATGTACTGAATGGATTGTGTGTGTGCAGGACATACTCTGTGTACATTTACGTGATTAATAATGATGAAGCGAGATTTGGCACGCACACCACAGCAGTATAAACAGCAGCACACAGATACATAAACAGAGACATATATAGAAAAATATATAGCATATAAGTAGCTTATACAAAGGATATAAGCAATGCACAGTGCTACTTATTAAGTATGAATAAAGACGCAGAGTGCGTACAAAAAGTCATTAAATATATATAGAAATTTTATTGCTAATATTGGTAAAAAGTTTTATTCAGCTTGCAGGCAGGCGCCCGAGCAGGGATCATTGTCAAAGACTAACTAAAACAACTTAAACAGATACAAGCAACTTGCAGAATACATTCTTAAGTAATACAAGAATCTCTGAAGAATATTTTAGTCGCCAAAAGTGGCGACTCTACTCGAATTTAATACAGTAAAAATAAATATATTTCATAACTTTTGGCTCGCATTCTGTACAGACATATATCATTCATGTACAGTTAGACTGTGTGTGTGTGTGTGTGTGTGTATTGTGGTTTTGTCACTGTATTGATTTCAATTATTTAATACTCGAAGCCAAATGTTAATGCTAGCAGCTGCAAATAGTTAAAATGTACGCTTGGACAAACAATTATCCTTGAAATGTTAATGTGAAATGCGTACACAGCTGTATGGCCATGGAAGCAAGGAGTGTTGCTTATTGCAAGGGTTAGGATAGCAGGTCATGCAGCGAAAGTACATTCACTTTAGAACGAATTGACGCAGGAACGCACGCACGCACGCACGCACGCATGCATGCACGCTCGTACTTGAAGCTAGACGAGCAGCTAACGATGAAAATGCTTTCGCACACACACACACACACATATGTACACTTGAGGAATCTAAATCTGCAGCACCCACTCGTCCTCGTGCTGTTATATCTCTTTTCTCGCTCAAGCGCTCTCGCTCTTACTCAAACTTTCTATACGCATCTCTCACTCACCCTCACACTCCTCTCTCTCTCTCTCTCTCTCATACACTCCTTGGCTGTGCCTTTTGTGCGCTTTGCCGCTCTATGACCGCAATCACCCTTGGCGCCAAGCGACAGGACGACGATGTGCCAAATATCGGCACACTTTGAGGCGCTTCAAACATATACACACACATATACAGAGTTGGAGAGCGCAGCATAAAGGCGACTGTAGCTTCCTGTTTTGCTTTCAAACAAACACACACACACACACAGACAGACAGACAGACAGATATACAGACAGACAAACAGCCAAATAAATATACTTAAACGCCGCCACACACACACACACACATACACAAACAAGACATTGAACATTAAAAAATGCCAAATAAAAAAAAAATTACAAAAATTACGGAAATCACAGGAATTTCTATGCTTATAAGTATGCTTTATATATATATGTGTGTGGGTGTGTTTCTGTATATGTGTATGTATGACGCCACAGCATGCGCCTGACGGCAGCAAATTGTCAGCCAAGCATTCCACTTGGCATGAGCACGTTTCATTAAAAAAATACAAAAAAAAAAAACAACAACAAAATAATTTCACTTTTCAAAGAAATAATTTTTCATTTAATTTGCTGTTTAAATGCTTTCTCTTTCGCACTCTCTCTCTCTCTCTCTTTCTCTCTAGCTAACTCCTTTAAACTTGCCGCTCGCACATTGTTACATTGTACCGTTAATTGGCAAATGTGTTTAATGTATTCCCGCTCATTAAAAATAAAATGCTGCACACACACACACACACACAGAGACATATTTCAAGAAGAAAAATATAAAGAGCGCAAGTACCGTTATTAAACAAACTAAACAATAAGCATTTACTCGCCAATCAGAAATATTTAACACTTATATAATATTTTGTTGCATACTTTTAGTTGCGCTGCTCCGCTGCTAAGCACAAGTGTGTACGTCGATTTGACTTTGATTTACATATATAAAAAAAATAGTAAAAAAAAAAAAAAGAAACAACAAACTATTACACGCACACGTTACACGTTATTATTTAAAAAAAAAAACAACAACAAAAAATAACTGATGCTACTTGCAAGATAGCGCATTACTTGTATTAATTGCTCGGTAATAATTTATTTGCACATAGTATTACTTTATCCAGGTTAACACACTTTTCCACACTGTGCTGTGCTGCGCTGTGCTTATTTTTTTGCTGCTGCTGCTGCTGCTGCTTCTTCTTCTTGTTATAGGATGTCTTATGTCCTTCTTAGTTTTTTTTTTTTTTTTTTTTTGTGTTCGCTCTGTCACTTTCTTTTTTTCGTAATTTCTTAATACGTGCAATCTCTTTCCTTCTTTCGCTCGCTGCCTAAAAATTTGTATAGCTCTCTTTTAGACACACACTAACTCCAGATGAAAAAAAAAAAACGCTTTCCGCGTTTCCGTTTACGTTCGCTGCACGTTGAGCACACAAACTGACTGCGAGCGGTCGCTCAATTGTGCTGTCGACGAGCTGACTTGGCTACACGGACTAACGGATTGCAAAAGTTCACCCAGAAAAATTTTTGTCACTTGAATGTTCTACTCAGCAGTTCTACTTTGCTGCTGTTTTCCATTTCTCTCGCTTTCCTCGCTTTGCCCATGTGGATGCTTTTAGTAGTTAACTAGCATGTAGCAGCTTTTTAGGCGCTTTTAAAGCGCAATTGTCGCACAGCATGGCGCAGTGTACGCAGCGTAGAAAAAGGTTCGAGTATTTGATGGAAATGTTTTACTATTAAATTTGGTGAATTCCCTGTAAATGGTTCACAATTGGTTTCGAAATGGCTTTAAATTCCAAGTTTTTTAGGAGTTTACAAATCTAAAACAACAACTGAAGCAACTGAATGAGCTCAAAATGAAGCAAAAAAATATTAGAGAATTCTCTGTATCCATTGTTTAATTGGTGCAAATGTATGTCTCTGGTAAATAGAAGATTCAATAAAAACTAAGCAGTACCATGACACACATATAATAAAAAAAAAAGCGACTGTCGACTTATGTCAGAAACTATTTGATTTTAAATAAATAAAAAATAAAATAAGAAAAGTTGGACCCAAGAGTGTCGCACCACAGTGCACAATATTCAACACATCAAGCTAGCCTGCTGCTAGCACACAAGCTTTAACGGTTTTTGCAAAAGCTTTCCAGAACAGCTGTGTGGAAGTAGAATACATATGGTGCTGCGACTGCTTCTATCTCTAACCACTCCAAGCACTCATGAGTACTCTTGCTACTTGGTCCATTCCTATGCTTCTTGGGCACTGATTGCTCACTTTGCGTCGTGGCGCGCATGTTCCAAAATCCGGACACAAAACGTCAGCAAGTGGTGTTTGCGGCACAGAGCAACAGAAAGGCAGACAGACGGACAGATGGACGGACATACACGTAACATAAAAGTGTGATGGCGGAAATGCAGCAACAGCAGCGCCTACATATGCGTCTACAGAGGAATGCCTATTTTGCGCCTAAAAAGCTAAAAAAGCACAAACATACACACACACACAGACACACACACGCTCAACTATAAAAACGAGCGCATTGAGGTAATAATAAAATGGCGAAGTTGAATGACATTACAATAGCTATTAGCAGAGGTCATGCGGCATATGTACGGCAATACGAATATATATAGAGGGGGTTGAGGCAGTGATTTGTATAATGCTTGCGACCATACTCACTTCAAGTGACGATCTCGATGCCAGACAGCCAATTGCAATTGCTGTTCACGCTCCCGCTCCCGCTCTAGTTGCTGCTCTTGCTCCACGACTATATCAAGCATATCGGCAATATCGAAGCGAAAGCGATGATCGAAAAACGGACGACTTGAGTGACGATGCACGGCAGTGCGTTGAAAGCCATGTTCCTCCAAATCCTTTTCGGTAGTGGCAGTGGCAGCAGCACGCTTGCTGCCAACAGCACGTTTCAATGCCACCTTAACGTAGGCATTAATAGCTGTCGAACCGTTCGAACGTTGTAGCTCACGACAACGTATAACTGTAAAACATGAATGAAAAAAAAATACATTTGGTGATGATGGTGGTGAACACATTTGAGCTGGGTTGGTAAATATTTTTTTGCGAAAGGCAACCAAAAAAGACACCAACCAACCCAGTCAGTCTATGCTGTTTAATTTGAACAGCAACAACAACAACACAACACAAAACTGGAACTCACCGTGTACATTTAAAAATTGCTGCTGATCGATATAAATCGCCACATCCAAACTGCCTTTGACGCCATCCTTGGCAATAATGCTCGAAGCAGAACCGTCACCACTGGCACAAGTGACTGTTGAGCTAGTCGAAGCTGCATCACGCACGCTGCTGCCCGCCGATGTGCTTGAGACAGTTGATGTTGTAGAAGCGACCGAACCGCGTTTCAGTGCATCGCTATAGAAATTCTCATCATCGACATCATCGTCTGCATCCAAGTCATCGCTAGTGCTCGAAGAGAAGCTCAGACAGCGTCGTATGCTTGGCAGCTGCTCGCATGCCGCAGGCGTTGTGACACTATTCGTGCTTGATTTTAGCTCCTCTCTGCTACTACTACTACTGGCTGCCTCCTCGACTGGACTCGAAGTGCAGCGACGTTTTTTGGCTTGCAACACGCCAGCCGCCACTGTCGTTGCCGTTGTTGCGCGCGGATTTTTACGCCGCACAACGCGTTGACGCTTCAAATGCGTCGGCGTACGCACCTCCATCTCATGTATGCTAGTCTCCGCTTCGACAATGACATCCGGCGTTTTTATTGTGGTTCTCGCCGCAGCAACGCTGCTGCCACCCGGTGTTCTGATCACCTCTTTGCGTGCACTTTCTATGATTGCATCCAGCATACGATCGAGCGTTGTATCACCCATGCGTGTCGATGAGCGTTGCAATTCCTCGGTGGCTGCATTACGCGTGAAGTGTTGCATGCCGAGCGGTGTATCAACTACAGCATTGCAACGTTGCTCACGCAGTCTGCGATTCGGCGTGCGTGCAGCATTGAGCGCTATGCTATCGCCTGAGGCGGCGCGTCGCTGTGGACTCTTGCCATTGCTTAGATCCTGTAAGGCTAGCAATGATGAATTGCCAAATGATGTATTGAGAAAGTGCACACCGAAGTTTTCCTTATTGTTCTCATCATTGCCGGTAAAGGAGTGCCGGCCAGCGCCACCAACGGCAACACCACCGACCGATACACGGCGTCGCTCGTCACCGTTGACGCTGCGCTCGAGTCTGGTGTCGATGGAATGGCGATGCAAACGGCGTTCAAGATTATGTGTATTCATGGTGGGCATTGTTCGCGGTTGCGCGTATTTCGTGCAAAGTGTTTTTCGGGATAATATTAACTGCAATTGGCAGGATTCGTTGTACTGGAGTATGCTATGTAGTTGTTTCAGTTGTTCTTGTTGTTGGCGTCGATAGCTCCACTTGAGCATTGCCTATATGAAGCAGTTGTGGTGATAGCTGGGAAAAGAGAGAGTATAGAAATTAATAAACAAACCAAATAAAAATACAAAAAATTAAAAGACTTTGTTTGAGAAAAATTTTAAATATAATTCCTCAGTCTTTAAAGAGCAACAACGGTTTGAGTCTTCAGTTACTGTGTATAGCGTTTACTGTTAGATTGAATGGTTTTTTTCTTTGGAATACTGGTTTTCAAATTATATGTTAAAATGTTTTTTCCGATTTATATCGTCCGTTCGCGTTTATCGGTTGGCTGTCATTAATCGATAACACAACTCATGACCACAACATGACCATATTAACAGTTATGTAAGAGACGGTATTTGGAACGTTCGATTTGAGAGAAATATTTATAACAATGAATTGCAGGAGCAGAGTCAGTTGTTTTAAGATTTAATGCACTTCAGCCTTATGTGAGCTTCATTTTATATAAGTAGAGCACGGACGGCCAAGACAGCTGCTATAGGTTTATTATAATAACTCAAAAATATCAAATATAAACTCATTCCTCATTGAAGATTTGAATACGCTTTGTTATACATTCATTTGCTCCAATTTAAGTTGCTATCTCAACTAGAAAATCGCACTAATGAGATTTTCAATAGTCCTTGCCAGCTGCGCCTTTTTTCAGTCGCTCTCTTCTAGCTGCTGCTGCTGCTGCTGCTGCTGCTGCTTTCTTATTGTCACACCATTATCAGCTACATTAACAACGGCTTCGCCTATAGACGCCAACGCCTTTTGTCATTTTTACCTTTGAGGACATCCTCGTTTGAGATTGTTCTGTGCTGAACAATGGCAGGCGGCATTTGGTGAAAATAATATTCAACTACAACAAAAAAAAAAATCGAGCGAAAGAAAGAAATGTCAAAGTAGTGGAAATCCGAGTGCATGCGGAACTGACTTTGAAAATCGCTACACTACACATTGAACTAGTTTAAAGGATCCGACATGCAAGTAGGGTGCAACAAAAAAGAAAGGTTTTCATGATAGATTTTTTTATAATAGATCGATTCACACAGCATAAGATAATAGATTAAGCAAAAGATTGGCTAAGAAGCGAAAAACAGCTGTTCGAAGGAAAATTGGAGTTGGAGATAGTTCATGACACTCTTCGATGGGTCTCATTTGAAGAACTTTGAATAAGATCGCTCCACAAACCATGCCAATTGAAAGAACTCCGAATATGGTTCCGTATATGATTCCAATAATAAATAAAATCTTCACATTGGAGAATTTTTTAAATGAGATATTTTTGAGAGGTGAAGATAGTTCATGGCACTCTTCGATGGGTCTCATTTGAAGAACTTTGAATAAGATCGCTCCACAAACCATGCCAATTGAAAGTACTCTGTATGTGGTTTCAATAATAAATGTGTCCAGCACTTTAAACCTAAACCCACCGAAAATCTTCATATTGGAGCATCTTTTAAATTAGATATTTTTAAGAACTTCTACTTCAAATCCGCTCTAGTTTCAACAGTTCTGGTTGCTAGGCGAAAAACTGAGACTTTAAGACTGGTTTTTTTTTTTATTTATTTACTCTTCGCTTCGGCGCTTCTCCACTTACGGCACGAAGAAGAAGTATTTAATAAACGGTTTCACTTTTCATTTCGCTGCTGCGCTCATTTGTGCAAAATTTTATGTTTTGTTTGCCGCAAATAAATCGAGTTTGCTTGCAAATATTTTTTTTTATTTATTTTCTAATAATTTATGTAAACGCAAAGGACCAACTCGAGCAGCGTACAGCTGTGGATTGTGCTACTATGCAACAATGAAGAATAAATAAAAGACAAAAAGGACATGCTTGAGCTCGGGCTCGTCGTTTGTCAGTTTGGCAAAATTCAATGCTGCTGTTACCTAGTAGCTGAATTGTTATAATTTTGCGCAAGGATCAGCAAAATCGCAAAAAACTCGTTCTGCTTGCTGTCTTATCCTTTTTTTATTTTCGGTGTTCGGCGGTGTTCTGCTCTTTTATGTACAAGCATGCACATATATATATGTAGGTTCTCAGCAGGAACAAAAGCACGTTGCACGAATACAGGTTTCACTGTATGGCAAACTCAGCTGCCTGCCTGTCTGCCTGCCTGACTGCCTTTGCCTGAGCGTATCCTTAAAATTAGCGCACATTTAATGCATGTAAAATTAGTTCTTCGACGGCTAAATAATTATATTTATGCTAATTTTTTTCTTCTGCTTCTTGCTTTTCTCTGTTTTATTTTGTCTTTTTATTTTTTTTTTTTTTTTTTGCAAAAAATCACAAAGCATTAAATTTTAACTCCTTAAAAAAAAAAAAAAGCCGCAAAGCCTGCCTATTGCACATAAATAAATGCGGAACTGGTTGCATGAATTCCTTTTGCTTCCTTGCTTGCTTGCTTCCTTGCTTGCTTGCTTCCTTGCTTGCGTCTTTCGATGTTTTATTGTATTTTAAATGCCATATGCACTTTTAATTACTTCAAGTACATATAGAAAGGCTACTGTAGAACTCGAGTACTTGTTAGAAAGAGACAACAGCAATTGAGTGCATGCAAGTTGAAGCGAGCGCACTATACGCCAAAGCTATATGTGTTTATTAAGTGCCATTAAGCATTGCCTTGGCATTGTTCAAGTGCAAAGTTCACAGAACACAACAGAGGAAGTTTGGACAGACGACTTACTTACTTACTGGACTGGACTGAACTGAACTGGCTTGGATTGGATTGTTCCCTTATGGGACACCACAATTGAAATTCGTTCGTTTTTCTCCCTTGCAGACAAAGCATCTTTTCTTTATATTATATTTCGCTTTTATTCTTTTTGTAAACGAATGCAAATTTGGCTTTTTGGTGCCACTCAGCGCATTCTTAGTTTTATTTTTAATAAACAAAAAATTTCTTTGATTTATTGTGCTTTTATGTAAATTTTCAACTAGGAATTATAATGGATTATAAGTGGTAAACGGAAAGACAGTTGGAAAATCAAATATTAGAAGTCTATAAACCGAATTTGAGTGCTATAAACTGAAAACAGACTAAAGTATTACTTCAAGCATATAGTGTGAGGTCCGTCCTTCATGCAACTTTAAGGCATTATAAACTTCTAGCTACTAGATTTGAAGCCAAGCTGCTTTTTCTTTTTTTTCTATTTCAATTTACGAAATTTTAAATTTCTCTCCAAAAAACGCAGCTTATACAATACAAGGATTAACATATCCTTGTGTATATCTTACTTAACATTCTAATACAAAACGGAACTGTGAAAAATCCGCAAAAAACTAAATAAAGCCAGACCACATGAGGTGGCATACAATAATAAAGCTAATCTGCATTGGCTTGCATTATGAAAGAAAATTTTTAAGACTTCCCACAAACAGCTGACAGCAAAAGGATCAAAGCAAAGAAAATTGCAAACTCGCTGAAAGGACAGATGAATGTTTTCTAGGGTAGCATGGCATTCTTTGGTGAAGTTGTTTTTTCTGGGTGAACTATTTGCGGCCCAAATTTTCGAATCGCGGTGAAAATGAAAAACTCAAAAATAACAAAATAGGTTTTCATGTAATCCATAAACGTCACCCTAAGCTAAATGAAGTAAATGCCAAAAAAAAAAAAAAAAAAAATAAAGGAAAGCAAAATTCGTAATGATCCGCGCAATCGATCGTTCTGGCAAACCTTCTTCTAAGACAAACTCTATTCTATTGCGCAAAGCAAAGAAGGACTGACTGACTGAATGCCTTTGGCTTACGCCAAAGGTGTTTCCCTTGGATTAGTGTGCGACACACAGACACACAGAGGCAGTAAGGAGGGTTAGTTACCGTACAAAAAAAAAAAAAAACTAAGAAAAACCCAAGGATCAAGATAGACGTTTGGAAAAAAAAAACAACAGCAACAAATTAAATGAATTAAGGTTACCCCTTGTCTTTTTTTTCCCCCATTGATCTATTTTTTATACGAGGGCTGTGCAGCATTATAGATAAATTAAAATTAGAACTAGTTCGTGCGTGCGACTGAGTGTATATATGTGCATGTGCATGTGTGTGTGTGTTTGTGTTTCTGTGTGTAAGAATGTCTAGTAAACGCTATGAAATTGGTCGGACAACATTTTTCTGTGTCCCATGCCGTATTGGAAAGCCATGTCAAGTTTGGGCTGAGCAAATATTGCGCGAAGTTTGATCGATCGATGAAGCATTTGATTGGATGCTTATTTGTGCTTGGAGTGAAGAAGAAGGTTTATTAAGTTGAAACATACTAATTGTGAAACGCGTGGGAATTAGAAATTTTGGAAAATTTTGCCAGCTGGAACCTGTTCTATATAAGATTTCATCGTTGTTTAGTTCTGAACTAGTTCAATTGAACTAGTCGTATTTAAACGATGAACTTCATTTCACTTCGAAGGAGTCATATAACTACCAAGCTATAATGGACATTTTCTTATGCTAAACTCTTAATAACGACAAGTGAAGCAAATGTTTAGTCTTGAGAAGTGAACTAAAAGAACTAAACTAAACTAAGTGAACTAAAAGAACTAAATATTTGAGACTTCTGAACTAGTTTAAAGTTAGGAAGCGCAATAAGCTTATGATTAATATTTAAAATAAAGGCATGTTGAACTATGAAATTTGGAAATATCGAATACAGTTTTACATTTTTATATCCTTTTGTCCTTAAGTTAAAAGATTAAAGTTTGTTGTAGTTGGAGATGCTATAAAGTGTACAGTGTATTATCTTGAACAACAACAAAAGTCACCTCAATATAAACATGTGCGTCTTACTAAGCGTTTTAATTGTGTTGGCCCAACCTAGGCAACGTGAGTGGCCCAACCTATATACCATTAGTAGCACAACATATGTGATTAAATTTCTGTTTGAATGTGCTTGAATCTGTTAACAACTTCACCAATCTATGATAAAAAAAATAGTTGCAATATATATGAATAGTGGAAGAAGAAGAAGGAGAAAAAGGATTAGCATATTTTGTCTATGCTTGATTTGATACATTTATAATACAATGCAAATGAAGAGATAGCAATGACGATAAAGCGTTCGTATTGTGGTGGTCCAACCTGCACAATATGAGTGGCCCAACCTAAGTATCATTGAATAAAATATTTTTTTTTGATAGCAATGACAATAAAGCGTTCGAATTATGGTGGTCCAACCTGCACAACATGAGTGGCCCAACCTACATACCAGAGAATAAAATATTTTTTTTTTAAAGCAATGACGTTAAAGCGTTCAAATTATGGTGGCCCAACCTGCACAACATGAGTGGCCCAACCTACATACCATATATAAAATTTTTTTTTTTTTTAAATTAAGTATCCTATTGTTTTATATGTCGGATCGATGCAATACGCTGTACTATGTCCAACTTTAATACGATTTACTCACTAAAGTATATATGTACATACATATGTTGCTCAGTATTAATACTTAAAATTTTGATACACATTCCATCGCTCTAAATGCTTCAAATTTTAGTTTATTTATTTCAATTATTTCTTCTTCAATTAAAATTCTTTAATTTTCCCATTTTTTAGTGGAACACTCAAATTTTTACCTACAAATTGTTGGTATTTCATAAACAAATAATACTCTATTTTTTTTATTTACTTACCTAAAAACTCAGAACCAGCACAGTCATGCACATTTTTACACAACTTCGAATTAATAAATTAATTAATTAAAAACTTTTTTTTTTATCTATTCTCAGAATGACACAATTTATTCGAAAAAAAAAAAAGTTTTTACTAGAATAATTTTGCACAATTTTTTTTAGCTAAGCTAAAATCCAAAAAAAAAAAAAATTCGACGTCACTAAATACGTCCGTAGCGCACAAGCTCTGAAACAGATATGAGATGAGCAGTTAGTTGTGTTGTGTCGTCACGCATGCGACGGGCCATCGACAATCGAACGAGGCGCATGCGCACGAGTCAAATAAAGGTGGTGGAACTATGGTACCGTAACATGTTGGCAGATACTCTTTTCAAAAGAACAAAAGAGAGAGAGAGAGTGCATGAATTGCTCTTCTGAATTGGAAACAAACGCAGAACTAAGTGTGCCATGATTTACTGAGATTTTCTGATTTTCTGAGACTCTCTACCAAGATATACATATATGGCCTGCCATCTGTTGTTAATAATAAGTACATACTTTCAAATACAAGGTGCTTCAAATTCAAGTGTCACTTGTTTATAAATTTTAACCCTCAAAGCACGAAAATCATATTAAAACAATTTTATTTCTCGCATATTTTAGGCTATAACTCGAGTTAAAAACGTCCGATTGGCACGCATTAATAATTATTTGAAGAATAATGAAATCTTGAAGAAACGCCTTAAAAAATAATTTAGTTGTTATGGGCCTAGATTTTTTAAACTACCCACGAAAAACTCACCCCAAAGTGTGTGTAAAGTTATCAAATTTAAACGCTAGAGGTCTTACGAAAGAGCACAACTGCAATTGAAAGAGCACACACACGCACACGCGCTCTTATCTGGGCTTAAAACGTTGCTCTTCATAAATTACAGGTACGAGCTAGGTCCTGGCATAGCTATACAAAGCACAGATAGTAAACAGGAACAACAATACACAGATCAGATACTTTAGCCAGCCTCTCAGGTGTGTGCGTGTGCGTGTGTGTGCTCTCGTTGTTACAGATTGCAGTTGGGTTCATCAATAGGAGGGCATATACTCTTGTCTGAAGTATGAGAGCGAATATCGAAGCCCAGGTAGTATGTGATATGGTTCAACATTTGAGTACTATTAAGCAAAAAAAAAAAATGCTATGGCGAAAAAAGAGAAATAAACCACGTGTTTCAGAAAAAAAAAAAAAA
The DNA here is from genome assembly GCA_035044805.1 of Leucophenga maculata. Taxonomy (NCBI): domain Eukaryota; kingdom Metazoa; phylum Arthropoda; class Insecta; order Diptera; family Drosophilidae; genus Leucophenga; species Leucophenga maculata. The sequence goes on from JAWNNP010003230.1 coordinate 1,446,251, forward strand.
TCTATTTAATACCTTACACATGTGTATTAGTTTGTAATATATTTTGTGATATTTATTGAGCAAGAAGCATAGATCCCAAGCTCACATAATCCTTTGAATGTATCACAAATTCGGCTGCTTTATAAGCAGAAACTGAAATTTAATTTTTCCTTTTCGTGCAATACCCTTTAGTATCTCACTATAAAAAAGCGTATAAAATTGTCGTCTATGCCCAATTGTATAAGTTTCTTTGTCTCAGAATTGAACACCGAAATAACTTACAAATTATTTCACTTTTTTAAGTTGGACAGATAAAAATCCAAATAGCACATTCCGGTAGTGCTTCAAAAGGACCAGCTGCTACTGCACGCCGTGTGACGACTACTGTCCGTCTTGTTGCAAATATTTTACACATTATTATTGTTGTTTTTGTTGTTGTTATTGGTTTAGGCCTGCTGCTGCTGTTGCTGCTGTTGCTGCTACTGCAAGGTGTCACAGACAGTCAGACGGAAGGACATACAATATAGACCAGACTTACTGACTGCTTTACTTTGCTGTCCATTCGAACTGTTATTCTTTGCCTGGTAGCCTAATGTCCTTATAATATATATGTCCTCCTTTCACTGCATCTTTTCTGCATCACTTTCTTTCCGCTTGCTCTGCGGCAAATATTTGTCCAGATGCCAAAGTTAAATAAGAGCAGAGATCGCGTGTGCCTTTCATTAGTGCGTCGGCGTTTGTTCATTTGTGATTTTATTTTCTTTCTATTCAGCCGGACGATGTCCTGCCGGTGTTGTCATTTGTTCTTGCATAAATTTATGCGAGTTTTTATGTGACGTGTGTCAAATATTTTATTCGATTACTTTTCAATCGTTTACAAATGAAAAACCAGAAAAATTTACTAGCTCTATTTCTTAAAGGATATTTCAAAGGATATTTATTTTAAATTTCTTTACAATTTTTTTACAGCTTGAGTTCGTAGTACTTGTGTAGCATAAAATTGTGTACTTACGCGTTTATTAAATTGTTGGCATGAGCTGACGTTGTACGGGGATGCGTTATTGAGCAATTTTTATAGAATGTCCTTTAAACTTTTCTATTGAAAATGGAACGAAAATACTCAGCTGCTTTTTTTAATTTTATTTTAATTTTTTTTTTTTTTTTTTTTGAGTATTTGGCTACAACTTCATAAGTCCAATTCGGACCACCAGAAGGGATAGACCCTATAAAAATCAGTCTCACCTACTGGATCTTTGTAAGAATAACTTTTCACTAATCGCTTTCACTAACGACTTATCGACATATGCTCAGATTCAATTAATTAATTATTGAAGAAATGATTGGATTTGGAGAAGTTCAAAGGTAATTTCATGAAATTTGGAGAAGCTAAAAATTCTTAAATTCCTAAAATCCATAATGTTACTAATTGTACTCTATCGCTTGGCTTAGTTCGGGATCCTTCTGGACAATACTGGAACAATTATACAGCAAGATTTTCAAAAAGGACAATTATGTCTCATATTTTCCCATTTTATGACCCACTTGAGCTTACAGAACACTGGAATGGACAGTGCTAAAATTTTTCTCCAAACGGCTTTCATGTTTTTGAGGCTATTGAAGGTAAGGAAATAGATCGCTCATGGTACGTAGTACTAGAAATCTTGTCTGGCAATGAAAACTCCTTTAAGATGTCTGTCACTTCGCACTAGTCATGCCGTTCTGGAATTCGGCAAGTTAAGCAATATAATTCTACCAATGCAACCAAACAGCGTGAACCCCAGGCTGCTCACCAATCATTATCGACTAAGTTAGCCTCTTAAAAAATGTGTCAAAGCCTTCTTCTCCGGATGTGTTGATTCTGTCTAGAAGAAGATGTAACAGCAAACATTTACTGTGTGACTGCTCGAGTGAAGCAGCTCAAAAGCAACTTAAGCTTCGACTAGAAACCTTCTCAGACAGACATGTTCCTAGCTAGAATAATCTAATCATATCTCCACGTTTTACTTCTCTCAATAGTAGTTCTATGGTGAAATATTATTGGCTGTTGGTGTCGAATATTTGTTGTTCCCACTTGCCTGTCATGTAACTTGAGCCCAGACATTGTGGTACTTCTTTGAATCGTGAATATATTTCTGTAGTTCTTGTTAACCCTTCCCGATGCAATTCTCTAAGCTGAATACATTTTGAAATTTTTTACGAACTCAGTAGGCCTTGCTGAAAATATTTTTTTTATGTCGAGTCAAACAAAAAAGTAGGCTTTTTTAAAAAAGTCACAAAATTTCATTAAACGAGCAATTTCACAATCTAAACTTGAAACAAAAAAAAATCCTTAAAAATGACGCCAACTCGCTTATATATTCGGTATAGTGAAGTCCTTTGAAGGTTTGATTTTTGGTACTGATTCCCTTTTTTTTGCGTTTTATTGCAGCGTTTTCTTAGCAGTTTGGCGCTTTGTGCTGAGTTTTTTTGATTTACCGAAGGACTGCAAGATGATTTATGACATTCTAGTCAGTCGTAAACAAAAAAGGCTCGAAAACCAGCAGGCCCTCACTTATATACAGCGTTATACACCAGTTGTGCTCTTCAGACGTCCATATATAGGTTTGACTGTACGCAAGAATCTGGTGCTGGATCTTGATGAGACCCTCATACACGCCATATCTCGAAAAAATAATAGTAAAGCATCTATGTTCTGTGATTTCACTTTCTCGCTCGATACGGGCAGCAACAACTACTACGTCTTCAAGCGACCCCATGTGGACTATTTCTTGGATACGGTTGCTATTTGGTTCAACTTGGCTATATTGACTGCATCGAAAGAACGTTACGCCAATAAAATATTGGATTGGCTGGACAATGGGCGTAATATACTGACAACTAGATACTACAGACACAACTGTTTCGACGAGTTTGGCAATTGTGGAAAATTCCTGAGCGCTATAACAGCGGATATGGCCAACACGATTCTTGTGGATGACTCAGTACGAAATTGTTGTATAAACAGCCGGAATTCGATCTGGATCAAACCATTTCACTGCGATGAAGAAGATGAGGCCTTGTTGGAATTGTTACCAGTTTTGAGAAGGTTAAGCATGTGCGATGATGTGCGTAATTTTCTTTGAAGTTATATTTGCAATAAATTCGCATATTTATGCATGAAAATTTTTGATTGATTACATTGAGAAGCTATGAGGTGAGGGTAGAGATGAGGTGCAAGTTCATGAAAGTTCATGAAGTTTTTAAAAGTTTGCTTAGATTTAAAATTTTTTTTAATAGAAGTCCGCAGAGATGCTTTTTCATGGTCTTAACAGATTAGGAGTTTCCTAACGATTCAGGAAACACCAAGACACAAGCTTGAATGGTTTACAAGTACTTCTTTGTACTGTTCAAGAAGTAAAGAAATTCATCAAAGTGTTCGCGAGGTATACAATGAAGCAGCAGAGAAATAACTGAGAATAGCGAAATAACTGAGAATACAGCTAAAACGCCTATAATACACTAGTGGAATGGCCACTCTTCCGTCAATGGAGGAGATGATAAAAGAAGATGGAAAGAGTTCATCGCAAAAAGTCGCGAGAAGAGATTCCCGCTACGGTTGATGTGTTAACCGAGCAATTGCCAAACTGGAGAGTAGTCCGGCATCCGGATTTGTTCTTCAAAGTTTTCGAAGCGAAATCTGCTGTCCGACAGTAGAGCTGTGATGAGAAGTTACATCAAATGATTTCTCCCTCAGAATTATACTTGCATAATTCAACGAAATACTCTTTCTAAATCGGATATACATAGATCTATCTTCAGTCACTCTCACACAATTAATACTTTTCCGGTTTATGGTTTGATGATCGCAATAAAATCATAAAATTATGACAAATCGGAAAAGTCTAAGCAAATTGCATCTAAATAAAGTCGATTAGTAACGCAAATCAAAAAAGTGAAATACAAAAGCAGCTACAGCGCACATTAAAAAGCAATTTTATGATGCATATATGACGAACTTGAAGTGGGAAAATTTTCCACAGCGGATCAAACGATCGAACGATCGATCGATGCATTGATTCTGGATGCGCGTTGCACGGCGGACAACCCTTGACTTATTTTATTAAAATATTATTTACAAATTGCATATTAAATTGCAAACAACTTCCGAAGGCGCAAGAAGCAGGCAGACATGCAAGGATGCAGATCTTAGCGTGCGATTCCGTGAGTCGTGAGAGTAAAACAGATCAAAGGGTTGCGCTTGAAAACCAAAAAAAAAAGGAAAGGAAAAGAAAAAATTGCAACAAATTTGCAAGCGCAGCAAATGCAAAATTAGGCAACTAATTAGAAAATATTTTTTAGTTTGACGCGCCTTGCTTTGCTTTTAATTTATGTAAAATTATTTTGATCTTGAGTTTCGGAATTTGTCCCTTTTATCGATTCTAACTGACGAAATTAGTTGCAGCTTTGCAAATTTTTCGCATGTAATCGAAAACGAAACAAATTGTCAACAAATTTGCATATGTTGCGCATTTAGCGAATGTCGATCGATCCGTCGATCGTTCGATCGAGTCACATTTAAGCTGAGAAAGGGTTCCCGGCATAGTTGAAATATTTGTTCTATCTGTGTGGTACATGTTTGGCAAATTGTTTTGACACTCATGCAAAATTATGCAAATTTTATTTTACTGTTTCTGTTTCTGTTTTTTTTTTTATATTAATTACAAATTAAACTCCTTAAGCCTTAAGCAACATTTTTCACTCGCTCTGTGGGAAGCCGAGGAAGCAGAGATTTCGAGAATTAATGATGATTTTGTGTTAATTCGCTTAAAATGAAATGTTTGTTGCAAATATTGATGAAAATATTTTGATTAATATGCAGCTTCAAAGGATTTGTAAGGATTTCGCAGAGTTTGAGTTGATCGGATTGCACGGCAATGTGCAGCTGGAAGTATCTTAAGTTTGAAAAATTCGCCAGCCAGGTTCAAACCATTGAAGACAGTTAGATAATGCCACCATTTTTTGGGTGAACGATGTGTTAAATCAATCTCAGCTTGAATCAATGCAAAGGATGTCTGCAAGAAAGCTTTCCTTTCTTCGCTCAAAATTTTTAGTCAAATGGTTCGAATTTAAATCAATTAAAACAAGTCCGTACGTCCGATAGTTTTTCTGTCTACCAGAGAGATAAATGTTCACCATTACATCATGGTGAAATTTTATCCTTTGGTAGAAACGGGAATAGATCCAATGATAGAATGCACTCGTTACTGAGATCGCGTACAGTAGAAACATTTACGAAAGCTATCAAAACCCCTTTTTTGTGGGGCTTGGTTTTTTAAAGCATTTTTTTTAGAGGACACAACACAACACAAGAATTGTGCAGAAAGGTAGGGTTGAGCATAATCCCGCTCAAGTAACTGTTTCATTTACTAGGAAGAATAAGTTCCCTAGGTTGAAATAAAATACACACGAAGGAACCTAGGCAATACTAGTATGCAAAAAGTTGACAGATAAACCGTGGGAGTCCAAACAGAATAAGATACTTAGGGGGTACAACATGGTGGTGAGCCCAATGCTACTAAATGGCTTGGTTGGATGGGTAAAAAAGGACAAACCAAGTGACAGTCATTAAGGAGTTCAGCATTATGCTAAGCTTAGCACCAAATGGGCAATGTGCACGTGATCCCACCATAGCATTACGGGCATTTCTAGATTTTATATACTTCATCTACAATTCAAAGCAAGATAAACTCAGAAATTGGTCAGCAACGTCTCTCAAATTGGACACAAGATGTAGCCGCCGATAGAGATATGACACCGGAACCACTAGTTTAGGATGACACTACTGTAGAGCCACCGGACTTACAAAGAGGTCGATTCAGTTATTAAAAAGCTAAGAAATAAAGCGGCAGGCTCTGATGGGCTGACAGCTGACAGCTTGTATGCAAGATATGGTCCGATGAACGCATACCCAATGACTGGTTCTGACTGTGTTCTCTGTCCTACCTTTATGAAAAAAGACCCCACTGTTTGCGGCAACTACTGCGAAATAAGTCTTCCTTCCATCTGATATAAGATTATGTCACGAGTATTATGTAATAGGCTAAAGCCATATACGGATTCACTGAGAGGACTATATCACTGTGACTTCACACCAAAAAGATCGACCAGTGACCAAATATTCACATTACGCCAAATCTTGGAAGAGACCTGTGAGTTTAATACAGAAACACACCACCTATTTGGCGACTATAAAGTCGCTTTCGACACGTCGATACGATCGAAGTTTTTCGACGCCCTGTCTGCACTAGGTATCCCGGCGAAGATTGTTCATCTGTGCATGACGACGCTATCACACACAAAGCATTGTCAGGGTGGGGAAAAACATCTCCGACCCCTTTGATACCAAAAGAGGTTTCAGACGGAGCGATGCGCTGTCGTGCGATTTTTTCAATCTGCTGATGGAATACATCGTACACCAATGCCCGTACTTACAGAATATGTCGGACTCGATCTTCCAATAGGAAGTAATGCTGCTCGCTTACGCCGATGACATCGATATCATCGACACGCAGGTACGGCAAGTCAGCAAGGCGTTCTCGGAGAAAACAGTCTTAGGTAATGGGTCTAGCGGTGAAAGTGGACAAGACGAAGTACTTGGTGTCTTTTCGCACGCCGACATCGCGTCTTGTACGTTCAGTGACGATGGAGAGTCATCTTCAATGTTGTAGAAATCTTCGTCGTTCTTGGATTCGAGATAACCAGCAACAACAACATCAGCCTGGAGATCAGGCGAAGAATTACGCTTGCAAACAGATGCTTTTTTGGCCCTCTCTTGAAAGACAAAAATCAAGATCTATAAGACGCTGATACTCCTGGTCCTATTGTATGGCGCAGAGGCATGGACCGTGATGGAGTCAGATAAAACAGTTGGAAGTCTTTGAGAGGAAGATTTTTCGCAGAATTTTCGGTCCAGATTAGGTACCATATGAACCGCGAGCTGTACGAGCTATTCGCCGAGGTTGACATAGTCCAGCGCATAAAATTCCAGCGGCTACTCTGGGTTGGGCTCCACATTCGAATGGAGAGCTCCAGCAAGCATGGTTTACATGTGGGCCCAAACTTGTTTGGAGGACGCCGAAATAGAGGTCGACCGGCCACGCGTTGGAATGACCAGGTATGGAGAGATCTCTCCGTACTTGCCATTCAAAACGTTTGACGCCAGCGCGCACAAGATTTTGGAAGCTGGTGCGCCTTCCTAAATGCGGCCATGAACGGAAGACGGTTGACGGTGGTATACTTCCGTAGACGGCTAATTAATTAAACAATTTTTGATTTACAATTAAATTAATTACTTAAACTATTAAAAGTTTATTGTTGCACCTAATTTTTGTTTGAGAGCTGTACCTTATTGTGGCCATATATAGTTAATTTTCACTGCTGGTTAAAAAAAAGTCGCCATAAAACTTTCAACTTCTTTCAATGTCTTAGATATCTTAAGAAATCGGCGCATTTAGGCAAGCTTCCAGAGTAGACATAGTTAGAATGGCTCACCTCACGAATACTCGTACACACTTAGGAGCATCCAATGTCCAATAACTGCTTTAGACGTATCTAAATTATAATCCTACACGAACTTGAACTTAAACAGTTTAAATTTATTTAATTTTATTTTGTAGAACACTTTTTATATATATCTCACTGACACCCACTGCTGCAAGCTGTCACAGCGCTGCACTAAAAATCCTTTCCAAAAAATATTTTGCGAGTGTTTCGCATTTTTTACAATTCATTGCATTTGAATGATAAAAAATTTGCTGCCAACAATAAAAAATTACATTCAATGAATAGCTCAAACAGAGTGAGAAACCCGCTGTGAAACGATCCGAGAATCAATTCGGTTAGCGATTCTGACAGTAGGCGTTCTGAACTGTTAAATGTCAGCGAGCGAGCGTACGGGACGGACGACCCTTTTGATGGCAGTGAAATGTTATTAACGTAGAATTAGATTAATTGAAATAGTTTCTCGTTTTTTTTATTTTTTGCTGTTGTTTTCAATTAGAGAAAGAATTAGATGGATAGACAGCTTTCGTGCCTCGTGACTTGCAAAACCCGAAAAATTATGTTTTTATTATAAATCATAGCCGGTAAAAAGTTCTATCAAAGATGACATTCGTGCAGCCACAATGACTCTCGAAAAAGCAAATTTCTATATTTCGGGCAATTTTATGTCGAAAAATGATTTCAGAACTGAGTATTTTTAATGGGAAAAATTTTGCATGCACTCGATATATGTATAGGAGGTAGCTCAGACTCAGCCTCAGCCTCAGCCTCAGCGACGGATGACGATGCTGTTGACAAATGCTTCGATTTTTTCGATTTTCATCATTTATCAAATGTCAAGAGCATCAAAGTGTTTTTCCTTTTTTTTTTTGTCTTTGGTTTTGAGAATTTTTACACATTGAATATCCTGCACGGGAATGCTGCGCCTGTCCGCATGTCTGCTCGACTGTCAATCAACATTTACCGTTGTCAGTCATTTTCAGTTGTTCTCATTGTTTTCTAAGTTCGGAGTTCATGTTTTAGGCAGACATCAACGAAAAGGTAACAGCTCACAGTGTCTCCCTCTCTCACTCGCTTGCTGCGTTACATGCTACTTGCCCTGCTTTCATAGACACTTTGGAACCTTTGTTCCTTTAGCTGATGTTGTTTTTTTTTTCTCCTTCGACTTGTTGTAAATGCAACACGGCACGAACATTATCCGATTGTCCGGATTATGGCGAAAAAGTTTTGCAATAATATTTGCACAAATGTGTGCCTGATACGGCGATACGTTCTCGAATTGTGTTTCTCAGATTGAAGAAATGTGATGTCCTTGTTCATTGCACTCCAGTTATTTATGCTAGGCGTTCGGCTCGTTTGTTTGACTTGTACAAGTTTCTGATAAATTGGAAGTCGTTTATAAAATTTTGTCAATGAATCGCTTCAGTTCTCAAAGCGAAATGTTTTCGAAATGTAAACAAAATGGTGTCTTGCTTAACTGTAACTGTATATTGTGCCTGGAAGATGTCAGCGCAAATACCGGATATTTATTTATTATCAGACATTCGATTCTCCATTGCCGACGAGGCACGCTCCAGCATCATCTTCAATCCGCATCAAACTCTCGTTTGTTGGAGAGCATCCTCGTCACTTATTTGAAGCTTCCTGCTGGCATCAGGCACATTCAATGAAGGTCGTTCTGAAGACAGTTAAAAAAACTTTTAGCTGCTTATTATTTTTCAGTTGAAGCTGGTCCACCCTGTATGTAAGAATTTCGTTTCAATTCCCGAATTCGGTTGACCAATGTCTATTTAAGGATGAGCCAAAATACTAACCAAACCGCCCACTTAAAGCATAAGTCTTGGATGATATGTGGATCCAACAGAATGACTCAAAACATTTCAGAAAGCTTTTATTTAAACTGTTCACATTTTTTTCAATGCAGTTCTTACACACTTATACAAATCTAATTGTGCTGAAATTAGACATTATTAGAAGATGGTTAAATCTAAATAATGGACGACCAAAAAGAAGAATCAACAATTTAATTTAAATAAAACTACGAAGAGCTCGAATTTTGGAATAAGGACATATACCCGGTGACCGGTTTGGCTGTAGTCCTTGAAAGTGAATCAAATATCAAGAAGTAAAGTCAGTTGATACACATTCACACAACGCAGTATCAACGAGCTTATTTCGAGCTACTAATAGGATGGAACCAAAGTCGAACATGGAGGTCGGATGCTACACAAATTGACACCAAAAAACCTCATGGACCGAATTTCCATCTTCTGAAAAATCGATGCGAATGTTGACAGGCGATGAAAAGTGGGTCACCTACGACAACGTGAAGCGCAAACGTTTATGGGTGAAGTGTGGCGAAGCAGCTTAAACGGTTGCCAAGCCCGAATTGACGGTCAAGGAAGGTTTTTCTGTATGTTTGGTGAGATTGGCAGGGAATCATCTACTATGAGCTGCTCCCCTATGGTCGAACGCTCAATTCAATGTGAACAACTGGACCGCTTGAAGGCAGCAATCGCCCAGAAGCGGCCATCTTTGGCCAATAGGAAAGGAATTGTGTTCCATCAGGGCAACGCCAGACCACACACTTCCATTGTGACGCGCCAAAAGCTCCGGGAGTTCGGATTAAAGGTCCTTATGCATCCACCTTATAGCCCGGACCTGCCACCGTCGGACTACCATCTCTTCCTATCAATGTCGAACGATTTAGCTGGCGAGAAATTGGGCGGTTTATTTGGCGTTGCAATTCCAGGAGTTTGGTGCTGACTGTGGAGGCTCAGAGACTTTTTTTTAAATGGCTTACATTTCTCATAACAATTCTAGAGACTTCTGATACCGTTACTATATCTCTTTAAAAAGATATTTGTAGTTTGAATGATGTCATGAGTATAATTGCTCCTTAGGGACTCTAAATTATTTCAAAATAATTTTGTTGAAATATTAAAATCAGCTCAGCTCAAAAAAAAAAATTCCCAAAATATTTGATTTTACAATTTTTTTTTCTCCAATTTAAACAGAAATAAATCTGAATACTTTGAATACTTCTACACTGAGCTATAGATACATTTCGCATCTTCAGTTGCATGCTGTACAAAAGTTAAGAAAAAACTGAAAACTGAAATCTGGAACGTCTCATGAAACTGACTGAGCTGAAGCTTATGTTCAAAAAAGCATTGCACTGCAAAGTCCCCAAGGACGAAATTTAGCATTTTTCGAAAAAGAAATGCAGTCGAACCACTTTTTTTCTTTTAGGTGTGTCATATGCCGCTGTCAAATTATGTTTTGTCAATGCCTTCTTCGAGAAGTCTGAGAAAAACTGCCAAAAATGCAGGCAAGAACTGCATTTTGCTTAAAATTAAAATTTTTTTCTTGGATTTTTAAATTTGGATTTCGCTCAAGGCACACAAAAACGAAAGGATAACAACTCAAACAGCTTTTTTTTTTTAGATATTTTATATTAAAAAACTTTAAAAAAAAATTAAAAAAATATTCGAAACCGGCAAAGTGTACCCAAAATAATGCAAATGATGTACGCAAAAGGAATTAAATTCATCAAAAAAAAAAAGAAAGAAAAAAAAGCGAAAAAAATCTAAAAACTGGCTGTGGCAACTGCTTACACTAATTTGAAACAGACAGCGTTGCGACGACGCACTGAGCTGACTGACGACGGCTCTAGATACAAGATACAAGATACTTATGCATGCAATTTTGAAAAGGGTCAAAGGGTGCTTGTTGCAGACAGAGCCAGTCAGCCAGTCAGCCAGTCAGACACACAGATATTCATGCAACGCTTTGGTCCGTCAGCTTTTTTTTTTTTTCGTTTCGAAGTCTGAGCCGCAATGCGTTCGGTCGGTCTGGGGTGAGCAACTGTGGGATGCAAATTATCTATAACTACCCAGAGTGATCTAACTAGGATATTTTTTTCTATTTTTTTTTTAGTTTTTTTGTGTGACTGCTTCTTTTTTTTTTTTTGATCCCTTTATGCTTCAGTGATATCTTGTTTGCATGTAGCTGACATTAAACAAGTTGCACTCATTTCATTTCGATTCCTCCCTCTCCGCAGCGTTCCGATCGATCTTCTTGTGTAGTCTTAAGCCTTTCTCAAACTTTCTCGATCCTTTCGGCAAACAGTGCCCTAATTGCATTATCATCTTGTGTACAGCGATGACGAAGATTTCATTTCTGTGATAGGCAAATCGCCTAATCGAAAGAGTTTATGATTACATTATGTTCCAATAATAAAGAGTGCAGATCTGAGCATCTCGAATTGTGCCGCTGCGTCCTCAAGTGTTCAAGTGTGAAATATGATTTTGATTGATCTGTCTGTGATTTATTATGCACGGATTGGCGTTTTGACAGTTTGTAGATGTTTCCATTCAGTTTAAATATGTGAGAAAATAGCATAGCAGAAGAATTCGTGGAGATTTATTACATTGGAAGTTTCGTAGAAATGAACTCAGTACGGGGTATGGATTGGCTAACTTAATACAAATTAGCTGAAGAGACTACATCAGAGTCCAAGTATCTTCTATGATCCTACGAAGAAAAAATATAGTCGTACTGTATGAAGTCTGCCTCATTTTCTTCTGTCTGCTATATATGCTATGGTTCCTTTGGTTTCTTTGGTTCCTTTGGCTTATTTTATTTTATTTTTATTTATTTTTTTTTTTTTTAAATATAAAATTTTATTCGAAAAAAATATAAAAATTAGAGAAAATTCCGCACATCATCGCACATGCGTAAAAAATTCAATTCTGGTAGCAGTTCCAACAAGGCAGTATCTTCTTGTTGACCCAAACGGTATGGTTCAATGCATATCGAATTCTTCTCATTTAATTTGCAGTTCTCCACTGAATCGTCCACTAGTATGGCATGTGCCATATTCGCAGTAACAGAGCTAAGATATTTCACTTTTTTGCCATTTTTAACGCCGCAATTCTGTCTGAAGTATCTGCTTGTCAGTATATTACGCCCATTATCCAGCCAATCCAATATTTTATTGGCATACGTTTCTTCCGATGCAGTAAAAATTATTACATTGAACCATAAGTCGACCGCATCCAAGAAGAGATCGACATTTGGTCGCTTGAAGACGAAGATATTCCAACCCGTATTCGGAAGTGAAAAAGCAAAATCGCTTTTCAAGCCGGCTTTACTCTTGTTGCTTCGGCATTTGGCATGAATTAGTGTATTGTCCAGATCGAGTATTAGATTCTTGCGTACAATCAAACTGAGATATCGGCAGCTGACTGGTCCAATTGTTGCAAGTCTGTAAGTGACGGCCTGAAGGTTCTCGTCGCTCTTTCTATTAACATTGGCTGCTGCAATGCCAAACAATGTCTGGCAGCCTTTCGCAATAGAAAATAAACTGTTTATAAGTTGCCAGATTGCCAACAGAATGCTGCGGAAAAGTTAATAAAAAAAATTAGTACTAAAAAGTGAACCCTTCACACAAACGACTTCACTATACCGTCGTATGCATATGAATATTACTCCCATTTTTCAAGAAGCTTCTTTGTACAGTTTGAAAATTTAAGTTTAAAAGGAATTTTTTTTTCTGTGACTTTTTCTAGATGCCTACTGAGGTAGTGAAACTGCGTTGGAAAAAAGGAAAAAAGATGTTCGAAGACGTCATATTACATCTTACTTCGGGTAGCACAAAGGAGTGTTGGAGCGAGTCGCTTGCAATGGTGATAATAAACAGCCTTCTGTTCCATTCATTAACTATGGAGTCACCTTGTTAAGCATGCCATCAGAAGTTAAAAAAACTTCATGCAGAAATAATTTGTTCATTATTTCGATCCAAATGGGATTCTGTAGGCTCGGGCGCCAACTTCACAAATTTTGAAGATTTGAGACCTGTTGTTGAACTTTGCCATGAAATCGTGAGTACAAGCTAAGAGAAAAAAAAAAGTGCAAAGACGAGAGCGCTTACTCCACAAATTCTGAAGATGCACTGATTGATGAACTTTATCGCGAGTATAAGCTGCGGAAAAAGAAAGAAAGGCAAGCCCGAAAAGCGAAAACGAATTCTTCAAATTTGAACTCTACAAATGAATCTGAAAATTCCATAAGTGATGATTCCGAAGATGAGGAAGTTCTTGAAGATAATATAACCATAGATGAAATAATTCGCGACTTCGAAGAGTACAAGCTAAGAAGGGAAAAAGAAGAACCAGCAGAACAAGCGGCATTTGAAAGGCATATGGAAGCTATGAGAAGCATTTCAGCAGAATGCAAAGAATTAGGAGCCCAAGTGGCCATCCTACGTGGCTTTTTATTCAAATGTGATGCAAAAGTTTCAGAAACGCCTTCAGCTGATGACAGCAAATGGTATATGGTTGTGATGGGTGGTACATCGCAGTGCTGTGCCACAGACTGCAATATAAAGTTGGACAGGCAACTCTGGCTGATACACCAGCTCAAAGTACACGGCGACACTTTTGGATACACCAAATGCTATGATATTGCCCAAGATGGTCGAGTAGCGCTCAGTTTCGATCCACGCTTAGTGGCTGCGAAAGAATATTATATTCTTGGTGTCTTGGCCTTTGGTGGAGTCAGTGAAGAAAAAATCTTCAAAAACGTTTTAGACGATAGACGCATATATTTCTAGAAGCATATATCCGATAAGCGTGGTGCTGTGCCGTACTGAGTTGTATACGTTGACCCAGGATGGTTGTCTGACGAAGCGTTACGGTCAACTGTCAGAATACACTGGGCGACTTGTACCAATCGATAGGAACTTTTGGTGTCTGACTTATAGCGATTTACAGAAGAGCTTTGAGCTCCATTTCGCCTAAGGCAAAAAGCGTTACAAACACGCTTACAAAACTATAATACTACTCGCGCTCGGTGCGAAGTGTACAATAATGCAAAAAATTCTTACAAGTCAGGAGTCGAAATGCTAAAATAATATTTGTGTTGGCCAAAAAAAAAAAATGCACACAGCACGAGCTAGAAAAACAGCTGACAAAATGCGACTACTGTGCAGGACACAACTAAATATCCGGCGGCAGGACAAAGGCTCGGTGCTACAAAGTACAAAGTAGAAAAAATAACAGAAATATTGCTTCGTACACAATATTGCACGGCTATCAAAACATTCTGAGCGTAAAATGTCCAGCTCTGTCGGTCAGAAAAATATTGTTTGAAACAAGAGAGACAAGCAGGATATTTCATAACAATGTCGGTGGTCAGCAGCTGATTAAAGTATGAAAAATTGCACAAAATATCAACTCAAGAAATACAGCTACACATTTAAATATCCTTTTATTAATTTAGTTATGCAGTTAAGCAGCTGCAGAAGGAAATTTTTTGCGCAAGGAATTGCGGCATATAGCACTTCCCATGCATTAATCTAATAAAAAAAAACAAAAAAGGAGACGAAAGTCAATGCTGTCAAATTTAATGCAAAAAATGAGCTGTCCTACTTTTAACGAGCCATCATTTATCAATCATTCAAATCATCCTTGTAATCCTAAACCTCAAAACAGCACACAAATGAAGTAATTTCATGTAAATTATGAGACAAGCGCCCCGCACTGATTTGCCTATAAAACTAAACCAAACGATCCATAAAAAATCGTATTCAGTATTTTTAAAAAAAGGTAAGAAAATTCACAGCAAAATTGGCGAAAATCTTATTAAAAATAGATGCATTCAGAAGAAGATCAGCAGCAGGGTGGAAAATATAAACTGCTCGTTCGTTCGGTCAGCTTAGTCTTGTGTAAAATCTTTGCATATCTTCTGCAATTTCAACCCTAAGAATTATGTATAAGAAAAAAAACTGCAAATTTTATTAAAAATATGATTTTTTCCCGATTATTGGCTTCAAGATCTCCGCGCACAACAGCGAATGCATTGTTCTTCTTCGTCGATTGTATTTCTGTGGTCAGTTGCATTGGATTAATTCACGCACGGCTGATTTTTCATATTTTGTAATGCGGTCGGTTGGCCAAATAAGTTTTTATCACAATGACACATTTATGAACTCAGTCTGCGCTATTTGTAATAACTTCATTAAAATGTCCTTTGGTCTGTGGTGAAAGTAAATGCGAGAAGACAAAGTATCTAAATATCTAACTATCTAACTATCTATCTATCTATCTGTCCGACTGTCCGACTGTCCGACTGACTGACTGAGTAGCCAGCGTGAGAACTTACACATTTTTATGCTGCTGTTGGCATATACTCGTACTCGCATGTTGTGAGCTGCTAATTAAATATTTTTCTTTATTTTAATTGGGTTTTAAATGCTATAAAACGTTCAATCTTGATCTCAACATTGACACAGCGCCTGAACAGGTGTCATATATGTTCCCACTAAATGTGAGTGACTGACAGATTGTATCACAATCTGCTAATTAGTTTGTTTTCTAATTGTATGTTGACACGTATTTCTTAGATATATCATAGCGCACGGATGGATACGTAGTATCTATAGCAAAGAGAAGTATCTGCATAAATACGGAAGCACAACAAGTTTGTTAAGGAGCAAAAAAGCTAAACTAGAGATCAACTTTTGCTCCAATTCTTCATTTAAGATATATCGCATATATATATGCTGTCACCCAATCAACTTCAACTTGTATGGAAAATATATTTCCATTTGCATCCGTGTGGCATATTTTATTGGGCTTAATGTATCGCTTTGATACCAAGACAGGTTTCAGGCATACAGAGTATGTCGTGCTCGATCTTTTAAAAGGAAAAAATGCTGCTCGCTTACGCCGATGGCATTAAAAAACAGTCTCGGCTCATGGGTCTAGCGGTGAATGAGGACAAGACGAAGTACTTGATGTCTTCTCGCACACCGTCATCGCGTCTTGAACGTTCAGTGACAATGGAGAATTTCCACTTCAATGTTGTAGAAAACTTCGTCTATCTTGGATCCGAAATAACCAGCAACCACAACGTCAGTCTGGAGATCAGGCGAAGAATCACGCTTGCAAACAGATGCTTTTTTGGGCTAAGCAAGCAAATGAGAAGTAAAGCCCTCTCTCGAAAGATGAAAATCAAAGTCTATAAGACGCTAATACTCGCGGTCCTATTGTATGGCACAGAGGCATGGACCGTAATTGAGTCAATTGAAACTGCGTTAAAAGTCTTTGAGAGTAAGATTTTTCGCAACATTTTCGCTCCTATTAGAGTCGGCGACGAGCTTAGGTCTCGTTTGAACCGCGAGCTGTACGAGCTATTCAATGAGGTTGACATAGATCAGCGCATAGAATTCTAGCTGGTCATCTCATTCGAGTGGATAAAAGAGCTCCAGCACGCATGGTTTAAATGGGGGGCTCTAACTTGATTGGACACGCGTTGGAATGGCCAGGTATGGAAAGATCTATCCGTACTTGGCATTCAAAACGACTGAGAAGATTATGGAGGCAGGCGCGTCTTCCTAAATGCGGCCATGACCGGAAGACAGTTGACGGCCATTTAAGAAGAAGAAAGAATGAGGGCTTCGAACCCGAAACAATTGTGTTTGAAGCCATACTTGACGGTGATTTATAAAGAAAAAAATTCACATTCTAATGAATACCTACTCAACTTTATGTGTTCGATGACAGTTTTATCGTTTATTAAAAAACAAATCCGCCCATTATTATAAAAAGCAAAAAAACAATATACTCAGCTGACCGCGACTGATTGTTTGTGGGTTTTGCCGATAATATTTATGTGTACTCAAAAAAAAAAAAAAAGAAAAAAAAGAAAATCTTCTTTAAAAAATGCAACTTTAATGAGCAAAATTTCGACAAGGCTCGTTAGTGCAAGGAAGGCTGCCCCGAACTATGAAACATTTCTTTGATGCAAACTGAAGCAATGAAAATTTCGTCTAGCATGAATAATTTTCACACAAACTATGCAAATTCCCGCTCATCTCCAGGCTTATTTATGCATTTTGGGAAAGTCTTTCGCCTATAATTGAGCGCAACGAATCGAATAGAAATTCGGAATAAAATTTCGTCATGCCTTATGACATTTTGCAAATTTTCATAAACTAACAATTGCGAATGAGTGTATAGAGTCTTGCATCATTAAGCTGATCATGAGTATATATATGTAATACTATATTGTAACTTCAATGGAATATATTTACTTCTGTGGAACTAGCTTTTGTAGGCGCACTCTAATCCCTTGCCTATACATCGATGTAACGTTCAGCATGAGTAATGACTGACACCTTAAACGTCAAAAATAATGAGACAAATCAATTAGAAAAGTCTATTTCACATTGTTAATTCCGTAAGCTAAACCCTTTCAAATTACGCTATTCACTCCGACTAAATAGCAGTTTTGTGTGTTATTTATTCTGCATTAGCTGACTGGAAGCGTGAAAACTTAAAGGCCTGACAATGCACAACTATGGCGAATAGTTATAAATGATTGCCTTAAAATGCTTTTCTTTTTGTCACATTTCAGCAACTAAAATTGCTCAATAATGATTAATGAAAAACTTCGCCGTACAAACTATTCGCAAATCCGCAAATCGACCACAATTCAACGACATTTCTGACGTTGGCCAGCAAAAATAATTAATGAATCAAAATCATGAAAAACGATATAAAAATGTTGCGAAATAAAAAAGAGCAAACTAAACCAAACCAGCGAGGGGGGATCTACTAACAAACTTGTCACGCGTTGCATCATTAATCATGCAGCATGACAGATCATACGCTTCCTTCATTCATGCAACCAGTTGGCAGTGCTGTACACACTGTTTGAGTGTAGCTAGAACGCCTGCGCAACCAACTGTCACACATTGTCCAGCTTAGATTTCGATTATCCTGCAACGTTGTTCAGCTGTTTGTAATCAAGGTCAGAGATAAGTCCGTCGACTAATTGATTTGAGCACTCAATTTGAATGACTGTCAGGCTTGGACGTCATGTCGCGCAAACTCTTCATCGATCGTATGCGATAGGAAGTCCGTCCACTTGAACCATGTGAAGTGATATCACTTTCACTTTCTATACTTTCGATACTTAGTAGTTTCCGACTTTCCACTCGAGTCTAAAACCAAATAATCGCTTAAGCAAATACAAAAAAAAAAATATTTTGTAAACCACTCTTGAAACACGGGCAACGAATCTTCACTAAAAAATCAATGGAAGTGCAAAGATTTTCATGGCAATTCTGCATGCCTCAAAGGTTCGATTCGATTCTTTTTTTGTGTTTTATTTTATTATAAAACATTTTTATGCGCTCATTTGGGTTTGTTTAACTTGGGAATGCATTGTTTTGCATGTTGGTTTTTTTATGACCTGTGTGTCGCGAGAGTGTCCAGGCAGACAGCCAGCTAGAAATGTTTATAGGGAGGGAGTCTCTAGTCTATTCCATTGTCATCTGAGTGTTCATTATGCACATTTTATGGATTTTGCTTTTTTGTTGGCTTTTATAGAGTTTTCTCGCATTTTATGATTAGGGATTTGTTTTTTATGTCTGCAACGAATTCTTTACGATGACATTTATGCGCGCAAATTCGCTGTGGTTCATTAGAACTGAACAAATAGGTTTATTAAAAATTCCTATTTTATAGCTAAAAGTTGTGAAAGGAGGCAGTTTTGTGGTCGGCTTTATTTGGTTTGAACAAAAAATTGTGCGTAGTTCAAGTAGCGGCATAGACGGGCAGAAAGGAGCGACACAGCAAAGCCTGACTTAGCTATTTATTCTAGCTAAACAGCTTCTAATAGCTCTGAAAAATATTTCATTTCAACTTGTTGGCGCCATATTTGCTTGGCAGCTTATTTCCAGCTGCAGCTCTGTCATTTTTTCTCATGACACTTCGGCTTTTGTGTATATTTTTCATTTAATTTCTATAAACTCTCAAAGGACGAGCAATGAAAATATTTTGGGTGGAAAAACCTACGCAATTTTGATTGAAAATTGCTTAATCCCGAAGTCTTAAAGTGAAATACCTAAGCTATATGAAGACATTGAAAAAATGTCATCGTTAATGTCAGTCAGCGAATTGTCAGGACAACAGATTTGACAGAAACCGTACTGGAATTAAATTCGGACAAAGGACAACAAAGAACAAGCCGCGAAATCACAAATCACACAAAATTCTGATCATAAAATATATGAAAAACTGTTTTGATGACATTTGGAGGCGCAGTTCAACCCTCAACGCAGTCGCACAACTGTGTCCGTCCGCAAACAATCAATGAACCAAAAAGCAAAATGTTTGAGAGATACCCCTCAACTGTCAACTGTCGGAGCTCTGCTTCGATCTATGCTAATCAACAGTCGATAGTTTATGGGAATTCGCAAAAAGTTATAACGCATGACGAAATTGCATTCCGAAAGGACGATTTTCTATTCGATTTGCAGCATTCGTTGCGCTCAATTATAGGCGAAAGACTTTCCCAAAATGCATAAATAAGCCTCGAGATGAGCGGGAATTTGCATAGTTTGTGTGAAAATTATTCATGCTAGACGAAATTTGCATTGCTTCAGTTTGCATCAAAGAAATGTTTCATAGTTCGGGGCAGCCTTCTTTGCACTAACAAGCCTTGTCCAAATTTTGCTCATTAAAGTTGCATTTTTTAAAGAAGATTTTCTTTCTTTCCTTGTTTTTTTTTTTTTTTTTTTTTGAGTACACATAAATAGTATCGGCAAAACCCACAAAAAATCAGTCGCGGTCAGCTGAGCATATTGTTTTTTTTTTTGCTTTTTATAATAATGGGCGGATTTGTTTTTTAATAAACGATAAAACTGTCATCGAACACATAAAGTTGAGTAGGTATTCATTAGACTGGGAGTATGTTGAATGCATTGCAATATAAATGTTTTGGGTACGAAATCCGGTTAGCTTTAGTTTTTATTTGTTAATAATTAAAAAAAAAAAATATGTTTTAATAAGATTTTGAAATTAAAACTGTTGATGTGGAACATATGACACGAAGAGCATCATTTCAATCTGAACAGATTCTATATAGTCTGCAAACATACTCAAAAATTGGATTTACCAAAGAGGTGACTAGTTGCTTAGCAATATAGAAATGAACAAAAGCTTTGGAACATCGTTTAATAAATCTTAACAAGCCTTGGTTCGACATATAAAGTTGCATGAAAGGTTAAGGTCCAAAAAAAAAACCAAGTTCACTAAGAAAAGAAAACTTACTCCAATGCAGATTTGTGTATGAAGTAGTGAGTTGCTTTGCACTTAAAACAATTTAAGATGAGTAAAAAATTTCAGGCTGAAATAACCGACTGTAAGAGGTCTTGTGAAACTCAAATGTTTCCCTAGTTTATGACCAAGCAGTGCAAAGCAAAAAAGGTAGGAAATTAATAAGAAAAAAATGGTATGGTGTGGAGAAGTCGATATTATAAAAAAAAACTCGTAAAATTCCGGCAAAGTCCTAGTCGAACGCAAAAAGTACGAAGTCTCTATCTATTACCATTTCCGAGATACTTTCCTTCAAACGGATGGACAGACGGACATGGCTATATCGACTTCTCTATCACTTCTGACCATAAAGGGGGTAACTTTGGGGGGGGAGGGATCTCAGACCATTATTTCTACCTGTTACATACGTTTGCACGAAACCAATAGGCTCTTGTACCTTTGGTACCTTCGGGCCTAATAAAACTATTATATAATAAATCATGTCCTGGAAAGCCTGTATATGACATGACAGCTTTATATCATTCGCTTACATTAATGTTTGGTATTGTTATATAACATTGGGAAAATCGTTTAATGGTCCAAGATGACCATCCTGAGTCACGCCCGTTGAAACCTCAATCTTCTTAAATAATGTATGCACATTCAAAACACATTGAGTGCGACGAAACTCAAAGGTGAAATCCTGCTTTACTAAAATCAGAGTAGACCATATTCATTAGTCAACCTTTAGCAAAGGCTCCATTTACCAGAGATGTTAGATATAAAGAAACATGAGTGAGGTCCAACTATCGAAAGCAGATTGTTTTGTGGCAGCCAGCGTCAGAGCGGTTGCAGCAAAAGAAGATGCATTTGTAAGCAAGGATAATAAATCAGTGTCCACTTCCAACGTTTGTTCGAAACTGAAGATTCTTTTTTTATTACCACTTTGGACAGAGAAGTCCATGCTATGACTTAATGTGAAGCCATTTTCTATGCATTTTTAAAGTTTGTTGTTTCTAAATCTTCGAAGGCTTAGCAAGCTTCATAACTGACTGCAAAATAGTTATTAACCCAAACAAGACATCATTTTTCCATACATAAATCTTTGACTATACTTCAGCGCATTAATGGTCGACATCTATGGGAATTTTCAAAGAGAAGCTACTCCATTTAATCAATTACTGATCTAACTCTATCTGTTGTCTGTATGTGATTGGCAAATATTTCGAAGTGCCAAAGATTTATGTGAGTAAACAGAAAACTTTCCCAAAAAACACAACAAATTTTCGGTAATCCATTCAAACCCATTCGATGCACATCATTAGTTGCTAATAAAGCAGCCGCTGGCGCTAAAACAAACCAAGCCATTGAATAAGATTTCAGAACCATGACAAATTAACAGCGATTTACGCCAAAGGAAAATCCTTTCGAAAATGTGCAAAAAATCTAAAAAAAAACAACTGACAAGAAAAATAGACACAAAACCCACGGGGAACAAAAAATTAACAAAAGAAAACTAAGCGCAACCAATTTGAAAAATCCACAAACCACAAAAAAACACAGATTGAAATTCGAAAAAAAGAAGAAAATTAAATGAGGGGTAGATTGTTTTTCTTTTTGTTTTTCTTTTTTTAATGCAATTTTTCTTCAAAAAATTGCATAAAAAATATAAGAAAGAAGATATTGCGAAAAAAGGATAAATCGACTCAATTTACTTTGCTTTCTGCTGCATTTTGGCATTATTTGACGAGATGCAAAAAAAGAAAAGGATAAGAAAGACGAAAAACAAACATTTATTGTATTAGAAAGCAATGAGCCTTGAAAATAGTCTACACAATAGGCAGCCTACTAAAATGTAGGAAATAGGCTCGTATTACTGCAGCAGCCCCTGAAGCATCAGATGCGCACAGGAAAACAAATAAGATCAAATTAATAGCGAAAGGCTTACTTAGTCTAGCCTGCTGTCAGACGAAGTAAATCTGAGTCTGATGAACCGCTAAACGGTTGCGAACAATTTTTCTGATTAAAAAACACCGAAAAATTGGATGAATTTTTAACAGAAGTTCAGATTTATTATTTATTCAAGAAGTTCATAAAGCTCTCTTCGTGCAATATTCGAAGATATGGACTGAGAAAGCTTTATCAAATCTCAACTTTGTCACTGAATTTTATCCAATGCTATGCAAATGCACCTACACCCTTCGTGGCACTTATCTCCAATCTACCGGCCAATAGTTTGCAAGTAATTCGACATATTTGATGTAATCTCAAAAATTCTTAAGAGTATGTCAAACCCCAAAATTGCTTTTTAACTCGATCATATAATTCTTGAGACACGTCCCACTTCGCTTGAAAAAATTCTTTAAGACACAATTTCAAAGAAAAAGGTAGAAATAATGGTCGAAGATTCCCCAAAGTTACACCCATTATTGTCAGGACTGATAGAGGCGTCGATATAGCCATGACCGTCTGTCCGTCCGTATGAACGAAAGAATCTCGAAAACGTTAATAGATAGAGACTTCCTTCTTTTTGCATTCAACTACGACTTCGCCGGAATTTTTCAAGTTTATTTTAAAATTTTGTCACTTTTACAAATTTTACAAAAGTCCTCATTTCTTGCCGAAAAACAGGTGAAGTGAGAAATTTGTAAGGAGTGATATAAAGTTTATTTTTGAGACACTCAAAAACGAACCGTTCTCTTCATTGCACTTCTGAGATTTAACCTGTTAATGCTCGGGATCACGATGAGCATTTTAAAGTTTCTTCCACTAGGCTGGAAAGAAAAGTGAAGTCGCTTTCGGGTGTGGAGTGTTGAGCTGCAGAAGTTAGGACTAAGTTGTGGGTGCTGACAGAGTTCTTAATAGCTAATCTATGGCTGATTATTGAATCAAACTCCATATGAAGCCATCTTCAGTGTCAAAAAAATGTGTTAATGGTCCGTTGAGAGATCTGCCAAACTTTAAGTTTTTAGATTTGCATTGGTTAAGCTGGAACAAATATGAAACTATATGGTATAATCAAGCATCTTCCTTTACATAATTACAGAATTTTAGTTTTGATTAAATTGAGCAAAGTTTTTTTTTTGTAAATTTTCACTCATTAGGGTAGCGCATTCAATTGTATTAATTACCCGCAGTTGCCATTGGCATTGGCATGCGACAAAAGCAATTGAAATCCCTAATTAACTACTTGCAACATTCTTTCACTTGCTGCAAGAGTTTTTATTTTTGTCCTTATTGTACAGCATAACGGCCACTCATAGCCGCTCGCACCGCAGCCAAATATTATAATTTACCCAACATAGTATACGCCCACATGGCCGCGTTGCCAAATAGTATTGCTCTAGTTTGCTGCCTTACAAAATTTTAGCACGCGACGAATGTCCTGTGGCCATGAAAATACAATGCAACAATATGCAGGCGTACATACGTGCTGACCGCAACAATTGTCCTTTAATTATGGTTATTTAAGTGCAAGAGTAAACTGCCCGCGAGGACATACACTCACCCATATCCTGTGCTAGCTAACACGAACAATCACTTCATTTGCATGCCAAATCGAGTTCAGTTTCGGTTTGCGCGTGTCACATGTCCGCACTGACTCCGACTTTGACTTGCTGGCTATTTGCGCAGGCGCAGACGCAGACGCATATGCCACCATACGGTACTACAGCGAAGCAATCCACACCAGGTGACACGTGACCGTATGCATATTATGCAGTACAGACTGATAAAACACTTGGTTCAAGTTCGTTGCATCTGATTAGCATAGAAATGTGCACTGAGCCACTTGAGTTGCAATGGAATCCTTGTTGCGTTAAATTTATGCATTATTGTCCTTTTCGTCTTGTATCAAAATTGGTTGGTAAGACTTTTTTTCATACATGGCCAATAGTGCACACACACACACACACACACACTCTTGTATCTATATTAAGCAAAAAGCAACAACAAAATAAACCTGGATCTGGAAGAAATATCTTATTTTCTGGGAAGTATTCAAAATATCGCTAAAAAACCATTTAATAAATTTTAGTAAAGCCAACGATCCATGCCATCTATGCTCCACTTTTTCTTTCCTCATTTGCCTATGCTTTGCCTACTTCGCGGAGTTGAAGTTAGTAAAGGAAATATTCAATCAATCAGATTCTAAAGCAAACAATATTAAGAATTTATTTCCATATTTTATCCAAAATAAATGGTTTTTGTGTTAGTCACAGCCGAAGCACGCCTAAGGCGAAAGACGCAGATGGCATTTTGAGCCACGGCATTCGTTCAAACGGATCTCCAAGTTCAACTCATTCCGGAAGTTATTTGACAGCTTCTGTACATCGCTATAAGTCAGACACCAAAAGTTCCTATCGATTGGTACAAATCTGCCATTGTACTCTGTTTCGTGCATATGGCGAAGGCCGATTGTGGTGTTCATCTCATCGGCCGGATTAAGTCCACAAATCGACAGAGCTGCGTGTAGATTCCGCTTACTGCTTAAAGTGACCAACCATATGACAAATATTTCTTTGTTCGTGTCTTCCAGTTGACCGTAACGCTTCGTCAGACAACCATCCTGGGTCAACGTATACAACTCAGTACGGCACAGCACCACGTTTATCGGCAATTGGGCTTCTAGAGATATGCGTCTATCGTCTAAAACGTTTTTGAAGATTTTTTCTTCACTGACTCCACCAAAGGCCAAGACACCAAGTATATAATATTCTTTCGCAGCCACTAAGCGTGGATCGAAACTGAGCGTTACTCGACCATCTTGGGCAACATCATAGCATTTGGTGAATCCAAAAGTGTCGCCGTGTGCTTTGAGCTGGTGTATCAGCCAGAGTTGCCTGTCCAACTTTATATTGCAGTCTGTGGCACAGCACTGCGATGTACCACCCATCACAACCATATACCATTTGCTGTCATCAGCTGAAGGCGTTTCTGAAACTTTTGCATCACATTTGAACAATAAGCCACGTAGGATGGCCACTTGGGCGCCTAATTCTTTGCATTCTGCTGAAATGCTTCTCATAGCTTCCATATGCCTTTCAAATGCCGCTTGTTCTGCTGGTTCTTCTTTTTCCCTTCTTAGCTTGTACTCTTCGAAGTCGCGAATTATTTCATCTATGGTTATATTATCTTCAAGAACTTCCTCATCTTCGGAACCATCACTTATGGAATTTTCAGATTCATTTGTAGAGTTCAAATTTGAAGAATTCGTTTTCGCTTTTCGGGCTTGCCTTTCTTTCTTTTTCCGCAGCTTATACTCGCGATAAAGTTCATCAATCAGTTCATCATCAGAATTTTTGGAGTACGCGCCCTCTCCGACGCAATCAAAGTTTGTAGAATTGGCGTTCGGTTCTTGCGCTAACCATTCTTTCTTTTCCCTGAGCGTATACTTAGCGAATACGCTGTGAAGTTCGTCAACAGGCTTCAGTTCATCTTTACGATTTGTGCAGTGCGCGCCCTCTTCATCGAATTCGCCGTGAAGTTCATCAACAGGCTTCAGCTCATCTTCGAAATTTGCAGAAGGGACACCGCCATTTTCAGCATCCAAATTTGTACAAATGGCGCTCGTTTCTTGAGCTTCCCCCTCTACCTTATACTCATCTGTGTCGCAGCAAAATTCATGAATTGACTTCAGTTCATCTTCACAATGTATGGAGTGCGCAGCCTCTCCTTCCAAATGCAAGTTTGTAGAGTTGGCGCTTGGCACTTCTTGGGCTAACCATTCTTTCAGTTCCCTCAGCTTATACTCAACGAATTCGCCGTGAAATTCATCCAAAGGCTTCAGATCCTCTTCAAAATTTTGAGAAGAGACACCGCCATTTGCCGAGTCCAAATTCGCTTCTTCAACTTCACTATCCTTATTTTCCCCCAGCTTATACTCAACAGGCTTCAGATCATCTTCACGATTTGTGGAGTGCGCGCCCTCTCCTTCGCCATCCAAGTTTATAGAGTTGGCGCTCGCTTCTTGTGCTTCCTTCTCTTTATTTTTGTTCAACGTATACTCATCGAATTCGCCATCAAGTGGCTTCAAATCTTCACAATTTGTGAAGTTGGCGCCCGCGCCCGCGTCCGCGTCCACAGAATCCATTTTGAATCGAAATTATGAACAAATTATGAATAAGAACAGTATCTACGAATAAAAACCGTGGTAATTCCGTTTTAAAATTTCAAAATTGCGTTAATGTTAATTCCCGAAAATTTTGCTCCTTCCGCAGAAAGTGCAGACAGTTTTTATTTAATTGAATGTATGAAGTTTTCTAATTTAAAAATCAAGGCCGACTGCCTTCGTAGTTTGTAGGATTTTATTTTATTTATGTACAAAATACGAAAGGCTTCTATGGTTTAGAGCAGTGAGTCCAGAACGCTACTCTAAGATACCGTAGATTTTATAGCTTTAACTTGAGCACCAGACTATACGAATGCTGCCAGCATTTCGTTTTAATAGACCCTGTTTGGAGTGCCGTGGAAACTTCTGAATACGAATTGGGGTTCTGGAATCATGCAGCAAATATTTGATCAGTTGGTATAAACTGAATTTTTTCCGGGAATGTGACTGAACCTCAAATTGCCATACTATATCACCATCAATAATCATAGGGCTCAGCTAAAAAAAGCATCATTTCTAACAACTTTCTATCAAATTTTTTGCTCAATTAAAGAACACGACTCACGCGTGGAGTATCATGTGCGCTTCATAAGTGATGCCTGCTTAGGGTGAACACCTACAAAATGCCAACATTCCACACACAGAACTAACAAACAATTTAATAAAGAAAACATTTTAAAAATAAATACAAAACGTTTAAAAAAGAAAATTTCAAACGAAAAAGCGATTATGTCGCTCATGGTAAGGCGCGCGTCGCGGCGCGGCGCGACTCGCGTGAAGAATGCGTTCTGAAAAGTATTCAAAATTTATGTAAATTCAATTAAAAATTTAACAAGCGGAACCGTAACAGACCGAAAGACTTGGCTCGTAAAAGGATGACGCCGAATTAATGGCCAACAATAAAAAAGAATATAAACACCCAGTCAACTCGAAACAGTTGCACCATATGACGCCGCTGCTGCAGCGACGCACTGAAGCGACGCACTGAAGCGCCGCATTACTTGGCTTGAAACAATACCATGAAATATTTTGCGCGTGTAGGAGCTGTCAGCACCTACGCCGAAAATAGGCTAAGGAACTGTGTTGACTCAGCATGAGTAGCTGTGCGTCATAAAAAGGAATAATAGCGCACGCTCTTCTGGTTCAGCAGCAACCCTTTTCTTTGGCTCACCTTGCCCTAATTTCCAATGCATAACGCTTCAGATAAACATCTTAGCGTGGGCCGTGCGTCATTTGACACTCGTTTGCGGTAGCTCGAACATTTATGACAGACAATGCGCCGTGCCGTGCAATTTTAAATATCCTTAAATGAATTCGAACGAAACGGGCAATTTTGAACATTAGGGCGTTACGAGAGCGCGTGACAAATGAATTTTTGTTTATTGGAAATTTTTTCATAAACTTCTCGTCGAAATTAGATAAGACACCATGAAGGAATGTTGCGAGATTTTTTTTTATAAAATCTGATTAGTACAGTTTATGGCATCAAATGGAGCATCCAATAGAGAGAAGCATAAACAAAAAAAATTTAACCTATAAATCTTAAAACGAATAAAATTTTCGAATCTCAAAAATTAGAAAGCGGCAAATCTTTCTAATAACTAAATTATCCTCGCTATATTTGGGTGGCTCTATAAGTGAGCTATCACCAACTCTTGTGGTTTTAATATGGAGAAGTGGTAACTCCATATTCTTAATGATTCCTACGCAGCTTGCTTATAAAGTATCTGCCCATAAGTACGTATAAAAAGGATTTCTAATAATTGAGATATTGCGCTGAAATGTATTGCAATTACAGATGGAAATCGATTTCGTTTAAATGTCCATTGCGAGCATATTTCGATTCAATGCATCCTTTTATGCATGGCAAGTTCGCGTTCGATATTGTTACTGAAGTCTTTTAATATTGTGGATTTATTGACATAAGCCACCGACTTAACGTTACCCTATAGAAAGAAGTCCAATGGCGTTAAATCGTATGAGACCATTCCTCGGTGGTGGAACATGTAGCACCAAATTCTGGTCGAAAATTGTCTTCCAAAATGGCAGGATACTGCATTAAGCATAACTTGGCAATAATGCTTCCGGCACGAAATCTCCTTTAAGAAAGGAGACCCCGCTGTTTGCGCAAACTACCGCGGAATAAGTCTTATTTCCATTCGATATAAAATTCTGTCGCGTGTATTGTGTAATAGACTGAAGCCATGTACGGATTCACTGATAGAACGATATCAGTGTGGCTTCAGACCAAAAAGGTCGACCAGTGACCAAATCTTTGAAAAGACCCGTTAGTTTAACAAAGATACAGACCACCTATTTGTCGACTATAAAGTCGCCTTCGACACGCCGATACGATAGAAATTTTTCGACGCCCTGTCTGCAGTAGCTATCCCGGCAAAGATTGTCCGTCTTTGCATGGCGACGCTATCACACAAACAAAGCGTTGTCATCGTGGGGAAAAACTTCTCCGAAGCCTTTGATACCAAGAGAGGTTTTATCCAGGGCGATGCGTTGTCGTGCAATTTTTTCAATGTTCTGAGGGAATACATCCTACGCCAGTGCCCGTACATACAGAATATGTCCAGCTCGATCTTCCAAATGGAATTAATGCTGCTCGCTTACGCCGATGACATTGATATAATCGGCACCCAGGAACGGCGAGTTAGCAAGGCATTCGCAGAAATTAACAGTCTCGGCTCAAGGGTCTAGCGGTGATTGAGGACAAGACGAAGTACTTGGTGTCACCTCGCACGCCGTCATCGCGTCTTGAACAGATGAGAATTTCAACTTCAGTGTCGTAGAAAACTTTGTCTATCTTGGATCCGAGATAACCAGCAACAACAACGACAGCCTGGAGATCAGGCAAAGAATCACGCTTGCAAACAAATGCTTTTTTGGGCTGAGCAAGCAAATGAGAAGTAAAGCCCTCACTCGAAAGACAAAAATAATAATCTATAAGACGCTGATACTCCCGGTTCTATTGTATGGCGCAGAAGCATAGACCGTGATTGAGTCAGATGAAACAGCATTGGAAGTCTATGAGTGGAAAATTCGTCGCAGGATTTTCGGTCCTATTATAGTCGGCAACGAGTTTAGGTCCCGTATGAATCGCGAGCTGTACGATCTATTCGATGAGGTTGACATAGTCCAGCACATAAAATTCCAGCGACTGCACTGGGCTGGGCACCTCTTTCGAATGGATTAAAGAGCTCCAGCACGCATGGACGCCGAAATAGAGGACGACCGGGCACGCGTTGGAATGACCAGGTATGGAGAAATCTCTCCGTACTTGGCATTCAAAACGACTGGCGCCAGCGCACACAAGATTATGGAGGCTGGCGCACCTTCCTAAATGCGGCCATATCCGGAATGAATTGATTAAGTAATGAAGTCTCTTATAGAGATTCTCTTGAGAAACTTCTGCTTTCCAATGATGCATATTTTGCTTATTGTTAAAGCAGCTAAGCCAAAAATGAGCACCATCGCTGAACATGATTCAGAATGAAATTCAGAAAATTCTACAAATTTTGCAGCATTCAAACGGAAAAGTTCCGGCGCTTCAAAAAATGAAGAGTCCACGATCTTTATGTAAAATTCGTCACAATGTGGCTTTAGGAGTTTTCAAATTTGACTTATTTTGAACTGAATTACTTCTAAATGTAATATTTTCGATACATCGAGCCGTGTGGTGAAGCTTTTTCTAAATTCTTTCACAAAATTCCAACTGAACTCTAAGAAAATTCACCATTCGCAGGTCCATCTTCAATGAATTCCATTTAAATAATTATTCAAAGTTTTTCTATTTATTTATTTATTTATTTTTTTTTTTTCTATTCTTGCTTCGAATGGAGTTCATCCATAATGGAATCAAATAAGGATTTAAAATTTCGCTCGTTTTAATTTCGTTAATAGTGCGCACGTGTCGGAAAACCTGTTTGCAGGGATTTGTTGATCCAGTGCAGCAGAACACCACCCAATCTAACCCCAACCCAAACAACTTTCACCAGCGCGTAAGAATGAGAGAGAAAATTGCGCTGCAGGCAGTCGGCTATTGTTGCGCAGTCGCGTGTCCGAGCGAGATTCGAGAAAGCAGTTTTCATTCAAATGCTCGTGCGTGCGTGCGTGAAAATAGAAAAATGCCCATTTGACCCATACGGCTAGACATTCCAATGGGCAACCCTTCTTCTATTTCTATTTTGCATACAAACTTTATCCTTTCGTACGTTCGTTCGTGCGTAATTAAAAATTAGCCGTTGGCGCGCGTTTGAAAACAAAAAAAAAAAATAGAGAAACGCAGGGATTAAATCGTCAACAAGATATGAATACGGTTCGAGTCGAGTCGAGTCGAGTTTTACGTACACACAACACACTGATCCTTTGTTTGGCTTAACTTGTCGGCATTCACAGTTATTATGCAAATAAAAAAGCAAAATGAGTGCAAATAGACAAAAAAAAAATTAAAAAAAGAACAAACAAAAATAAATTGTTTTAAAAGAAAATACAAACAAAAGCTTCATTTGCATATACGCATCATTTGTAGTAGTTGCAGGGTATACGAGTAGTTGGTGAAGTAGGCCTTAATACGCATCCAATTTGCTTTTCATTAACCATATTCGTATTGTCGTATAGCTTCAGGTCTTGTGCCAATTGGAACTTAAAAAAATGTGGTGTGGCCAGCCTTTTCGCAAGATTCGCCAGGTTGAGGCTTGAGTCTTTGCCAACAGCAGCCAAAATTTGGATCAACTTGGCAATAAATATTTGGTAGCACGCAAAAGTTTGACGAACAGAAACTAATAAACAGACCTGTTCTGAAATTCGATTTTGAATCTTTGGTGTTTCGCCTTTAAGTCGTCGAGATGAGTAGTATTAAATATATATCCTGTCAGCCAAAGATGTTTCTAATTTATTAGAGGACTAATCTTGCGTATGCTATAAGTTGAGGATCTCATTTTATTCATTAGTTTTCTATGTCTACAATTCTTTCTACAAATCTTCTAAAGCATCCAAGAGATCATTTTGATACCAAAATAAAATCAACCGTTAAAGTTGCAACTTTCTCTCTCTCTCTCACGCTTAAGCAAAGCTTAGAAATATGTCATACAGCTGTCAAAAAAAAAAAAAATTAAATTAGCAAAACATATTTGGCATACAACGCTGCTTTTTTAGCTTAATTGACTAGCTGTCCGTCTGTCCGTCTGCATGGCTGTACTAGGTGCGTAATTTTGGGCAAGGCTGTTGTTTGCACACTTCACTGCATAACAATAACAAACACTTTTCCGACGCTTTTGTGGCTGGTTTTTTAAATAGTTTTTTTTTTTTTTTTAATATTTTTGGCAGCGCAGCTTTACATTTGGCAGTTTAGGCTTTGTTTTCCTTTTTCCTTTCCTTTCTTTTTTTTCTGTTTTTTTTTTTTTGATATGGAAAATGGAAATTTTTCATTTGTGGCGTCGGCGCAGCATCCGCGTTGGCACGCGTGTAATCGTCCGGAAGTAAATAAAACATTTTTCAAAAGAGTCGTTGCCGTTGCTGGTGATGGTGATGGTGTTGGAGTGCGTCCAACTGCGAGGGTTAAATCGAACAACACCAGTCGTTGCTTGTAATTCATAATTCGTTGAATATGAAACAATTGCCAGTCTTAAGGGTGGTTTCGTGTAGGTTTTTTTTTTCGTCCTAATAGTCCTGATGCTGCTGCCTGTTAGCGCACAACTCGCCCGCGATTTATGCAGCATTAATGCATATTTCATTGACTTTGCCCATGGGCCACAAAGTGCAGCAGCAGTTGCAGCTACATCATTATCAGCAACATCACCGTCACCATTGGATGCAACAACGATTTGCATAATGTTGCAAAAAAATTTGCGCATGCGCGAAATATTATAAATAAATTAGCGCCGGCGGCAACGGTGCATGCATGTCACTCCCCTACTGTATATGAAGCTTTAGTCTAGCAGCGGTGATGACTTTATGCTGTCGAAAATGTTGGCACGTGCGCCTGTACCGGCGCCTGCGCCAATCCGCATGGCCAACTGTCAATTGCCAATGACTCGGAATGACGCAGGCGCAAAGTCATGCTGAACGCGTTTTTTTATTTTTAACTGACTTTTGCAAGTCATGTCAAAGGACAACCACATGTGCCCCCTACTACTGCTACTATTCAATCGCTCATTCAATCATTTTTTTATTTATTTTATTTTCACCATTGAAATTGCATCAGGCATTTGTTTCTTTTAAAAATTCTCTTTTTTTTTTTTTTTCATTTTCACTTGAATGCCACTTGGGCCACTTCAACTGACTTTGTTTGGCCACAGTAGCAGCACATTTTCTGTTGTACTCCAAGTTGAGACACTCTCGACTCATCGATTGTCAACAGCTTGAAATCATCTTCATCATCGGAAGGCATCTTTGTGCATATGTTCCAAATCGCCACGCATTGTTGGCGCAAAAAATTCTCAAGTGTATTGCTTTGTCTCTTAGAGAAAAAAAGAAGGTTTTCATCATTTCAGAAGCGACAGTCATTATTTGCTGAAACATCATTCGAATCGTAGTAAATTTAGTTTTATTTTGAACAATGCTCAATGCATGAAGTTCAAATTTAGTTGCGAATGATCTATCGAAGTTTTGTCGATATCAGTCAGAGCCCAAACATTTCATTGTGTTGCCTTTGGATATCTCGATATGTTCCTTGGAGTCTCTAATCAGTTTAAAAAATTGAGAGGCTTTAAGCCATTGATTACTCAACAAATTTCCAAACACAAGATTCCTCAACTTTTTCCAACAAAATAAACCGTTAAAAAATTTATATGTCTGGAATTTTTTTGTTCGCTGATTTGAGACCCACTACGTCGACTTTTCTAGAAAAGTTGGCCTTCGTAAACTTCTTCTGTTGAAGAAGAAGACAGCTTATTTGTGAAATGAAGGTGAGTATCGGGTGGTATCTTCTGAGAAAGCATACTTAATTTAGTAGCCATGGCTGGAGCTCCTAAATCAATCAGTTTTCACCTTTTTCCGACCGTTAAAAATTTAAATGTTTGGAATTTTTTTACGAATTTGAATTCCAGTTTTCTTAAGACAAAATTTGGGACCCACTACGTCGATTTTTTTTTTCTAGAAAAGTTGGCCTTCGTAAACTTCTTCTCTTGCAGGCACTTCTCAATATCTTGTCTTCCTTTAAAGTAGAAATTAGAAGTAGAAGAAGAAGACAGCTTATTTCTGAAATGAAGGTGATTAGCTGTACTTTTTTTTTTCTTCTTGTTGTTGTATATTCATTTCATTTTTCATAAACACACTTTGAGCGCGATAACTCCGTATTAAATGGACCAAATG
Organism: Leucophenga maculata; assembly: GCA_035044805.1. Classification (NCBI taxonomy): domain Eukaryota; kingdom Metazoa; phylum Arthropoda; class Insecta; order Diptera; family Drosophilidae; genus Leucophenga; species Leucophenga maculata. The sequence continues at coordinate 1,480,310 of JAWNNP010003230.1, forward strand.
TCACGAAGTTTAGCAGGAAAACAAAAAAAACCATTAAACTTTCAACCGAGTGAATGTATTTTCCCGTTTTCCATTGGACACACCTTGCATATAGCCAAAGCATTTCTATATAATTTGCGCTAATCTGGAACATATTTCTTTTCAATATAACCCAAAAAAAAAAAACAGCTTCGAAAGGGGATGAATATGAAATGTGATATAAATATAATTTATTATACTTTTCCAGGCTTTTTTTCCTATTTAAAAATTTTTAAGCAATTCAAGTGGCACGCGTGTCGCTCTCAAAAAAATGTGCAACCCATTCATTTTGCATTGAATTCAACTCAGCCACTTTTCAATTCGTTGAAAGACAAAGCCGTTGCCGCAAGCGATTATTCATAATTTTCATTATTGTCCAGGATTTAGATTTCCATTTCCGTATTTTACTGTTTTGTATCCCGATAAAAACTTTTTCGAAATGTTGGCAAACAATTAATTTAAAGTTCTGTAATCAGCTGCGATAATGATCGGCAAAAAGGGTTGAAAGCGAAAACCGGAAATTGGAAAAAAATGAAATATTGCGAGTGAACTTTTTTTTGTTTTTTTGTGATAATGCCCCGTTTTTTTGTGTAAAGCAGGCGAAGCATATGCCGTAAAGAGTATCAAAGTCTGCATCAAATCAAAGCAAAAGCCAAAGGACAAAAACTTCTTTAAACTAAGTCGCACTCACCATGCAAGTGTGATTGCCTTTTTTTTTTTTTTTCCAGCTTAAATTGCCATTTTGAAGTCGTGCGAAATATTTACAGATAGCCATCACAAAAATCCATGCAATTTAATGCAAATCAAATAATCTATTTGGCTAAATGGCAAACTTTAGATACTTGTAGGCATGTTTCGAGTATATCGTGTGACTGCACTTCAAATGCTGACGCAGACAGTGAGTGACAGGCCATCAACACCCCTGACAACGAGGAGGATGTTGATTATGTAAAAGCCGGCGCTAGCATATCCACTGCACTGAGTTCGAGGGTGATTTCTATATATTGCATTCTGTCGGATGGATGAATTTCGCTTTTGTACAATTGTTGAATGCATTACCGGAATGAAGTATGCCTGTCTGTCTGACTGACTGTCTGATTTGTGTGCGAAACGTTTTGAATTAATCGACATAGTCTCATTATTTATGATGAGATTAGCGTTGAAAGTCGCGTTTGCGCATTTTTTCTTTTACTGTTTTTCTGTTTTTTCTTTTTTTCACCCGAATGAGTTCGCGAAGAACGTGTACCCGACGCATGCGCATCAAGTCAAGTGTGCTTTCCATTTGCATTCGCTGATTGAGGGGCGAATGAGATTGGAATTTTTAGGGTATGTCCCATCACTCAAAAACATCAAATTTCGTGCTGACATTGCGACAATTCAAAGATTTATTTTAGTTGGTTAAAAAAAAAGCAGATACCCTTTAACTATAAGCTTTGAGACTGTACGCGACAATTAATTAAGCGACAAGTTCCAGCGTGTATATCTGTGGTGACTTACCTTACCCAATTTTTTCAATAAAAAGAGAGCAGCTTCTACTACATTTTCTTTGTTTTAAATGAGTTCGAATTAGACGATTAAAAGCGATTTTATGTTTATTATTATTATTTTTATTATTTTATTATAAATAATTTGAAATAGAAGAATTATATGTTGATTAGGAGAGAGCAGCATCTTTCTGTGCTTTGCTTTATTTCATCATCCAACACTCGAAAAAAAAACAACAAAAAAATGAGAGCAGCTTCATTTGCTTTGCTTTACTTCATTATCAAACACTCGAAAAAAAATAAAAACAAAAAACTGAGAGCAGCTTCATTTGCTTTGCTTTATTTATGCTCACTGACAAGAGAACAAACACAATTTCGAATTAGAAAAGAAAACACAAAACAAGCCAAATTTAATTGCGAAAATATATTTAATTGATTACTTTTATTTAATAACGGCACTTTCACACACACACACACAAACACATTTTTAAACAAAACATATTTTGCATTTTACTTTGCTTTGCATTTTATGCTTTAGCTCTGCATTGCAATGAATTGCATTTGCTTTGCTTTCAAACAAACACAAAAAAAATAAACAAAAAACAAGCCAAATTTAATTGCAAAAACATATTTAATTGATTACTTTTATTTAATAACGGCACTTTCACACACACACACATTTTTAAACAAAACATATTTTGCATTTTACTTTGCTTTGCATTTTATGCTTTAGCTCTGCATTGCAAGAAAAAGAGCGCAGCTACATTTGCTTTGCTTTCGAACAAACACAAAAAAAATGAAACAAAAAACAAGCCAAATTTTATTGGAAAAACTTAATTTAAACGATTAACACTTTGCAAACGCTTTAAACTTAACTTGCAACGATATTATTTATCACTTTGCACTTTATTTTGCCAAATTATTTAAATTAAATTTCTTCACTTTCACACACACACACGCGACACGCATCTGACTTTATCAGTGACCGACGCGCAACTAACTCCTCTCATTGACTTCGAATTCTTCTTCTTCTTCTGACACTTGTCATACATTGCAAGAACAACAATAACAAAATCTGCACTCATTGACTTTGAGCGGAATTTATGACGCGTTGATAGCGAAAGAGAGTGGGAGCGCGCCAGCAACTATCAGTTGGCAAAATATTTGTAACAAAAAAAAAAATCATTGGAAAGTTCTTATGCAATGAGAAGTGCGCAAGCAAGAACAGTTGCTAAGTTGATCCGTTGTTAAGTTCCGTTACTTTCTAACTACTCCAGAATTTGTTTTCGTTTTCGTGTTGAAACATGAAAAATTATTAAAAAATTAAATTTTAATTCTTTCGAAGTTGCTAAAAAAACCAAATTTATGCAAAATTGATCGCAAATGGCTTGTTCTTCAGTAATAAAAGTTGTTGCAGTTGGTACAAAGTTCTAGGAGCGCTCACCCCATCCACATATATACATAGCTACATGGCGAAGTCCCGAGAGTCGGCGACGAGTTTTGGTGCCATATGAACCGCGAGCTGTATGAGCTATTCGATGAGGTTCATAAAATTCCAACGGCTGCAATGAATCATATCTTTCGAATGGATGGATGAGGGGCTGAGGCTCATGGTTTACATGGGGGCCCGCATTTGATTGGAGGACGCCGAAATAGAGAACGACCGGGCACGCGTTGGAATGACTAGTTATGGAAAGATCTCTCTCGCTAAGCATTTATTTGTTGTCGGAACGTAGACTTCTACTTAACTTCTTTTTATGCAGCGAAGAACTAAGCCCTCCAATAGGCTCTATTCCAGTAAATCACCGTTGCAGAACTTCACGAAGCAACTAACATTAACAAACCTTTCCATAAAATCTCCCTAATACTCGCATCTCACAGTTCTCCCATACACTTTTTAGCACTTTAAGCTAATTAATACAAAAATCCGTTTACAAACAAAGTCAGCCTAATTAGCAAAGGATGTGTGACAACAACAACAAAATATTTTGCGCACAATTTATAGCCTCAGGTTGTTTCGCTGCATTTTTAGTTTAAAGTTTTTTTTTTCGTCCTTTTTGCAAATACCCGCAGCAGCAGCTTAGAGCGAGAACAAAAGGACTAAAAGCGACAACTTTGAGGCGCGCGTCCTTATTTAATTTGCAAATATTCAAAGTAACCCTTTCACATTACGGTCTTTCACCGAACGCCCGCCCGCCCGCTGCTGAATATTTACAAAGAGTTTAGCGCAATTCGATTGCCACTGTCAACTTTCACTCGACTCTGTCACACACTGTCGCATCCTGCTTATGCAAAATCCTCAGCGTTGTGTTAAGGACTCGCTCTCTCTTCGATGATGCGCTTCGGTTTTTGTGGTGTGCTGAGGGTTGTACCAAATTATGCCAAGCGAATTCCATCGATATACAAAATGAATTATAATTATTATTGCCGCGCGGTGCAAAAGGATTTGCGTGCGCCCCTCATGGAGTGTCTGTTTTGCTTTTCGACTGTTTGCCTATTTAAAATATGATTAGATCCCAGCTCGGTTCCTCTCTTCTCGTCGTTTTTTTTTTTTCAATATATGTCGTCGCATTTGTTTATGCAGATTTTTTAATGCATTTGCCCGCGATTAGATTACCACATGCAGCGTCGCGCGGCATCCCGTACGAATTTGTGTTGCTAATGCATGAAATTTATACAAGGACTCTTTTTTTTCGTACGGATTTGTGCGATTTGACGCCTTTGTTTGCATAATATTTGGCAATTATAGAACATGTATTTTTTTTTGTATTTTACTGAAATAGTTCAGGGGTCCAGTGATGTCCTGATCAATGGCTTATAATCGCCATCAGCACTTTGTCACTAGCGATAGCGTCTGAGTGATTTACGCTAAGCTGATTTGAATTAATAACCATATCCTTCCGATAGTATTTTGTGTTTTTGTGTCTGGTTTATTATAATAAAAAAATACTTCTGATACTTCAGAGGTTTTATGTGAAACAATCCTTCAACCAAGCAGCAGTTGTGGGTGCTCAGTTTAGCCGGGACAAACTAATTTATTATATTTTGAGTCTATCACTTCAAATTATATGATTTCTATAGCCTATACCCGAAGTGCAATAGGGCACAATTACGTAACAAATGATTTTTCTTATTTTCCGGCTAAACTTCATGACATTTGGTTCACTGAAAGTGGAGATATGGTGTTCTGAATATTTGGTCCCAAACAAAATGGAGCAGGTCGAGTTGAACGTTTAGCATTGAAAGGCGAGGCAATTCTGTGATCGATTCAGACTGCTTGAAAATTTCTCGCGCGATCTTCAGACGCTTCGGAACACAGACGGAAACTTAGCACGCACCGTTGCCAGCCTTGAAAGAAAAATAATCTCTCACAGCACTTGAGACCAATAGTTATCTAAGCTTGCCATAATAATCTGCGCCCAATTGCACGCCCCGAGCGACAGTTGTTATTAACAATTATTCGCGTTTACGGCGGATATGATTTTGGGTAATTTGCAGCCGGTACGAGTGTACGAGACGCAAAAAAGAAAATCGCGATCGAGAAGAGTTTTGCGCAAACCTAAATAAATAAATCAAACAATCGATGGTTAGCAATGAATATAAGCAAAAGGATGCGAAAGGCTGCTAAGGCGAAGGCTTAAGCAAATACTCGACGCTGTTGAATGGAGTACAGTGCAAATAGTGCGCCGAAGAGAGAGAGAGGAGTATGGCTTTTTCATTTTTATTTTCCTTTTTTTTTTTCCAAAGTGTAGCAAAGCGCATAAATGCAGCCGCAGGGATTAAAAAACAAAACGCATTTGCAGACACATTTAGAGTCCTTTAAAGCAAATCAAAAGCAGATGAAATTAAAATCAAAATTCAGAATAACACCGCCGGCGAAAATTTTGCAGGAAGGCGCAAGAAAAAATAAAATAAATTTTCGCAAAGCGTTTTGTGGTATGTGAGGAGGAATGTGGCAAGCAAGGATGTGTAGCTCGAGGGGTATATTTCGGAACTAGAAGTTGTGAAGAAGGTGGTGCATAGCCCAAGATCAAAATCGAGTTTGCGAAAACTGAAGATGAAATTGCGTACGGGTGTGTGTGTGTGTGTGTGTGTTTGTGTTTTTTTCTTGGGTCTGAGACACATCTGAAGTTGCAAATATTCGCTTTTCATTTTTTTTCCCCGGTTTGCAATTGTCAATCATTCGCATTGCATAAAAAGGGGCATGTTGCGCCTGCGGCAATGACCGCAAGGCTGCTCTTGGTTCATCATCATCAACATTGCCATACGCCACCGCCGACGATCCTTATAAACTAAATCAAAGAAACGTTAAAGGATATGCATAAGCAAAAGTGTTGTAGTCGACTATATAATACGCTATACAGCTTAATGAAATGTGAGCGCTTCATTCTTTTATTTATTTCTTATTTAAATATATATTCAAAAAAATTACTGCTCTACCGATTCAAAGCAATCACAATTACTGAGATTAAGCAGCTGAGTAGGCACAGAAGCATATGGCTTAAATGAATCCAGGCTGTACGTTTAATAAAACCAATATACCCAGCTATGCAGGGTATTTACACAACTAAAAAGGTGCACAATTCGGAAGGAATGAATCCGGCTGAATGTGATGAATGAATCGGAATGCCTGAAAAACTGCATTGCTGGCTCGGCTGACAGTGATTGCAAGTTAAACGAATGCGAAAACTGCGAATGTTATAATGAAAATATTTTGCCAAACAAAGTTAAATGAAATTAATGGAAATAATGCAAAGAAATGTGAATGAAATCACGCCTTGCAAGCGCAAGCAGCCAAGTTGAACTTGAAATTGCAATCGAGGCGATCCTTCGTTCGTTCGAGCTACCCAAACGAAAAGGGTCTCGCAGGCAGCAGCAGCAGCAGCTGTGGTGTGTTCTTCTGCTACAATTCAATTCAATTCACTTTAATTCAATTCAATTCAGAGATCCTTTTAAGGATCTCTCGACGACTCCTTTGCATATCTTGTCTTGCTTTTGCTAATAATTTGCGATTTAATTGTGGCAAAATTAGCGAACGACGGCAACCTGCGACGAGTGCCTTTGTTGTAAAGTGAAGTTGTTTTAATTGAAAACGAGTTGCAGAGCTGTGATGCAAACATCTGCCTGATTGCATGAATGTCCTTGCATTCATTTTGTTCTACTATATTTATTCTCACACTAATTGACATTGCACATAGATTATGGATGCACTTTGAGTGCATCTAAGTGGTTAAACTTGTTTGCGGAGTTTGTAATCGAAGAATAAGCGCAGCACATCAAACCACGATGATCTTATTTAAGGACTTTGGAAAATATGCTCTGCAACAAGTACCACGACATTTTCTAGATCTTTTGTGTTTTGTAGATTTCTTAGTAATAAGTGGCCGACCCTCTTGAGAGAGAGAGAGAGAGAGAGTAATTTATGAAACTTGTAGTTGGACTTGTAACAGTGCGTCGTCTATAACAAAATGGAACAAGCAGGAGCAGGCTGCAGTATATAATATATTTGTGATCAAAAGCTAAGTTTATGCAGCCCTGTCCTTCTGTCCGAACTTCAAAAGCTATAGACTCCTTTTTCATACGCTCATCCTTTGTTTTGTTGCGTGGCACCAACCATTTTTCCAATAGATTTTATTTCTATTTCCCAAATCATATCGAGAGAAACGGAGAGAGGAGAAACGCCTTTTTAGACACAAGAAAAAGGAGCAAGAAAGGCGCAAGTTTGAGTATGTTGAGATGTTATGTGACAGAAATAAGGCTCGAAAATTCTATCAAAAGGTCAAGCGTCTGACTGAAGATTTTAAACCCAGAGTAACTTTCTGTAAGGATCAAAATGGAAATCTAGTAACGGATCAACAACAATCACTGAGATTATGAAGGATTCATTTTTCTAACCTATTCGGAGGCGATGAAGCGCAAAATTCCGCCGATAGAGAAATGACACCGGAACCACTAGTTAATGATGGAAGTATTGCAGAGCCACCGGACTATAACGAAGTCGAAGTTCAGTTATTAAAAAGCTGAGTTAGGTTAGGAGTATGCACCAACTTTAATGCAAGATATGATCCTCAGTGTTCTCTGTCCCATCTTTAAGAAAGGAGACCCCGCTGTTTGCGCAAACTACCGCGGAATACGTCTTCTTTCCATTGGATATAAGATTCTGTCTCGTGTATTGTGTTATAGGCTGAAGACATATACGGATTCACCGATAGAACTATATCAGTGTGGCTTCAGACCGAAAAGGTCGACCAGTGACCAAATATTCACATTACATCATATCTTGGAAGAGACCCGTGAGTTTAACAAAACCATAGACCACCTATTTTTCGACTTTAAAACGCTTTCGACGCGCAGATACGTTCAAAGTTTTTTCGACGTCTTGTCTACACTAGGTATACCGGCAAAGATCGTCTGTCTTTGCATGAGGCCGCTATCTCACACAAAACGTTGTCAGGGTGGGGAAAAACATCTCCGACCCCTTTGATACCAAGAGAGGTTTCAGGCTGGGCGATGCTCGGTTTTTTTTTCGAATTTTCTGATATAATACATCCTACGCCAGCACCCGTACATACAGAATGTGTCGAGCTCGACCTTCCAAAAGGAAGAGTCAGCAAGGCATTCTCGGAGATTGAAAAACAGTCTCGGTTCATGGGTCTAGCGGTGAATGAGTTCAAAACGAAGTACTTGATGCCTTCTTGCACTCCGTCATTGCGTCTTGGACGTTCAGTAACGATGGAGATTTTTAACTTCAATGTTGTAGAAAACTACGTCTACCTTGGATCCGAGATAACCAGCAACAACAGAGTCAGCCTGGAGATCTGATGCTTTTTTGGGCTGAGCAAGCAAATGAGAAGTAAATCCATCTCTCGAAAGACAAAAATCAAGATCTATAATACTCCCGGACCTGCTGTATGGCGCAGAAGCATGGACCGTAATTGAGTCAGATAAAACTGCATTGGAAGTCTATGAGTGGAAAATTCTTTGCAGGATTTTCGGTCCTATTAGAGTCAGCGACGAGCTGAGGTCCCGTATGAACTGCGAGCTGTACGAGTTATTTGATGAGGTTGACATAGTCCATAGTCCAATCATTGAACTTTTTCGGAATGTTTTCGAAACCTGACGAATCTAACAAATCCAGCGAAACGCTTTTCAGTCTATTTGGTTGGCTCACCCTTTATCTACTTAATGACAGAAAAACAATTCGGAGCACCTACTACACGGCGCATTTAAGTTAGAAGATTCTTACCAAGTCTTACCAAATTATTTACAAGTAAACCGATTGTCTTACGTCTCTCTCCCAACATGCCACACCCAGTTTCGCTAGGCAAAATAGAAAAAAAAAAGTAATTTAAATTATGTTAAGATAACCGAAAACATTTAATGGTTTCCGCTCTTAGAACAAATGTCAGCAACACTTGCCATCAAAGCGATGTAGCCAAGTTCGATGATCCACAACCAAAAAAACAAAAAAAAAAAAACAAAAAAAAACAGCAACAGCTGAACGTGCCTATTTTTGAATAAAAATAAATTTAATTTATTGATTTGTTGTTATTGAATATAAAAGATAAACCCTTTTGCTCCATTCCTACGCATGCGGCAGTTGGTCAAAATTTATATTGGAGTTCGCTCTCTGAGCAATGCAACGCAACGCAACGAATCGAATCGGAAGACAAGGAAGTGCAACAACACTCAAATAAAACATTTGACAAATAGTAAAATTAAGAAAAGAATAAAAAAGTAAGGGTAGCTCCCGACAGAAGCCTCAAGAATTTCGATTTTAACGCAATAAAATTTAAATTTTCCAGTTGAACTGTAAGAAAGAAAGAAGAAAAGGGGTTAACTATGATGTATGTAGGTAGATGTGGGTACTATCGAACAGCTGTATGCAACCTGTATGCTGGCTGGAGAAATGGAACAAGTGCATCTCTACTTCTACTAAATGCGCTAAATGCCGTTGACAGATTGCGGCTCAGCTAACAAAAATTCAAAGTCCTTTACTCATTCAGAAGAATGTTATTTAATTAAGCCAAAACCAGCAGGTTACCGTGTGCCGTGTGCCGTTGTGTCGGCTTCAACGCCTCATGCTAAATGGGCACAAATTAGTGCAGAAACCTCAAAACGAGTGAGGCCGGCCGGCCAGCATGAGCACGAATAGGCAGGAAGCAAAAAAAAAAAAAAAAAAAGGAAGGCAGGAAGGAACCTGTCTGCTATTCTACTATTCTACTCTATTCTACAATTCTAGAGAAAATAAATTCGAGCACGTGCTGCGTATTCGTTGCGCTTTCTTTGAGTTCCAATCGGTTCGGATCGTATCGGATCGTATCGGATCAGTTGTAAACACAAATAATATTTTGAAAGAAAACAAGAAAAAGAACAACAAGGCAAATATTTTCAGCCAACAGGATTACGCTGCAAAAACGGAGAACGTTTACTTTGTTACGCCTGCTTTCTTGCGTCCACACAAAGCAAAAGATGAAGAAAAAAAAGGGCGTTGAAGTGTTAACAAGTGTTACGCTAATTGATTACCTGTTCCATCCATCGGTTCGCTCCTAAAATCAGCTGCACAAAACGAAACAAAAACGAAACAACTTGGCCTACCTGCTATACGCAGTTATAGGGTATTATTGTGTGGCTACAAATTAATTTTTAACGCTACAAATTATTACTGTCGACTGTCGTCCTTCATTCATGCTTTGCAAAGAGTAACAGCATTCTAGTTCATTTACTAGTTCATTTAGTTCGTTTGAACTACAAAAAAAAAAAGTGGAAAACCATTCTATTGAACTTTAATGGTTAAAAAAAACATCACCAGAACCAATGAGAGGCTGGATAAATACTATGGGAACACTGGACCATCAATTTTAATGTTTAAGAAGTGGTTTACTGAGTTCCGTTGTGATCATACCAGCACAAGTGATGCTAAAGAGAAATTGTCAACCAAATCCTTGCAATGATCGGCGTATGAAAGTGTGTGAGGTGGCAGAGCTTGTAGGCTATTCAAGTATTATAACACACCAGAGTTTCTCCGAGTAAATGTGCACCGAAGAAGACCTTGACAAAGCCTATTACTTGGAAGAAATAAAAAAAAAATGGACAAAACATGAAATGAAAAAAAAAAGTGAATATTAGACGAGAAATATATTTTTCATTCATAAAGTCATTGAATTATCAAACCACCCTCGTAATATCCACTCTCTTCTGAAAACAGGAATTGTCCTCCTACTTATGCAAAATATTTCATTGCTCTAGAAATTATAATTTTTAGACATTTCCTTACTCACAGACAGTCTGACAGACATACAGAAAATTAGGCAGTTCTTTTGGAAAAACATAAATTTTTACATTGTTAGGGCAAAATTTGGCAGGATTTTATGGCGGATTCTGTAAGCCCAGAGCTTGTAGTTTAATGTAGAAAAATTGTCTAACAGTGTTTTTTGAGAGTTCTTTACTTTTTCGTACGCCAAAGTTAACCCAATTTTTTTTTTTTTTGAATAATAAAATTGACTATTATCATCAATAGTCAAAGAGATATCAGTGAAATTCAGACTTTCTTCATATTTAACTATGGACGCAACTATGCCAGACAGAGTTTCCTTTGGTTTCCTTAAAGATTTAAGGTTCCAAATTAAAGACTGAAATATTTTATAAAGATTTTAGAACAAGTTTTGAATATTTGTGTTTTTTTTTTTTGATTTTTTATTAAACAAAAAAAAATAAATAATTAAATAATTAAATAAATAAACAATTAAATATTATTAAAAAAAAAAATTATTAAAAATTAATTAATTAAGCTTAAAATATATGAAAAAAAAAAAAAATAGAGAACTACATAACGACAGATCGAATAGCGCAATTATTTTTCTTAGAAATTAAATTACATTTAAACGATTTATACAAATTATGAATTAATTAATAGAAAAAAAAAATATTGTTTATAATTAATTAATTTAAATTTAGACACTAAAGTAGAACCTATAAGCGTAATAAGCGAGTGTTTTCCCCTCATTTGTCAGCAATGCGAGTGTTTTTTTTTTTTGGCGCGAGGCAAAATTTTTCACCGATTTTGACTTGAATGTTGATGACTACCGGCGCCAACAAGTTATAGGATATGGATTAGAACTGAACGATCAGACATAGATGGAGGGCAGCGCCAGTCCGATCTCAAAGTAATTGCTTGCATCGACTTTGAATTTCTTGAGCGGCGAAGCGACTGCGCCGGGCTGTGCGGCGGCGCTTTTGGACTGTTGACAGCGGCGACGTTTCTGCGCAAGCGGACGTACCGGTGTCTCCAGCGCAAAGGTGTTCGATAGTGTAGCATTGGCCGACATGATGGTGGCATTGTTGTACGAAGACGGTATGGGCGTTGCCTGTTGCGGTTCGCAAAGCAGAAAACTCAAATCACTGGCAGGATCATCGCCGGCGGCGTATGAAGGTGAGAGCATATGTTGCTGCGGTATGCTGTCGTTGTGCTGATTCTTCAAGAGCGTGCGACGGCGCAGATTGAAGGATTTGCGTGATTTCTTTTGTTTTTTCTCCTCTTTGCAGGCCGAGTCGAGTATGGCATCAATTAGACGATCCAGTGTTTGATCGCCCATCTTGACAGAGCTGAAGCAGGCGGCAGCGGCGGTGGCGCTTTTGGTTTTGTTAACTGGCGCAGTTTCGGGCGAGGAGCTGCTGACTTTTTGCTGCAGTTGCTCCTCTGCAACAATAGCTGCAAATTCCTGCTCCAGTTTACGTTTCTTTGGCAAGTCTAAGTGCTGCCGTGATCGGTGCTGCTGCTGCCGCTCTGGCTGTTGTACAATGGGCGTCGCAAAGTAACGCTGATTGCCCAAATCGAAAGGATCAAGCGGCAATAGGCCACGCAATGCCAAATGTTGTCCACTCGGCAGTATCGTCGTCGTCGTCGTCGTCGACGTAGCCGCTGTCAGCGTTGAACGTGTTGTCATCAACATTGCACTTGGTGAGTACTCCTCGACTTGAAAGCGTGGCAGTGTTGCTGCATAGACATGCTCGACGGCGAAACGCTGCTGGCGGCGTACATGCATGCCACCGCCACTGCCACCCGGTGTTGTTGGTTCCGGCGTTACATTGCGTATATCCGTAAGCGGTGCCAAGACCAGCGGACTGTTGCGCAGGCGCAGTGTTGCTGCCGTTGCCATGGGTGTAGATGTGGCATAGCTGGGTATATTCTCCTTGTTGGCTATGGTGGCACGTCGCTGCCGGCGTTGCCGCTGTGCTGTTACATTGCTGCGTGGTGTGTGCAATGTACTCGTGCCACTGGCAGCCACACTGATGACACTCTCCTGCATGATTTTTTGCGCTGATGCAGTCCACTTGAGCATTTTTATAAATTTTTTTTTTTTTTTCGTTACACAAAATTAATTCACACAAAACTTCACAAAGTTGTCCAAAAAAAAAAAAAATTAAAGCAAAAATAATTTACGTCCTTTTGAAGCGCATAGAAGAAAATTTTTGCTATTCTAGTGTTTCGTTCTTGCGTAATCCATGCGCTTTGGCTATTGCTGAGAAACTGGTTGTAAAACGCACAGCGGCCGGCTTTTATAGTGCACCCAGAGGGTTGCGCCTGCGCGCTCTTCATTGCGCAAATGGAAGAGAAAATTGGAATTAGGACGACAGAGAGAGAGAGAGAGAGAGTAGCTGCTAGACAACTGTATATGCAACCCTTAGCTCAACCCTTAAGCATGCGTTCGCTGACTGAACCTTCATGTCGTGTGTTTCTCTCCATGTCTCTCCGTTATTTAGTTCCGTTGCATGTAAGTCTTTAAGTTGCTCTCCTTAAAGTAGACTACTTGCTCTCCAAGACTATCCCTAACTTTGCACACTCTCGCTCTATTGCCTTCTGAGATGCTTATCTCTTGGTTAATAATTTACCAAACAAAAAAAAGCAATTCGTCCTTAAAAATAGCCACTGTGTTCGCCAAAGTTTTAATGCCCTACAGAAGAAACTACGTACAGAAAAAAAAAATAGTACAACCTGTGCACCTCAACGGATTTATTAAGTTTGTTAGGAGGCGTGAAATATTTGTCCATAACAAGCGTTTGATATTTTCTGTAACTAAGAAGTTTTAATACAAAATCTCCCTCCAAAACGTCTGTTGGATTTGTTTGGAGGCCATCCATTAATACAAACGTGTAGCCTTCGTTCTTTAGAAGATATCATATCAAATTAAGCTCACATTCGCCGCAATTATGTAGGGTATTAAAAAATCGAAAGTAAAGCAAGTTGTTTTCTAATTACAAAACTTTTCTGCAGACCAATGAGCAACAGGACTTCTTGAAATGTTGTTAATTATTTTTTTTTTTTTTTTTTGTATTTTTAACCTCATTTCCTGTCGCTAATTGACATTTTCAAGCCACAGCACTGCACTGCATTAACTTCCTGTGATAACAGTTCTCACAAAAGTAAAAAATCATCCACAAAGTTGATGGGGGTGGACTGGCGGATGCTAAGAACACAGTTAAAAAAATAAAACGGCTTCCTTACCTTTGAAATTTTTACCAATTTCTATTCAAGAATTATCCGAAAAAAAGTAGAGGCATGCTAGAAATCTTGCAGTAATACCCAGACGGACAGATGGATACGAATGCATCTCCTTGTTGAACTAACTAACTGCTAAGAAATGTAAATACATATCCTTCAAGGTATCTCCAATGTTTGCTTTAAGAAGTTGTTAATATGAAGCATGAAGCTGGCAGCGTGAGGCAATCAATGACTTCAAATTGAAGTAAAGAGCCTTACTGGCAACGGGTTCTAAAATTCTAAAACTAATGAAGTAATTGGTCTTCTAAGTAAAGGAAGACCTCCAATAAGCACTATCTGAGTGGAAAATATGTAGAAATATGTGGAAAATGCGTAGGGTCCTTCACGAGAAATATTCTTTGAGAGTCAGGCAAATCGAAACATCGAACCAAAAAAGTTCAAAAAGTTTCAAAAATAATTCCTGAAAAATCTTGCGAAAAATCGCTATAAGAACTATGAAAAAATTCTATCAAAACCTTTTTATTAAAAATATTATAGAAAAAAAAAATTTCTAAAGAGAAGAAAATAGTTTTTTTATATTTCTCAAAAAATATTTATTTATTTGGTCGTCTTTTTTGTGTTCTCCTTGAGTTATAATGCAGCGCTTTTACCAATTATCATTGATATGGACTTGGGCTCTACTAGTGTTGCCATTTTTAGCTTCTCAATCGTGGCGAAACTGGATGCTTTGACCAATAAACTTCTGGCAAGCTGAATACAGTTAGTTTTCGCTTTCATTGAGATGATGTTTCATTAACAGCTATGTTCCTTTGAGCAAATCTGTATGCGACAGTTCTTTTGGTCAAAATTTTATAATGTCTGAACAAACTATGCAAAACTTCTGAAAAATATGCAAACAGCAAATCTTTATAATAATTTTTTCCACAGCTCGGGCTTCTGCAAAGAGCTTGTACCATTTTTTTTTTTATTCAAATCTGATTAATTTCGCTTGAAAGCCATGTTGGAGCAATATGTTGCCTCAAACATGCTAACAGCTGAACCGAAAATTTGTGTATTAGAATAAGCTGCTGTTAGCGAGCCTCTCACTAATTATGACGCTGCTTTTTTCATGTACTTCTGCACCGTTTTGCATTGTCTAAGTGCGAATTCGAAATAAAAGAAGTTTCTAGCTAAAAAAAAAATAATTTAAAATATTTAAGCAGTCGGCAAACAGTTTTCATTAAAGTCTGTTTAAACTTAAATTCAAATGCACAAAATTTTAAGTCCAATGATTACTATATATACTATATATAGAAACCAATACATACATATAGTATATATAAAGGATAAACGGGTAAATGTTTGCATTGCGCGCTTTTGAATTTATTTCAGTGAAGAAAAAAAAATGGAGAAAAATCTTAAACCTGAGAAAAATGTCACTCAAACTTTGCAATGAGTATGCAAAAATGCATTCGGCGCAGCAGGCGATCGGAAATAATGTTCCAGAAGACTGGCATGGAGATGACTGGCAGCGAGTTTTAGTATTGCTACAAAAACCACACGAAAACACCCCAAAAAAGTGTTGAAGCACATTAAAAATGCGACAAAAATTTGCCTAAAAACCACATGATTAATGTTTTGTGTGTGCAGACGATTGCCGAAGATTGCCGAAAAAAAAAAACAAAAAAGGAGAAAAAAAAAATAAAGGAACTTCCTTGCATGGAGTGGCAAAATGTCTTGAACTGAAGTTCGTAAATGGCCAAAGGTGAGCAAGCGAAGAGAGTATCTGTGCGCGCTAAAAAATTTAAAGCATTTGCACATCATTAGCATACGTCTGTCCGCCTGCCTAGTTCACACTTCAATGGAAGAAAGTAACCCTGCAACAATGTACATAAGCCTTCACACAGATGATCTTGCTTTCAGTTTTCCTGTAATTAACATAAATTTCAGGACTGCATTTTCTATGGTTTTACACACAAAATTTTTCTCTCCAAGGCTTAAGTTTTAATGAGGCTGCGGTCAGTCTTCAATTCAGTTCACGCCTAATTAAAGCATTTCACTTAAGGATTTCAGTTTTGTTCTAGTTCGCAAGGACTATGCAAATTTTTTGTCGTTTTTTTTTTTTTTTTTTATGCTTGCAAACAAAAATAAAAACCAGTCACTTAACTTGTCGCCGTCGAGTGAGTGCGAGAAAAAGATCCTTTCGTGTGTCCTTTTTTTTTTCTTCTTTCTTGCTATTACAAAGACGAATTACTGAAGTGCAAATTTGCATGTTCAATGGACTGCATTTAATGCTTCAACACTTTGAAAAGTAATTTCTTTCTTCTGTGCCTCGCATATCGATCGATTGTACTTCAAAGTACTTCAGACTACAATATTTCATCCTGCTTATAAAGGATTCTTAACATTTATTGTGGTTTTGTGTTAAAAGTTTGTTTAAGAAGCCAAGTTCTGTGTGCTTAAGTGATGAGCAGTGACACTCTTGCATTATTTGCGAGTTATGGTGAAGTTTTTGCAAACCTTTTACGAACCAAAAAAAAAAAACTGTTGAAATATCACAGCATAAATCAGATAATAATTTCGCACGCTTGTGGTGAAAGTGCATTGTTTGTGCTTCATAACACTCGAACACTTAATTTTAACTGATATCCTTTTTTTTTCATCAAATTGTAGCAGTTTTTTAACCCAAAAAAGGGGTTAGCTACTAATTGAAAAGTAAAGCCCTTAACTAAAGTGAAAGGGTAACGCGTTGCAAAAAAAAAAAAAAACAACAACAACAAAAAAGGGGTGCGGTACTTTTTTTTTAAAAAAAAAAAGGATAACATAAAACAATAGAAAAGTTGAGTTTCCATGGAAAATGTTTTGTTTTTTCTATGCGAAATTTGGTGTTGAAAGCATAAATTTTTCATTAAAAAACGATCTTTTTTTTGTTCTGTACTCAACAACAGAATTTCTCCAGTCTTTACCCATTTCAAGTGTAATTTCGTTGAAGATTTATAGCAAAATTCAAGATTGAGCTAATATTGAAGACAGACAATATGCGGTCTCGAAGGATGTTCTTCAAACAAAGTTGGAAAAGCGGTAGAAATCTTTAAAACACTTCACCTACACGAAGACTTGAAGCAGAAATACAGCTTGCTGAAGCTATGACGAATGTTAGAGTTGGAACAGTTGAAAATAGTTCACCAGCATCTTATTGTCACATTGAAGGTGAACAGCTCTTGCGCAGGCTTGATGGAACAAAATTGGTTCAACTTTCAGAAGCAAGAAAATGGAGCAAGAAAGGCGGGAGTTTGAGTATGTTGAGATGTTATGTGACAGAAATGAAGCTTGAAAATTTTATCAAAAGGTCAAGTGTCTGTCAGAAGGTTTTAAACCCGGAGTAACATTCTGTAAGCATGAAAATGAAGATCTGACTACGGATGAACAGATAGCACTGAGATTATGGAGGAGTCATTTTTCTAACCTACTCGGAGGCAATTAAGTGCATAATTCCGCTGATAGAGAATGACACTGGAACCACCAGATAATGATGGAAGTATTGTAGAGCCAGCGGACTATAACGAGTTCGATTCAGTTATTAAAAAGCTGAGTTAGGTTAGGAGTATGCAACAACTTTAATGCAAGATATGATCCTCAGTGTTCTCTTTAAGAAAGGAGACCCCGCTGTTTGCGCAAACTACCGCGGAATAAGTCTTATTTCCATTGAATATAAGATTCTGTCGCGTGTATTGTGTTATAGGCTGAAGACATATACGGATACACCGTTAGAACTATATCAGTGTGGCTTCTGACCAAAAAGGTCTACCAGTGACCAAATATTCACATTACATCATATCTTGGAAGAGACCCGTGAGTTTAACAAAACCACAGACCACCTATTTTTCGACTTTAAAGACGCTTTCAACGCGCAGATACGTTCGAAGTTTTTTCGACGTCTTGTCTGCACTAGGTATACCGGCAAAGATAGTTCGTCTTTGCATGTGGACGCTATCTCACACAAAGCGTTGTCAGGGTGGGGAAAAACCTCTCCGACCCCTTTGATACCAAGAGAGGTTTCAGGCAGGGTGTTAAGCTGTCGTGTGATTTTTTCAATCTTCTGATGGAATACATCCTTCGCCAGTCCCCCTAAATACAGAATATGTCGGGCTTGATCTTCCAAAAGGAAGTGATGCTGCTCGCTTACGCCGATGACATTAATATAATCGGCACGCAGGAGCGGCAAGTCAGCAAGACTTTCTCAGAGATTGAAAAACAGTCTCAACTCATGGGTCTAGCGGTGAATGAGGTCAAGACGAAGTACTTGGTGTCTTTTCGCACGCCGTCATCACGTTTTGAACGTTCAGATGATGGAGATTCATATTCAATTTTGTTGAAATTTCGGATCCGAGATAACCAGCAACAACAACGTCAGCCTGGAGATCAGGCGAAGAATCACGCTTGCAAACAGATGTTTTTTTTTTGGGCTGAGCAAGCAAATGAAAAGTAAAGCCCTCTCTCGAAAGACAAAAATAAAAATCTATAAGACGCTGATACTCCTGATCCTAATGTATGGCGGAGAGGCTTGGACCGTGATAGAGTAAGATGAAACAGCATAGGAAGTCTTTGAGATGAAGATTCTTCGCAGGATTTTCAGTCTTATTAGAGTCGGCGACGAGTTTAAGTCTTGTATGAACCGCGAGCTGTACGAGCTATTCAATGAGGTTGACATATTCCAGCGTATAGAATTCTAGATGGTCACCTCATTCGAATGAATGATAAAGCTCCAGCGCGCATGGTTTACATGTGGGCTCAAACTTGTTTGGAGGACTTGGTTGGAATGACCAGGTATGGAGAGATCGCTCCGTACTTTACATTCAAAACGTCTGCCGCCAGCGCACACAAGATTATGAAGGCTGGTGCGCCTTCATAAATGCGGCCATGAACGGAAGACGATTGACGGCTATTTAAGTAAGTAAATAAGTTCTTGCGCTTGCTTGATGGAACTAAATTGGTTCAACTTCAATGGCATCATTTTTATTGCAAATATTGTGAAAGTTTTCAGCCTAATTTTGGTGTCTTTTTTGTTGGCAATTTTGAGGACTACTTCTAGCAGTAATATTTTTTTTTTTTTTTTTCGACAAAGGCGATTTTGGCTTTGCTCTCTCTTCAATAGTAGCTCTCTACTCTAGTATTTATGTAAAGCATTTTTACCTTCCAACTTATGCTCGCAATTAGCAACCAAATTAAAGTGTTGTAGCCTGTATATTACCCGGCGAATCGTCGAATCGCCCTTCTATATTCAGTTTGTCCACGCGGCACTCGATTTGCTACTCGATTTGTAGCAAAACCAAGCACAAATGTTAATTTTTTGCAACCACTTCGACGCGACTCGCATTGCATGCTCTTTTATTTGATACACTTCTTCTTTTTTACTAGAATGCAGGCAGCATTCTGCATGCAACATGATTAATTACCCTTTTACACAATACTTGAACATATATTTGCATTGCCGATGCGGAATGTTTTTTATTTATGCGTGTAACGTAGAAGATTTATAGATATTTGATTTCATTGCATTTGTTTGCAATACAATTGTACATCGATCGTTTAATGAATCGTGTATTGAATTTGAAGGATTTTAAGGATATCGGCATGACTTGTAGCCCTTTCGCTTGTCGCTGTACTACTTTTGATTTTCATTTGCAAATTAGTTGTTGCGCGTTTTGTGGTTGTACAGACACGCTTTGCTTAGCTTGATACTTGAATACAAGTGATTTATGTGATGCATTGGACCACCACCAGTCGTACAACAACCGGAAGCTAGCAACACTTCCGCTGAGGAAAGTAGAAATTTTGTTTTTGTCTAAGAAAAGATACAAAAGTATCTGCTACTAAATTGTTTTGTTTGCAACGCTTCCGGACAATTCAATCAGTAAAGTAGCCAACTTTCATATCCTTGCAAAAAAAAAAAAAAAAGGAAACAAAATTTAAGACAATTCCTAGTTACTCGCTCGGCATAATGCCAAATTGTCATGTTTATGCTCATAACTTTTCGTACTCAAAAGTCGACCAACTGTCAACTGTCAAATAGCGCCATTCAAGGAATATTTGTGGCCGACAATTTTAGATCCTTTTGCAGACGTTCATTCGAAACTAGAGCAACTGCAGCACTGCCGAACAATGCGCACATAATGAGTAGAAGTCTGCAAAGGATCAACTCTGAGTTAGCACAGCATGCGCAGCTCGAGCACAAGAGGAACTAAATTAGATGAACAGACGTAGTAGAGAACAGGCTGAAAGGATGCACTCGCAAAACCAAATTGCGCAAGAAAATTATTGCAAATAATTTTGTTCTGAAATTGTCTAACCGTCTGTCTGTCTGTCTGTCTGTCTGTTCGACTGTCTGTCGTAAGACAATAGTCAACCCTATGCAGACATACTTTGCGCATCCGCATTCTACGGCATGTGAAGATGTTCGAGTACGGACAGACAGACAGACAGACAGATAGATAGATAGACTGACAACGTACGGCCTGCAATCGAGTGCAGCAGTCGTCGGCATGTTTGGCTGCCTTGCCTTGCCATAAATTTGCAACAATTAAATAAACTTAATTAAAATTTATGTGCGACAGTTCTGCACACAATCTTCGTGTGCGCCTTGCAAATGTCCTTTTGTACTTTGTGCAAATCGTAGCCTGACATACTCCTTTGCTGTTTTTTATTGCAACAACGGTTTGCTAACTCGATCGATCGAGCGATCCCATTTCGATTTGTGCATTCTTCTAGCATAATTGCTGGGTGTGCGCACTTGAGTTGAGTCCTTAATTTTTTGCACAACTTACCAGAGACACGACGACGCCCCATAATTCTTCTTTATTTCTTTTTTTAAGTAATTAAAAAAATGTGACAAAGCCAAAATTTAAAAGAAAAAGAAAAGTATTTTTAGTTGTCTCCTGCCACGCCTATTTTTGCTTTAAATAAGTTCTTCAGTTTAGTCGAGAAAATTTTGCTTAGAACTGAACTGAAGTGTTTCATGTAAGAAATCGCTCGAAAGCTACAAATGCTTTTTTTTAATCTATTTCACTTCTTAAACATTTGTCACAGCAGTCACTTTTGAGTAGTTACAGCTTTACGTTGAATAAAAATTTAAGCATACAAGATCGCCCAATAGTACTGAATTGTAGAAAGTCTATAAAATCCGAAAAAAATCAGCTTTAAATCTGTGCAAAGAAATAAAACATTAAAATGAAGATTTTTAATTTAATTTCGTTTTAATGTTTGTATTTACATTAAACAGAAAATATTGGAGATATTAGGCGGAAATTTATGCCAGATGTAGTAGACATGTTACATTAAAGTATGGAAATTGTACTTCAAATGAACACCTTTCTTGGAGGCAAAGGTTCATCATTCTGTCCCACTGTTGCTGTTGACTTGTTGCCATAAGCCAAAGACTTCACAACTTAAATAGTATGACTATGCGACCGAAGTATATCTCGAGATTATATGATTACCGAACCTTTCATTCTATAAATCAATTGTTTGGCATGCAACAGCCATCTTCTTCGATACAGTGTGTCTAGTCTCTCCTATTTTTCAATCAAACTCAAACACATAAATCTAAAATGCAAATCCTTTTTTTTTTTTTTTTCGTGTGTTGCAGTTAGACTTTTGTCCTAGAAAGAAATATAAAATTTTCTGTCGCACATTAACTCCCGATTGCGACATTAATATGACTCTACCAAGTCGCATATTAAATGAAAGATTCCCACACAATCAACGACAGCCAACCAGGCAAACCGCAATTAAAGGTCAAGCAACGCCCGCAACTTCCGTCAAAGAAGACGAGAAACGTCTTAAACGAAACTGACTTTATATCCTTGAACTAAAAAAACTTGAGTCGTGTTAGCCAAATAAAAATGTAGTCGGTCGGTCGGTCTTTGGTTGAGTTGAGTTGTGGTGAGGGTAAGATGGTAAGCAAAAGGAAGTGCCGCGCTTGACTGCCTTGGCGTGTCAAGGAGCGCTTTAACTGCAAAGGAATCAACATAAATGTTGGCGGTCAGGCTCAGTGAACAGTGTGATTACGTAATTGCAACGTTTAGATGTCGCAGGAACTACTAACTATTTAATAAAGTAGGCACAAAAGAACGGAAGCCTAAAGTAGTTCCTTTTTTTTTTTGTATTATATTGTCTTATTGTCAGCTAGTAACACACAAAAGAGGGGCAGAGCACTGACACCTATGCGTCTCGATTTAAGTTTGACGATTAAAAATTTGGGAAATGGAATAGGTTTATTGTGGGCGTGGCTTTGAATTGTAGGGCATTAAATTAATTCTTTTAATGTTTGCTTTAAAAAGTGAAGGAAATTGTGTTCTTTAATGCAAATAGTCTACAATACACTGGCGATTCGCTAACTACTGTTCGTTAGTGTGCACGAAATAAGCCAAAAAAAAAAAGGTTTGCTGACGATTTGTTTAACTACTTGTAGTTAGTTAAGAGCTAGCTAAGAGAGACATCTTTAGTTTGTGCTAATTGTATGAGCTGTCTATTCCAGCCGAGTGTTAGTACTCAATACTGGTGTCACACAATCACACACGTCAATTGACATACATACTCGTACAAGGACAACATTTGTGACATCTGTAAATATTATGAACTTTTAAGCAGCTACAAAGCCAAATAATTGGCAAACAGTTTGTTAGTCCCATGCAGTTAGGTAGCTGTCTGTCAGCCTTCCTGCCGTCTGTCCGTACAATTATTTTCTTGTACGTTAATAATTCGGCACCTTGGTATTTGGGAATTATGACACATTTGCTTCATAATTTCAATCCTTTCTCACTCATGTCTTACTAGCAATGTCCGTCCTATGTGTGTAAGATTACAGTATACGACAAAGGATTAAATACTCACACACACACACACACACACAATTGTGTCGCTTTCACTCAACAAACTTCACCCCAAAACATAAATATTTCTGTGAAAATAATAATTTCATCCTTATCATAATTGAGCAGAGCCTTTTAAGCCTTTTAGCTGCGCTTGTCCCATATACGTATACATATACATATGTCCCGCATTGTCCTGCGGTAGGCAATCCATCCATCCATCCATCCATCTCGTTACGCTAGTTGAACTTACAAGCTGCTTACAGCTATTTTCTTGTCAACTCTTTTGAGAACCATTTCCCAAATCTTATAATTTCATGTTTTTTTTTTTCTCTCTGCTCCTGTCAAAATATTTCACTTATATGCGCATAAATTTATAATTGATGCCGTTTTAAGGATGTCCGAATATTGCTGACCTGCAGTTGTCATCACTGCTTTGATTGATATCCTGCTAGCTGGTTCTTGTTCGGCGGGTTCTGTGAGCACCTATGGAGCAGTTGTAAATGTCAAAATTTTGACATGGGGTCAAATCGAGCGAGCGAGCCTGTTTATTGCCTTATTAAAATATCATTTCTGTGCTTTGACAAGGCACATCATAAGTGAGTGAGTGCGTGCGTGTGTGTGTGTGTGTGTGCGGGACATAGTAGGCCAATTACTTATGGTGAAGCTTTTGCATACTAATCAAAAGCAGCGGTGAGAGATTTTTCTTTCAGATACTCAAGCATTGGTGGATCTTAATTATTCACATTTTATCCTTTATAAATTTTGTCATATAACTTTTTTGATTTTAAAATTTAGGAAGCTAATGTTCTCCCAAAACGGTGGAACTTCTTAAAGCTGCTGCAAATCGGTCCAGCAATTCTTTCTTTTGTATAGAAGAGGTCCTTAAATTTCTATGGCGCAATATTTTACAAGTTTAATGCGTTGCAAGTTAGGCTTTTGTCACTTGAATTTACGGCAGCTGTTTCTGCAAATCCTTATTGTAGGCGATGCCATTTTAACAAAGATTTGCTCCCAAATTTTTGCTCAATTTTCAACGCTAATCTTCGGCAGATTGAGAAATATTCGCCGCCGAGAAGCAAAACGCGATTCGCTGCGGTCATTCAGTCATTCGAGTGTCCAAATTTGTTGAATTATGCGTCAATTTTTGGTGGCTTTCAATTTTTCTCCCTCTCTCTCTCTCTCTCGCTCCCTCCTCACACTCCACAATAAATCGCAGTCGTTGTGTCGAAGTGAAGACGCATTGAACGGGCTAATAGGCGTAAAAGTAAGCCGAACAATGAATGATCTATATATGTTATATCATCGATCGATCGATCGATCGGTCGATCGGTCAAGCGAGCACACAAGTTGAACAAATTTGATAGAGCGAGAGCGAACTATTTACTCGAAGAAGAATGCTTGTAAATTAGAGCAAAAGGTGATAGATATGCTTGTCAGAGTGCCATTGGACAACGTACAACGGACAACGGATAGCAGCACAGGACAACATTTTGTTTTTTTTTCTACAACACAGCTGGCAGCTGGACGCATCTAGTTTAAGCTGCAAGCAGTAGCTTCTTCTTGTGTGCTGCATGTCGGCTTAATAATGCAACCAATGCGCCCCAGGATATTTTCTTGCATAGCAATGAAATAAGCCGGACGGACACGTTGTCCTGTCTATTACTTTCTCTACTTTTCTCTGCTTTTGTTCTTTAAGTAAAGTGAACTAAAGCAAAGAACAGAGATTCCAGAGCCAGGCTATTGTCTGCGGCTTCGTTTGTCATAGTGGCTGGCTATGAGTCCTTTGCCTTGACCTCATGCATATCACATTTTTGTAAGAATTAATATTTGCATGATCGATCTACAAATCGAAATTGGCTGACATGCTGCTTCGTTTGTTCAATAACAATTTCGTCCTTTCGTATCCTTTTTGCATATGGCTTGATATGCTTATACAAATGCAACTAAATATTTTATTATTTCCTTCGTCGGCTGACTGCTGGGAATAATGAAAACAAAAACAAAAACAATAACAAGAAAAAAAAAAATAAAGAAAGGTCATCCTGCAATTTGTTTGGCATACGATTTTTGGTTGATCTGCTGTCATAATTTCTGAAAACGTTTCAAATTTTTTGCATCGAAGTATTTTAATTCGAAACCGTAATCTGGCGAAGTTTATGATTTATATGGATTGATTGAATTTGAATTATTTGTTTGATGTTTAGGAGCTGTCCGTCTTTTCGTCTATTCATATCGAGGTGAAGCTGCATTCGATATCATCTTCTATGCCTAGGAATGAAGAGCTGTGAATTGTGTCTTGTTGTCTTTGATCCCCATAATAGGAGACAAGAAGTATATCATACACACAGAAGCCTCATTAAAGTATTTTAAACTATTTCCAAAATTTATTTTTATTCCATTTTTTTACTATTTTAAGTTTAAAGAAAAATTTCCTTGAATTGAAATTACTAATAATAACTAGCTGTACCCGGCACGCATTTCTGTGCCCAGTAAAAACTATTGTAAAAACATATAAACTAAATTTTATTCCTGTACCTCAAATAGTTGCACAGATATGTATGTATATCGCTTATATGGGGGCATGGTATAGCCCTATTCGACTCAATTCTCTTTGTTTTTAGTTTCATATAGTACAGTTCCAGACAGGCCTCCCCTCTCAAACACATACAAAAATTTCATCAAAATCGGTCCAGTCGTTTGAAGGAGTTCAGTGACATACACTGACGGTTAATGCCCAAAAGTGGAGCTACCCACGTTGAATCAGAAAGGTGTCAAGCTCTTTGAGCCCCAGCGGTTCGACTTTTGGCCGGCGACTATGGCCGGCGACTATGGCCAGCGACTGTGGCTGGCGACTGTGGCCGGCGACTGTGGCCGGCGACTGTGGCCGGTGACTGTGGCCGGTGACTGTGGCCGGTGACTGTGGCCGAAGACTGTGGCCGGTGACTGTAGCCGGCGACTGTGGCCGGCGACTGTGGCCGGCGACTGTGGCCGGCGACTGTGGCCGGCGACTGTGGCCGGCGACTGTGGCCGGCGACTGTGGCCGGCGACTGTGGCCGGCGACTGTAGCCGGCAACTTTGGCCGGAGGTAGATAACTTTGGCCGGAAAAAAGCGCTCTCCTCGGCGATTCTCAAAAGTTGATATACCAAAGCTGATTTGACAGGTATAATACCTTCGACGGTGGTCGATTTCCCCCTTCTAGGGAATTCCACCACTTGGGAGGATTCCTCCAGCTTGAGAGGATTCTCCCACCCTGGGGATTCCTCCACCTGGTAGGATTCCTCCAGCTTGGGAGGATCCCTACAGCTTGGGAGGATTCCTCCAGCATGGGAGGATTCCTCCAGCTTGGGAGGGTTCCTCCAGCTTGGGCGGATTCCTCCAGCTTGGGAGGATTCTTCCAGCCAGGGAGGATTCCTCCAGCTTGTGGGGATTCCTCCATCTTGGGAGGATTCCTCCACCTGGGAAGATTCGTTTACCTGGGAAGATTCCTCCACATGGGAGGATTTGTCCACCTGGGGGAAATCCTCTACCTGTGGGGATTCCTACACCTGTAAGGATTTCTCCAGCTTGGGAGGATTCCTCCAGCTTGGAAGGATTCCTCCAGCTTGGGAGGATTCCTCCAGTTTGGGGGGGATTCCTCCACCTGGAAGGATTCCTCCAGCTTGGGAGGATTCTTCCAGCCAGGGAGGATTCCTCCAGCTTGTGGGGATTCCTCCATCTTGGGAGGATTCCTCCACCTGGGAGTATTCTACCGAAGGATTCCTCCACCTGGGAGGATTCCTCCACCTGGGAGGATTCCTCCACCTGGGACGATTTCTCCACCTGGGAGGATTCCTCCACCTGGTACGATTTCTCCACCTAGTGGATTCCTCCACCTGAGAAATGCCTCCACCTTGGAACTCCCCCAGCTGGAAATTCCGCTACCTGGAAACTCTGTGGATTGCCCAACCTGAGGATTCCATTGTGGCAAGTAACGCTCTCCTCTGCGTTTCGCAAATTTGATATAACCGAGTTGATTAGATCGAAACTTCTACCGTAGCGGGATGTAATCTCCCGTCTTAGGATGCATTGAATATAAGAAACAGTTTGACCACCTTTCAAATATATATCTTTATGAACCTTTTTAGTATATGCGCATATATACTTTATGGAATCTTTGATGTCTCCCTTTAATGCTTTAAAATATTTTCATGAACACTTTCCTTCCAACTTTAACCAAAAAAAAATAAATGCATAAAAACTGGAATCGAATGCTTCGGTTTGATTGACATGTGTCTCTCCTAATAAATCAATAAATCTTTAGCAGCCATTTATGCAGATTTCCGTAATAGGATTCGTAACCAAAACAACAACAGGCTCAAACTAACTTTTGGTAAAAAAAAAAACATCATTTCACATTGGATAACAGACGTAACAAAAAAATGCTAAAAAGAAAAGCCGACATGTCAAGCAAAAAGAAACACCCAGTGTATGAAAAAACTATCCATATACACAATATAATGTATAAAAAAAATTTAATGATGATGGGACCATAGCTAACAAGCATCTAATTACTTTACACGAATTTGTGCTGTCGCAAAAAAAAAATGTTTATAAAAAAAACGAACTGAGAACCGAAACAAAAAAACTGAATGACTGACATTCCATCACTCAAAGGCAACGCAGTGTAGACAGACAGGGAGGCAGTCCCAGCAAACTCAGCTTCATTATAAATTATATAAGGAAAACAGCGATCGATCGATCGATCGATCGAACGAACGATTGCCACCCTGAGAAAACCAAATCAAAGAAAAAATTCTTAACGAAAAAAAATTTGCATAATATCGCAGAAAACCTCAAACCGTGACAAAAAAAAAAATGACAAGAAAGAGTTAGGGGTTTATACAGAAGTCATACATATAACTATTCAAGAGTCATCATTATTTTTTATTATTTTTTTTTTTTTTTAGATATTTTGACATGCATAGTAAAAATATTTGTCAGCGTTGCGCCATAAATATTTACACGGAATCGAGCAGCGAGGATTAAAATGTATGCTCGACGATTTCAATTGTGACATTATACGATTTATCAATTTATGAAATTTTAATGCAAGATCAAACATAAAAAGGATAACAAAAAAAAAAAAAACATTACGACATGACAAATCCTTTAAGCTTTGCTGTGAGAATTTTGGCTAATGGTCTTAATTATGCGCTGTCTGGTATAGGATAATAAACATGAATATATATATAAGAACGCCATCTTGGGAAGGACTCCATCAAACCGAAATAATTTGTTTTTATCAGTTTTTATAGAGCTATAAAATATATACATCAGAAATTATATTTTCCAACATTTAAAATTTTTAAACAGTTTTAAGCTGCGGAATTTTATACCAGAATTTGGACCTAACTTTTAACCATTAACCATTAACCATGAAAATATGCTGCTACTTGTCTTCCTTCGTTGAAACAATTACCTCCGCCTGGCGTATGCAGGTCTTATTTCGCATGTAGCCCTTCTTGAATAGCTCAAGCACGGTGTTTACGGGCAAGTTTTCAACGATTTTCGTGCCAGCGATTTTATGAAGCTTCGGATCAAATGGCTGCCCAGCACACACCTCGATCTCGCTCAGACTATTTTCCGCAATCAGTGCCTTTATTGCTTCGCCGAGTAGAACATGCTGTTCCAGATACTCTCTTATTCTGCACTTCTTAACTGTGGCTATGACGTGCTCATCAGCATTTGTTAGGCGCAACAATGATTCTACGAATACATCAAAAGTATCGGCCAAATCGAGCAATTTGCCTAACAACGCAAGCTGCTCCTTTGAATCTAGACTTTTTGTTGGCAGCGTTTTTCTAGGCTTAAAAATGCCAGAAAGTCTATCCTTAATGCGGACTGTTTGCTCGTGTAACTTCTTATACACCGGTATGCCGAGAAACCGCCTTGGCAAGTTATGCTGCTGCTGCTGCGCCACGCTCTCCTTATGACGTTTGAATGTGTTCTCCAACTCGATTATGCTCGCATCGAAATACTCCATTAAGATAACCGCTTCCGTCCAAGTTATAGGTATTTCTTGTAAATTTGTTATAAATCTATCAGGATCAGCGTTGATGTGCTCAAGACTCAGCTGTAATGGTGCTTCGTCTTCGGCATCGTCAGCAGCGATATTAACATTGAAAGCATCCACAACCTCACCTAAATGCGCATCAAATTTTATAACTTTACAAGAAGTTTCCACGGCTACTTTGGGTCGGCAACTTATGCCCTGCTGCATGGTTGGCTTCATCTCCGCCTCGAGTAACTCATTTAGATTTATGCGAGTTGTATAGCGACGCTGCTGATGCAACTGCTTCGCCAGTCCGTGGCAGATGCGTGGCTGCCATGCTACTGCAGCACGTCTGACCAACTGGTTAACGAGTAATGATTTTTGAGCCATGTTATACTACGGGCGAACGCGGAGGTTAAAGAGTGTAGTTTAAATTTGGGTACATATATTGCGCGACATGAAAAATTGCTACAACAAAACAATTAAACATATAGATTGAAAGATGTGACTGAAATCGATATATATATATGTACATATATATAAATTGGCAAGGCTATACGATTTGAAGTTTTTTTTGTATTTTTTTGTTTTTGTTTTTTTTTTTTGTATTTTGAAAAGTGTACAACAAATATTTCTGTTATAGTTTGTGTTTGTTGATATTTGAAATTGTTTGGAACATCCGCCTGTGACAGCGAAGGCACATAGCTTTATTGATTCAACCTTTGAAGCTGCTGCACTTGCCAAAGGCTCTGCTCTTTGTATATTTTAAGTGTTTTTCAATGAAGTTCTAATTACTTTATTAGCTCAACAAAGCCTTTTCAAATATATTCACTAATTGTTATTTAATACATTTTTAATGGATAGCAAACAAACAAATAATAAAGAAATTATAACAGAGAAACATGTGTGCGATATGATAACCTAATCAGGCACTTAAATGTTACATGAAAACAGTTTGTGACAGAAGCGTCACACTTATGTATAATAAAAGGCAGGACATTCTATGCCATTTCAAATAGTGAAGTGTGCAACATTCGATGCGACCATATGGTGGAAAAAAAACATTCAACATTCAATATTATTGCACTAGATCGCATCGGATAGGATCGCTGTTTATGCTGGACATGTAAAACAATTTAATGCAATTAGTTGTGAACTCTAAACTAAAATTGACTGAAACATACCTGAAACATGTACATATAGGATGGGTACGTGTGTACGTACATGGGTAATTATTGAGGTGCATGTGATATACCAGATAATTGTTTGCTGCGGCACGTCAAATTTCATCTTGAACTGTTTTGGTGTTCAAGTGTGCAAGTATGTAGATACTTTTGTCTGATACGGGGGTGTAACGCCTACCCGAACGCGTGCGCATGCGCCCTCAATGTACATCGTTCAATAAACACAATGTTGCGCATGTCACATGTCAAAGGCGCTTAAGTCCTTCTCCGCGCATATGCGTTTCCAATCGGATGCGCCCTCGAATATTGTATCTAGATGCAAACATACAAAAAATTAACATGCACAATGGTATTAATTCGAGTTCATTTTATTGTAGGTATTTTCTCTCATTTATGGATGTAATATATATAATTTTATTATTTATAATTGTGTTTGGTTTTGTAGCCATGCATGCATGTAATTAGCAGTTTTTCTTTATTCGAATTTGGCACACTTCATTGAAGGAG
This sequence comes from Leucophenga maculata, assembly GCA_035044805.1. NCBI lineage: Eukaryota > Metazoa > Arthropoda > Insecta > Diptera > Drosophilidae > Leucophenga > Leucophenga maculata. The sequence goes on from JAWNNP010003230.1 coordinate 1,510,889, forward strand.
CAATTTGAATAAATTATATTAATTTAGATAGCGAGACTCCAACCAGTCAAACTAACTTCTACGGCGCCAATTCGCCGCGAAAATCCACTATTCAATCTATTAAACTATTTTGGCTCTTGAACATAAAGTTATGCTAGAAGAATGGAGTAGCCTTCAGACTACATAAAATCTACTTGGTCAACTTTCGTTGCTGCATCCTTGTTAGTAATTTTGCCAACTAATTTATAGGCGGTTTTTCTTCTTTCTATTATTATTCAACCATTTCGCGATCAATGGCGTCATTACAACCCAACGGACTGTTCCCTAATCCTCTACATACCATGTGCAGAGTCTTATAAAAGTTAGTGCATAGCGCAGAATTATATTTCTTCATGTCTAATGCTATTTCGAAATAGCACTCTATTCGAGTAAATGATTATTTCGGTTGATTGCATTTTAGCGTGCCTATGGCTTTGTTTTAATTGGATTAAATTTTTTGACCAAACTATATAATCGTGTTAGCATTGCGTATGTTGGCTATCAAACTCACCACCCTGCCTGCCTGCCTGCCTGCCACTAATCTAAACAATTCTCTGAAAAATTTGTAATAACTGCAAAAAGATTTTTAGATAGTCGCACCGGCGTGTAATTTTATTTTTACCGCAAGAGAGTATTTGTACAATCGGGGTTCTCACTATTTTCATTACTCAAAATTTTGTCATAATATTTTCATAATTTTGTGCATAATTTATATCCTAATACGAGGAAGCTGTTTACTTCTTGTTCAACATTTGGCAAAGATGCATTGTGGTGAACGATTTGGGACGCTCAATGGGCGCGCCAAGCGCACGCAGCCAAACCAATTGTGCCGTAACGCCAATCGCACGTGAAACACCGAATAGCACTGTATAGAATTGCATTTCCTTCATGCCGTAGAACTGTAACAAGACGCCGGAGTGAGCATCCACATTGGGAAAGGGATTGGCGACTTTGCCAAGTTTCTGCAGAATTTTTGGTATGATCTTCCACATACGCAATACCAATTTTACGTTAACATCGTCTGGACAGTTCTTCTTGGCGAATGCAGCCTGTAGCGAGAAACGTGGATCGGTGTCACGCAACACGGCGTGTCCATATCCAGGAACAACCTGTGAAATAAAAAAAAAAAGTGTAATAATAATTAAAAGTTTTTTAATTTCGATTTATATGCCATGCTTACTTTGCCCTGCTTAAGCGTATTGTTAATGTAATCGATAATATCTTTATCTTCCGGATTATCACCAATATTCTTCTTCATATCTTCAATCCAGACGACGACCTCTTGATTGGCCAATCCATGCAACGGTCCAGCTAGCCCAGCGAATCCACCGGCAACAGACAGATATGGATCACTTAGCGCCGAACCGATAAGCGTTGTCGAGTGCGCAGAGACATTGCCGGCTTCGTGATCAGCATGCAACGTCATATACAAACGCAAAAGATCCACAAATTTGGGATCTTCCATTCCCATCATGCGACAAAAGTTAAGCATCCAATCAGCTTTGGCATCGATTTGGCTGCCACAGTTACCGCCCTTGTAGACATTTCCATAAATAATAGCTGCATATGAGACAATATAGGCACACAAGTTCATCGAATCTTCATATGTATATTCCCAGTATTTCGGTTTCTTGGTACCCTAAGAATGTAAAATACGAACGTTGAATTCTAGGTTCTACTACAAGTTCATGGAATGAACCGAACTACTCAGGCTGCTAGTGAAATAATAGCTGTTTGCGTTCATTGACTCACCTTAGTGTAGGCCTTTACAAATTCGCTCTTTGAATTTAATAACGCTGTACAAGCTATGAACTGTGACATTGGATGTATTTTTTTGTCCATGGCATTAAGCGCCTGCTCGGCGAATTTTGGCAGTTTACCGCGTCCCGCCCACTCGCATGCAATCAGGTCCGATTGTTCCTGTTTGGGCATATCACCGGACATCAGCAGCCAGAAGCAACCTTCCGGCATGCCTTCCTCACCACCTTTGAAACGAGGCAGATCCTTGACAACATCCTTCAACATGAAATTGCGATAGAAGATACCCTGCTTGGGGTCTACGTATGAGGTATTACATAACAAAAGCATAAGACCACGCATGCCACCAAAGACCTGCAAATGATACAAAGTACAAGTACTCACAATAAGTATTTCTTTTATACTCTAAAAACTTGCACAAAACGCTATAGTTCGTCCAAGACTGTTTTCACTGTGGCTACATAAATAAATCGCACTTACATTGTCCAACTTCACTTCGCCAAGACCTTTCTTTCCGTATTTCTTTTTGATGGCAATCATTTGTTCGCGTTCTGCGGGTATCTTGTTAGCGAGCACCTCCTTCAGTGAGCCTTTGGCACCGCATTTCGCTCCACCTTTCTTATCCTTTCCTTTACCATCACTTTTGTATCTATAGGAACATGCGCCAAGCAGATTCGTTACGTACGTCGATTGATGCTGTTGCAGGACACCGTTCATCACCTGCTGCAGAAAAAATAAAAAGATTTTCAAAAGTAGGTCGAGTTTTGCTCTCTTGGTAGACAAAGCTACCGATACCAAGATAGATACCAAGGACCTATGCTCCACTATGATTTCTCGATGAAAAAAAAATGGTAATGCGCATAGAACTGAAATGTCGTTCCCAAGAAATCTGGACAAACGTCAAAAGTAAAATTCCTAAAAATGCCACACGATCAAGGCGCGCTCTCCTCCTTCGGCATTCACCTACTATTCGTACCGCCTTTGTATGATGACCAAAAGTGTTGCAGGAATTACAATCTGCAACGGTGTGCCTTTCCCACTGCCGGCATACCCCCACGGCATTTGATGCACAACATAGCCATGAAGCTACGCTTCGGCAGACGCGGTCTAAGAATACGGTATCCCAGGGTCCCCAGTCTAAGCGACTAACGTTTCGGACACAATGTCAATCGTATCTGATTGTCTTTACAACCGAAATGCATGTCATCTATAGTTTCCTTTTGTAGGAAACGATGGAAGTGCTACGCTACCTCACTAGTACGCCAGACCGTGTTTCTGTCGATAGCCCACGAGTTTACCCACAAACAGAAATATATTTTGCTGACCCGAAAAGCTAGCTACAATTTTTTTTTCATGGTATCTGCATGCCACCGGTAAGATGGCATACGTCGACCAATACAAATGCAGTTGGCAACCGCAACGTAGATCAAAATATAAGCCTTTGCTTATATTTCAATTTGTCTTACCCGGTAGCAGTCCATTTTTTTCAATTATACTCACATGTGTTGTTGGAAGAGCCGATCTCATCTGGACCAAACGTGACAGCGCAGAAATTTTACCCATTTCGAATTGTTACTCTGAGAAATTGATTTTACTACCGGAAAAAATTGTACAACCGTACTGCTCAACGCGTATAACTGTATAAGGATCAATAGGATATGTTTGCAAACGACCGAAATTTTTTTCTATTTTCTATTTTCTATGTACACATAATTTTTTTTTTTTTTATTTCTTTAGAATTATTTTTTATTTTAATTTTGATGTGTTCTCCACAACGCTCGGACGATGAATGAGCTAACCTGAGTCGAAGTCTAACCAGGTTATTGTTTGTCAAATAATTCAATGAAAACTAGATTGAATAATAAAATTTTTTAAGTAAAATGAAAATAGTGACGGAAAAATTTCATGCGAGTTGTCAAATATTTGCGAATATGGCCGCTGTTGGCCAAAACGTGGCTGAAGTGCCAAATTTCTTCAGTTGTAACCGTGCGCAAGAATTTGGCCAACAAGTTGAACTCAACTGCATTCGTATAGAATGCAGTTGACACAAAGATTCAAGCGCCAAGACCACCAAGCACATCGTACGTACGCTGATTGGGCTATGAAGCAATTGGAAACGGATTCAAATGTGTTTGCCAGTGATGCAGCACATTTTCTATTGTCGCAGGGCATTTGGGCAGATGGTAATACATAGAAGCATCAGGAGTCTTCATGTTTGGTATGTATTTTGGTCAGGTGGCGTCATTATTCGAAATAAGATTCGACTAAAATGGCGACTATTTTGGCTTTATATGGATGACATGTAACTGCGCACCATGTGGTTCAAACAAGACGGTCCAGAGTGTCACATATTGGGCATTATATTTAAGAGGCGATGTGCAATGGCCGCCAAAATACACTTATCCCTTATCGAAATCTAAAACTAAATACATTCGTTCTGTTTGATAGGCGCAATCCGTTTCGAACCCATTCGTGACAAATAGCTGCTAAACAGCTTCAGTGTGCGAAGTACCATCGAAAAGTTTTTCGCAAAATATGCGCAAGTCTAAGTTTTTCGCGCTAAGACAAAATATCGGAATGTCACCATGAATTCTATTTGGGTCTTGTCTTCATTCTTTTTAATACTTTTAATAGCTAATGGTCTGAAAAATGATTTGTCCGATAAGTTATGTACATATGTGGAAAAAATGTTCTCACTTCGACTTAAATCCGCATTATCCATACATAATAAATAGAAATTATGAGGCGTTAACAAGAGTGTGTCGTGACATTTGCTTGACATTTATGCAATTTTATGAGCAACAGTACAAAAAGTGAAAGGATAGCATCTTGGGAACATACGATCCAATGTCATGCCTACGCGCAAACGAAAGATCGAACAGTTTGCGAAAACCGCCCTGAAACGAAACTGTATTCTGCACAATGTGATGAGTCTATCAAAATTTCATATATGTATGCAGAAAGGGGTGGCTAGGCCGGCAACTATGAGCGTGTACATCAACAGCTCATCAACGTAAATCGATAGCCAAGAACTAAGGACATACTACACTCTTTCTTGTCGCTGTATCTATTTGACTCGGGTTGTGCTGTCTATCTGTCTGTCTGTCTGTCTTTGCAAAAATACAAAATGTATGCCTCATTGCACAAACGTTGAAAAAAATCCTTGAAGAAAAAGCGAATATCAATAAAATTTGCAATAATTTTGACAGTTGAAATGTCAAAATGTCTTAAATTACACTTTCCCAGCGATGGATAGACGAACGGAAGGACAAACGGACGAATTGTTACATCAAGCCTTTCATTTTTGAGGCAATAAAATTCGATAGCTCTGTTGTGGCACATTGACATCGATCGTTTGCATTCGATCGATCGATCTATCGTCTGATAATAGACCCTTAAACCCTTACTTGCTGTTTTTGGAACAATTGCCAAATAAAAAAGCGCAATACATAAATAACTTACATATCAGCTGCTAGCTATGCTCAATATTAGCTTCAAATCTATACACAAAAATTTATCACATTGATTTGTTTTCGATCTTAAGTGACTCGTTTAGTATTTTAAAAAATGTAAATGAAAGCAAAGAAAGAACACATGAATCTGTAATTGAAAATGCAGCGCATTTGTTCGAAAAACACAGAAGTATTTATGTTGTGTGTAAGTTCTCCACATGACTTCCTGCCGTAGCGAACATGTCAATCAAAATGCTTAAGGAAAAATTGAAGAAAATTCAATTAACACTTGAAGTTTTTTTTTTTATTTTTAGTGTTCAGGATTATTGCGACAAGACCAAAAATCATTTAATGATTGACTGACAAAAACGAATTCAGCAATAATAACTACATATCTCGACAATAAAAAATAATTCTAAATATAAACAAATTTAACAAAATATGCATCAAACATTTCCAACCAATTTGGAATGCAATCTTCATTGTAAGATTAGCGATTATCCACATAAATTGTTAAATAACTTTACACATTCGTGGTAGTGGTCTGCTATGAACTACATATGTATGTATATGCTTGGGTCCGGCAGTAGATAGGTTTTATCCCTAAAGCAATGACATAAGGTACAAAAATTCGCAGAACTCTGCTTTAAAGGCGCTCAATGCTCTCCCAAACCTTCTTGAGTTCAATGCAAGAGAAATAGTTTCAACAATTCTAAAGTTACAAGGATGACGACACACCAAACGAAAGCATAGTTCCTACGCATTAAATTGTTTCATAATTTATAGTATATACCACACGTTTAAATGGAACATCCTTTATATTGAGCTGTTGTTGCAGCAGGTTATGGGCTGCAACCTGTTACAACAACAACAAACAATACGACTTAAAAGCATGAATATGTCTTTTATTACATTGTTTGTATCTACTGTTTTTTGCTTATGTAATATTCCTTATTTCTATGTTACTGTTCTAGACCTATTCTAAATATATTAAGCCGGGAATATAACAAATGCTTAAATTCTAGCTTGTCAATGAAAACAAATACAAAAAAAATAATTTTCCGGCGACACTATGAAAAACTACCATTACAATTGGTGAAAAAATGCTACAGCATTGCGCAAAAATATTGTTTTCTATGCTTTTCTATGGAATATCATCTTAAATCAATTATAATATGCTCAATTTTATCAAACAAAAACATTTTATGCACACTTTTTTTTGTCTTTTTAGCGACTTCCGTTGCGCCATCTGGCGTCGTCTAAACGCTGGTATTTTACTGCACTTTTTGCTGTTGTTGGCTATTTTTAGTACATGAACGTGCAACATTTGGGGTGCACTGCAGATGACACAGCTTCGAAAAAAAAAAGAAAAGAAAATTGTAAAAAGCAGGCACTTTTTGCTGCATTAACCGAAAGCTGCGGACGGCATACAGCAAACAGCGTAGTGCATATTGCATTGGCAACGCAAGCTACCATAGCCATTAACTGCTCAACAACAAAACAGAAAAACAAACAGAAATGTCCGGTTTCGATGAGAACCCCTTTGGCGAGCCAACCGACAATCCATTTGCGGTAAGTACACGCAGGCAGTATGCCAGTCAGTCAACCAGCTTGTAACTAACTTTCTGGTACGATTGGCCACCTAATGCCGTTGCGCCTAACCAAATCAATGTGAATTTTGAAACATAAATATTGCGTCTCTTTTTCGTTAAACGGCTCACACACTTTTTCTATTTTGTATATTGTGAAAAATTCGATTATTGCAAACAAACAGGATCCAGCTATACAACAAGCAACGCGCATGACTTCAAATGTCTCACTGGAGGATTACAATCCGTTTGAGGAACAAGCAAAGCCTCAGCTGCAAATCAACTCTACCAATACCGCGGCTGTAGTGCAACCGCTCTCACAGAATGTGCCGCCCCCGCAGACAAGTTCGTTAGCCGCATCAGCACCCAGTACCAGCCTACAGATTACCACGGAGGAGCTGCAGGTGTGTATTAATTGAATTTACATACAGATAATTGCGTCAATGTGAAATATGTGACATGTGTAATGAGACAATGCGTGGGTAGATTTCGCTGTTGTTGTTATTATTGCACGAGCTATTTCCTTGAACAAGGATAGCTCAGGAAATGTGTATACATGTATTTACATATACATATAGTAACATTTGCAAACGCATAGAACAGTAGGCGGTGTTGTTGATGACGTTGCCGTTGTCATCAATAAAGTTGATTGCGTCTTTTATCTACATATGTAACTTTTAGGTCTATAAGCGCAGCTGCTGACTCATTTATATTTAGTGCGTTTAAATTCCAATAATAGCAACGAACAAAGAATTTGTCCAAATGATCGTATATATATGTGCATACATGTGTACCGATCTGATTACCCTGCATAAAATTGCAAAAGATAGGCCGCCGTTTGTTTATGTGTAGTGCCTGTGTGTATGTCTGCCTATATGTTTGTTTGTTTATAGCATCGCTCCAATACAGATTAGACAGCAAAAATAAGCAATGTATTTCATTGCCGGCTGTAATCGCTAGCTGCTGCTAATCCCCCTCTTATCCACTGTTGCTGCTATCTCATATTACAAGTTGCGCGATTCAAAGCCTCTACTTGCGGTTAGTGTTACAAATCTGGTTTGTTTATTTTTTTTTAACTCCTAACACTTCTTCCTCGAATACACCCGCAACACAACAGCTTCTTTATTGTCCAAATGCAGTTCAAAATCGCACGTTAAAAGCTGCTTTATGTCGGCTGTCTGGTTGGTATCTATCTATTGCATTTGTACTGAGTTCTCAATGTATTTTTTTCATTTTTGCGTGCAATGCAATTGCTGAAGCCCATCAAATGGCGTTGCTACCGTCAGCAAGTCATTGTCGCGTCCCCTCCACTTACACTTCTATGTACATATTACACACATCTGACATGCTTCAACTTCAGTTGTTGTCATGCCAAGCTGGAGCATTGTTTAGCATAATATTATTTCTCAACTCATAAAATTACTATTATATACACTTTATCGTTGGCTTAAGTGTTCCATTTCGTTTATCTCATTCTACATGCTTATCATTTTTCATGGCATAATTGAAACTACTTATCACTCGCTTCACTATTAGCATTGCCTATTTATCATATTTTTTGTAGTAAGTCTGCATTTGATTTCGTTTTTAGCAAAGATAAGATCGGTTAGATTAATTCTTATAAGTCCTATGTCGGACTTGGACTTGCAATTGTAACTTTAACCAAAGCGAATGAAGCATCCGAAACTCCAGACTTCGTTCGTCTGTATGTATGTCTAAAAGAAAGTTTCGCTGGTTATAGAAGTATTAGCTAATTTAAATATAGTTTGTCTGATTCATAGACTTTATTATTTTCGATATTACCAGTTAAAATAATTAAAATGTACACTAGAAGGGGGTTACAAGACGTAATCGTAAGGCATACTGTAGTATGAATTGCATTATGTGGACAACTTCTCCTGAGTGAGGATACCTTTAGAAGATACTATATAACTTTTACAGGTGAAATCTAAACGTTTGATAGCTGAAACAAATATGGCATACAATATGTTTTAGTATATTAAAATTGAGAAAATTTATTATTGAATAGATAATGTAATGAGCGACAATCATTGCATTATTTATAAAAAAAAATTTAATTATTTAACGTTTACTCAAATTTACATATATAAATATTTTATAAGGCTTTATAAAACTAATTCGTTTGTTTTCTTTCATCATTTTGTTCAGCGCCGACAAGAGGAACTCGATCGAAAAGCAGCCGAATTGGACAGACGTGAACAGCAGTTGCAGGGCAATGTGCCACAGTTGAACAATTGGCCGCCGCTGCCGGATAACTTCTGTGTGAAGCCGTGCTTCTATCAAGATTTTAATCTAGAAATACCGCCCGAGTTTCAAAAGTTGGTGAAGCACTTGTATTACACGTGGATGTGTAAGTAGTTGCGAATAATTGAACTGTTGTAGTCATATTGTTAATGCTTTTTATTTATTTTGCTTACAGTCTACACGCTTACATTGTGCATTAATGTACTGGGCGGTCTCATATTGCTGTTTCATAGTGCCAGCGTGGGGCAATTATTTATGTCCATACTGTACCTAGTGCTATTTACGCCTGCATCGTATGTTTGCTGGTAAGTGCAGTCGACATAATAAAAACGATAACTTAAAACGATGAATCAATTGATAACAATAGCAATCAAGTACAATCGTCACATTAAGATCAGAAGTAGGAAACAGGCTCGTCAAATAGGAAAAACAATGCGATAAGTGAGGACGCGAATACGCCTCTAATTTACTATATCTCTGGCTCAGATATTCACAAGGTTGCTTCAATAATCGTAGATATGGTACTTATGTAGAAGTACAATGAAAGACATACGCAGAATTTTTTGTATGAATATCTTAAAACACGCTTTAAGTGACCAAACGAAATAGCTGTCTGGGTGTGAAATTCCATATAAGGGTATCAAAATGCATTTGTTCACACTGATTCACAAAATCTGAAACAATTTAAAAGAACTATAAAAAGTCATTATGTCTAAGTTTCGTTGGTATAAGAAAATGCGCATAACTATGTAGGTATATGTATTAAGTAGGAGTGAGAGCATCCGATTATTTTGGCTCTCGTTCTCGCGAAAGTCGTATGCATCTTGCACCTAGCTCCCTTGCGCTACAAATCTATAAGTACACATAAAAAATACAGCGTTGTCTATCATGTCCATATGTTAATGTGATTTTTTTTTTATTTTTTGTATGTTTTATATTCCGGCTAACAGGCTGAACCAATTTCGTTGAAGATTTCACGTATATTCTTACACTCGAATATAGGACGGATCTAAGGTCACATATTAGTGAAATAATCAATGAATCAAGATTCGACATGAGATAGGCTACATATTTCTGCTTTCTATATAAATTTAAAACTCTACTTCTATGTATAAGAGAGTTTTGCAGTACGCATAGATCTCTCTATACCTGGTCATTCCAATGCGTAGCCGGTCTTTTCCTATTACGGCTTCCTTCAATTAAATAAGAGTCCTGTATATAAAACATATATGCTTGAGCACTGTCGTCAGAGTGTGGAATCTTCTTTTAATTAGCCCATAATAGTGTATATTGGCAGGCTGACGTTGTTGTTATTTCTGATTATTTCTGTTCCCACGTAGATTCTACAACACTTGAAATTCTCAATTGTAACAGACCGTCCAAGGCGTGATTATGGCCTGCGGGAAGATAGAAAGTAGTTGATCTTGTTCTCATTTACCATTAAACCCATGACTCATGATTGCTTTTCAATCTCTGAGAACGCCTTACTAACTCGCCGGTTAAGAGTGCCAATGAAGTCAAAATATTTAAATATTAAATGCGCAATGCGGACCGGCGCTCTTCGTAATTTCCTTCTTACCACGAAACCGCAACCAAATTCGTGGTTACTCTTTGGCAGTTATAGTAAATGTAGCTAGACTTAGAGCAGCCCTGTTCTATTCATTGTATTTAATTGATTGCTGGTCTTGCTGCGTACATCATGGCTTATGATATGAGTGAATATGTCTATGGTTTTTTGTTTTATGAATGAAATACCTTAACATATGTTTATAATATTCTGTTATACCAATTAGGGATTTATTAAACTAATATAAATTTTCTCATTTCTGTTCACAGGTTCCGGCCCGCCTACAAAGCCTTTCGCAATGATTCGAGCTTCAATTTCATGGTCTTCTTCTTTATATTCTTCTTCCAAACAGTTTATACTGTATTTCAGACCATCGGTGTACGCGATTCTGGCTATTGCGGATTCATAGTAGCCATTTCGCAATTTGATGCAACACCGGCTGGCATTATAGTTGGTCTACTTTTGCTCTGCATTGCATTTTGCTTTGCGGTGACAGCAGCAGCTAATGTCTTTATGATTACAAAGGTAAAAACTAACAATTGTATTGCGCAATAATGCGACAAATTAATGTTTTTATTTTTATAATAGATACATGCAATCTATCGCAGCACTGGCGCCAGCATGGCCAAAGCACAGGCTGAATTTGCTACAGAATTTATGCGTAATCAGCATGTACAGGAGGCAACCTCATCGGCGGTGAATACTGCAATTAATTCACAGTTTAACAATAGCAGATACTAAAAATCTGCAGAGGAAACGTGCAGGCAAGCAAGCAACCAAAGCTGAAGCGAAGCGGAAAGATAGGACACGAGATCAATACGGACGGACATCTATCATAGGCATAACATGCACAGATATAATAATATAAAAAAAAAAGAATCAAAATAATATTGGTTAAATTGAAAAATCACCACACACATACACACTAGCTCACGCTTTAATATATAATACATTTGGCATATGTAATAGTATATGGCACCAATGCACGGCGTAGTAAATACGCATGCTTCCAGTTTTGAATAACTCATAACACAGCTTGAAATAGGGCAGAAGCAAGAGCAGTCTTGGCTAAAATGGAGATGCGATGCTTTAATCTTGACTGAAGCAACACATTCCCCTTCCCACACCAACACACATACACACGCTCGCATAATATATATTTATATAGAAGTATATACATATATAGACTATAACTATTTAGTACTAAAAAATAGAATGAAAGTTTGTTAAACTGCAGCAGATTAAACGCCAACGCGCCTTTTGCCTGTTTGTTTCAATAGAGAGTTCTAAGCGCAGCAAGACAAATGCAATGCGTTCAATTCGGCATCAAAAATATTCTTAAAGGTATGATATATTCAATATATGAATTAATATTTAATAAATTATTGCTTTATTGCGTAAAACTTCCTAGAATGCCGTCGTCAACTAAATTAACTAAATGCAAAAGAAAAATATGTAACAAATAATACAAGAAGAAAAGGGAAAACTAAAAATTACAATTAAAATAAATAATTACATTGATAAATAATTGTATAAATAGTAAAACAAAAAAGAACTATAAAGCAACAACTTTGTGAATTAATTTATAGGTTTTTTGTTTAATATAATATTCTTTTTTTTATTTTTAACTTTAACTCTACTGTTCTATATTAAAAAACCGAACTTTTTTTTATTAGAACTACATGATATGCCGTATTAAAAATAATAATAATAGTATTTAAATTTAACTGATATAAATATGAAATATTTGTGTGGTTTCTTTATTTTAAATAATTAAATATTTAAGTCATTAATTGATGTAAAATTTTGATTCTTTTATTTAGCCTTGGTTTTTTCTTTAAGTGAAAAGTGAAACAGCACTCGTAAAAAAATCTTTGTACACAACGTCTTTCTAAACTTTCCTAAAACACATTAAACTAAATATTTTTACTAGTTCTTTAAGTCGTGTGAAGCATAATTATTAAATGCATAAATAATAATTATATATATACATACATATATGTATTACATATGAACGCTTAGGTATACCCTTATTGACATCTGACATTATTTGTTGAACAGTAATTTTAATGTGTGTGTGTATGTCTATTTTTTTATACTCTTCACACTCGCATTGGTTGCGCATTAAAAGAAGCATCAGAAAATAAGTAAATAAAGCATATTGGTGCTTGCTCAGTTAAACGTGACCAAACGAACTAGACATGTCCGTCTGTATGAATCAAAGCTAACTGCACCAACCAATTGCAATTTTTTAGATATCGCATTGAAATTGTAAATGGTGACTATGTTCCTAGGCTGAAAATATTATTAGGGATCGCGTACCGCCCACATTTTGGCGTTGTACAATTAAAACACAGAATGACGGCTTCAGATAAGCACTGCTGCATTAATCAAAATTTAATAGTATTTTTTTTCTATATATATGTGAAGAGTATTCAAGCTTCGGGGCTGCCGGAGTTACCGCTTTCTCTTGTTTTTATTTTTTAGCAAACTCTTGGTTTTATTTGCCTTATAACGTGCACTTCATGTATTTCGTGTGTGCGTATTTCTTTCTTGTAACTTGACTTGTTATTAAATTATTTAAAATTGATTGCAAAAATAAAACACATACCTTAAGACATTTTATGCATACATACATATATATTTATATAAGTATATAATTTTTTTTCGCATCGCTTATATGTTTCTGATATGTATTTATTTTAATTGTGTATTAAAAATACAATCAAACTTATTAATTAATAAATATATAAATATAGATGTACATTGAAGTCGTGTCACTAATCATATAAATCGTACGGGAGATGCACGTAGATTGGGACAGGTTTTGGAAAATTTGTTAGAAACACAAAATCAATCAATACATCGTTGAAAAGGTGTGTCTACGCTTTTAATATCCTTATCGGAGGGTATCTGTGCCGTAGTGCCTGGCACTCAGATGAGAGTGATGTGAAATTACTCGGCTATCTTTGAATTGAAGTAATGGCTAATGCATCGAGGGATTTAATAGCAGCCTTGATGTATGAGAAAAGGTTGAAATGTCTTATCTCTCATTTATTTTGCTTAGATACATAACTGTCTTCTTTGCAACAATCTCTGCCTAGAAGTCACTGCATTGCTGTGCATATTGTGGAATAACTTGAAGATAGCGAATATTGTCTCTCTGAGGCTTAGTTCACTTAACCAGGTTAGGCCACTAGACAGAGCCGTCTCAAATTTGAACGGTCAATTTCATAATGTTGTTGATGCTTGAGGTGGGCGGTTGTGTGCGCGCGCTGCAGACTCTTACATATGTATGCATTTAAAATATAAAAAACAAAGCAATCTATATTTTTCGCGCTCTTAAAAGCAAAATCAAATCACAAAAATCTCTATCAATCATGCGTGTTTGTATAGATTGACCCTCGCCTTTTAAGTGTTTGTACCATGTATGTATGTATTTATTCTGCGTAGTAAACCCAAACAAATTTGCCGGTCGCTGTTTACGCTGACTGCGTTGGAAAATTCCAGGAAAATGGTTCGCACACATGCACACATTCTTACTATAAATAAAGAAATAAAGATTATTCACTTGCATAAATTTCATCTAGTTTTATTTAGCATGCAGCCATGAGTTGGAACTGCTTCAAATCGAAAAAGCGCATCGAAACAGATTTTAAAAGTGAATTTGAAAAAATATGGCCAAGATCCGAGCATACATTCTATATGACTAAATTCGGGCGTAAATTGTTACGCAAATGCATCGAAGTAAAGCAGCCTTTAGCCAATGCAGATGCAGTCGATCTGGAGCAGTTTGTGCAAATTTCGTTGGCATTTCCACGTAAGGTAAGTAAAGAGAGAAGAAATTGTCCACATGTTCCTAACGCACACTTCATTGCTCTACTCCTTTGTCACAGTTCGGTACGGACAGCTGCCGCGTAATGAGCCAACCAGCTGAGCGGCACGAGCAGATACGACAGCAAATAGCTTCTACTTATCCTGTGCTGCATGAACGTGCGTTGGCACTGTACATTGAATTTCTGGAGCACAAACTCAAATATGGTAAGTAAAACAGTTGTTTGTGCATTAATGTAGTTTAATTTGCGATCCGTTCAATGAAGGCAAGCAAATTGAATTGGCGTTGTACTCTAATCTCTCGCTAACCGATTTCGTACAACGTTTGCTGGATAAGCGTTGTATTGTCTTCTGCGGAGGTAACGATCACCACCTGCTTATTGACGGTCACGAAGGTACTTACAGCTACGAAACCGTTGGCACCTTAGATGAGGAACCACCACTATTGCTACAGGATGTGCTTAGCTATGACGAAGTGAAACTATCTGCGCTGCTTTCCGTTTCTTCGCACTCGGAATTCTTAAATGATGGCGGGCGACACAATAGAGGTGTTATAGAAACTGACAAATCGAATATAGAACGTGAAGGTGTCGTTATAGGCTTGATAGGAGCCCGTTTCGAAAATATTGAATACATGGAGTCTCAAGACATTATCATAACAAGGCGACAGAATACCGTGGAGAATGGCTATGGATGCAGTGATTCAAAGGTAAAGACGCGTGCCCAAGATTTTCGGCGTATTTGGAAGCGTTTCTATGAGACAAAGGACTTTCTCTACAAACAAGTACATGCCGACGGGGAACGATTCACTCATGCGCGCGGTTCGCACATCTTCGATAATCTACTGATGAAGAAACGCTACACAATCTCTTTCGATACGCTGCTGTTGGAAAGTGAGGCACGTGCAGCAGCTGCTGGAAAGCAAGCGTATGTCCATGTAGTTGGCTTTGGTCTGGGCGTTTGGAAGATTGCACCACAGCAGACAAAAATCTTCATGGACACATTCGAGCTGCGTTTGCGCGCATTGATCGAGCGACTACCGCATGTCAGTTACGTGCATTTCTCACATTTCAGTTTGAATAGTAACTGGACTGGCTTAAAAGATAATACAATCATAAAGTCGGAAACACATCCGCAAGGTGGCATACAAGTGCTTATATCGGATCGGAATCCGGCTGACAAATTGGTGCATATGCATTTTTACTTATTTATAATAATGTCTCTCTAATTAAACTCTTATACTCTTTGACAGAAACAAGCCAACATGCTACCCATTGTCAGTTACGCTTGGGATGGTAACGCACTACCGGGCAATGAATTCTGGCTGGGCAACCTTTCTAGTTCCGGCGATCCAGCTGCGGCGTGCAGCACACTCATTACCGAGCTCCATAATGCACACATTAATAAAGTTTACGCCAACGGCGCAAATCTTCACATTGCATCCGAACGTTACGGCGTATTACATATCTCCGATTATGCAAAGCGTGTATTGATGGAATGAAGACGCATGACTAATTCATTTGACGACGCAAAACAATTTGGAATTGCTTATAGTAAACAACTTTATGTCTATATATGTATATATTTGAGCATGTTATATGTATTTTATGTGTCTGCAATAAAATATATCATTGGATGTCCTTTAAAGTATATATGTGCGTTAATTTTTGATCAGCTGAGACTGATAAATTGAACTCGCCACGACAGATATTGACCAATCATGCCATAAAAAAAAAACTTGGAAATTAAAATCCGAATTTCGTCAAATTCAATCCGTTGTGTTTTCGGGATACGTTCTATAACTGAAATAATATAGTGAACTTATGACTTTGGCATAGCTAATGAAATAAAGTAGTCGACTATGCAGATTTCAGGCGCTATCAGTGTACGCATTTGCATTGCAAAGTATGAAATGCGTAGAAATTTTTTTTTTTTTATGAAATTTCAAAATCACAATTATCACTCGATCATAAACGCCGTAACAGTTTATGTAGTATTTATAGTACATACACTAGGCATGAAAATAAACAAGTCATTCGTACATTAGGTCCTAAAAAGTTGGAGGGTGTTTTCTCTTGAGTAGCATACAGAGACGTTCGTTCTCCTACTCTTGACAGCCGCCAGCTCACTGTAGATATAAGCAGAAAGTTTAGGAATATGTTCAACAGAAGTGAGGGGCATCACAACGTTGCTGTTTACCGCCATTGGTAACTGTAGAAAGCGATGATGCTTCAAAAGAGAGGTTCAGATGCTACAATTAAAGATCTGATTGATAACAATCAGTGACCGGCTATCTACTCTTGGATCCGTCATTGCCTTAGCGATGATGGTGAAACATTGCTATATGTTTGTATATTTATGTAGTCTGGAAATTTAGATTCTTCTATGCCGTCTTCAGATAGCTTGTAAACAAACCATTTATAAACGTGCCACACCAGTCTTTCTATAAAAAAAATTTTTATTAATTTTGTCAGAAATATATTTTCTATCTATCCTAATAAAATGTACCACATAGATTCAAATCGGAATATATCGCCATACTAGTCATAGGCTCAAGAGGGCACACTTGACTGCACATTCTTTATTGTATAAAATAATATACTTAATAAGAAATATTACGCATTGTAACCTTTATTAGCCGCTTTAATTTCATCATCACTTTCGCATTCAATACCCCACTTCGCAACGCCACTGTATTGAAGTAAAATTATGACTAAGTCCAGCATGTATTCTGCGTAGTAAACTCAAACAAATTTGCCGGTCGCTGTTTACGCTGACTGCGACGAAAAATTCCAGGAAAATACTCAGATCTAGTGTGTATTTTTATTCGCATACATGCACACATGCATATACATATATGTACCTTATAAATAAAGATTATTCACTTGGATCAATTTCACCAGTTTCATTTAGCTTGCAGCCATGAGTTGGAACTGCTTCAAATCGAAAAAGCGCATAGAAACAGATTTTAAAAGTGAATTCGAAGAAATATGGCCAAGATCCGAGCAAACATTCTATATGACTGAATTCGGGCGTAAATTGCTATGCAAATGCATCGAAATAAAGAAGCCTTTAGCCAATGCAGATGCAGTCGATCTGGAGCAGTTTGTGCAAATTTCGTTGGCATTTCCACGTAAGGTAAGTAAAGAGAGAAGAAATTGTCCACATGTTCCTAACGCACACTTCATTGCTCTACTCCTTTGTCACAGTTCGGTACGGACAGCTGCCGCGTAATGAGCCAACCAGCTGAGCGGCACGAGCAGATACGACAGCAAATAGCTTCTACTTATCCTGTGCTGCATGAACGTGCGTTGGCACTGTACATTGAATTTCTGGAGCACAAACTCAAATATGGTAAGTAAAACAGTTGTTTATTGCGCATTAATGTAGTTTAATTTGCGATCCTTTCAATAAAGGCAACCAACTTGAATTGTCGTTGTACTCTAATCTCTCGCTAACCGATTTGGTACAACGTTTGTTGGATAAGCGTTGTATTGTCTTCTGCGGAGGTAGCGATCACCACCTGCTCATTGACGGTCACGAGGGTATGAACAACTACGAAACCGTTGGCACCTTAGATGAGGAACCACCACTATTGCTACAGGATGTGCTTAGCTATGACGAAGTGAAACTATCTGCGCTGCTTTCCGTTTCCTCGCACTCGGAGTTCTTAAATGATGGCAGACGACAAAACAGAGGTGTTATAGAAACTGACAAATCGAATATAGAACGTGAAGGTGTCGTTATAGGCTTAATAGGAGCCCGTTTTCAAAATATTGAATACATGGAGTCTCAAGACATTATCATAACAAAGCGACAGAATACCGTGGAGAATGGCTATGGCTGTAGTGATTCTAACGTTAAGACGCGCGCACAAGATTTTCGGCGTATTTGGAAACGTTTCTATGAGACAGAGGACTTTCTCTACAGACAAGTACATGCCGACGAGCAACGTTTCAGTAATACGTACGGTTCGCATATCTTCGATAATCTGCTGATGAAAAAACGCTACACAATCTCTTTCGATACGCTGCTGTTGGAAAGTGAGGCACGTGCTGCAGCTGCTGGCAAGCAAGCGTATGTGCATGTAGTTGGCATTGGCCTGGGCGTTTGGAGAATAGCACCGCAACAGACAAAGATCTTCGTGGACACATTCGAGCAGCGTTTGCACGCATTGATCGATCGGCTTCCACATGTGAGCTGCGTACATCTCTCATATTTTCAATTGGACGAGGATTGGGTTGGCATGAAAGATAATACAACTATAGAGTCGCAGACACATCCGCAGGGCGGTATACAAGTGTTTATATCAAATAGAAATCCGGCTGACAAATTGGTGCGTATGCAATTGCACCTGTTATAATAGTCATCCTAATTAAACTCTTATACTCTTTGACAGAAACAAGCCAACATGCTACCCATTGTGAGTTACGCTTGGGACGGTAACGCGCTACCGGGCAATGAATTCTGGCTGGGAAGCCTTTCTAGCTCCGGCGATCCTGCTGCAGCGTGCAGCACACTCATTACCGAGCTCCATAATGCACACATTAATAAAGTTTACGCCAACGGCACAAATCTTCACATTGCATCCGAACGTTACGGCGTATTACATATCTCCGATTATGCAAAGCGTGTATTGATGGAATGAAGACGCATGACTAATTCATTTGACGACGCAAAACAATATGGAATTGCTTATAGTAAACAACTTTATGTCTATGTATAAATTGTATATATATTTAAACATGTTATGTGTATTTTATGTGTCTGCAATAAAATTTTGTACAACAGCTACAAACTATCATTATACGCTGCTCACTTAATGCGAATGTTCGGATGTCCTTTAAAGTATATATGTGCGTATATTTTTGATCAGCTAAGACTGATAAATCAAAGTCGTTTGTCTGTTTTAATGTTTTCGCCCTCATGTTCTAAAAAAAATAGATCAATTACGCCATAGTCGAATCCTTTTGGAATTTGAAATCCGAATTTCGTCAATTTCAATCCATTGAGTTTTCGGGATACGTTCTTTAACTAAAATACTATAGTGAAACTATGACATTGACATAGCTAACGAAATAAAGTAGATTATGTACCAGAGGCATAAATGGAACGAACATACATTGATACCCGTATCTTTCTCTTGAATTGTAGTAGCTACTGTATTTAATTCATTTACATTGCAAAGTATGAAATGCGTAGAAAATGTTTTATTTTATGAAATTTTAAAATCACTCGGACATAAACGCCCTAATAGTTTGTATTTACAGTACATACACTAGGAATGGAAAAATAAAAACAAGTTTGGCAGAAACTATTAATACTATTCGTCAAACTTAATTTCTTATATAACAATGAGTGGCAGTGAAATCGCTTCGGTTCCTTCATTCTAAAACACGCTTTGCATACTCGGAGATATGTAGTACGCCGTAACGTTCGGATGCAATGTGAAGATTTGCGCCGTTGGCGTAAACTTTATTAATATGAGTATTGTGTAGCTCGGTAATGAGTGTGCTGCACGCCGCAGCTGGATCGCCAGAGCCAGAAAGGCTCCCCAGCCAAAATTCATTGCCCGGCTTTGCATTACCGTCCCAGGCGTAACTGACAATGGGTAGCATGTTGGCTTGTTTCTGTCAAAGATAATAAGAGTTTAATTAGACAGATATTACTATAAATAAGTAAAAATGCATACGCACCAATTTGTCAGCCGGATTCCGATCTGATATAAACACTTGTATGCCACCTCGCAGATGTGTTTCCGACTTAATGATTGTATTATCCTTCAAGCCAGTCCAGTCATTATCCAAACGGAAATGTGAGAAATGCACGTAACTGACATGCGGTAGTCGCTCGATCAATGTGCGCAAACGCTGCTCGAATGTGTCCATAAAGATTTTTGTCTGCTGTGGAGCAATCTTCCAAACGCCTAGACCAAAGCCAACTACATGGACATACGCCTGCTTCCCAGCAGCTGCTGCACGTGCCTCACTTTCCAACAGCAGCGTATCGAAAGAGATTGTGTAGCGTTTCTTCATCAGCAGATTATCGAAGATTTTCGATTCGTACGTATTACTGAAACGTTGGCCGTCGACATGTACTTGTTTGTAAAGAAAGTCTGGCTCTTCGTAGAAACGTTTCCAAATGCGACGATAATCTTGACTGCGCGTCTTTACATTTGCATCATTGCAGCCATAGCCATTGGCAACGGTATTCTGTTGCTCCGATATAATGATGTCCTGCGACTCCATAACTCCTGGACGTTCGAAACGTGCACCAATTAAGCCAATAATGATTCCCTCAGTTTCGATTTTGGACTTATTCATTTCTATTTGACCTTCATTATAACGATTGCCGTCGTTTAAGAACTCAGATTGCGATGAAACAGATAAGAGTGCCGAGAGCTTCACTTCGTCGTAGCTTAGCACATCATGCAGCAAAAGCGGGGGTCTTTCAGTTGATGTGCCCACAGTCTCGTAGCCACCAACACCACTATCGCCCTTGAACAAAACGTAATTATCACTGTCACCGCAAAAGACAATACAACGCTTCTCCAGCAACCGTTGTACGAAATCGGTTAGCGAGAGATTCGAATACAGCGGCAATTCAAGTTGGTTGCCTTTAATTAACATATTGCAAATTAAATTAAATTAATGTCAAAAAACAACTGTTTTACTTGCCATATTTGAGTTTGTGCTCCAGAAATTCAATATACAACGCCAGAGCACGCTCATGCAGCACTGGATACGTTGAGACAATCTGTTGTCGTATCTGCTCGTGTCGTTCAGAGGGTTGACTGATCACCCGGCAGGTGTGGATCCCAAACTGTTACAAAGTAGTGGGATGAGTTCTAAGTTAGTAAAATATGGACAATTTAAAATTCTGTGTTTTACTTACATTACATGGGAAAGCCGCTGAAAGCTGCATAAACTGTGGCAAATTAACTGAATCAGAATTGGCCGTGGGCTGGTTTACTTCCGTGCATTTTTGTAGCAGATTACGCCCGAAATTCGACGTATAGAATATGTTGCCTGCCCTTGGCCATACCTTCTCAAACTCGCTGCCGAAATTAGATTTAGTGCAGCCGGTAGACATTGTTTTAATGTTGTTTATTGTGCACTTGATTCGGTTTAAATATATTAAACTCATCAAAATTAAACGACCAAGATACGAGGCATTTGGGAAGTACATGCCAATATGTACCTTCTTTGATTATATTATCGGTGTCTCATTTTCTTGGAATTTCTGTTTTTTTTCTTTGTTTGGTGGAGCCGATTATATTCGGGAATGCCAACTTGTGGTATTGTGGTTGACGTTTAATTTTTTTCAAATAAAATTAAATATGCGGATTAGCGGTGGTTGAAGTATTAAGTAAGACAAGGGACTTCAATTTTTGTCAAACTATTACAAGTGGGAATGAGAGGAGTGGCTCTGTTTGTTCCGTAATATTTTTCAAGATATTTTTATTAGAAAACCTGGACTATCGTGGCCAAATCCTGCTGGTCACTGTTTGGTGCAGTTTATGGGCTGGGAGCATATCTCAAGTTTCTTTGATAATAGAACTACCATGACCTATATGAGATTAAAGTGCATGTTTTGGGTGACATGTGCTTCCAACAGGATGAGACCACATATTTTATTTGAATCTACACGAAGGAAAAGTTTATGAATAATTCACAAACTTTTCCAGGTTTGAAACGATACATTAAATTGATTCCGGACGCGACTCTTCAAAATTTCATCTAAAAAAAAGTGCAATAATTGCGGTGAACTTTACCTAAAAACCTTGAATGTAGTTTCATTTTAAATTTAAATTTTTTAAAAATCTGTGTGCCGTCCGATTAACGGACCGATTCGATAAACAATTTCGATTTAATCGGTTATACTGACTACATACTTACTTACTGTCGTAGAAGAGAAGAACACGTCAACGATTTCGTACGCTTTTTTTTCGTTGGATTTTATTAATTAAAAGTAACATATACTTTAAGTTAAACGCGACTAAAGCGTGCTTAACACGCACAAGCACTGCCGCAAAACAGTCTGAGGTGAGACTGAATAAAACTTCAAAAAATCAAAATAAGATTGTAAGTTGACCAGTGGCAAACGAAAGCGTGCGGCATATTTCTTTTTTTTTTTTAATACATTTGTCGCCGTCAGCTGCTTGCTTGCGTTGCAAACCGGAATAAGAAACGGCGAGGCAACGACTAGCATAAAATACAATTCAGGAACATATACACATTTTTCGTCTGATAGCATTGTTTTTTATATCTATTTACAGTAAAAAAGCAAAGAAAGCAAACAAACGACATGGAGCCCAGATATAGCAGCCCATGGAAATTGCAATCTCTGCCAAAGCTGCACAGCTGCGTGGCAATCATGTTGGTTGCACTGCTCGTCGGTGAACAGCTACACATGACACAGGCAGCGGCCGTAATGTCCGTTGATCTTGGTACCGAGTGGATGAAAGTTGGCGTAGTCTCACCGGGCGTACCTATGGAGATTGCATTAAATCGTGAATCGAAACGTAAAACGCCTGCTATACTATCATTCCGTAACGAAGTACGCACATTTGGAGAGGATGCAGTCACTGTAGGCATTCGTGAGCCATCGTCAGCATATGGTTATCTGTTGGATTTGCTTGGCAAACAAGTGGACAATCCCATTGTTGAGCTATACAGGTTAGTTAAATTGCTGTGCCCAGGCACGTGTGTGTTTGTATGCGGTGTGCGTGTTTGTGTTTGTGTAAATTCGGACGACCGGCGTTGTTTGTGATTCGTTGACGCCGCCACGTCATGTTTAAACAAGTGCAATGCTAATACGACAGCTGGCAGTTGATAACATATTTTCATTAAATTTGCATAGTAATGTTTTGCTATTTTTATTTGTTTTTACAGGCAACGTTTTCCATACTACGAAATCATCGGTGATCCTGTGCGGAACACTATTATCTTTAAGAAATCTGATAAAGAGCAATTCTCTGTGGAAGAGCTTGTTGCACAAATGCTGGTTAAGGCAAAGGAGTTTGCGCAAGAATCTACTGCACAATCTGTAACGGAATGCGTGCTCACTGTGCCAGGGTTCTTTGGACAGGCCGAACGTGAGGCTATACTTGCTGCTGCGCAATTGGCTAATCTCAAGGTGCTGCAATTGATCAACGACTATACGGCTGTGGCGCTTAACTATGGTGTGTTTCATCGCGGCGAAATGAATGAGACAGCGCAGTATTATATTTTCTACGACATGGGTGCCTATAAGACTTCGGCTGCATTGGTCAGCTACCAACTGGTAAAAGATAAAGTGACACGTGAGACCAATCCCGTTGTACAGGTGCTGGGCGTAGGTTACGATCGCACACTTGGTGGCCTCGATATGCAGTTGCGTCTCCGTGACTATCTCGCTGCCGAGTTCAATGCACTTAAGAAAACCAAAACTGATGTAACTACAAGTCCACGTGCTTTGGCTAAGCTCTTCAAGGAATCGGGACGCGTGAAGAATGTACTTTCAGCAAATAACGAACACTATGCGCAAATTGAAAATCTAATAGATGATCAGGATTTTAAACTGTTGGTTACACGTGAAAAGTTGGAAGAGCTTTGCGCTGATTTGTGGCCACGCGCTACTAAGCCACTAGAACAGGCAATAGCCACGTCAGGTCTGTCGCTGGATGTAGTCTCGCAGGTTATCATTTTTGGCGGTGGCACTCGTGTACCGCGCGTACAGGAAACCATCAAGCAACTGATTAAACAGGAGCTTGGCAAGAGTCTCAATGCCGATGAAGCCGCAGCTATGGGTGCTGTATACAAAGCAGCCGATTTATCGACTGGTTTCAAGGTTAAGAAATTTATTATCAAAGATGCAACCATATTTCCACTTCAAGTCTCATTTGAGCGTGATCCTGGCGATGGTGCTGCTGTTAAGCAAGTGAAACGTGTGCTGTTTGCTGCAATGAATCCGTATCCACAAAAGAAGGCGATTACGTTCAACAAAAATAACGACGACTTTGAATTTTATGTGCACTATGGCGATTTGGAGCAATACTACAGCAAGGAGGATATTGCCGCCATTGGTAAATTGAACATTACAACTGTGGCGCTGACCCAAGTGAAACAACTGTTGGAGCAGTCCAAATCGGAACTGGTAGAAGCAAAGGGTATCAAGGCGTACTTCAATCTCGATGATTCGGGTGTCATACGTTGTACAAGCGTCGAGTATGTGTACGAGAAACATAAATCCGATGAAAATGGCGATGAAGATAGCACACTTGCTAAGCTGGGCAATACAATTAGTAAACTTTTCACAAAAGATAAAGAGAATGAGGACGAAAATAAGAAAGACGGTGCTGATGGCGAAGATACAGGCACAAACGATGAAGCAAACAAGAGTGATCCTAACAAAACTACTAAGGAAAGCGAGTCATCGAAAGCGGAAGAACCAAAACTCGACGAGAAATCGACCAGTGGCAAGGAAAAGAATGATACGGTCAAGCTAGTTACAATAAAAATACCTATACCGTACACAACAGAGATGCAGTACGCCGTTCCGCTGGTCGGTGAAGCATACGATAAATCATCACGTAAGCTGCAAGAGATCAACAACGCCGAAGAGCTTCGCAATCGTCTGGAATCTGCTTTCAATTCGCTCGAAGCGCACGTCATAGAAGTACAACAGAAGCTGGGCGAGGAATCGTATGCCAGCTGTGCTACTGCAGAAGAAAAAGAGAAATTGCTCACTTCATGCGCTACTATTGCGGAGTGGCTGTACGATCACGATGAAACTCCTTCACCAGCACTGTACGAAAACAAGCTGCAGGACCTGCGCAAATTGTCAAATGTATTTATGGCACGTCACTGGGAGCACGATGAACGTCCCGATGCGGTAAAAGCACTCAATGGCTTGTTGGACGGGGCACAAAAGTTCCTAGATTCAGCACGTAATCTTACTAAAGATACAAATCCCGATAAGGATGTCTTTACACAGGTCGAGATCGATACACTTTCAAAGGTTATTGACGAAACAAACGTTTGGCTTGAAGCCGAAACTACCGCACAGGAGCTCCTCGAACGCAATGCTGATGTGCGTCTCACTGTCAAAGACATAACAGAGAAAATGGGTTTGCTTGATCGTGAAGTTAAATACCTAGTTAACAAGCTTAAGATCTGGAAACCAAAAGTGAGGCCAACAAAGAAGGACAAAAAGAAGAAAGAAGCGAGCTCCACAGCTAATGACACTAGTGAGGAGACTGGCAGCGGAGATGACAAATCGACAAAGCAGGAAGAGACTAAAGAAAAACCAGAACAACAAGCTGAAGAGCCAGAGACTGTTGATACTGCAACGCCCGACGACGACTCGGAGACAGTCACTGGAACGCCAGTGGAACAGAATACGCCACACAGCGAACTCTAAGCACTAGCAACAAAAGACGCTTAAAAAACACACCGCTTGGTGGTAAGAGGGCCAGTTGGCAGAGGTGCTTGGTGCTAGAAGCTGACCGCCCAACGTGATATCCAATTAAGTTGTGTGTGTGTGCACGAAGCATAAGTAGAAGGATGGGGCGGGAGGGTCTATCCGGAATCCGGTGTTTTTTTTTTTTTTTGGGAAAGACAAACCTTTTTTGGCTTAGACAAAACGCCGGAAACAGTGACACTAACCACATAATTACAACATAAAGGATTCAATTGAATGAATTTTATTTCCATTCCGTCTTAAGTTTTCTTTTTAATTTTTTTTTTCTTTGTAAGGTTATTCCAAATTTAACAAAAAGTAAAAACTGCTTATCCATTATTTTTCCCGCTCTATTTCAAGTTTAAATTCCGTTTGAGATCTTTTCTACGGCACTGCTCATGAATGTAGAAATAAATCGGAAAAATCGACCATTAAAACATACGCAAAACATCTATTTATTCTTGTATTAGAAAAATTTTGTCTTTTTTAAGTTATGAATTAGAATTTTTTATATAAACGAAAAATAAAAAAATGGAAAAAAAAAACAAAAATAAAAAGTTAAAGGAAAATACAAAGTAGAAGTTTTTCTTATAAAAAATGATGAAAGTAAGAAGGAAAGGCGGGTGCCTAACTAGAATACCTCGCAGAGAAATGAAAAATCAAAAACCAAAAAAACAGTTTTTAGCCGTGTAAACTGGAGAAAAATTCGGTGAGTGGCGAAGACTTAGAGAAACTAAACACATTAATAGGTCTATATGTGTATTTTAAAATAATATGAGCCTATTTGCCATTATTATATTAGATCTACTTGCTATAATAATTATTCAAAGCCTTCGTTTCTTGGTTTAAGTGGTGAGATATAAAATTTCCCTAAAATAACAGAAAAAAGTGACCAAAAACTCATTACTAAAAGAAATTCAAAAATACAAGTTTGTGGTCTTTAGAGTTGACGGGGTTTTATGTAATATGTTTCACCTAAACTTCGAATGCTGATAAAGAATATTTATATTTTATAGGGTATGCATTTGTATGCTTCTGTCTATATTTCCACAATTTCGTATAATTTATCAATTTAGCTACACTACTTTGAATGTATTTAGTGTTGTAAAACGTACGAAACGACATACCTTCCAACACTACAACAGAAATCGACGACGAAGTGGAGCCCAAAGGCAAGACAGTTGTTGGCAATCCATCGTTGTTTGTGTTCGTGGTTAACTATTGAGAAGAGACTATTAAATTAATTAAAGAAAATCAACGCCAACGAATTGCTAACATGAAAAACAATTTTAAACGTATTTGACCGTACTCTATTGGCTACAGTGAATAAAGTGTGTGCAAAACAACGGCAACGAGACATTTTTTTGGGGCGAAGGTAAAAGCTTACAAAAAAATTAGCAGCAAATTGAAAGAAAGAAAATAAAATATAAAAAAACATGGCGAACGCACGTACGCACACACTCAAACATTTTTAATAAAAACCTCAACAAAAAAATGCTAGTGTCGCATACGCGTAAATACATAAATTACAAAAATTATAATTTCGATTTGTGTTAAGAACAACAAAAACAACAACTGCAACCAACAACAACAAAGACATCCAATGCATTCAATTATGAAGAACAAAAATTGAAAAAATAATAAAAATATTTCTGTATATAGTGAATTAATGAAAGTAAAGAATTATCAGCGCTACACATAAATATACATATATGTAAATATGTTCATACATATGTATGCATGTGCAATTCGATACATGTGTGTATGTCTTTTCCAAAAGGACATTAAACAGCTACAATAGCCTGGCCAGGTCAGCCGCAAGTTCATTAAAAGGGACAGACAATAGCAGCAGCGCAGCAGCATCAAACAACAATGAAAAAGATGATGAAAAAAGAAAGAAAAGAAAATATTTCGTACTTCAATCTCTTCTTAGTCATCTTTAGCTTGACACGATCATACGTGATTTATTTAACGTCTGACATGATACGCTATTTTATTATAAAATTCTGCTGTTGGAGAACATATTAGCTTCGATCGTACCCCCGAAGGTTTCGTAGTGTTTCGAAAGTGTTAAATTTCGCTGATGAGTGTACGGCTTCAACACTTTTACCGTTTTTTATACACTTTACACATACATAGTTCAAATGGGGGATTAACAGTTTGTCTGTAAGTTTGTAACGCATTAAAAACGAAATTGTAGTTGACGATAAGTATATAATATACATATACTATGTATATACACTGCTGCGCAAACAATTAAGGAAAACTGAAAAAAAAAACAATGAAATATATATGTAATTGAGCTTTTCATTTAAACGAGTATGGTCAAGGTATACATATAAATATATATGTCATATATAAATATACATATATATATATCTGAATATATATATATATAAACATATATATATATATATATGTAAATATAAATTTTATATTATATATGTATATTTATATACATATGTGTATACATATGTAAGGTACCAGTCGATAAGAAACTGTGTAGGCGTAAGAGATACTGCTCTTTTCACAGTACAATATTGTTAGCAGGAAAGGGATACGGTGATGGCGGGTTGTACTTTGTTGTCGGTTTGTTACTATGTTACTTATTACAATTGGAACCTTAAAAATGAGGGCTTTGTGCAAACGCTGTAATCTTGTAATGTGTAGCAAGCCCTCTTCTGCTTCTTATTCATTCTGTTATCTTTTCTAGTCCTTAATCCACATCCCTTCCGATTTTACAATTGATCGAGAGATATACATATATAGAGCGATGCTAATAAATATTTTCCATGCACAAACAGTGTTTTTGTGTCTTTCGTATTGCAGTGTGAATCTAGATTTTAACTTTTAAGTCATATACTACCAATCTTCTTTTTAAGATTTTAAACTGATTTAGAACTGACCAGGTCAAAATAATAATGAAAAAAAAACATTTTCAATTAGAGACGCAATTAATTGCAGATTACTATAAAAGAACATTATTCGTTTGACATTGCAAACGCATAATCCGCTGTTCGATCTTATAGTTTTATTGCAATACAAGGTTTTTCAAAATTATTGTCTCCAATTTGTTGTCAATCAATTCACTAACGGATCGGCTGCGCAGCGTATAAAATAGTCGGAACAACAACAGCCCGTCTCGTTGAATCGGTTATTTGGTGAATTTTCGTTTACAACCGTTTGGCGTAAGGTAGGATTTCATTTCAGTATTCACCACGCACCCGCCGTGCTTCGTGTGAAAGAACATAAATAAGTGGAAAGAAAAAAAGTAGATTGAATAAACGTGTTTCGTTCTTCTGTACGTAGGAATAAAGTGCGTTGTGATCTTATTTTTAATAAAAAATTTTATTTTAAGTAATTAAATCAAAGGCGGTTCAGTAATTTCTGTTCTGTTTATATGGTGCTGAATTTTTTCACAACATACAAAGGCAATAGCCATCACCATTTGATTCGCTCGAGATTCAAAGGAGCGAAAAAACGCGTCGTGTGTTAAAGAAAGAAAACAGAATAAAAATTACATTACATATATGAAATTGTTACAAAGCTCGCTGTTCGCAAATGTAAAGTGCTGATTTATATAAATATTATGAATATTTTTTTAAAAAATTATTTTATACAAATGCATTTCTGTGTGTGTGTGTTGTGATAAAAAAAAACGAAGTCATTGCAATTGACTCTTCGTCTAGCAAAATACAAAAAAACATTGTGCAAAATGTAAACGCATCCAGTAAAAAGAAAATCCATAAATATAAATAACAAAAACAGAAAATCAAACAATGCAAACTCTGTAAATAATGAAGCAGTCGTTGGTGGAGACGTCTGTGAAGATAAAAAAGAAACATTCATATTTTGAGTGGATGAGCAGTGTGTGTGTGTGTGTTTATATGAGCCAGCCAAACCAATGGCAATACGGTCGTCGAGGGCTGCGCATTTAAACAGGGCTGGTCGAACCCTTAATATTTTTACTATAGCCTTTTCACGTTCATATACGTTTTTTTATGCACTATAAAATAGTGTGTATATGTATGTGTACAAAACATTTGTAATCTGATATGTAACATATTGTAGTAAAGGTGACGACAAAAAAGCTGGGAACACTAACTCAACGATTGCCAACTTAGTGGTTCGAAACCTTGAACAAGTTTGACTTTGAAAGACCTTTATAACGCTGTCAACACCATGCTGTCTTGTCCGTTTCCATGAATGACGAAACCTAGTAGTTAACTTCAAATTTGTCACTCCGCACATCTGTTTATATAGTCGTTGCACGGAGTTCGAAGATTATCGAATCAACAAGTAATTATTAATAAGAAAACAAATCAAGCAGGCTGTAACAACAATTTAAAAATTTGCTACGAAACTACTTTTGTGTCAAAGAGGTCGCAAATGAATATCATACCTTAAAGCAAAGTATTTTAAACCGTTTAGGCAATGTTAGTGTGAAGTTCTGAACCATTCTCTAAACTTACTCATAACAAAAACTTTCAATTAATTCAGTTCTTCCGTTTCGTTGTTTTAGTTAAAGAGACAAAAGCGCATTATGTAGTGTAAGGACAGAGTAGTAATACTACAAATACCTCTTTATTCACTGAATACAATGATCTACGATGATGTTCTCATTTCGCCAATGTAATGAATTGCTCTCTAAACAATTTATATTAGGATCGTTTAAGGTAATTACTCCAGTCAGGCACGAGCGTTATTCATGATATCATCCGAACTGATAACATCGATTAGCACCTCACGACCAAATTACATCTGATAGGGCTAAAATGCACGAAGGTGCATTGATTTATGTTAAAAAGTCTGCCTTGTAGTACTAAATTAGCAAGTCTAGATGGAACAACATGCTCGAGAGTTACAGAGAACGAATAATAATAATTAATGTTCTGTGTGTGGTCAATTATTGGCTTTGTGAGATTTATAAATGTTATATTTTACAAAATTTTCAACTGTAAGCCAAATCGCATTTTTTTTAAACATTCAGTAAAACTGATAAAACCATTTCCGGACTTATTAATAATATGTAAAAATACAAAAAATCTGAAAATATCTAAACTACAGTTTCATATTTATAGATTCTATTGAATACACCGTAGCGGAAAAATTTACCTACACCCTTGTTGACAAAGCCTTTATTTCACATCTATTGCTTTCCGAGAAACGCACATTGCACATTGCTGGACGGACGGCCACCACGCTGTGCCGCTGTTTTTCTAACGGCAGTACGTATTAGAGTTCGAGTGAGAAAAAGAGATAGATACAATTGCAGTGTGCAGGTATCTAAAATAACTAAAACAACAACATTTTTGCAATTAGAGTGACGCGAAACAAGAAAAACAAAATCTACCTCAAAAAACAACAATAATAAATGCCATACATTCAACGAAAAACGTACATACATACGAGGGTTGCCTGGATAGTAATTGACATTAGCCAGAAAACACCATCGAATACGATGCTATGCTATAAACTTGTGTGTCGAAACATTGTCTGGTGTCAGTCAAAATAGTCCTGTTATCGTTTAAGCTAATCGATACACACTGACATTAGCCTTCTTCGGCTTCGTTTGGTCAGACAAAAATCAATATTTTTACTTTTTCTTAGTTTTCAAAATAAATGACACCAATTCTTTTAAGGTAGATTTAATTGATGGTGGACAGCAATTTATTGTAAAGGCCAAATATTTTTCAGTTCGCCCTCGTACAGACATGCATATCTAAAGAAAAGCCAAAGAAAGATTCTGCGAATTCAAGCAGGCAAACATACACACCCACACATGTATATAAAGTGATAGTGGCTTGTTGCAGTTGTTGGGTTTTTTTGTGTCTTGCTGTCATTTTTTTTTTTCGTTTTTTTTTTTTTTCATTTGTGTGTCAATTCTATTTCGACTGAAAATAGTAAAATTTTTAATGTGAAAAAAAAAAGAAGTCGTCAAACACATTTGATCTACGCAATTCTCATAACCATAATAATCATCATCATCATCAATTGTTACATTACGTTTACAGTGTGTGTACGTGTACGTGTGTGGTACTCGGTGGCAAGTAGCCAATGGCATCGATGCTGCCTACGCAAGCGGCGACGTGAACTAGAATAACAATAACAAAATCTTCAGTACTACGTTGCCATACAACAAAAAGAAACAACAACAACAATCATCATCATCATCATAACAACGATTGCAGTGTGCCTGGCTACGGTGACAACGATTTCGACGTAGCTGCTGCCGGCACATCGCCGCCTTATCCGCCGCTGCCGCTGTCACAGACGACAGTCCAGTTAGCACTGCACTGCCAATATGGCGTGCCTAAACACCCTAAAATTGGAAATCAAAACGCTCGAAAAGATTTTTCCAAAAAATCACGAAAGATTTCAAATACTGAATTCAAGCGTGGATGAACTCACTTGTCGATTCATCGATAAGAATGGCAAGCGATATGATATACATGCAAACATTACGGTGAGTAAATATACATACATTGATTGATATTTTAAACTAAAATAATAATTAATAAAATGCATAATTTAATAATAAGTGTACAGTAGCAGTCACGAAAATGTTTCTGTGTCTAGACTCGAGATTCTAGAGTCTAGAATATTCGGAGAGTTTTTCTTTTTGATTTATTATTGTTTTTCTCTATTAGTATTACTAATATATTACTGTAAATAGTAGTATATGTATGTACGTGACGATAATCTACCTCAAATGGCCATTTTTATATTATTATTTTTTGGTTTACTGTTAATTCCGTAGAAATGCCATTAAAAAGATTTAAAAAAACAAAGAGTACTAAATATGGAAGTCAAAAATACCAAACTCATAAAGAGATTTGTCCAGTTTTATGTGTAGATATGCTAATTTAACTATGATGTATCAAATACCTTTCAAACGCCTTCTTACTGAACATTTGGAAAAATACATTTTGCTGATTTGACGAAAATTAAGACCAAATTTTTTATGTGGTATTGGCTCCATCATTTGGTTCCTTTAAATTTCGAATATACCTGGTCTTTGGATGTCCAAAATGCTTATATCATTGCCAGACTAAAACAAATAGCAATTATTTAAACTTGAATTTGAAAACAGTTCAGTGTTCAAATCTGAATATTTTGGCATTGAATCATAAAGACTATATACGATGGTTAAACAAATTTTAGTGGCATGACTTCTTTTACTTTATTTAGTATACCTTTGCTAAAATTAAGAATAACAAAATCAATGACTTGTCACTATAATTGAGCAAATTTGGTTGTTTTTATCATATTAAACTTTTTCGGTTTGTAGGAAATTACGTTTAAGTGTCCAAAGTTCTATGTTTTAAAGAATTTGTTTTTCTTCTTCGTGCGCCCTTTAGATATGTACCACTTGCATCAAATAGATGCTGATATAACGAATTATTGTTTGCGTCTATATTTTCCAGTTTAAGAAATAATTCCAGTAAAGTGCTTTCTTTACCTGTCGACAAAATTCATTTTAAAAAGGTGCAAATGGTAACATGATCTTAATTTGATTTTTTTTCTCGAAATC
Organism: Leucophenga maculata; assembly: GCA_035044805.1. NCBI lineage: Eukaryota > Metazoa > Arthropoda > Insecta > Diptera > Drosophilidae > Leucophenga > Leucophenga maculata. The sequence continues at coordinate 1,544,348 of JAWNNP010003230.1, forward strand.
ACAGATGGGCACTTGAGTTTCACTGGTGTGTGTGTGTCTAGATTAAACTTGAATGTGACTTCACGAGCACAAAATATATTTTCCGTTTGACGGTTACTCAGAAATAAATTTTTTAATGCGTTGAACTTTGTGAGCTGACCTCGTATTCAGTTTCTTGGATTTTTAAATTGTGAATAATTTTTTCATTTTTGCAAAGTCACACAATGAATTTTCTCTTTACACAAGTACATTATTATATTTTATACGTATGTAGATAGTAACTGTGTATGTAGTAGACATGTGCAGTATGTGTAGAGTTGCATTGTTCTGTCGGAGATTCCAGACGGTAGCGCCGTCGACATCAATGCTCTGAGGGAGGACATTCGACGTAAGAGTTAACGTCAAAAGTTCGTCGGCGTCGTTGACGTCGACTATTGACTTTAGCTTTATTCTCATGCTCTCATTAAGATCGTTGATCGGTACCTTTTTTCAACTGGTTATTGGTAGCTGTGTCAAATTGACTTTCTCGTACGTACATACTCGAATTATTCGGTTCAGTGCTTGCTCTTAGCTTCTCAGCTGGCTGCCGATGCCTACGAACAGTGTGAAAAGTATACAGTACACCCGTTTTTAGTTTTTGTGTGAATTTTTTATAACGGGCTGTCCAATTGTATAATATGTAACGAGTTGAATTCTAATTTTGGCCATGGCTACGCTTTAGGATGCCCATCTGAAACGGTTATTTTCAAGATCTTGTATGAAGGCTTGGAACAATTCTACCGCAACTGCATTTACTGAACTTGTATAAATGTGAAAATTCGTTGAATATCATTTTAAGTTGGTTCAACGATCTAATTAAAGATCACATTTGACTAAAAATAAATTTAAAAATCAACTGACTTGAAAGCGCCTATATGTATGAACAGTTCAGGATCATTGACACTTTGTTTTATTAATAATTTATAAATAATATTTATTTTTATAAATAAAAAACAGCAGCACTTTTTTATTTTTTGTTTTACCTTTAATTAATTTGATTGAATTGTGTCCGATACATTATATCATCGAGAAATAAAAAGAGTTAATACTTTTTAAGTACCAATATTTCCCGTTCAGCTTGCTTCATTATATATGTACATACGTTGTGTTTATTTTTTTAATCATAGTTTTTATTAATTGTCGGAGGCAAAATATTATAATATAAATAAAACAAGAGCATATTTGCAATTAAATTGATTAATTTTGTTTTTCTTTTGCAGGAAACCTATCCATCATCGCCGCCAGTTTGGTTCGCCGAAAGCGAGGAGACCAGTGTTACAAATGCTGTACAGATTCTTAGCAATACAAATGGACGTGATAATCACGTAATAAATCAGGTAAACATTATCTTTTAAATAAAAAAAAAAATTCGAAACTTAACTATGTTTTAATTTCAATGTTACATTAAGGTCGGCATATTGTTACGCGAACTGTGCCGACTACATAACGTACCACTGCCGCCCGACATAGATAATCTAACGTTACCATTACACACGCCACCGCCATTAGCGGTGTCCCCGTTGCGCACGGAGCCTACAGAACAGCACGGGCATGAGGAGACCGACTCCGATCAGGATGAGATCGAGGATCCGATTGGCGAGAGCGAACAGGAAAGTGAAGCGGACGAAGATCTGCCTCTGGAAATGGATGATGTTCGACCCACAAATAAAGTAAATTTTGCATGCAATTGTAGCAACAATTGTCAACAAATTATAATTTTATGTTCTTGTATTACACAGAAAGATGATATGGAAGTGGAGCACTTAGCCACTTTAGAAAGACTGCGTCAGAGTCAAAGACAAGACTATTTAAAGGTACGTCTGTTCGTTGAAAGATTTTAACATTTTGGGTTTTAATTATTTTTTATTAAATTCATTGCAGGGTTCAGTTTCTGGTTCTGTACAGGCTACCGATCGCTTGATGAAGGAACTTCGTGATATTTACCGTTCGGATGCATTCAAAAATAGTATGTATTCGATAGAGCTTGTAAACGATTCGATTTACGAGTGGAATATACGCCTCAAATCCGTGGATCCGGACAGTCCGCTGCACAGTGATTTGCTTATGCTCAAAGAGAAGGAAGGTAAAGACAGCATACTGCTGAATATATTGTTCAAGGAGACGTATCCTTTCGAACCACCGTTCGTGCGTGTGGTACATCCAATTATCTCAGGTCTGCATTTAAGAAAAAAAAAATAAAAGTAAAATGCAATATTTACTGATTCAAAATCAACGATTTGCAGGTGGCTACGTACTCATCGGTGGTGCCATATGCATGGAACTGCTGACCAAACAGGGTTGGAGCTCAGCATATACAGTAGAGGCGGTCATTATGCAAATTGCGGCAACGCTGGTAAAGGGCAAGGCGCGCATACAATTTGGTGCCACCAAGGTGCTTATCTGAAATTTTTAATTTATTCAAAATTACGTGATTTGAAGAAATACTTTTATTTACTTACAGAGTTTGCCACAGGGCCAGTATAGCTTAGCGCGCGCACAGCAAAGCTTTAAATCCTTGGTGCAAATACACGAAAAGAATGGTAGGTAAACAAATTTAATTCAGCTAAACATTTCGTGCTTATATTATAATAATATTTATATTTTATTTCCGTTTTAGGTTGGTTCACACCACCCAAGGAAGATGGTTAAGATTTAATGCACCGCATTCAACAGACACATGGAGCAATAAACTCAAAACTGCCTGTTGGAGTATTTAAGGTGTGAAAGGATGAAAATAAAGAGACACAACCAATATCAAAACCAATAATTAAACTACAATAATTACAAATACATACAGTCGCTCGGTCGGCAGTCATCAAAACACATCAACCATCACATACAGAACATCATTGAACGAAAATAGTTTAGGAAATCGAAATCAAACAACATACACTACCTACCAACAAACGCATCTGCGCGGGGCAGCTTTCTATTTACTTCACTTTTGCTATTTACACTCGAAACGCATCAAATTTGTTGGTATAAAGTATTTATGTAAATTAATTCATTGCAAATATCTTAAAAATTAGAAATATGAGCATTTTTGTCAACAAGTTTGCAATCGAAGAAGAACCAGTCACACATTTTTATTTTAGTATGCAGTATCAACTCTCATCGAAGATATTTATTTCATTAATATTTCTTTTAAAATTCTACTTTGAACTACACTACTTCATATGTATTGTGTTTGAAACAAAAAAAAAATCTTTTATTACTAATATTTATAGAAAACGTCTTCAGATTACATAAAGCGTTTCAATTATATACGTTCTAACCGTGAAACGTTATATGCGAGTGTATAAGTTCAAAGCACAATAAATGATCCAGCCATTTATTGAAAAGCGTGAAGAAACTGCTACATTTTGTATCTAAAATCTTAAAAGTTTTGCTTGCTATTGTACGTAGATGCGCGTGTTGGTCTCATGCATACCCCTCAGTAACATAAATACATGTAGGCATACATATATATAAATCACACACACTTACGCATACGCAACGATAGCCAGAAAAGGGATCAACAAATTATAAAACAAAAAGCAATTTGTTGTTGTTGTTGTACTGTCGCTTATCTTTTATTTTATTCAAAAAAAAAAAAAAAAAAAAAAAACTATTATTATCATCTCAATCATATAGTTTACTACATACGTACTCTCACAAGTTATGAGAAAAGTAAACATTAGGTTTATATAGTTAAGATACTTTTTTTTTTTTCATTATTATATGTTAGCTGAGTTTTTTTTATTTCCTTTTATTTTTTTTTTTTTTTTGTAACATTGTATGTAAGTGTAAGCAAAAATATTCTGCTGTAAATTCGTCTTTCCAAATAATTAATTTAATAAGCATAAAGTAAAACGAAAAGGGATATATCTATATTAAGTCGAAATAATGTTTATAGAGGACATAGATAATGTTTATTTCGTTTATGTTTATATGTATTATAAATGTAAACGAAATAAATAAAATGAAAAAAACTAAATAAAAAATGTACATTTCAGCAAATAATAAATTAAATAGTTATAAACAATTCGATATTTTTTTGTCATAGCAAGTATACAGATACAATAATACACCCAAACAAACGCAAAAGAATTACATAAAAACAAGCGTAGTTATATATGTAGTATATAAAATTACATATATATATAAATATATGTATATATATATACATTTATATATGTATATACATATATATATATATACATATATATATATATAAATTAATAATTTAAATATATATTATTTTTGCGTAAATATAAGTTTTATAGTTTAGTTTATTTCAGTTTTTCTTAGAATTTACTTTTGTATAGAAAATATACTAATATTGCTTTTAAAATTTTTCCTTATATGCAGAAATAAAATATATGTATGTATGTATAACCATATATATGGTAAATAAAAATTTTTTTATGTTGTTTTTTTTTTTATTTATCGCTTAGGGTATTCACACCAAGTCATTTTAAGCTTGAAGTTGAAACATTTTTTTAATTTTTTTTTTTTAACTTTCGTAGCATTTTATTTATACACATTTATATTGATTTCAATTAGTATTTTGTATACTTGATCGACTAAAGTGCTTAGTAAATAATATAATGCAATCAAAATAGTAAGCATAAATGTAGAAAATAGTTAATTTGTATGTACATATGTATTTTTCACACACAGATTGAGCCAGTATAACTTTATAATTTTTTTAATATTTAAAAATCACTGTTCCATAGAGTTTGGTCTCTATTAAACGTAATCTTCCTTTGCAGTCAACTAAATTACGTTCGATTTACTGAACACGTACTTAAGTGACCTTTTCAACCATTGTTCGGTCATAACCGTACGTAGGAAGGCACAGCCTTCGCTATAATCTTGTGCAGCATTTTTTGTTAATGCCAAGTAAGCTGAGAACTCTCCTCAAATGGCTATTTCAATGCATGCCAGGTCCATTAATTTAGTTCGATTCAATTACGAACTATAAGCGTCTTGTTGATCTTGATTTTCGTTCATTCGAGAGAAGACTACTAATTTACTTGATCTGATCTCCAACGTAGCATCGTTGCTGATTATTTCGAAACATAGGTTGACGAATTTTTCTGCAACACAAGTTGAAATATTGCATCGCCACAGACCGTGGAATAGCTTGGCTATAAACCAATGTGCTGCAGATAGGAGCCAAGTGTAATTTTTTATTTAAAGGCAAGCCAGAAAAAGCTTAGTGTAATTGCGTATGAATATGAATGCTGGTTTCCAAATGTCACTTTAACAGACGCATTAACTTCTTCGAATCGCTAGAGAAATGTACTAGTATCTTTAAAGCAGAGATCTTAGCAAAAGAAAAACGTGCTGAATTCAAGAGCAACCTTCCTTAATGGTCCAGTTTATTTTGCGTACTATGACCAGCATCATTTAGAGTGCAAATGAAAAAGCAAGAGAACAAAGTTAGAGATAGATGTTTAGGAAAACTGTGAAGGTAATTTATGACACATTTTCGTGTTCGCTTGTAATACCTATTATAATCGAAATATCGGCGCTGTTTAACCTCAAAATTGTGCGAGTGCTTCTTTCGTCTTCAGCTCAGCCCTTATATATACTAAACTTATCTTTCGTAGCATTTTATAAACTTTTAGTGCAAATTATACGCTCATTATCATTTTTTTGAATAGGACATTGTTTAGTTTTTTCTTTTTTGGACATTGCTTTTGATCTCATTTTTTACGACGACTAAGCTGTTGATTGACTAAATGTGAATACCCTATAAAATTTATATATATGTTATAATTTACCGCTTCTATTTTATTTAAAAGTTTTTAAATATATATATATATTTATGTAGAGAAAGTTTCGTAAAGAAGTTAAAGCTAAAATAAATAATTTAATTTTAAGCTTTTTAAATAATAATTTGAAAAATTTATTCACTTGTATCTTCGCTAATTCAAGTTTAATTGTTGCTCTTATAGATATGTATACAAATATGTACATATAATTCCATTTAAGTTTAAATAATTGAAGTAGTGGAATCGGTAAGGAATTATGACGACAAAATATTTGTATCAAAAAAATATGCCTATTAAAAAAATAAAAAATATATATATATATTATATATAAATTTATATATATATATATATAAATAAAATAATAGCAACTTAATCGCTAATAAATTTATAAATATGTAATAACAAATTCAAAAAAAAGCAACAAAAATCAACGATCTGTTCAAATCGGAGTCGTATATAGGCGATTCGATTCGATGTGATCTTTTGGGAAAATAAAGTTTTTAAAAATGTAGCCAACTAAATTACAGCCAATAGAAATAAACGTAAACAAAACCGTAACCGTAACAAAACACTTGTAAAATAAGACCAACAACGCGTAAAACGATATAAAATTATGCATACATACCGTTAGTTATGTATGTATAAATGCAATATACAACACGTACCATATAAGTCGTAATACATAAATATATACATTATATACATACGACAAGTACACAGCGATGTGCAGCATTACGACACTCACACACATACGTTGAAGTTCAATTTACTCAATGTAATGTAAAAAAAGAAAAAATAAATAAAAAAATCTTAATAAAATAAATTCGCGATATGAAATAGAAACGAAATAAAGAAAGAGTATAAAATATATGACGATAAAAGCATTCGAAAAGTGATTGTTTTAATACATTTGATAGCCGCAGAGTTTGCAGAAGGGTGGAAAATCAAGGTCCTACTATGTGCAAAAATATGCAGGCTATTGAATGATTGAGCAACTGTGCAGTAGACCAGTTTTTATTTTAAAATTTTCCCCTCGACTTGGAAAACTCCGTATATCCCATGCCCGTACTTCCGTGCCACCGGCACTGATGAATGTGTCACAGCTAGGCAAATATAGCATCGATTCAATCGGGCAGCCGTGGTCGATACTCTTGTTAGTCGCTGTTGCAGTGCGCGTATCGTACATAGCAATCTGACCGGCATAGCAACCGGAGACTAAAATAGTTGTTGAGACCGGATTCATAGCGCCTGCACGTATATAAACAGTATTCATCATAGATCCCGATTTGTGAGTACTTATATAAAGCTATTAATACATATGTAGCTACCTATACTAAATATATATACGAGCATTTTATATCCTACTTGACGTAGATAAATTAATATATCTACATAAATATATGTATTTGCTGTTGCATATATAGTTCTATTTGTTCAACCAAAAAGAAATAAAATAGCTGTCACTTAAGAAATGTATTTTACTTTGTTTTATTGATTTAATACGCCTGACATGCAGTTGTATTCTTTTGGAACATGTCTAATGATTATTGTCTATTTGATGCAAACGAATATTAACGCCTTAACTATTTTATCTCGATGGCAGCCAGATTCCTAGCATCTTCTGACTGTTTCATTTTTTCACGATTTTCGGGTTGGAATTGTACAGACTCGTCGCGGTCTGTGCTCGCTGCCGCAATAAGCATTTCGAGCGAACCCTGTAGCTCGAGCATTTCGTGTGTCAGTTTAATTTCCTTTTCGAGCGTCTCCGCCAACCGTATGAAGTCGCGGTCAAGTGTTTCGTTGAAATCGTAGAATTTGGCTTCGTAAATGTCGAGCACCTCGTTCGCTACGTCCGTCAGCACACGCATAAAGCGATTTTCGCCAATGTAGCGTACAATAAAATTTACCAGACGCTGCATCGATGTTGGCGGCCGATTGATTAGAGCACGACGCAAACCTTTACGGTGTATCAGCTCCTGCAGCACAGCAACTATTAATTCTGGATGCAATTTGATGTTGCCTTTGTTGAGTACACTGTCCAATGCTTTATTGTATTCATAGTTGCGGAAAAACCTATCATACGCTGCCATTTTCGTTTGTAATTGCTCTTCAGCTACCTCATGATCGACCTTTAGTATTGAGTCCTTGTGCTGCTTAGCGGATATGTTGCGCAAAAGTCGGTCGTCATCATCGGGTACTTTACTACAGGCCATTGTCTGTACGGAAATTAAACCATCGACCATCCCAGCGACAAGCACTTCATCTTTCGGTGCAACATCCATACTAAGCACAGCATTCGGGAAGCGTAGTGTATGCACCGTTTGATATGTGGCAACATCGTAGATTTTTACATGTCTATCCAGGCCTGCCGAAAACAGACGCCGTCCATTTGAACCTAGACGTACACTGGTAATAGTTTTGTGATGCTGCGACAACTTAGTCAGCAAACGTCCGCCAGCGAACATATCCCAAACCCGTACTTCTGTGCCACCGGCACTGATAAATATGCCACCGCTGGGCAAATATAGCATCGATTCAATTGGACAGCCGTGGTCGATACTCTTGTTAGTCGCCGTTGCAGTGCGCGTATCGTACATAGCAATCTTGCCGTCATAGCCACCGGAGACTAAAATATTTGTTGAGACTGGATTCATAGCGCCTGCACGTATATAATCTGTATGCGTATTTTCAAATTTGTGTACTGTTTTCTCGTTGGCCACATCCCAAACGCGTACGGTGCGATCGTCCGAGAAACTGGCAATGTGTAATTTGTCCGCTGCAAAGAATGTGCGATGCACTGGCGCCGTGTGACCCTTAAAAAGACGTAGCACATTCTTGCTCGATGTATCGAAGAGTTTTACCAAGCCTTGTTCATCACCGGCCACAAGTAGGCGACCATCCTGCCGGAAACTACCGCCATAAGCAGTCTCTTGGAAACGTGATAAATTCTTGACAACCAGCTTTGTGGTAGGATGATAAATCTGTACACGCACTGAACACGTAACTGCAAAGGTGTACGGCTCTATGGGGCTAAAGTCAACATAGTCAATGGCTCCAAATTCTTTTACCAACGTGGGAACCTGATTGAATGATAAAAGATTGACAGTCAGTTAACTCACTGCATATGTTTGTATAGTCAAAGTTAATAAACTTACACTCAGTCGATTCCAGTACAATGTATCTGGCGTATCTGCCTCTAGGCGCTTCTGGTATTTACGCACATTTAATGGCTTAAAGGCAGACATTATGTTAATCTAAGAAACAAAATATTACAATTAAATACCGCCGGCACTCGCACGTGCTTTGTAACGGCTGCTTCGGCTTGTTTTATTTGCACACAGCTTTAATAATTAAGCGCCCTTTTAAACGGTTAACATATATCTAATGTTATATATTTTAAATATATTTATATAGACTGTTAATAATTTTAATTTGTTTGCCACAATGCGCGCACATTGTTTTTGATGCAGGGCTGCAAACCACCAAATTGAGTTTTCAATGTTGTGTAGTTAGGGCTTAACATATGTAAAGAAAATGAAGGTTTGATTTTATGTACAGCTGTATTTCTTATAAGTTAGTGCAGTGCAACCGTTGCCTGTATAGAGTGAGTGAAATGCTTGGAACTATGTAGCCTGCTTTGTATCAATTAACCCGAAAAGAGGTTAGATTTGTCTTTGGAACGATAAAAACAACAATAAAGACGGAAGCAACAAAAACTGCAAATGAAGCAATAACATAAATTTATATTTTGATAACTTGCAAACTGCTTTATTTTCACTTGGAAAAGAAGAGTACAACAAAATTCATAAGATTGTTTAATTAACAGAAGCAAGGTCGTGTCATCCACACGCGTCGTATGTTGCCGCAGAGCACTTGTTTATTTTTCTCTCCGCTCCAAATGATAAACTGCTGGATAACTAAATTTTTGATTGGATTTATATACTAGAATTTGTGTAATGTGAGCTGTGCATTTGGCTACACTTAATACGACGGCGCATAGTGGTTGCGTGCGTATTACTCGTAGATGAGCCGAGTGTTGTGGAGTGTATGGACAATAAAGTATAAAGCGCGAGTATCGAATTAAAGAATGTCAACAGCAGCAAATCGACTTAGTTGCAATTGAAAACGGAAACAGCTCAACAAGTGTATAGATGCACCGCAGCACCAACAGCAGAGGCGCCGCCAACCTGTTAAACGTAGTGTGGGGAAACACCACCGATCGTACGCCAGCATCAGTGCTGTCGTGAACACCAGTAACAACGAGAAGATGGATTCTACGGATACAGTGAGCGATATTAACAATGAGCGAAAAGTGCTCTGCGAGAAGATCATTCGAGATATGCACGCAGTATTTATCAAAGATCCCGATTTGTGAGTACATATATGTAGCTATTAATACATAGCTACCTATACTAAAATATATATACGACCGTTCTATATCCCAGTTGACGTAGCATATATAGTAGATAAATTATTATATGTACATAAAAATATGTATTTGCTGTTGCATACATAGTTGTGTATAGTAAATTTGTTCAAGCGAAAAGAAATAAAATAGCTGTCACTTAAGAGATGTATTTTATTTTATTATATTAATTTAATACGCCTGACATGCAGTTGAATTCTTTGGAACATGTCTAATGATTATTGTATATTTGATGTAACTTCACCGTTCACCTTAAGTTTCCGGTAAGGAAGCTCTTTACACGCTTTTTCAATAGACTAAACTTATTGAATGTCAATAGAAAGCTTGATAGATCCCATAAAGTCAAGATTAAATCTCCATCAAATCAAAAGGTAATTGTAAAATCTTTACATCAAGTTCTCAGGCCACCAGTCGGCTTTCATCGTCATCTGCTGGTTTGTGGAGTCGAGTCGAACGAGTCAGAAGTTTTTATATCTTTCATAAAATGTGTATTCGGATGAGTCCAGTCTACTTTTTTCATTCGTCTATTTCATCAGTAAACCGTCCGTTTGAAAGAAAAATTTGCGGCAAACACTTAAATAATTAATTTCAATTCCATTAATTGAGCTTATAGAATGGCATTGCAAGCTGTGAGGGTCGGAACATTACAAGCACTCAATGAATATGAGGTGCTTTTCAAAATAAAATACTTTGGCACAACGGAATATTTGATTTTATTTTTATACAACATTCTCGCGCAATATAAATAATATTGTGGAAATCTAAACCTCAGTCGTTGACTAAAAACAAGAGATTCCCGCTACGTTTTAAAGTTATTTAAATACACTTACTTGCATATACTAAGCCCGGTTTTATTGTTCCCTCCGTATGTTCTTATCGTATAAAGCTTACATTGAAATTTTATTTTTAATATTTCTTCCTCTCTTTAAAATAAAATAAATTATTTATTATTGATTATTTCCTAGATCTACATTCGAGATCATACCTAAAGAGCTGAACTGCAACAAATCGCCAGTGGTGCATTTGGAGCATAATCTCGGCCTGGAGTCTTGGTGTGCTGCGCATGTTTACGATCACGCACATCGCATACTCATTGCCCATCGTCGTCAGACGCTGTTGCAACAACAGCGTTGCTTGCAGCAGCAACAGCATAGCGACAGCCTTGTTAAGTACCTGAACGTTGCATTACTCATCAACCCGGATGTGACCACCTTCTGGCATATACGACGCCAGTTGGTGCAGAAGAATCGTTTGATCATCAATCGTGAGCTACAATTTGCAGCTCTTTTACTCTCAAAGAAGCCCAAATCGAATGAGGGTTTTGCATATCGCCGCTGGCTGTATTCATTTCAGAGTGAGTTACTATTGCTTATATACAACATTTATATATACTCATACGTCCAGGGCCTGTACAAAAAGATATGTCAATGATTTAATGTATTTGTGTTTTCAAGGGCGGGAGCAGGCGCATCAGTACTGTACAAGAAACAGTTGACACCATTCCATAGTCATTGCACAATAAAATCACTGACATTACTATTTGAACAGACACTACATATATTTATGTAAATGTTCGATTCTTGTTTTAACACACTGCCTTCATATTGTGTTTCTTTACTCAGGTGCGGACGCCATCGACTGGCCCAACGAGATCAGCATATGCGAGCGTACAGCCGATCGTTGTCCAAGCAACTACCATGCATGGTCACACCGCCAATGGGTGCTACAAAATGCCGGCGTCGCGCTGTTGCAATCGGAGCTTATGCGTTCTGAGAAATTTATGCGCAAGCACATAAGCGACTACAGTAGCTATCACTATCGCCAGCTGGTGCTGGCACGTGCTTACGATGTTGGCTACTATGCACTCGAAGAAGTGCCAGCAACGACGATAGCGTTAATGACAACGACGACGACGGTGATATCATTATCAATGCGTGAACTGCAATCACTGCAAGCGCTGTTGGCGACGCACATGACTGATGAAGTTAGCACGACGCATGATGTTTTGCAGCTATTGCTGCCAGGTCGAACAAAAAAATCAACTGATGACTTTGATAATATTAATATCGCCAACCAGCAATTGCATTCGTTTCTCTACTGCTGCAATTTGGCGGCGCACGATATGCAATTATGCGAGGAGCAGACGTTGATGTATGGCAAACGTGATTGCTTTGAATTGCATCGTCGTGCCTCAATTAAGTTCATCGTGGTGCAGTGTGTACGTCTGCTGACCGGTAACATTGGTGGCAAACATCTGCCGCCAGCTTCCGCAGCCGCACAGGAAACGCAGTTTTTGTTACAGCTACGCAAGTTTGATTACGAGACGACACCGTTTTTAGCAGCACTACTGCGCTCCGAAGCACAACGCAGTGAGAATCAACAACGATGGTGTAAACTGCATTTGGGTTTTGATTTGGAGAAGCTGTCTAAGGAAATAGCCACGTCGTCATTACCAATGGAAATAAAGGTTCCGCAACAACCAAGTACGGAAAATCAACGATAGTTTTTGAAGTATTTTTTGCGATGCTGTACTCTACGGGGTGTGTATAAAATAGTAACGGGAAAAATGTGGAATAAAAATTTTATGGAAGATATGGCTAAAAAAAGCAACAAAATTCTTCAAAGCATGAGCGTCGATAAACTTCTGCCAGCCATTCTTCATTCAAAGTACGCGTGTAAACTTCTTTGCCGGCAACTGTGTGCTTTGAGGAGAAGTCTATCGACACTATGGTGCTAAGAAAGTGGTGTGATAACGTTCTAGGTCGTGTGGTAGGTCGTCAATCAAAGTATGAGCTGTGGCTTAGCGCAGTTTCTAACGAACCACAATTTCTGAACTCAATTGGCCGACTATTCCTTTCAATCTGTTCATTACTTTCTTGTGAGTACCATTTTATGTTTTTCATGGCTTCCGCCTTGAATTTGCTTGTTCCAGCCTTTTTATTGGACTTGATGAAGACGTTGTGTTTCAGTTTCGTACTCGAATATGCCACATTCGTTCCCAGTTTTTACCGTTTTTCCAAAACCTCATTTCTTGGACAAGATCTTCCCATGATTTTGCTTTATTCATCTGTCATAAATAAAGCATAATTGACTCTCCAAATATTCGTCACGCCAGGAAATAAAAGTATTTTTTATACACACCCTGTACTCTATAAGAACTAATAGAAGACAGATATTGTTATAGGGCTTTATATACAATTAAAATATCGAAAAGAAGTAAATAAGCATTAGTTGATTATACTAGTCTAGTTATATACAGATGTACCTTCGTAGGTAAATATGTATATCGAGCTCATTATGCACTTCACACATGATGTGAAATAGTTATCGATTTGTTCAAAAACCCCAAGCAATGCAAGCAAAAAAAAAATGTTTTTTTGTTTAATTTTTTTTTTTATAAATTTATTTATTAGTTCAAATTGTTTTATTCGGACTGTATTTGTGGATTCGTTAGTTTGTTAAACTTTTATCACATATCGCGATTTGTATTAAATTCGCAAAGAGCAAGTGGAACAAATTTTAACGAATCACTTTCGTAAAATCTTTCCGAAATTGAAAAGCAGCACAGTACTGTATACTGTAGCCGTGAGGAGTTTTTGTTTATTTTTGTGTTTTGTGCGCTGCATGAGATTAATTCTTTTAAATTAAATATATATATATATTTTTTTTAAGAGAAAAATGTTACACAATGCACTGAGAAAAATATTGGCTAGTTTTTGTGCGCATTTAAACAAAATAAAAGGCAAACAGAATAAAGGATTTTCATATTTTCTATGTATGTAAAATGCTCTTTGCATTTAGCTCAGCTTTGTTTCGTGTTTAAGACTATTTGTATAATACCCACTGACAAAGCTTTAATCATACTTTATATGTATGTACTAGAAACTATATGCAAAATTATATTAAGTCACATTTTGTTCTATTTTTCTTTTCAATCGAACCAGAAGACATCTTTGCATTTCTATTTTTTATTGAATATCTTCTCTACAAAACATGTAGAACTCTTCATAGCGAATTGTTAAATATTAAAATTAATTTGAAGAAAAATGCTCGTTTTTTTTGGCTTAGATATAGAGCGGTGAATAGCGTAAGTATACATTTAAGAAACCATTGGAGACGGTGACATGCTGAAAATAATATATTATATAGGTGGCAATTGAAATATGAAGCAACCTAAGTAGAATACGCTTCAAACGAAGTAATTGTTAGAAATCCTACAAATTGTAATAAAAGAGTTAAATTTTTTTTTTATACATTCATTGTAATATTTATTTGGATTTTCCATAAATAGTTAATAGTTTGCTTTTACAACAATCATTAACATTTATATAAATTTTTTTTTAGTGTATACACTGCACATCTATGTTAACAAATGTATTTAGATGCAAATGGAGTTATATATACCCTTTTGTTTGTTTAAGTTATATGTATATGCATGAGTATGTTCCTATTTAAAATAAAATGTTGATCAGTGTATTATATTTTCTATGTCGGCAATAAGGGTGCCCATTAAAGGCTAAACAAACGGACAGACAAACGCGTATTTTGGTATTTTCTTAACATTTTAAAATAAAAATTTTTTTTCCAAAATCTCAGATACCCCCTTCTGTATTATTTTTATTTGCTTAAGTAGCATCTGTCTGATGATGCTTTGCATTAGTAAGCTTATTGTTTTAATGTTTCAGTAAAACTTGAAGTTTTTCAATATGAATGATCGAATTTTATACAAATTATACGCAGACTTTTGAAATGCTATGCGGTTTCCGCAATTCAAGAAGAATTTTTACGTCTATTCAAGTCTGTCAGCTTGTAGACATTTCGTCAAGTCTATATTTGGAGTAGATCTTTCTGAAGAGCTACTCTACAGTAAAAGTTTCTTGCATATAACTTTTTTAGTACTGCCAGGCAGTTATTTCTATATATTTTGCTGTGCAGTGTATCATATAGTCGTATACCAAGACTATAATGTTTATTATTAATATTTGTTATTGTTTTTTTTCTTTTACACATATAAATTGACAACACATCGTGTTATTTGTGTCTCCTTTTTAGTTTTTTCTACTAAACTATTATTTTTGTATAGTTTTTCCCTTGCACATTGGTCCCAAATCCAAAGTTCTTTATAAATTAAAAGCCATTTTATCGAGCTCTGAAATTCAGATTTTTAGTCAATTATTGAATTTGTTCCAATAAGCATTTGCGGTATAATTAAATACAAATAATTTATAGAAACTATAAACCGTGCTATATACAATATATATATATATATTTAGCTAACGAGATATCTTCGGAGGAACCTATGCTGCCCACTAGACAATTTTTGTTTAAAGCTTTCAGTTGATAAACAAATAAATCAGATAAACAAATAAATAAAAAAATTAGATCCCAGACCTGTTGTGTTGTGCATTACAGCCTTAATATTTGCACGGACAACACTACTTTATATATTTTTATATCCAAACTATATGGTACCACCGGGAGCTTCGAAAAATAGCATAACTATTCAAATCACTTTCCGAAGTGAGTATCTTCATGAATTGTGGTTGAAGATTGCAAGCTACAAAATATAAATACTAAAAATTATGCCAAACAACTTTAACTCTCAGGAATTTGAACATCAACTCTATATGACCATTTGAAGTACTCTCATAATCATCCGAAAATAACGAATAACTTACACACTATCAAAAATTTATCGTTCAATATAAATTGTCTATATTAACTCAGTCTAACTGTTAGATACGATTTGGCTTATAAAAAATTTTAATAAACTAAATTTCAGCATACGCCGCACTTTCGTTAAAATATTTTGAAATTTTCAGAGATCATAGTATGTAAATTTAATTGTTAATTAATTAATTTATTAAAAATTATAAATAAATTCCAATTAGTGCTTTTCTGCATATATTTTTTTTTTTTTTTTTTTTTTTTTGCTGACCCAAGCTATGGTTCAGTCTGAAATTTTGTTCAGTTCTTATACGCGGCCATGTCATGACTATCAAATATTCCAAGCTAAAGTTTTGTTTGCAAATTTTTTCGTATTTATTTTTTTTTTTTTTGCTAAATACCAGAATTTGGGAACAATGTGCGCTTCTAACATTTTATTACAACTCTCTTAGATTTTTCTGTAAATATTTAGATACAATGTATACACTTGTTTCTAACTACAAATATTTAAGCTAGTTTATGTTTTGCGTAAATATATATATTTGTATCTATATATGTATTTGTATGTATGTGTATATGTGTGTTAACCGATTTGGCCTTGGCACTTAACTTTGGATTCATTCCTTCTTATATTATGTATATACAGCAGGGGCGTATCCAGGCGATCGCAGCGAACTCTGCACAATGCAATATTTGACAAAAAAAAAAAAGAAAAAGGATAGAAAAAAAGAATACATTTTTGAGAAAATTGCATTCGAAATGAATGGTAGTCTTGGTTTGTCTTTGTAGGCAAAATCGAAATAAAAAATTATGCTGTTTGGGGCAACATTGCACAGTTCATACCACGTGATCCGCCGCCGCTGCATACATATGCACTTGGTTTTTAAAGATCGCGTTAGACCTATAGATATAGTTTGATATAGCGAATTTAGTAACTATTTGCCTATTTAGTACAAATAGTTCAAACAATACTCAACAGAAAAGTTTCAACATTTTATATGTGGAAATTTGAAAGACAATTCTTTGCTGTTCCTACAAAAACGGGCCGGCAACAACTCCCACTTATATGGTAAAGGAATTCACATCAATTTTTCTGCAGCCTAACCATTGCAGTTACACTACGCTACTACACAGATATTTAGTTCGCATGCTAGAACCATTAAACACAGTGGAGCCTCTACGCTATTTTACTACATAATTTAATTGGTTACACATTGAATGCCTTGTTTTGTGCATATTTAAAATATTTCACAAATTTTTCTATTTTTCTTATTTTTTTTTTTTTTTTTACAATTAATAAAATGAATGAGTTTAGCTACAAATATTTCTAATTGCCTTTCATACATGTTTATTCCTGTCTTGTTAATTCGTTCTAAAGCGGTGTTGCCATAAATTTAGCAACGTTGCCATACGCTTTCCGTGGGCATAAGCTAAGCTGCATAAATATTTTCTACACAGATACATCGATATGAGACTGGCGGAGCAGCCAGCAGAAAAGTTGCTGTGAATTCCTTCAGTGTTATTTGTTTACACTTAAAAAAATTACATTGAAGATTACATTGAATTAAACATTAATGTTTTACACGCAAAGTTTTACATTCAATTCTACGGAAAGTTTGTATGCTTCGGACAGTTAAAGCATATTTATTTTGGTGGAGTTTATAATATTTGGGTAGCTACAACATGTAATATGTAGGCATGCAAAAAAAAAAAAAAAAAATTTTCAAACATGTTTGCACATGTTTAAAACCTGCACACATGCAACGGTTGTCACTTAAGATTTAATAATAAAATTTACGCTTTTGACTACTAAACGTCTACAAATATTTAGTTTTTAATATTAAGCGTCATAAATCTCTGCATAAAAACTGTTATAGAAAAGTCAGTTGGATGTCGAAACCTTATATGCACACAATTGTGTTCTCATGATAATAATACGTTAAAAGTACATAGTAAGAGCTATAGTCAAACCACTCGACTATATTATACCCTGTACACACAACACATATATATTTATTTAGCTTAATTGTTATTATATTATTTGGAAAACAGAATCGTAGGCAAATCGCGACAGGACATTTAATAATATAGGCTTTACGAGTACAGACATTATACGTAAAGTGCCACACCTCATTGAAAATGAATAACTATTCTGATTATGTACATCCATAAGAATTCGAAATATTAAACATTGACTAAAAAGTGCGCCAAACAGAAATATTTACATTTCGAGCTAAGAACAGAAACCTTTAAACCGGCTTACAACCAGAAAAATATTCAAAAACAAAAAAAAAAATAGTAAAACGCACAGATAGACGGACAGACAGACAGAGGGGCGCCAAAAGGCCATTAATTAATTTGAATATTCCAGCCATGTAGTCAAGATTGGTTAGTCTCCTAACGTATGCGCAGCGAACCTCTTTGCTTTCCAGACCTAATGTGCTATCTTTCGCTAGATATACATTCTTTACGGGTTTCTTTTTTCGAATTCAAATCCCATAATTTGGCGTATAATGTAACTGTACCAGTATGCCTGTATGTCTATATTTAATGCTGTGTCATCAAACGATTGCGAGTTATAAAAGTTGAAATAAATTTGTAACAGTGCGGCACTAAAGGAGTCTAAGATTCGTGAGTTTGGTTACTCAAACTAGAGCTTGGAAAAACATCGATTTTTAGACCGTTGCATCGATGCTTGTCATAAGAAAACATCGATGCATTGGTCTAAAAATCGTTGTTTTCCCAGCTCTAACTCAAACTCTTAGTTTCTAGGGAAGCAGTAGAACGAAACACTAAGACAGACTTACAGACGACAGCCGGACGTACAATGGCTAGATTGACTCGTCGAACTTAAGGAATACATGTACTTAAGGTATACATATATCTATGTATTATATATTTTCTCGGATTTCTCCTACGCAATGTTAAACCTATCTTTACAATTTAACAAAGCCAACATATCCCGCTTACAAATAGTTTTGCGCAGGGCATACTACACACACACACATAAACTGCTCAACGCCAATGGGCGTGCTCTATGACTGAATTTAGAATGTTGACCTAAACTATTAGACTATGTGGTTACTTTCTCTGTTCTTGTTCTATCGACTTATTGTAGAATACTTTTTGAAATACTGATTTGTTTCTGTTGCGTCATATTATGAGTATGGAAATATTCTTTTGCTTTGGGTTTTTTTCTGGGTGAGTGCCTTAACGGAACGTTCCCTACTGGCTAACCGTTCCGATTTGGCACTCACCTCAGACGCATCACATGGTGTGGGTGCGTGCGACATTGACCCTTAATGACTAACTTATGCTGCGTCATAAATTCACAAGTGTAGCCTTGCGCTGTGACTCCAAACGAATTTCCAGTATGGCATACGGCGGAACGCTGATCACTAGCATGATGACCAATGCAATAATCTTTGATGTTTCACAGAGATAGCCGTGCGCAGCAAAGGTGACAGCCAGGCCAAGGTAGCGTAGCGCCTGGAGTGGTGCTTCAAAATCGGCTGCGTAATTTGTGTGATTGAGCGTGACTAATGCCATCATCAAAGTTTCCCACATGGCATTGCAAGCGCCCCACGATGCGGCAATTACATAGAACAGCGCACTGTCGTCACTCGATGGCTTCCAACTGGACAGCGTGAGCAACAGGCAGGAGTGAAAGAAGAAGCCCGCCACTAGCGTAAAAAAAGTGGAAAAAAGCACAGTTACGGGTATATGCTTAAAAATCAATAACTTACATATGACAATGATGCGCTTGGTATGCCGCAATAACATGCTCAGGGTGCAGGAGACAATTGTCTGCATAATGCCCATGCCGACTAGAGCACCGGCAATCATGCCAATGCCGAGCGAACAGGATACAAATGCCTGAAAAAAAAACATAAACAAAAGCAATAAATAAATCAGTTACAGACAAGCGCAAAAATTTTAATTTCGGTCGAATCGAAGCTTTAATATCCTTCACACGAAATTTTTCTGAGCAATAATTACTGATTCCTGTTGCTTCAAACGAACATTAGTTGCGCTAATTTAGTTCTGTTGTCATGTGAGAGCGGTACACCGTGCACAAATCGAATGACAATTGCAACTCAGACAAATTCAAGTGGAATAGCAAGGCGGAGCAAGCTCCAATCTGCGGCAGCATGACTTAAAATCGGAAAATGAATGACAGACTTCTCCCAATGTCGTTGCTGTGAGGTATAAAGTTTACTAGATCAATTGTTACTTACGCGCATAAAATCACCCAACATGTACGCTTGTTCCGTGCCAATGAAATAGGCCATCGGTCCAGCAAATAGTAGTGTTTCCGCAATATCCTTGAGACGTTCATGACGGTAGGTTGCTTGAATTTTGCCTATGCACACGGACAACGCTAAAGCGCTTGCCGCAAACAGTATATAGACACTAATAAGCATGACACCGCCTGTGCGTGATTTACTGTCTATGAATTGTGCATAGATGGACGGTGCGGTGGTAGTTGGTGTCGCCGGCGTCGCATTTTTGCTTAAATTCTGCAAAAACCTTTCCCCAGCCGGTGACGTTGGTACAACGTTAATCTCATGTCGGTGCTTTCGTCGTCTACGCCAAATTGGACACATGTCCGCGCCACAGATGCGCTCGCCGTTTTCATTGTAAATGTAGAAATCATCCAAGTAGCCTGTCAAATACGGCCAGAAGTGATGCAGGGTATGTGCCTGCGGTGTTGCAACCGTAGTTGGAGCATCGGAGAGATTGGATGGCAATACACTTGCTTCGGTTGTTGCATTAAACACTCTTGGCGCTATTGTCGACGTCGGACTATCGATGCCGCCTACGCCGGCACCTGGCAACTCGAAACAATTCCAGTCGTTCACTGTGCACGTAATGACAAAGGAGGCGACAATGGCACCGAATATAATGCCCATGTTCTGCGCCGCCTGAAACCAACGCACCAAGCGCCTCACCTTCTGGTCACGATTGCAGAAAATCTTATGCTCGTCGTGCAGCGGGTCAACGGCGTGTGGTGCGCTGTTGTTAACCATTGTGCATTCATGCTGCGAACAGCTTAGCTTACTGCCGAGGTGCACAATTAGCGCCGTTTTGCTTATACGTGCCGGCCCACCGGTGAGACCGAGCACGGCGTACGCCGGTAGTAGCGTATAAATTGACGGATATAGATGGCCGAATAGGAATATACAAACTGCAGCACAGTTGGCGCTGATAACCAGCGTATAGCCAAAGCGGCGTATAATTCGACGGCTTAGAAAACACATTCCGGCCGAAATCAAACAGGCGATGCAAAGCAGTAGGGAGCCAATGTTCGGTCCAATGTGCAGCCAGTGCTCGCGATGATGCCATATTGAATTCGAACTCTGCAGCGCGAATAGCGGCAGCAGTACGGCATAGAGCAGACCGTGCGACACCGTCAGACAGGTGAAGTTGCGACCGACTTTTTGACGTACGTGCGCCGGTACCTTGTAGCGGCAACTGCGATTGTTCAGCGTGATCAGACGCCGTATGGATGTGGCGCCAATGGAACTGTTCATCGATTCACGACGGCGTGATGCTGCAAGTGCGGCATGTACTTGATACGTCGATACGGGATTGATTTGATGGTGCGAACGCGTTGATATTGGGGAATAGGCGGCCAAATGCTATGGAAACATGAAACATAAAATAAAAAGTGGTTAACTTTTGAGGAACATAAATTGAATACCATTCTCACAAAGCTTAATACCAAGTGAAGCTAGCAGTTATGAAGAAAAAAGTATTTCTAGAACCTACATATGTACATACCTCCAACATTTGCTCATCCAAGATATTATGCGTTGCACCCGAACTTCGTGTACGAAGTACCCGATGACGTGTCGTCAATGAGTGCCGATGCTGATGTGGATGCGAATGTGTGTGCAAATGCTGATGGGGCAAGTATCTCTTCGATTGTGAGGAGAAGCTTAGAAGTGCTGCGCCACCGACAGCATAACCACAACCCACTCCAGATGTTGCTGCTCCTGTTGGTGTAGTGGCTAAGCACACTGAAGCTTGGGCATTGGCAATACCACCCAATGATGTTGTTGCCATTGCAGAAGCAGAGTATGAAATACCGCATGCTGTTGCTGGAGCTGAAACCGAAACCGTCGCTGCAGCAATACCGATTGTACGGCCACCCACACCGCCCATTCCAAGACCAGCCATCAAATATGCATTATACGACGATTGCTGCATTAAAAACAATAAAATTAATAAATTATACGTTTAATAGATAAATATATAGTAGAGCCCTGCAAGAATGTGCTTGTTCCAGATGCTCTACGAATACTATTCAGTCTAAAAGGGTTCTATCTCACATTTTGGGAGAGACGATGGACAAAGAAAAAAAGCGCTGAAGTCTTTCCATTCAGACTATCTCGCCCGCGGCTTCTGAAGATATATATGCGAGTGGTGGAGACATCACATGCGAAGGGTCAAATGAGTTATCCAAAACCGGTCTCAAACAGTTGGTAAGGAATATGTGCTAACTCTTATCTAACTGAATGCATGCTTGATATATTGATATATTTTAACACTTGTTAAATTGATGACCTCTGCTCAGCTAACAAGATTATGTCAAGCTATACTGTTCACCTCTGTCACCAAATAAATCAAATTAAATTAAAAGAATAGTACGACTTTGAATTATTACCTTGCGATGCCTTTCAAACAATGAGAGCCGTTCACGTTCACGTTCTCGACTTGTATCGCGTGCCCTCTGCTCCAGCAAAAACTCATATTCACGACGTTTTTCTCGCTTCCGTTCGGCCTCCTCCAGTTCGTGTAGGTTTGGCAGGCTGCCCATCGCTGCTGTCTATCGATTCTTCTTGTCTGTCTCTGTTGTTATATATGAATGTGGTGTATCCTTTACAAGGGTTCAATGCACCAATTAAACTAAGTAGGTTACGTCGGGTGTATAATACTTTTCACATTTATTACATGCGTTTCTTGGAATCGCTTGCATTAGAATCATTTTGTGAAGAGTTTTTATATGGTTTACTTCCATTGTGGCCAATCAGAGCTCGGTTTTTTAGTAGCTGGCAACTACTTTGTTTTTTTTTTGATTTTCGTATCTCCTTAATTAATGTTTACATTCACAATATGAATCAGTGGGACTGAAAAAAAATAAAGTTTTTTTTTTCATTAAACGCTTTCAATCAATGTCACTCAGAGAGTGTGAATAGTATTTGATATAATTTAGTCCTAATGTTTGCAACGCCTGAAAAGAAACATCAGTTAGTCCATAAAATGCACGAGATATCGCTTCATCAACTTATTGCTGGGTTTTGCTGGGTGATATGTTGAATTATATTGCGAAATGTCTTAAGGACAGCTTTGAATACCACATAATATATATATATATATAGGGTATCAGTCATGTACTGCCCGATGTCATTTGCATTTGTAAAAAATCGCAATCATAACCAGACGGAACATGATTCCCCCAAGAGTTTAATTACGTTGAGCCCCCAAGGGGTCAAGTCCAATGACCCCAAAGGGGTGAAGTCCATTGACCCCTCAAGTGGTCAAGTCTATTGACCTCTCAAGAGGTCAAGTCCATTAACGCCCCAAGGGGTCAAGTGCATTGAACTCCCAAGAGGTCAAGTCCATTGAACCCCAAGAGCTCAAGAGCATTGATCCTTCGATCTTGCGGGGGGTCAAGTCCTTTGACTTCCAAAGAGGACAAGTGGGTCGAATCTATCTATCTATCTGTGGAGATCCCCGTCTGAAGAAATCAATAACTAGTCATTAGACTTAGTCAAAGGAGATAATTTAGTCCGGCGACAGTAGCCGGAGATAGATGATCACGGCCGGAATTTTTTTTTTCAACGCTTTCCTCGGCGATTCTCAATAACTGATATAACCGAGTTGATTTGATTGAAAATTCGACTGTGGCCGGAAACGCTAATCGCGGCAATTCTCAAAAGTTTATATAACTGAGTTGCTTTCATCGAAACTTTGACCGTGTCCAATTCCTTTATCTAGGGAATTCTCCGTCTAGGTAATCTTCCGTCTTGTGAGTACTCGGTCTAGGGATTCTCCTGTCTAGAGATACCTTCGACGTCTGGTATTCATCATTCTATAGATATTTCTATACATAAATCAGCTCGAAATCAAAGGCTGTTTTGAAGCATAATGAAGCAATGAATTCATTGGATTACATGTAGAAGTGGCTCAATATTTTTGTAACCAAATAACGTTCAAATTTTAAATTGCAGACCAAAACAAATCCACCGTAGGGCCTTATATTTGTATCTGCAACGCAAATGTTTAGCATGCAATTGATGAATACAAAAAGGATGTGCAACTTGGTTTCATATCTACTCTTCAGAAGAAAAGAAGCCAGCACTTGAAAATAATTGCGATAACAATGACCACAAAGCAAACCACAACATTCATGCTAATCCTTTACGCGCCTCAAATACCCAAGCAATTAGCAGAGAGAAATAAAACAAGGATGCTAACAAATCCCGCTGAGAACAATGAAGTGTTACACTAACAATGAAGGGAAACACCAACACAAGAAAGAACGCTGCAGTCGAATGTGCGCGCCTTCTAGATAGCCCGTACCTCCAATGAAATTTAAATTCGTATAGGGAATATATACGTATCTGGACTCGAGTGGGATTTTTTTTTAATGGAATTAGTGATAGATACAAAAAGTTCGTCCTTTCAAGCTAAGCTTAACCACAACAAAATGTGTGCAGGTTTTTCTGAGTATGTACCATACTTTAGAGAGATGTCGTTTGATGTATGTATGTATATATGGGGGTCTGCTTAGTTCTGCCTTTTACTTACCATTTTAACCTATGGACACAGCAGGACATACAAACTTAGACTTCTCTTTGACATTGAATTACACAACCACTGCTTGGCTGATTTGAATAATTTTGTTTTTAAAGCGTTTTAGTTCTTTTTTACTGCAAAGCGTAGTGTTGCCACTGTTGGCAATGATGCTTTAGAAATCTGTGTTTGCCAACGGTAATCAATTCCGGAGAGAATAAGAACGACGAGGAAAACAAACAGTGCTTCGCTTCCATATACATATGTAAAGTCAAACCAAATCCATACGTAACAATGCACGCAGGATATACTATATATGTACATATGTAAGATTATAAACAGGAGCGTAGCATTGACCGCATTTCATCAGCTCAAGTGGAGCTTTGCTTCTAAGCGCTTGCTTGCACATTCCTTTCACGCTTATGCATTTCATAAATCGCATACGCATCCGAATCTAATTAGCTGTGACCTTCGAATCACAGTTTAATCCCCAGAAAACACGTACACTTTTAATGCCCCTTGTGTAGCGCTGGCTTGTACAGCTCAATGTTGGCTTTTAAAGTCAAACTTCAGTACGGTTAATTGGCTGTATAATATAAAACCGGAGGTTAATTATACAATTGTTCTTGGCTCAGTGACAAAAGCATCATTTACTTGGCATTTCAGTTGGCATTTGCCTGCTGCCTACTCACTGCGCGCTCCTTGCTGCCGTCACAAATGACATTCAACATTAAATCAATGTACAGAGCAAGAGCCACCCGCTAAAGCTTTTATGGGCGAGGCGACGACTGTGTTTAATATTTTCCTGGCATAAATGCATGCGAGGGCAGTTCATAAGTACAGTATTTCTTAAATTTCATGTCAAATTATATGGATGTGATTTTGAGCAAACTGCATCATTAAAGCAGTTAGTGAAAACAGCAGAAGTACAGCGTAGACTGAGCACAGTCGCAAATTTTTTAACGTCTGATCACAACTTAAGTCTTCATGTATGCCAAAACTCAAACTTAATGATACATGCTGCTCAAAATTTGACATAGGCTGTTGACCTTATGTTGCATTTGAATTTATCCGCAACTGGTCTAGATAACTTTTCAATCTACCACCGCCGTACATAGAACAAACAGGACTACAGTTTAACGTGACTGTTTCGCTGCCTTTTCCTTCAGCTATTATCCGCCCACATACAATTGCTATGCGCCGTTTATTTAACCATTCATTCATGCATCCGTTCATTTGATTCGTGTGATTTGTGGCTGATTGTATTTGCGTGTGACATGTGTTTATAATATTTGCGAAAATAAACATAATAAATGCCGGAAAAATCCGGGCAAATTTCAGATCAAAACATGCATTAGACACTAAAAGTATGTATACAGAACAACATACGTTGCATATTCACGCTTGTCGGAAACTATATAACATTTCGTCTATTTATGGTTTTAAATCTTGAAATATGGCTTTTAATTACTAAACAAACTTCTTTCGACAAATGTGCATTGCATCACTTGTGCAGATCTACACATACTCGTACGAAAAGTTTATTCCGCGTCATACGTTCAAACGTACACCTATTTATTTTCATACTTATGCACAAGCGCAAATACTATATGCTTCGTTTTTTCCGCATCAAGTAGCAGTTGGCTTTTTATCCTTTTGTACGCGAAGGCTATTTAACAGTAAATAACGTTTTAATGTTTTAATTTTCTTGTTTATTCATTGGATGAAGATTGCCAATTAAAGGCGATTATTAAATTTAAATCATGAACGGCCACTAACAGCGCATAGTAGTGTTGCGAGTCCTTTTTAAATAATCAAGGTTGACTGTACAAATAGAGAAGCCATTTTTTTCGTCCGCAGTACTTATGATGTGCATTCAAATCAGGGAGAAAAATCCGAAAATAACTTGCAGCTCGACTCAAAATAGAACGAGGGGGCGGCCACCGTGAGAAAGGTTTGAAATTGTGCGTACCGTACCATGAATTATGAGTGTTGCGCCTCTGCCTTCAAATACTGTTACTGCCTTCAACCCCCAGCCTAGCTGCATTTGAATTGGCTAGAATTGCAAGACTGCTTGAGCCGGTGAGCGGTGAGTTTACAAGGCAGCTGTTGAATGTGTAGGAGCAGCAGCTACTATTATATTATAACAACGAGCTGCACTCACTGTCCAGCACCAAAAATATCCAAAAATAGTTGCTGCTGTTCGTCACTTCCGAAATAGTGCATTTACTGACGTCAACTTCGCTCGGAGCCTCAACAAAAACAAAATTAAGTGCGTCCTGAGCGAAAATATCCCGAATGTGGGAGCTGATTTTATATATACATATTTTAGTATAGTATCTTCAAGGCTGTAGATATGCAACACGCCTACATCGAATTCATCAGTAAAAACTACGCCGCAGCAACAGTGCCGTGCAAAGTGAAACATCATATATGTATGTATGTATGTATGCAAATAATCAAATAGCATATATGTACATACATATGTATGTATGTATGTGCTTATTTGCGTACAATACATTTATGCATACATATAAATTAGTGTATATGTATGTATGCACGGCATAGCTAGTTGACAGCAGGTGCGAGCAGCTGAGCAAACCAGACAAAATAGTTGTTGGTCTACATATTGGCAAACAAGGAAGCATCAGGTGTGTCCACAACAGAATACAAGCTTTTGTACATATTGACTTGCACACAGCTCAGCTCAGCTCGGCTCGGAACATGCACAGCACAGCACAGCACAGCACTAACACAAATGCACATGCATATCAAGGGCCATAATAATGTTGTTTTTTTTTTTTTTTTGTTTGTTTTTGTAATGAAACTTCCGAGAAGCTGAAATGCTTCTATTTTGTTCTGGAAACAGTACGACAGAACTGTACGCGGTACATTTATGCACTGTTGAATGTGCTCACATGGACCCCCATAAGACCTACATACATATACGCATTTATTATGCATAAAATCAAACAAGGGGAGCAGAAATTATATATTTTCCAATGATGTTTAACTCTGAAATATGATAAGCGTTTTCTACCTCCTTTTCTTTTGCTTGCCTTTTATTATGCATAAATATGCACAGCATCCATATTTCTCAACTGATTTGAATGTCGCAAATAATAATGTGTTAGAACGACAAGTAAAATGGAAAATAATTTCTTTGTTTTCCACGCCCAAAAGCGTTGGCGGATTTCATTGAAAATCCTGGCAACAGCACCAGCAACAACAACAACAACAGCATTAAGAAGTGTTTATTTCAGCTCAAATTTAGCAGACACACACAATTCCCCTCTCCAAACACATATACAGCTGCACGCACAGACGACGCAACGCACACAGACGCTCTTAGGTAAACAAACAAATGAAAGCGAAAAAAAAAAAAAAACAAAAAATAAAAAAAGGATGCAAGTCTGCCTAAAAGTATGTTGCAAAATAATTTATTCAATTTTTTTTCTTTTTTTTTAATAGTTCTGTATTTTCAAGGTCTACTTACCCATATTTTCGTTTGTTCTGGTAGATTTTTTAATTTGTATATTTTTTCTTTTAAAATTATTTGTTATACTTTCTGTATAGTCGTTTAATTTGATTTTTCACACATTCAAAAAAAATTAGTTTATATACTTTAGACACTTAATAATATTTATTTTTGAGTTTTGATTATTTAGGTTGTTTTTTTTTTTTTGTTTTTTGAACTGTTGAATTGTATGTGTAATTAAATAAATTTGAAATAAAACAATTAATTATTTATTTTTTTTTTTTTTTCAATTATGCTTTTATGTCTGAGATGAATCTTTGCGCTGCAATTTTCAATACAAAGACGAGCTGCTCCCAAACAAAACTGAATCAAAAATTTCACAGCAGCAGGAGCCAAGCATAAGCGCACTTTCACTCTCTCGCACTGGCGTTTATTTGCTCTCTGTTTTCAGCCTAGTGGTCGCTCTTTTTGATGACCCGACTAGCGAGTGACGCCTCCTGCAACCAGTGCGCAGGGGCGTATCTTAAATTAGAATTTACATTGGCACAAGAAAGTGAAAATTTACCGACTGTATTCAAAATAATGTGCCCCGTGTAATGAGGTTCCATTCTGCTTAACAATGATTTAAAGATTTTGAGTCTCCACAATTTTTAAAGTCGATTAGTTTGTATTTTGTGTTGATATTGACATCTTTCGAGAGTGGCTGCTAAATACTTTAGCTGATTTCCCAACTGACGCAGCATCAGCTTGTGACTGCTCCAATTTCTATACCATCTGTGGAAAATTTCATCATTTAAAGAGCTGAATGCGGTGACAAGAAATAACGCTATATGGATCTATATGAAATGTTTTTTTTAGAATTAAAGTAAAGCCTACCAAAATTGACGTTTAAAGCTAAATTAACAACACCAACCGAAAAAAAAACGCCGAAATATGAAGAAAGAATTAAAATGTTCATTGCAAACTATTTAACTGTAGAGAAAATAGAAGAGTTTAAATGTCTAAACTTGAAGGCATCCTCTTTTATAGCGTCTTAGTTATCTATGTTCATACGGACAGATAGTCAGATGTATAGATGCACAGTTCTATATTGACTCGACATAAAATGCTAACAAAAAAAAAGTTACAACCAACAAAGTCAGAAGATCTTGTGGATCAAAAGAATACAGAATCTTTGCAAACTTAGTATTACTGGTCTTGCTATGTATGAAGTTGTAACACCACACACAGTTCTGCGAAGAAAAAAACTTTCAAAATCCTAAAAAACCGGTCTCCATTTACAGTTACAGTGCAACTACTTTCTTAAAACGAATATGGTTCGATTTGCAGCTCGAACCGTTTAACTGCAAATGGCACAGAAATAAAATTTAAAGAAGAGGGAGTCCGAGTTTGACACTCAACGAACAACATTGAGAGGGGTACACGGGTGAAATGTACCCTTGATACACCCATGAAATAAAAATATTAGCTAAACAAGCAAAAAAAAATTCTAATAAAAAAAAAATGACGAGTAGAGAAAACGAGTGCAAGCGACGAGTGTACATTCTATGAATTTGGCTTCCTATTAAAAAATTATTTACCTTTTATTAACGCTACAATCTATGTATAACTACGTATATTAATTTATTTACAATCGGCGATTAAACATTAGAGTACAATTAAAATATTTAAAAAATACCCATGTTGCTGAATCAATGTGGTTACTGCTATTCAGATGGACGGACGGACGGACAGACAGGGTTAAAACGAAATACTTAGTTGAGTTGGGCAAGATTTATTTATTTATAAAATATACAATTTACAATATACTCTTAATTTGGATATAAACGTACAATTTATCAACTTTTAATATTGAAACTTAATGTGAAACACAATTGGACTCAGCTTTGTACGTTGTTGATCAATTTTAAAATATTTATTAAAAAATAATTGCTTTACTCAATACAATTTTAAATCAAATTGAGAATGGAATAACTGCTATGGCCAACTTTTAAAACAATTTTTCAAAGATATATTCATGGTGCACACAGGCAGTGAAAGACCTACATACATATGTATGTATATAGTCTGGCTTTGATTACGAACATATAAGACATATCCTTAATAAAAGTTATTTGCAGACGGAATAGAATAGTTAAATTAACGACACTTGAAATAGCTATTCTTCTTAGTCTGAAAGCTCTCGTTAAAGCCAGTCAGCCGGACTTGTCCATATCAACTTGACTTTTCATGCTGTTCAGGAGCCTATACCGCCTGCTTCTGCCGGTTAAATACGTTTGAACAAAATAAATAGGTGTACACTGCAGTCGCTGCTCTTGCGTACGTTGGTGCATCATACTATGTCAATCAAGCCTCTATGTCAGCTATATGTGATTGAGAACATTTTGTCTTAAAATACTTTCTATATAAAATATTCTCTGCTAATATCAATCAAACACAATCAAACATAAATCTTGCTACTAATTACAAACATATACTTTATTTTTATATAATTATTTCAATTAATACAAATACTTGGTAAAATTACAGCTTAGTCATAGATTTTTCTTTGTATTTGAAAACAAAATAGTAGGTAGGTATATTAAAGCAGTAGTATACATATGTATGTAGGTAAATTGTGTGTGTTTCAGTTTGGTTTTTCGTTCTAAAAAACGGTTAAGGCCACGATTAAAATATAAAATTTACATAGATGCACGTATGAAGATTAAAATGTATAATTTAAAAGTAGAGAAAATCTAGACAGACTAAAAATATAATTAAAGCATTAAAAATAAGTTATGTTGTTAGGTACACAGAATATATGAAACATATAGAACATATTAAAAATAATCAAGTTGTTCGTTGTACAATGAATGAAATGGTTTTTGGGAAGTACATGTTACTATGTACATTTTTAACGAATGCATGAATTTGTATATGTATTTGATGAAAATGCATGTGTGGTACGATATGTGTGTGTTTGTGTGTATTCAGCACAGAATTGACACGCTGAGCGCTAAAGTGGAACAACCGATTTGCGTTTTAGTAGTGCAGTATTGTATGCTCCATTTTTCGCGCTAAACGTAATTCTGCGTAATTATTTAGTTGGCTTAAATCTAGTTGAGAACAGTAGCTAATAAAATAAAACTAAATTGGTGCTGCTGCCTCCATAGATATCGTCGTCTATCTATAGTATAATATTATCAGTTAATTCCCTAGAGCACCTGCTGCTGTTGTGGTTGGCTCTGTTGATGTTGATGGTGTTGCTTTGCGAACGCATTGAGATCGCGTTGCGTTACATAGCCGCTTATAGGTGGTTGCGGCGGTCTTAATGGATCTAAATTGGCTTCATTTGTGACAACGCTATCGCCTGGAAGGCTAAATGGCATTGTTGGCACGATACCGGCAGTCGTTACATTCGTACGACCAGCGTTAGCCAGCTGCTCCATAGTTGTGTAACCGGATGCATTCACATTCGGCTTAACTGGTGGACTATTTAACGTAATCACTGGCATCGATAGGGCCGGTGCTGTGACTGATGTTGGTGTTTGTATGGATGGTGCCAATTTGTGCAAATCAGCTGCCTGTACATATCCACTGGTGGCGAACGGTGCGGCTGTGGCTTGTGGCATGATTTTTGGCTGCACTGTTGTCAATGCAATCGAATCTGATTTGTGCGTTAGCGTTGTTGGCGATTGCAGGTTTTGTACTGCGATATAACCACTGACTGGCATTTGGCAAGCAGTCGGCTTTGTAGTGTTTATATTATTGGGTACGCTTGTGCCAACGGGAGCTGTGGCGTTCCACAAATTTATCATGTTACCCGGTTTGATGTAGCCGCCAGCGCCGGCAGGCACCGCAGCATGCGGTGCAATAGCAGTGGGGTTGCTCATAAATTCCCCCGCATTCTTGTATTCCGACACAGCCGGAGCAGGTGCACCCGCAAACGGCTTGGTTGTATCGAAAGGCTTGATATTTATATTATTAGGCCTACAACTGGTAACGTCTGTATCCAACAATGTATTCGTAGTTGAGCCCGAATTCATGCGCAAGTATGATGAAGACGTCGATGCATTTGTACAGTTGCTACCATCTTCAAGGTCTTCGTTGTAGTTCCCACTCTCATTACAACGACCGCCAGTTGGTACTGCTGCGGAAAGCAGCAGCTTGGCGCTCTCGTTGCCGCTACCAGTCGAGTTCACTAATTGTGTTGGTCCACGCATAAACTGTGCCAAATTACTGTCACGACGATCCTCCTTTTTGCATTCGGACCAATCAATTTGCGGGCTGTTGCCAAATGTAGTACTGACGCTGTTGCTATTGGCACCGGCCATACCACCAAGCCCAATAAAAGTGCTACCACTATTTGTACTCGGCTTTGTATAGTAGTCCAGGCCCGAGGGCAATGTACATTGTATATTAGCCATTTTCTTATATCGTTTGCGGCCAAAATGTATCACAAAAACAGTTGCAATCATTATTGCGAAAACGGGCATTAACGACGAGGCCAAGTTCATGGTAGTCGGTGAGCATTTAACTATGCGTGTATCCCACGGCGAGATGTGCTGTCTATACATACTGCTATTACTGTAATTTCTAAGCAGACTAGCGTCATATGGCTGTAGTACATCGGAAACGCACAGCAGTTCGTCATCCTGACCACCAAAATAGACGATTGACTGGTGATGTTCATGATCTTGAAGGCTATGATTCTGCAGTGCTTCCATTTCAGATGGTGAATAGGATTCAACATTAACAGCGCGCACTTCGTAGGTGAATTGATTGAGCGGATGACAGTTGGGCGCCTTTAATTGACATGTGCGATTTTTGTTCGCCAGCATGTAGCTGATTTTACGACGTATTAACGTATTGTTGGCGTTGAATTCGTTTATAGCCACCTCATAGTATGAAAGCGGGCCGGCTGGACGGTCTGGAGGCGACCACTCGAGTATTGTGTGATCGTCCTTGTCGTTAATGACCAGTGTGGGTTTCGTGGGTGCTAAAAATACAAACAGTTTAAAATGCGTACTTTTAAAGCTGCAATTGCAGTTGGTTTCTACTTACCACTAACCGCAGTCATGAAGTGTACTGGAGTGCTAGGCTCTGAATTATAATAGGTGCTTGCTCTAACCGTAACTTTGTACGCCGTAAATGCAGTCAAATTGTCCTTTTTGTACGTGATTGGCTTATCCGCTGTATAATTATCGTAACTATCGTAATCATAATTTATATCGTTTATTGAAATGATATATTTTCGTATACGTCCATTTGTTACATTCGGCGGTAACCAGGAAAGCGTTGCTGACGTATTGCTAACCTGCATGCAATTTAAATGCCGTGGACTGGATGGCGCCGCCTCACCTGTGCGACTAATCAGGTCGTCACTGTACTTGCTTGCCTTTGTCTCCGAATACATTAACATTTTCAAGCGATATTTGGTGTATGGCTTTAGGCCACGAATTTCGTAGGATTTGTTATATTTGTCGATTTGTTTTTTCTGGCAATTTTTGTCATCCTCAGAACTATCAGCTGCTAACACTTCGCTGCTCATTGCGCCTTCTTCATTATCGAACACCTCACAGTAAGTCAAATTGTAAGCCACTAGAATAGCTGGACATACGCGCTCTGTGCTCCATTTAACGATAAGCGATGAGTTTGTAACATGATCAATTACTGGCTCCATGCGAGCCAGATCGCTAGTTATGGCTCTGGTACAAATCGGCCAATGCATACCGGTGTTATAGCGCTCAAAGTTTGCAGATACAGCCATGTTGAGCCATTCATTTTGTGCTGGTTCAGTTGTGAAACTACGCTCCGTACGCGAAACATTAACAAAGCGTATAGATCCTTCGCATTCCACCTGCAATGCACGTTTTGCCTGACACCAATACACCGTATAATTGATTACCTCCTCCTCGCGTTTGGGTGCCTCCCATGAGAGCGTATAACTACGGTTGTTCGGTTGGAAAACGCCGCGTATATTTTGTGGCATGCGTTCAGTGAACTCTGCATCGGTGGTTGGCATTATCTCCATGCGGCTAGCCTCAATGGACACATTGACATGATTGCGACTGCGTATAAAAATTTCATAGTGTGCATTTTTTTCCCAGTTCTCAATCATAGCTGAACTAGATTCGACGACGATGGACGAAGAATTCCTAAGAATAAAAAATATATATATATATATATATTTACAATAGCATCTATATTTTGTTTGACGAACTATTTTGGGATAGATGTGAATTTTTAGCTGTAGGTTTAGAAGACGCGCCAGACAGATGAACGTGGATAGATCGACTTGTTTCGACAACCAAATTCATAAAGAAATGCTTATCCTAATATTATAAATGCGAAAGTCGCAGTCGCTAAGCCGCTAAACGAGTTGGTACGAATTTTTGTATTGAGAAAGATAGGGACGTTATAAATCTATGTAGGCTACTTTTTGTCCAAATCGAAAGGGGGCGATGCTCCACCACTTCAGATTTTGTTAAGATTAGGGTACAAAGGTGTCTGAAAAATTTAATGTTGAACAAATCAGTGACTATATATCTCTCTCTTTCTCTCTACAGATTCTTTTACTTCGCGGAACATTCTAATGTTCTGGGAAAACACACAATAACGAATTTAATATTAAAAAATAAAATAATCAATTGAGTTAAACGTGCATCGTGGTTTCGAAACATCTGGTGGCTTGTACGAATTGCTTTATTCGCAAGCTGTAGATGAGAAAACACTTGCTCTCTCGCTTGCTCAATTATCAGATCTATAAATGTAAATTGAGTTGTATACAAATTTCGTACACACACAGCACATGCACTAAGCTTAAACATTTCCAAGGAAATCGCTCGTCTTAAATTTCTAATACCGCGAATTGTGGAAATACAAATATGGAGCTCAATTTAATAATCAACTTAAACAATTTGTGGTCAGAAAAAAAAACAAAAAATAACTGTTTGGCGTTTACGGTTATGATTTAAGCTGCGTTATAAAACATGTCAATACCCTACACACGAAAAATTGTAAAAAATTTATAAACTATGCTAACTGAGTGGTTAACAGGTGTTTCTTATTAGATAATTTGTTAGTATAGATAATTGTTACACAAATTTCATTTAAATATCGTCAATATATTTCATAGATTTAGTAGTTTTACTTTACTTACATTGAAACATTATTTTTACGATATTCGCTGATAACATAGCTGAAATTCCTTCCGTTGTGTTCGTATTGTTTCAAGTCCTCCCAGTATAGTCGCAATTGCGTGTCCGACGAGTAAACGTAGAAACTACCACTGGCAACATGAGGTGGTCGTGATGGACGATCCGACCTTGTCTGAAAGTGGTAGATGAACGGTTCACTCCACACTGAGCCGCTTGCATTAACGCGCACGCGCAGTTGTAGTGTGTAATCATAGCCGGCAAAAGAAAGCTCGTCGAGACACAAGGAAATGTAAATGCCACTTGAACTGTTGCGCCAGCTGTCACGATGCATTGCGCTGAAATTACGCGGTACGACCAAAACATCCCATAGCAGACCTTTCTTGGCATAATTGCTGCGCCGTTGCATCTCCCAACGCAGACATATCGAATCACGTGTACGATTTAGCACCTCTAACGCATCACCCGGACGCGATGGCACCGTGCGTTCGAAATTATTTATGTTGATCTGTTGCACTATTGTGTCAAGCGCATTTCCAATGACCAATTGGAAGGTGAAATTCAAGTCGAAAGGTCGATACTTCTCATCGGTAATGTTACAAACTACCGTGGAGTTTATTTCGTTGCTGCAGTCAATGTAATACTTATAACTTAGGTTATCCTTGATGGCGTAGCTCACATTGTATGAGGTCAATAGGTTGTTTGGCGGCATTGTAAAGTTGCACACCATATACTGGTAATCGTGGCCAAGACAATCGAAATCCTTAACCTCGAGCGGCGGCGTGCCTATATATATTTTCGATTCCATAATGGCGTGACTTCCACACATACAACGATATGTTGTACGCTGTTCACTGGCATTATGCACACTATAGATAATCGTCGTATCGTTTGCGACATAGACATTGGTCAGCTTCTCGTTTGTCTCCGTCAAATAGAAGTACATCTCTTTGCATTTTGCCATCTGACTATTCTTTAGAAAAGTCTGATTAATGGTGCAGCTTATATTGAAACTGGCACCAATGCGCTCGTTTACAATGCTCGGCACAACCCAGCCAGGAGCACGGCCATGATAATCGGCGGATGCTTGGCGAAAGTTGCAACAGATAAATAGGAACAACACGGCCAAAAATTGCTCTTTAAAGTTGAGCATTTTGGTGGTTTTTCTTGAGTTTTATAACTTATTTATGCGTAATAGAATTTTTTCTATAGATATCTTTATGTAAATATATATACCAATCTATATATAAAAGAGCGTAGTTTTATAATATTGTTGCACTATTTACGACATTTATGTAGGTGTATTATGTATAACACTTTAATTATGTATATTTTATTTTTTGTCAGATGCCACACTTGCACTTTCCGTGTGCGTCCGTTTTTTGTCTTTTCGTTGGATTTTTTACTTATTCCATCTAATTGAATTTCTTGGAAGCGGTTTATATTCTCTTCTCTTTTTCGCTGCAATCTCTACCTTTGCTCTATCTTTATCGCTCTTTCTGTGGAAATGACGATTTTATCGCATTTTTCAGAAATGCGCCACAGTTGTTTCTCCCTCTCTCTCTCCCACCGCACCACTTGTTCACATTGCACACCTTGTTATTTCGCACATCTTCGATTCTGACTGCACAAAATACATATCAAATTTCTTACACTTAAAATAGTTATTTTTATTGCTTTTTTCCGACGTCTATTAGCTGCCACCACTTCACTTCAATCGTATTCAAATAAATAACAAATGATGCGTTTCGATGTTATTCTTCAACCGATGCGAAACAACGGTGACTGCCAACTCAAACATTAGTGATGTGCACGTGAGAATAAAAGCACGATGCAAAACTCTCGAGCACAGAAATATATAAATTTATATACAACAATGCCTAAGTTTGTAACCTAACAACTAAGAATACCTCCCCTTCCTAATCTTCTGCAAACTTCTGCAAACGCAGTTACCATATCAGTTACATCTGTCATATTGCATGAAAATAGTTACATATGTATACAAAGTTCAACTGAACGTGACATATTGAGTTTCAACATAAATTTAAAAAAAAAAATAGATTGCTGTTAAATATTTGGCCTAGTCTGAACGAACCTTTAGAATAAAATTAAAAAATAACACATTTGTTTTATGCGTGAGATCTCAACCCAATTAATTGGGTTGAGATCTCACGCACATCGCTATTCCTCATGTAATTTTCTTAGAATTATTGCTCAGCAAATGGGGAAAAACAATGCCATTCAAAGACCTCCATTGGAAAAAATTAAGAACAGGTGTAAGTTAACCATACTTAATAATAATAATTTGGTGATTAAAATCATCCATAAAGAGAGCAACTACAAGTGTAACAACTATTGCATAAGCAAAGTTTTCTTTATCCGCTGCTCCAAAAACCAAGAAATACTCTTAGTTAATTCTATTTCTATTGTACATGATTTTTAAATTGTCATTCATGACCAAAATGTTTACCAACTTTTTTTTCGTTTTTCTGTGAATCTTGAAATTGTATGGGAATTATCCATCGAAAATTATTTGTTTCATTCAATTGAATATAGTTAAAAATATCCTTGTATTTCCACCAGTACAAATACGTCTTAGTTCACTTAGAACGTTAGGACGTGAGAGCGAGCACTTTCCGTATTTAATGGGCTTTTTTTTTTTCAAAACTTTGCTGTAGCTTGATTCTAGCAATGTATCGTTTTCACGCTCATAAAGAATGCCAATGGATATGTAAAGTTATACAACATGAATCTAGCCTCGCTATCTATCATGTGTCTAACCCAACCTTCCAAGTGAATTGAGAAATTAGCGAAGTCGGCCTTTGCAGTATAATAAATAGGGTCACATGATGCTGGTTTGTTGATTGTCGCAACTGGGGTCTTTTAATCATTCACTTTGCGGAGTCATTGTGTATTATTTTTATGTGACTGTCAAATATATTGTGAAAGTGTTGTCAGCAAAATAGTATATACTTTATGTAGTTTACTTCTGTTTATACGTCTATATATCAAAGTGTCATTTAATATTGTTTAGTTTCAAAAGTACACGCGAAAATTACCCAGTCTCACATTCGATAAAATAAATAATATTTTATTCTATTTACATAAACCGCTTTAAGTGTATTAGTGCGCTGACAACTCTGGCTGCCGCAGTGCGCAATCTTCCGTATGTGTGAAAAGTGACGAATTAGTTTCATTTCGTATAAAAATTGGGTTTGCATACACGTAGGTCGATTAAACCAAACCCACTGCCTCTGTTGCATCCGCTGCTCCTGCACGTGAAATTACTATAAAGAGGGAATCAAATCCGATACAATTAATTTAACTTATAATGGCGGAGGGTGGTAGCAAACGCATAAAGGTGGTGGTAAAGACGCCGAAAGACAAGAAAACCATTGAGGTAGACGAAGATTCTGGAATAAAAGATGTGAGTATAAAATTGTCAGTGAGTAAGCGATAATGCAATATTGCAAATGCGCCTATATAATGTGTGTTGCATTTGTGCATTTAATACACTGCGTCATCGTCCAAGTCCACGTAGCTTAAGCGCGCGCGGCAAAGTACGGATACGATAGTGCTGTGCTGTGCTGTGTTGTAGTCTCATGCTAGCACAGCGCCGCACCGCCGTCTCCGCCTTCGTTACCACGCCACACCACCAACAAAAGAAAAACACATCAGCTTTTGGTTTTGCTGCCCTGTCTGCCTGCTCCTCGTAACGATGCCAATTAAACGATTGTATTCGTGCGCTCGGTCACTTACATACCGCACATGGGGGTGGTTTAGTCTATGCATATGTATATGTATGTACAGCGGTATATATATATAGTATTATTATTATTTTTTATTCATTTAACCATTTACATACATGCACACATATATTTACATGTATTTCATCATTTGCTTGTATTTTCAGTTCAAAGCTTTGGTTGCCAAACA
Source organism: Leucophenga maculata (assembly GCA_035044805.1). Classification (NCBI taxonomy): domain Eukaryota; kingdom Metazoa; phylum Arthropoda; class Insecta; order Diptera; family Drosophilidae; genus Leucophenga; species Leucophenga maculata. Next base: position 1,583,573 of record JAWNNP010003230.1, read on the forward strand.
ATTCGAGGCTGAACCCGAGCAACTGGTGCTGATTTTCGCCGGTAAAATCATGAAGGACACAGACACACTGCAGGTGCATAATATCAAAGATGGTCTTACCGTACATCTGGTCATTAAGGCACCGGCATGCGCTACCGAAACCCCAAACCGACCCCCGGCCGATGTGCGTCAAACGCCATTTGGTTTAAATCAATTTGGCGGTCTGGCCGGCATGTCAGCCATGGGCGCTGGCTCCAGCACGTTCACAGATCTACAAGCGCGCATGCAAAATGAGCTGCTTGGGAACGGCGATATGCTACGCTCGCTCATGGATAATCCTTTGGTGCAACAGATGATGAACAATCCGGAAACTATGCGTCAATTGATTACTTCAAATCCACAAATGCAAGACCTTATGCAACGTAATCCTGAGATTTCGCATATGCTGAACAATCCGGATCTTTTACGCCAAACAATGGAGTTGGCGCGCAATCCTTCGATGTTGCAGGAATTGATGCGCTCGCATGATCGTGCCATGTCCAATTTAGAATCGGTGCCGGGCGGATACAGTGCTTTACAGCGTATCTATCGCGATATTCAAGAACCGATGATGAACGCCGCCAATGAATCGTTTGGACGCAATCCATTTGCTGGACTTGTTGACTCCGTGCCTGGTGCAAATCCTCAACAAGGCACCGAAAATCGTGAACCTCTACCGAATCCATGGGGTTCCGGTGGTCCAAATACAAATTCCACGGGTGATGGCGCCAATCGCACCGGTGCTTCGGACATGTCACCGAATGGTGTGATGAATACACCTGCTATGCGCAGTTTACTGCAGCAGATGGCTGATAATCCGTCACTTATGCAAAATCTGCTAAACGCACCATATACACGATCGATGATGGATTCAATGGCACAAGATCCGGAAATGACTTCACGTCTGCTGAGCACCAGTCCTCTATTAGCCAACAATCCACAACTGCAGGAACAGGTGCGTCAAATGATGCCGCAATTCATGAGTCAAATGCAAAATCCTGATGTTATGAACATGCTCACCAATCCGGAAGCGATCAATGCTATATTACAAATACAACAGGGAATGGAGCAATTGCGCAGCGCAGCACCTGGCCTAGTCGGCACAATGGGTGTACCACCACCCCCGCCTGGCGTGAACAACACCGCGGACAGTGGCACTACGCCGAACAACACGGCTAACAATACTACATCGACTGCGACTTCAACACCCAATATGCCACAATTAGCTCCCGGTGGCGGACCCAATGCGCAACTATTTACCGATTTTATGACCCGCATGCTGAACGGCATGGCTATCAACAGCGATAATTCACAGCCGCCCGAGGTGCGCTATCAGTCCCAGCTAGAGCAATTGGCTTCTATGGGCTTTGCCAATCGAGAAGCTAATTTGCAAGGTAAGTGATTTGATCATGAGACTTAACTAAGGCAATTGGATTGACTTTAGATTAAAAAAAAAACGAAGAAAATAATTAACATCTTTCTGCTGTCGTTTTTCTAAATCATTTTTGTATAGGCAGCCTGTCGTAACTATACAAAAATGCACCATCATCAGATATCAGACAGTTTTTTCATCTACAAAGCAAAATTTTCGTATCAAAATTATATGAAAATGTATCAAATTCAAATTTAAAAATCGTAGTGATCAATAATATTTGCTAATTGGTTTCGTTTATCCACATAGAGTGACCTATTTCGTCCTTGAATTTGTTGTACAAACTAGATTATTGTTTACGCCGTACTATTTCAAAATTACCAACTTCTTTAATGCCAACTTTTTTTGGCATTCAATGTAAAGTTTCTCGAAACTCAAAATGCGTATTCAGGCATTCAGTGATCTCTCCTTACCTGGTTATTATACGCGGGCTCTGTTGAGCTCTATTACGTCGTCCATCAATTAAGTTTGGGCTCAACACAGATAAGCTTGTCCTTACCTTCCGGATAGTTGATATATTTTCAATAGTGTAATTTAGAAATGGCTTAAATCTGAATGTTGTAACATTAACAACCTCAATTCATGTACTTAAGGGTTGCAGACCAGTTCTGATATTCAAATTGAAGCATCACGCATTGAAATGCAATGGCGAATCAATATTGTGATTTGAGTCAACTGGTACACATCTGTACTTTAAAGCCGTTAGCTACTGACATCGGTTGCGAGTGTCCTAGTTGGTATCGAGCTTACATCAAACGCAAAGGAACCATTGTACCTGGTTCGCTGCAGGCAATAGTGATCACCAGCGATGTATTGCACATTTTGAAAGCACGGCCTATGCAGATGAAGGTACAAAAATATAAAAGAACTCCAGCATAAAAAATAATAATAATAACTAAAGCAGCTGTTTCCGTAGTGGCAAAACATAGTGTTACAACCAACAAGAAGCTAAGATTATATTTAAGCTGTGGATATGGCTTGGGCGTACGGTGAGGCTTGGCGAGAACACTACGAGTTTAAGGAAATTATATGTACAATCGTTAGTCTAACTTGTGAGCCATTTCTATCAAATCATATACTGTAGAGGACTACGTGATTATAATGACGAAAAAAAAACCAATTCAGGACTTTATCTCTTTCTCTTTTGTGCAACAAGTTTCGCAGAGTCAACACTTTTTTATTATTTTTTTTAAGAATGCAGCACAGTTTTGTTGTAAATCCACCTAGAGACTTAGGAGACTAGTGAAATAAAGTGTACAATCGATATATACACAACAAAATCTCAAACTAAGAAATAAAGCCATTGAATTTAAAGATTTGCCTAATTCATACGCAGGTATTGTTTGAAATGTGTCTCCTATAAGTCTTGTTGTATAGCATGCCCCTTGAGCAGCTTCATATAAGGCTTAATTTTTTAAAAATAATTACTATTCGTATTGGTGAAACAGTTATTAAAACCTTTTCCATTTTAATTGCAGCCTTAATTTCAACATTCGGGGACATTAACGCGGCTGTGGAACGCCTACTAGCGCTGAACCAATTGTCGCTAAGTTAACATTATTAAAAGCAGCGAACCAATCTAACCGTTAACCACATGGCATGACTACACGGACGGACACCACACGGATTGAATCACTTGACTTACAAAGGCGTTCAAATAATAAACTATTACAAGTCAAACAATAAAAAGAACAAACAAGTTAAAACTAAACAATTGGAATAAAAAACAAACAAAACCAATTGAACAAATACAACAACACCAATATATCTAAGAGAACATTCAAAAACAATTTAAATTTAATTAAATAAAATTCCGCGTTAAAAGTTATAACCGAGCTGCGCTTAAAGTTACTTTTGAGTAAGTTAGAATTTGACGTTTATAGAGAAAACAAATATGTATGTCTAAAAACCCATATACGCTCTAAAAATGTGAAAAAAATTTAAGTCCAAACGCAACTAAAAATTTTTTTAAGGGAAAAGTTTAAATCCAAAAGCAACTAAAATTATTATTTTAACTGGTAAGGGTAAAAAAGGAAAAGAACATCGTACAGTTAAGTTGAAAATTTTTTTGTTATTATTTTTATTATGCGGTTAAATTAATTCAATGGAAGAAATTTTAAGCTTATTATTTTGTTTCTTTTGCCAGAATAGGAGTTGTCAATTGTTAAGTAACTAAGAATTGTTTGAACACTTTTTTCTTTGACTAAGTTAAATGATGAACGAACGCATTAATATTACGACAAAGAAATATGTTATTATATTTAAATTTTATTTTGCACAATATTCAGGTTACATACCAATCGTATATGTATAAAATATAAAGAAAAAAAAACGTTAATGTACTGTTTAGAAGATCATGATTCTCGCATATACTGCCATATTCTGTAAGTCGTCGTCGTATAAAGCCCTGCCTCATACTTTGTAAACCTCAAATGCGAAGCGAAAAAATTGCTAAACTAATTTTTAATACTGCATGCCTGAAAATGTTGATGAATCTAATTGGAAGTAGGCAATATATGAACGTTTGAAAAGACGACTTACAGCATTGGAGAGTTTGAAATCGTTGCAGTAAAATTCTATTCCCTGACTATTAAAAATTAAACATTTCGGTATTGCAAAATGTAGCAGATTGCCGTTTTTTTTTTTTGTTTTTTGTTCTTTCTTATTGCAAACACTTGACTTTAAATAAAAAATTAAACGAGAAATATAATATATATATTTTGTTTCGTCATACACATTAAATAGAAATAACAGAAAAGCAATGTAAAAAATAGATTCATTCATTTTTCTTCAAAGCTTTATTAATATTTTTAGAACTCTGCTGCTAATTACACAATTGATTGAATATATGCTTATTAATTCTTCTTATAAGTATATGTGTACACATCGCATATAAAGTAAATATATATATATATAAAAATTGTTGTATTCCCCTACTATACAATAAAAGAGAATTTCTTTTTCTACTATGTAGCCAAAAGAGAGAAAGGTACGATATCACCGTGTTAACTTTACAATTGGCAGCCTTAATCATTCTGTTTAAAAAAGGCAAAAATGTAAAAAAAGGTTTAAAAAATGTGTTTTTTTTTTTTGGAAATATATAATAAAAATAAGCAAGTTAAAGATGCACTCATCTATATCGCTATTATATACACATTATTAATGAATTGCAATATATACGCATATAAACGTGTATACATGTACAGCCATGGACAGTTAAATAACACAAAGGCTGCATTCGAAAGTAAAATCTTAACTAAATAAGTATATATATATAAATATATATATATATATATATTAGTAATTAATTCAGTTAATATTAGACAAGGTAAATATGTTCTCTTATACATTCCCCTAGTGTGGCAATGTTGCATTTAATGGAGTCTGGTGGTGTACACCAGTCCTTTGTGCGACGTTGTTGCAGCTTTTGCCCAAACAATCCGCTATTAAAAAACGAGAGAGAAAACTGAAACAACCAATCCTCAGCACAGAGATATTAAGCTAAGTGAGAAGGAAGAATCTGCTGTCATCAAAAAGACAAAATTGTTTCGATTCATTCGGCAGAAAAAACACGACGTAGGTTAGCGGCTGGCCACCAGTGATCGCTAAAAATACTTGTCCATAGATGGTGAGTTATCGCCAGCGAAAACACAGGGTTTTGAATTTATGAAGACTCGACATAACAAATTTTAAAAAAAAAAAAAAAAAAACTATTTAAATATTTTGTACTATATTGGAAGAATTTTCAGTACGGCTTACAAATGTGCTATTCAAAATCTCTACAATTTACATTTATACTTCCGCATGGAGAAACAAACAGTTTGTAGTCCCGTATATAGATCCATAGATTTTCTATGGAATTAGGTTTTCTGCTTTATTTCTTATGAGTCCATTCTCTGACTATTTTTCGTAGCATTATGCTGCATACACACCTATTGAGCTGGCATTGTATCATTGTTAGTAACTCGAAATATTATTCCTATATACAAAATTAGGAACCACATTGTCTGTTGTAGTCTTCTTGTTGTATCTAAAATATTAAAATCTAAAATATTTAAACCTTTGATAATATTTATAATGATATATTATATGTATAGATACTATTTAACTGTCCGTGACTATATATTTACACACATACATTTTGCCCTATGTTGTTTTCTTTCAAAATATTGTTTAAAAGACAAGAGTATGAATAGTAATTAATATACATAAATATATATATATGTATTTATATTAATATGTAATAAATCTATACAATGAAAGGAAATCGAAATATTTTTTTGTCTAAGCAAGCAAATTATGTACTTGTGTATTGTAAATGGTCAAATGTGTTAAGAAATAAATTGAGAATTATGTATCTAAAATATTATACACTTCATTCAAAACTTAAAGTTTTAGTTCGCAGTGTTATTATGCTGTGCCGTGGCAGCTTTAATGAGCCTTAGACCACTCTATAAAGGGTACTTCAAGCATTTACTATATAATATAAATCTAAACTTTTAATACTTTTTTGAACGCTTGATTATTTTGCTTTTATGCTTCATAGAAAATCATGAACATCTATTGCAAGTAAATATTTATTTACTCACTATTAATTAGCGCAACTGAGAAATTTGTTAATTAAAAATTCACAGCGTTACCAGAATTAATTTGCAGAAGTCTTTTTCAAAATTTGTTCCTTTAGCGGTTTAAAGCGGTACATGAATTTCGTAAAAACTTAAGATTCTAAATATATAAAGCTATAAAAATAAAACAGAGGTCGAGTTTCTAGAATCACTTCTAGCGGCGAAGATTCTGACAAATCATCGAAGGATAGTTAGAAACACAGCATCGAAATGGTCGAAGAATATTGTAACAAATCAGTAAATCGAAAGTGTCAGCTCCAGCCAATGGCGAAATTTGGATATGGTAAAGTAAGTTTAATAGTAACATCTAACATGCAGCAAAAAACAAAATTAAACAAATGTTTCTGTGTTTTTAGGTCATACAAAGGATTGCTATGTTCAAAACAGAGGTGGCCTGCCATCATCCGTAACCAAAAGCAGCACAACCACTTTAACTGAAATAATAATAAGCCAATCAAAATCGGATACTGGTCCTGAAGACAATACCTTAAGGTCGGGTTTGTTTGGGTAAGTTGTTTGTTTATTTCTTATTTCTCTTCTATAACCAGAAAAATTTTCTTTCAGACCAAATCTAAATCTCTAACCAGAACGCATCATCTTGTTGTGCTGATCACGAATATATACACTTTGTGCGATCTCTGATGATTTCTTCGCTATTCTACATACAATTTGAATTTTCAAAGTACAACCTAATACTCCACGCCACTGATAAAAAATGTGTAGTTTTTAGAACAAAGGGTTGTAACATTTAATTAAAATATGGATGGAGTTTACTCCACGGCAAAAAAGACAGACTCGCCGGTGTTCACGTGTAAATATTCTGAAGATCGTCTTCATGCTCGAAGAGGACGGAAATATATCAGAATTAAAAATAAAAACATTGTATTTTTATTTCGATGGAGCTGCAAAACTACAATATTTAAATTAAATGTAATAATATCAGAAAATTTTGTTCAAATCCATATTTTCACAGCTTTTTGATTTAAATATTTAATTTAATAATTTATTGAGTTCGTAGCTATCCAAAATTTTATAAACATACAAGAGTTGATCTCTGTGTACGCCTATCCCCAACATTGTTTGAAGCTATAGTGTTCAATTTAATATATGTACATAGTTCTCACAGCATTAACCATTGAGACAGTGTCTGTTGGCATTACAGAGTTTGGCTTACTTTGGCGGGAATAGGCATATGTTTTGGTTGTTGGTCTACTGGCGCGCGTAGCATGCATTTTCTACTTAACAAACTCAGCTGCAAAAGACAGACGAACGCGAGACTATGTCATCTTAAATTATTCCATCAAATATTAAACATTTCTGTTTCGGATTTAGCCACAGAAGTTTCATCAGCAGTTTTTTTTGTTTTGTGTGCAACCTATTCTTAGCGCAAACTTCACACAGAATCAATCGATTTTAAATGTAACTCTGTACTATCTGCATTTCGTTTTCAGTAATACAAAGAATATAAAAAGTGATCCTGTACGGATTCGCACTTCCACAGCAAATGGCTCAAAATCGCCGGAAACGGTTTGGTTCCGAACCTGTTTCCACCTTTTTTCAAAACGACATTTCCTAGTGTAAAAAAAAATGGTTAAGACTTTCAATGTTAATTAAATGACATAAAAACTGCACCTGACCAACTACCAACCCTAAATAGAAAAAAAATAAACATTTTGAATGTGGTGTGGCATCTGTGGTTGATGTTGTCGTACATATGCGTATATGCATTTGCCACTGTGCTCTCCCGCTCTCTACTTCACTCTATATACATATATATCTATTTCTCTTTTCCTATACATAGTATTGTAGCTCTCTTTTGGGGTGTAAACGTTGAGCACGCAAGGAATGCGGCCAAGCAAGTTAAAGTCAAGTCAAATCGGAATCGGCATCAATTTAGCCATAACAACAACAAAAGCATCAACGGCGGCTGCAATGTTTCGTTCGTTTTTCTTTCCTGCGAAGAAGCAAAATATAGAAGATCAGGTTCATTATTATACACTACTCACTCCAAATATAAAAAACGAAATGTTTTTCATTCCAGGATTTATATAGTAATATAAACGGAAGAACATTTTATGTCTATATATTTCAGTCGTGATCAGTTCGACGATGCAATTATGTAACAGGTTCAAATCATTCAGATTTATTTAATTATGTATTTAAAAACTTCTTTTGCAAAAATCATCAAGGACATCAGCATTTTAGACGACAACACTCATCTCTAATGTGCAGGGCAACATATTGTCGGAAATTCTCGACTTTAACCACTTTTACATGTTTTAATTTGTTGTTCGCTTAGTTCAATTTGGCTCGCTTCGTTTGATAGTTTACGTTTGAAGCATTTCCATTGAGAAGCACGGGCTATGCACCGTGGTTAACAATGAACTGCATTTTAAGCATAATTTAAATTTAAAAAAAAAGTAACACGAATTCGTCATTGGAGACGTAAAAATTCATTTGATACGCGAGTGGACTGATGCGGATTAGTCGCAAAGACTGAAACAAAATCAGTAAAATTTTGAATGTAAGAAAATTATTTAGAGCTGCAAATAGACTCAAATTTCAGATAGTGATTATTGGTTTGTTGTTTAATGAAATGAATATTATTGTAGCAGCTCCTCCGCAGCTGATATAGCCAGTCTTTGGCTGCGTTGTTACTTCTGTGTAGATCGGACCGGAGCGTAAATCCAGAATCGTACAGCATCGATGTCCAAATTGACAAACCTTGCTTATGGTGAATTGTGTTGAACTTTATTTAAGTGTGGTAAATTCCTTTGGTACTAGTAAGTAATTCCGTTGTTACATTTTTCGTGAGCTGGTTGAGCACTGTGCACTACGGTTACGTTATTGTGGTCTTTTTTGGCGCGTCGTCGCCTGTTTCTCTCTACATGCATATGCTTCTTCGGTAACTGGTTTTCCGTGTTGTTGTTGTTATTAATGTTGTTGATGGTTGAATAGCTGTTATTGGTGCTCGTAGTCACAGAGTAGTCACTAAAATTCTTCAAGTCGTCCGTTAGTGGCAAGTCGCATCGTATTATAGTGGCAAGGTGGTCGGTTGGGTTGTTTGTTTGTTGTTGGTTTCGTCGTTTTCGCCTTTTCATCGGAACGGGCCGCAACATTAGTGGCGCACAGTGGTACAAAGTCCCAAAATCGCTGCTAAAAACCGAAAACTGGTTAACTGTTTGCTTTCTTATATTATTTTTTTGATATTCCCAAAATGAAGTATTTATAATAAAAACCTCGTATGAGAATTATTACTTTCAACGATAGGCAAATCTATGTGGGACAGATTAGAAGATTCAATGCACTTTTCAATCAAGTTGATAACAGTCCGCAAGTAAGGTGGCACCCTCTGACCTGCCGTTTCGGCTGCACTAAGCTTCCTATTAAATTGCTGTCATTATTCCCTTTAATTTTTGTTTTTATTTATTTAACAATTGTTCACAAAAGGACAGATATTAAATGAAACCTACATATGAAAAAAAATGTTTGCCACGGTTTTGGAATTTGGGACCACTGTGGATCGCCGTCGTACTCACCTGCTCTGCTCTCTTGTTCAACGTTTACCGCGCGTTGTCTTATTTTATTCGTCGCGACTCGTTTGTTTTTATTCGCTCATGCTACTTCGCCGCCGCGAGATCAGCCACGATGGGCAACGCGCTCGCGTAGATTCAAGCGTTCCTCATTTAAAGAGTTTGTTGCAGTTTTTTAGTATATTTTTTTTTAATGTTTTTGTTGCTTTGCTGCTAGCATTTTTACTTTTTTTTTATTAATTCATAAATGCTTAAGAATTGTTAACTCAGCAAGTGTTGTAATTGTATATTTTTACAATTTTAATTTGTTTATTTTTAAACAAAAGGTTTGTTTATTGAATAAGCAAATTTTTTATTACTTTTTTTTTTTTTTGCGAGTGTTCGATAAAATGTTGAATAAATGAGTGCCAAAATCAATGCAGATGCAATGAAAAGAAGAGAAATAAATATGTATATACACAATGCAGCAATTAAATCTTAGAAAAAATGAAGCCCGGTGTTTGTGCAACAGTATTGAAGACATATCACAGTGATGCAAAATTAAATACCCTTCACATGCGCTCTCAAGCAGTATGGAGCCTATACTTTAATGTAGTAGTGCAAAATTTAAAAGTACCGGAAATTATCACTGTGAACGGTTGTCCCTACAGGTGACGCTGCCCGCCTTATTCGCGCTTTGACGAAGCTTTTATTGATAAGTTCGATTGAGAAAGGACTTGGAAACGAGCACTCAGAAAATGTTAAAAAAATATTTATATGAAGTCTGTCATCCCACCATGAAATATAGCGTGTTGAAACTACACAAGCCAATGCTTATTGGGAATCCAGCTTCAAATTTTATTTTCTAGCGAACACAAAATAAAGAAAGTCAATAGTTATATTTTTTATTGAGGAATAAATGATACGGTTAAAGTTTGTTTTTTGGTTTGAGTCCTTCAGAAAACCTATTTTATTAATAGCCATCCAAAAGTTATGAAAAAAATAAGTCTTCTGCAAAGTTTATGCAAATGATAGAATTTGGCGGGAAAATTCTCAAAGTTTAAGTGGCTACTACATATTCCGAGGTTATACGATACATTTAATAAAATTATCTATTGCACGATATCGCTAAATCACGGTTTATTCGATATTCGATGAAAGCGCTAACAGAAGAGTGTCAATAGGATTGACATTTACCATATATCATACAAATTCTGAGGTTCCAACGATAATAATGTATTGAGAAATTTCTCTAAGGCATCTGTTGATCTTAAAACGCACCGTTTATCCATAATAAATCCAAATCTTACCAATAACTGTGCCAATCGTCAGCAGATTCTGTCTCCCATACTCTGGATTTTAGTACTCATCTTGAATCAACATTTTGTACAAATAGATTAGCAGTCGGTAATTCAAGTTCGAGCATGACGTCGAGCTGATCTACAATTCAATCTGTTTTTTGCGCATAAGAGGCAAATTTTGATTTTGAATTTACCTTCTATAGTCTCTAAAAATCTTGTTGCTCAGACATACAAGTGACGGACAAAGGGACATATGTACATATCCAGTCCAGGCTATAAATAAAACAAACAAAATTTCTTCTTGTTTTTGTCCTTATTACGTTCATGTAAGTTTCATAATGGTTAAGAGCTTATTTCCAGCAATTATTGAAATGACTTTAAAAAAAAAAAGAAGACCCAGTCGTACTTTGGACAGTTGGTTCATATCCGTCCATGTCCATTTTGGATTGCGTTAGCGATTTTTAATTTGTGAAGAACGTTTTTTGCAGTTCTACATTGTTTTTTTTTTTGTAAGTTGGTGTGCGGTGTGGTGCGTGCTTGATCGGAACGAGTTTGTAACAGATTATTTTCTTCTTTTTTAAATACACATTCTCTTGCATACATAAACGGAGTATGTACGTATGTAGGTATAAGATTTGAATATTTTGTAAAATGTCAATGTAAACGATAGGAACAACGAACGATCGAAAATGAGAACTTTAGCAAGCAAGAAGCGAGAAGCAACAAAATAATAATTAAGTCTCAAATTACACGGTACCGAATGCCGCCAAGTCGTAAAAATTGATTTTGCTTTTAAATCGAATTTACGTAATATGTTTGGATTCATTTCAAATTTGGAATAGCATCTACAGAGTGGTGTGCAAAAGTATTGAAGTTTTTCATTTGTCTTATTAATTTACAATAACTTCCAACAAAGATTCTTCAATCTATTCCCTACATACTTGTTCTCCGGCTAGACGCAAATATAAGTACATAGTTGTAGAAAAGTCGTCAGATCATTATTGATGATAAAAAGCCATGATAACAGAAAAATCCATGACACGCTGACTTTGGTATAAGATCTTCCCAGTTATGTGTTAGCTTCGCACTTGTATCCCAGAAGGAATTAAGATATATTTTATGTCGTAGATCATATTCGAGCTACAGTACATGATGGGAGGAGCTCTTGAAGTTATAGTATTCTCGAGTGCCGGAGGGTACAACCTTAAGACTTTAGTTCTAGTTCTTTCTCTCTTGCAATGTGATAGTTCTGCACTTCTTATTGATATTTTTCTTCAGAATCATGCAAAGACTCAATTGTTGAAGGACTTCCACTGTTTAGTTTCGGTGGAATGAGGCCTAAGTATTTTCTCGCAGTTTTGGTCTGCGTACGCAGTAGCTTGATGGCTTCAACTCCAGTTTCTAGCATCAAAAATAATATTTTTAACAATCTCTTCTGACACGTTCTTTTTTTTTTGTTTTTTTTTTTTTTTAGAAAATACTATGACCATCTACACATATTTACATGTGTATGTACATAGACACATACAGCCAAACACAAACATAATGTAAGCGACGATATTAGAAGGAAGCCAATGATCATTTCTACAGACATAATTCAATTGAAATAAAGGAAGAAACCTTTATAGTTCATAGATCGATCACAGAAGGTGTTTAGGGTAGACGAAATGTTAAAGCATACATCGACAAATGCGAGCGGTGGAACAGGCAGTGGTGTTGGAGCAGCGCCTAATGGTCAATTGCGTAATGGCAGCGGTAATACACCATCTACTCCCAATACAACGCCAACGTCTCCACCGCCAGCAGGCGCAATGACAGGAAATGTGACCGCCACATCGGCAACAACAGCTGCGGCAGCGGCGGCGGCGGCAACACGCTCGATACATCTACGTCCACAGCAGCCGTTGAATGTGTCAACATTAAATTCATCCATTCTAAATGCATCAACGGCCTCAGTCGGCACACTGAATGGTGGTGCACGCATACCAAATGGTGGTACTACAGCAGCGGCGTCTCCGTCGCCTACGACGCTACTAAACATAGCTGCGCCGCCGCCTGGCATTGGTAACAACATGCATACGTACACAAATCAGCCAGCTTTGCTGAGCAACCACCTGCATCATCAGCAACCAACAGCACCAGCCCCACCACATCCACACAATCACAATAACTACAGCAATTGCAATAATCTAACCGGAATGATTATAAACCAATCAAAACATGGACCTGGTCCAAGAGAGGCACTCACCAGTTTAGGTCTTTTATGTTTGGGTAAGTGTATGCTTGAAGAGAACAAAAATGTCAATGTTATTTAAAGAAATATTCGAAAATTGAAGAAATGTGGTAAGCGGCGAGCCATAGGTTCTACACTTGGTTTTGTCACTTTAAAAGTTTCGAATCTCTGTAGCAATGCGTAGCACTGATTTAACTTCGTTTGCCTTTCAGTTTCTCTACTTTTTGCGCTCCTTTCGCTGATCTTTCTGTTGAAAATTTCGCCCAGCAGTCGGGATGATATACAATCGCGCAACGTCGCCTCATCGTCGTCTTTCATACCAAACGCCAATAGTGAGGATTTTATTATTGTGTATGATGTGACATTAGCGTTGTGCGCTTTATCGTTATCCTTAAATCTTTGCTGTCTGCTTGTGTGCGCCATACAGTTCCTTTTTGCTGTCAAGTTGGTACGTTCGCCTATGTTCGACGGACGCGATAATAAATATTTGGAAAAATCGAGTGCCAGTCGCACCTGCGCTGTTGGCGGCTTTTTTATTTCAATACCGATATTTCTTACTGGTGAGTGTACATGTATTGCCATATGACAGCATTGAGTCAACTAATGTTCTAATTTTCCTTTGCAGGCATTATACTTTACACATTCAATCATTTTCAATCAACGCCGGCAATAATTACGAGTGTGCTAATCGGTATTGGTATTGTATTCTGCGGCGGCGCAATGGTGCACAATGTCTTCATCTGGCAGAAAGAGAAGACCATCAGTTATCGCAGTCCTCCACAGTTCAATATGTCGTTAATATCGATGCCACCGCAGTCACCTACATTGCACGCGCCACCAATGCTGCTCAATGCCGCGTACCATCAACAGGCCACGCAGTCGCTGCTGCATCCGCAGAACAGTTTGAATCCGTATCACATTAACATGCATCCGACTTCAGTAACACCCGTATCACCAAACCATTCACACGGTAGTTTTAATCCACTCATCACTGCTGGTTGCAATGCAGGTGCGCCAATTAGCTCCTCTTCATTCCTTATGCGGCCATCTACTGCAACGCCGCCCACGCCAAAACCGTTAGCGAATGGCGCTTGTCTTACCGGACGCGAGGCAAGTGGATCTGTAAGTCCAGGCATACCGCCAACGTTGCTGGACATGAGCAACATAATGAGTACGTCATTACACGAGCTATCTACCTTGGTGTAGCCTTGGCGTTGGCAATGCGAAACCAAAACTTGCCCTTTTCATTCTTGAACAAAAATTTGTATATAATATGTCGTAGAATTAAGTAAAAATATTTATTGATGCTAAATCATTTATTTTTGTTTTATTTATTAGTTTTGTGGCTTGGCCACGATGTACGACGAATCTATCGCATGAACACACATTCTACATTTGATGTAAATTTAAATGATATGTTTATATCCTTTATATGCAGGTGTTTTGTGGAGTGCATAAAATAAGATCTTTGTTGTTATAGTTTATATTGATTCGCTTTGAAGCTGTTAATTGTGGTTGTCTATATATTTTACTTCGAAGGACGTGTTCTTTTTGGTAGCCTTAAACTTGTCAAACGAAGAAGCGACCGAAAATACTCGCAACTAGATAAAATTCACAATAATATCGTTCTCTGGAACCTCTGTCCTATGACTCTTATCTTTTCGCATAGCTAACACGCTTGTAAGATTTATATAAGTTTAAATCTAAAGTAACGTTATAATTATCGATATGTTTAACCACAATGAAACTTCGATTACTATGGTAATTATCGAAGTTAGATTTAAGTTAGGTAAGAAAAGGAATAAAAATGACAGTTGCACTCGGACAGACTGACGTGGAAAATAAAGTTGAAACGGTTCGTATCGCCTCGTCGAGATATAAATATAATTAAAATCAAAATAAATATGAATAATTACTATTAAGGTCTAAGTCTATTTTCTTTAGTTTTCTTCGCAGCTGAAAATATTTCTTTTACATTGAAACAAGGTAGTAATATTGAATAAATGTATTTCATTTATCGTAGATGTTGATTTAAACGTTCCAAATGTTTTTATTTTTGATTTTTTATCGATTTTGTTATCGAGTACATATCGATAAAGAGTAGCCGGCTAGTCAAGTAATCGTATCTATCGAGTAGCTGTAACTAAGATTTGAAGTTAACGAATAAAATTTTTTGTTGGAAAGGACTGTAGTCTGTTAGTGGCGTCGCATCGTTCAGTTTGTTGCTCTTATTGCATTTTTTTTTCTGTGCACAACAGATAATAAAATATAAAACATATATAATAAAAATGGAGGAATGGGACGAATTAAAAAATCGTGTCCTGGATGCTACGCGCGAGCATGTGGACAAATTGATTGACATGTGGACTTGCATGTTTGATAAATCCACGTGCATGAGCCATCTGCAGCGGCTTAACGAACATGCTAGTACTTTCTACGATGATCTGTGCAAAGAGTCGCTCGAGAAAAAAAAGACAATGGAAAGCGAAATACGCGACTTGAAAAAGGAAGCAGCCAACCTGCAACGCCTGCTTAAGACGGACGCACAGTTGCCGGAACTGAGTGCCGATACGCCATTGGCTGTTGTGCATATGACCATCGATGAGAGCATAAAACATTTGCGCGAGGCTATGCAGAAACGGCATGATGACATCTGTGAGCTACTGCTTCAGCAAGAGGCATTGTGCGAGGAACTCGGTGAAACGCCGCGTCCGCTGCTGGCCGACCCGTTGCCGTCTGCAGACGAAATCGATGACTTCGTCAACCATCTTGAGATATTGCGTACAGAACGTTCAACTCGCTTGGATCAAGTGTTTATGCTTCGCTATAAAGTTAAGGAAATTATGAAAACATTGCAATTGGTACCGAATACAGATGCCGATGAACGTCTGCTGAATGATCGCTATCCCAGTCTAACAAAGGAATCTATTGCGGCTCTTCGTACAATGCAGAAGAAACACGAAGAACAGTTCAGTCAATTGTCAGAGAACATCAATAGCATGCGCGATAAGCTAGAAAAGTTGTGGGATCGTTTGCAGGAGCAGGATTCTGATCATGTGGCGTCGATACGCGAGCATACGGAATGCAATCTAATCACACATGATATACTTTACATGGAGGTGCAGCGTTGTGAGACTTTGAGACGTCAAAACCTGAAGATGTACATCGAAAAGCTGCGCACCGAAATTAAAGAGTGGTGGAACAAAACGTTGGCCTCCGATGCCGAACGTAAACGTTTTCAATACTTCAAAAGCGACCTTTACACAGAGGATCTACTCGTTTTGCACGAGCTGGAGCTAGATGATGTGAAAAAACACTACAACAATAATCGCGAGATCTACACACTATTTGCCGATCGCATGGTGCTCTGGGATCGTATGTCAGCATTGGAAGCGAAAGCTAACGAACCCGGTCGCTACAACAATCGTGGCGGTCAGTTGTTGAAAGAGGAACGTGAGCGGAAGACCATCGCTTCAAAGTTGCCAAAAATTGAGCAACAGATCACCGAGCTTGTTAAGCAGTATGAAGAGCGCGAGCATAAGCCATTTATGGTACATGGTTGTAATATACTTGAGCTAATGGCCGCTGAGTGGGAGCGGAAGCGCCAAGAGAAAGAGCAGCTATGCAGCGCCCGAAAACATAATCAGACACCGCACAGTAAACAAATGCCACCACCACGTACACCGCTCTCTATGCGAAATACATCTGCAATGTCCAGTTCAACTAACTCACTGCGCAAGACACCTTCGAACACGTATTTGGCAAACGCTGTTGCCACCACAGGTAATCTAAAAAGAAAACTTGCTATAAAAGAGGTCACTGCGCCACGTGCTAAGCGCAGCCTTATGCAGTCACTGAATTCACCTGGTCCCGGATTTCTTAAGCCGATGAAAGTGAACAGAAATACTAACAGTAAATCACCGCTTAAGAAAATACGCGTCGTCGCTACTACAATACGCAAGTCGAACTCGGGACGACGCAGCGCCAATGGTGCTAATACTAAGCGTCGCTCATTTAACAAAAGCAATGCCAATCAACTGCCGCATATATTGCTGCAGCCACCAAGCAGCTGCGATGAGTACACCGATGACGCCGGAGAAGTAACGTCGAATGATGACACCTATGAGTCCTTTCAGAAACGCATCGAACCGGCTGCCCGCTCGTCTGTGTTGCCAATAAACTATGGCCAACCGCGCATGCGCATGCGTATGAAAAACAACAATCCTGTATCCAGCGCCACAGCTGCCAGCAGCAAACGTGCGAATGCCCTTGAATACATTAATTCACATGATGCGGATGCAAATTCGAATGTAGGCCCAGCAACACGCCTGCCTAAACCACGTTTTATGAGTACTCCGTCCAAGCAACAACATGCTACAGGCTCAAATATGAAAATTGTTTCATCGTCGAATGTCGGCACTCAGCAACGTCCATTTGGTGGTCGTCCAGGTACTCCTGGGAAAGGCGGGGGTGTGACCATAAGCAGCAATCATCACATATCAACAACACAAGGCGGCATCAGCAATAGCACCAGCACACGCAAATTAAACATAAAAAACTTGCCCATCATAATCTAAGCCAGTTCAGTTCATTTGTTTGTTTGTTGTTGCAGTATTATTTGTTGTTGATTATAGACATAATCGTATAATTATTTACATACTAAGTTCAATGTATATCGAAATTCGAAATTAATAATGTGTTAGTAAATATATATATATATACATAAAAACCTCATAAATCAATGTGTGTAACTAAATTCAAAATTTCTAAAATGTTTTTTTAAAGAATCTATTTATAAGTAACATGTTGTAAACGTTAAATAAAGAGGCAGCTTTTACGGATGAAATTTACAGTAATTTTATGCTTGGGTCACGTAATTGTCAACACACTAACCACTACAATGCGAATGCAAACTGATGGCTGCTGTTGAGATATCTATACTCATGATATTTTAGTGCACTATTGATATGTGGTTAGAGATGCTAGAGGAGCGATTGAAATCTATTCATATATTCTTCACCCATTGGTATGTATTTGAACCACTTTGTATTTTTTTGTGGATTTCCTATCGTACCTTAACATTAATTGGGAATTTCCTTTAAATAATACCATTGCTTAACCTTTCGGACGCTTACTACATTTGAAAAAAAAAACGTATTCATTTTAGTTTTATATAAAACCACGTACCGCAGGCCTAAATGGAACATGCTTTACTATTTTTATCCGACCAAATAATAAATACCATTTATTTTTCTACACTATTTTCCAACCCATATGTTTTCTAGTGCACAAATATATTGCATTCCAAAACAAAAATTTTACCTCGAATATATTGTAGTCATTTTTATTTTTCTCAATACTTTTATTTACAATCTATTTTCTAGTGCACAAATATATTGCATTCCAAAACAAAAATTTTACCTCGAATATATTGTAGTCATTTTTATTTTTCTCAATACTTTTATTTACAATCTATTTGCATTTTACAATGTGTTAAAGTTAAGATTATTTTTTTAAATAACCCAACAATATTATTGTTTTTAACAATACACTTTGACAGCCTTACCAATAAATCATCAAATTTATGTTGGATAAAGTCGACGTTAAATGGTTTATTACTAAGGCTGTCGTACAAAATTTCAGTTCCATCCATAGTGATTTCTTAATTGTTTGTAACTTGAATTTACGAAAGACCCTTAGACGCACGACTACAAACGAACCTTAACATTTCGATGCATAACACACATACATATTGTATGTAACATTGACCGACAAAGTTGGGAAAACTTCCCTTTCATATTTTGTTTTTTTTTTAGAATATATAGAATATATACTCGTACATATAAATTTGAGCCTGACAGCATGATATATTCGCTCTTCTCTCCCTTTCTCTATCACTCTCTTGCACATTTAAACTTGTTCTTATTGTATATTACATTTTATTGCTTTTGTAACATCCTTTTTCTGAAAAAAAAAAAAAAATACTTAATTAATTATATAAAATAAAATAACATTAATAATCATACCTTCATAATAACTTCATAAGGATATTTAATTGGAAAATCGGTAATTATCATTTTTCGGTGGTAACGACTACTTTGTCGAAGAACGGGGCAGCATTGGTGATTGATTAATGGACTGTTGGAAGCGAGCTATTTAAAATACAAATTCAATTATATCAATTGGTTTTAAAAAGAATATTGAGTGTGTTATAGGTTAATGCTATGGTGTAAGTGGCAGGATTTCTATGGGGCTACCCATTATAGGATTCAATTTTGATCATGAAGAAGGAATGGGGGAGTCTAATCTAATAGGGAAGTAAATCGATCTACCACAAGAGTGATGACTAGATACAAGCCCGTGATAAATATAATCAACTCACCAATATTATCCGGTAGTGTTATGTAGGCTGATGTAAGATAGTCATTTCCCGTTATCGATGCTGCAGCAGAAGTCACTGCGATGGCTGGCGACTGCTCGGCAACATTTATTATTGAAGTGGCATACGGCGAGTCCTGTGGTTGTTGTGTATGAATCACAGTCGGAGCTTTTGATGCTTCTTGTTGTTGCTGTACCATTAATGATGCTGATAAATCCTGTTGTTGTGTTGAGGTTGCAGTTTCACGTACTGCATACCTCGTCGATGGCGCTACCAAGGTTGTGATAATCTGCGGCTGAGTATTTGGATCATCGTAAAGGCCGGTGCGTTGCAGACGTCCTGTCTTCGATTCAATGTGTTTACCGTGCACACTGAGTGCATGGTGGCGCATAGCGTAAAGTTGTAAAAAGCAGGCGTCACATTCGCTACATTTGTAACGTTCGCCAGTATGACGTCGAATGTGCGCTTTAAGATCGTTGCTTTGTGTAAAACTTTTCGGGCACTGATCACAGCGATACGGACGTTCGCCGGTGTGTGTACGCATATGAATGGTTAGATTGTAGGCTCGATGAAAGCCCTTGCCGCATAACGTGCATAGATTTGGTTTAGTTCCGGTGTGGTAGCTGGAAAACAATAGAATAGATGAATCCATTTTAGCTGAATGCTCTTAACTTACCGTTCATGCACTTTGACGTCAGTGGCACGAGGAAATCCTTTGCTGCAAAATTTGCACTTGTACGGTTTCTCCCCAAGATGTCTACGCATGTGCACGCGCAAGTAATCATTACGTGCAAAGCTATCGCCGCAAATACTGCACAAAAAGTTACGTTCTGATACGTGCGTTTTCTCGTGCTCACGCAGCTTTGACCGTTCCTTGAATGTTTCATCGCAGGTTTTACACGCATACAACAGATCCGTGTGCATGAGTGTGTGCTTACGTAAATAGCTTTTACTTGTGAATTTCTTCTCGCAGTACTCGCAAGGATGCACTTTTGTTTCGACGCCAATAACGCCATCGAGACCAGCACCATCGTGTTTGTTTAGTCTGTGTCGTTCTAGTGCGTCTGAACGCGAGAATGCTGCATCACATAATGAACATTTGTAGTCCTTATTACCGTGCAAACTTTGAACATGTGCTTTTAGATGATCGCTGCGTGCAAATGTTTTCGGACAATTCGGACACTCATGAGGCTTTTGCTCCAAATGCGAAAGTTTATGCCGCAAAAGATGACAGTGGCGTGAGAAAGTACGTTGACACTGGTCACAACGGTTTTCAGGATTGTCTTCGGTGTTATGCTTCCGCGGCGTTCGCTTCTTTTGCAGATACTCTCTCACTATTTCAACTTTGACTTTGCTACGTTTTCCAGGCGATGTTTTAACTGTTTGATACGAAATCAATTCATCTTCATCACCTGTTTCTGCTGCAGCTGGAAAAGCTGCATCGTTTAAGTCCTCAGGCAATTCGTGTTTCAGTGAGACAAATGTGGAATCCAATTCACTAGTTAATGTAGTTTCAGTCACCAAAGGTTCCGCTAACACACAAAGAAAGTTATATTTTTAAATGCGTTAAAAATAAAGAGTTTCGATAATGAGAAGGAACATCCAAGACCCGCAGAGTGTAGAAGACAAATCTGCCATCAACGTGAAGAATTGGCGACACTTTATTAAATGACTGTGCACACTATCATCATCGAAGATTTGTGGATGTGAAAAATCTATGTCAAATTGACAACTACATCGGGATGATGCTTCAGAGCCACATCTACTTCATGATGACCGTCAACCTAAACACGAACGGTACTACAACTATTCCCCAGCCTCTATTAGTCCTGACACCTACCCAGAGTTTTAGTGCATATATGTGGTATTACTAAACCAGACGTTATTATACGGATGCAAGAAACCCACTGTCTCAACTAAAGCTTGTCCTTTAAAGTATTACGATTCATCCACGGCTATTTTGTGGCTGATAAATTTTAGCCACAATTTAAGAGGGTAGCTTAAGACGATAAGGATATATTGTTGGTTTTATAGGATGGTCCACAAACAAATATAAAATTAATGATTTCTTTACTTACTTTTAATATGTACAGTATGGCCAACGTTCTTATCTTTAAAGGCAGCGTTTTCCAAGACATCATTCTCAGGATCATCATCGTCGGAAGCCTCATCTCTCACTACGCTATGTGCATCGTCATAAACAGACTCAAGCGCTTCGTTGTTTTCATTGCTCTCATCATCCGACTTCGATTTCAACAATTTCCTTCTTTTTTCCGATGGTTCCATGCTCTCATTAACTTCAATCAGACATTTGTGTACGGTACTTATGTGTCGCTGCAAATGATAATCACGTCTGAACTGTCGCTGGCATATATTGCAACGAAACTTGGACAACAATCCGTCATGCTTATGCACTTCAATAAGATGCGTGCATAGTTCTTTGTAGCTTTGGAATAGCTCATTACAAAGTACGCACGTTCGGTCGACCCTTGTCGGCATCGGTGTATTGTGACTTTCTAAATTGTGTTGTGTATTACGTGCATCCAGATCCAAATACACTTCAGGCTCCAGTGCTAGCCATAACTTTTGTTTGACATCATTGTCCGCTTGATTTGAATCATCGTCGCTGGATATTGGATTTGTTTGCAAATTGGTTTCGTCAATGGCATCCTCAGCATCGACAGACTCAAATTTATGTGCCCAACATGGCTCAAAACTAATCATTTCGGTTTGTTCCAAGAGCGAATCATTATCAGTCTTCTCTGTATGCAAATAAACCATATCTTCATGTTTCACAGCATTTTCCGACAGTTTCTCCTGAGTTGCAGCCGACGATGTCGTAGGTTGCTGTCCGTGAAGATTGCGCATATGACGCACCAGGTGATCACGCCGCGAGAACACACGTTGACATTCTCTGCACCGTAGCGAGGCTGACGCAGATATTTGTTCATTATGCGCCTGTGTCAGATGTATTTGTAATACACGCAGCTGATCGAACACCTTATCGCACACCTTGCACTTAAATTCACGCTGATTATGCTCTATGGTGCGATGCTGGCGCAATTCACTTGCGCTAAACAGTTTTTCATTGCACATTTCACACGGATGCAACGAGCTTTGCTCGGTCTGCGTGCCATTATCGACATGGTTCTCCTTGTTTTTGCGCGGAATACGCCCAAGCAAAGAGACAAGTGTACGGTACGCTTCATCGGCAGTGCGCTTAAAGCGATATGCAGCACGCGCCTCAGCAATACAGCCGGCACATATCTGGTGCGGCATTTTATCGTAGCGCTCCACTGTATATCGTGTACATTCATTTAAAATCTGTACAATATTTAAGCCCTGTTCTACGGGTGTCTCATCGTAAATGAGGAAGAGTTCATTCTGTTCGCGCAAGCAAATACGACAGATGCGTTCCGCATCAAGTTTTGATGGCGACATTGCACTTGCACTACAATACACTTATTCTATGTATAATCAATATGTTTTTCTACGCATATCAACAATAATTATTTCGGCTGCCGTAAAAAAATATTGCAAATTTAAGTGTTGCAAGGTGTACTCAACACAAAACGAATACATTGTCAAGTGGATAAAATAACATGAATTTTACAACACATTTCTTTGACTTTGGTTGTCGGGGAACTTTGGACTAGTTTCACCTATTTTCAAATACACTTTTCATATAAACGTTAGATGCCGAAGTTCTACAAATCATGTCTTAAATTAATATACCAACTATTACACGTAACATTCAATACTACACTAATTTAGGCTAGGTCTTGTTGAAATTACACTTTATTATGCCCAATTGTCGCCGAACTGGCTTCAGTACGATTTTATCGCATCAAAAGATTATTTCCTAATATCAATAAAACGGTTCCTTTTAATATAGAAACTAATAGTTAAAATAGCATCTCTTAAAAACAATTTTTGAGGCGGTATTTAAAAAAATTTGGAACCAATGCAACGGTGTATAATTTTCAGTGTCCAAAATGCCCGCAAAATAGACTGACTTTCTCAACACTGCAAAAATGCATGGCATGATTTCTTTGAACAGGCTCAAACAGAAGTCCAACAAACAAAATTATCACGTCTCTAATCAAAGAATAAATGATAAGCAGCAACCTTGCGCAAGAAGTTATAACTTTGAGAAGTTCAGTCAAATACGTTTCGCTTACAGAGAATATTTTGACGTAAAAAAAACATATACATTAAAATAAAAAAATTAACAAGTGGTTCCCTTCGCAGCAATTATTTCAAAGATTCAAAATAAAACTAAAAAAACATGCGTGTAACTATTGTGCCAAATGAGCAAAAGGTGATCAGCCATTTGACACAGCAAATTCAGCTTCTCGCCAAAGAGGCGCTTATCGAACGGAACCAGTCAGTTTTCCACATCGGAATTTCAGGTATTCAACGAAACTTGATAACGCCGGTGCTGACCTAGCGAAGGTCAACACGGCTTGTCGCTGCCAGCATGGATTTGTGTATTTGTGCTTGTTTTTAAATTAATTTGCATATTGTAACTACATTTTATTTTAGGTGGCTCGTTGCTTGATATGCTAAAATATGCTCTGCCGCTGGTGGAAACCGATTTCAGTAAATGGCGTTTTTATTTGTGTGACGAACGCTATGTCGCCTCTGATGATGTGGATTCTAATTATCACAGTTTCATGACGAAGGTTTTCCCGCAACTGCCCGCGCTAGACGAATCACAATTTCTGAGAGCTAATACAACTTTGCCACTGGACGCATGCGCACAGGACTACGAGCGTCGCTTACTTGCAATTTTCGGCGCTAATGGCGGCGGAGATTGTACACCAATATTCGATTTGTTGCTTTTGGGCATGGGTCCAGACGGTCATACCTGTTCACTGTTTCCTGGTCATAGACTGCTTACAGAAACTGACAAGTTGATTGCGTCTATTAACGATTCACCAAAGCCGCCGCCGGAGCGTATATCGATGACATTTAAGCTGATCAATAATGCACGCTCCTGCTTGTTGCCACTGATCGGTGAAGGGAAAGCAGATATGATAAAAGTAAGTTCCTCAAAATGTACAATTGCTACGTCAGTATTTTTATTTCCTTTTTTTAATTTCAGAAAGCTTTTGTTGATCACGACAATACGCTGCCGATTTCACTGGTAAATTCAGATAATCTCATCTTAATATTAGACCATAAAGCTGCGATACATTTAAATTGATTGTATATATATATATATATATATATGTACGTAGAGTAATCTATTTATAGACTGCTCGTACGTGTATTATATGTACACATGTATATATAGTAGTCGGCTGAGCCGTAACTCAAGAATTAGGAAAACCATTTTATATACCATGTAGGTTATAGTCGATTATGTATGATGAAACATGTCATATGTAAATAATGCTGTAAAATGTTTACAACAAATAACACAAATTAGTGCTGAATTTAACAGTTAATTTATGAAAATAATACATACAATATTATTATGTACGATAAATTTTGTTAAAGTTTTTATTGAGTTTGTGCAAATAAATCAAATCACAACTTGAATTATATATTTATTTTTTGAAACCAAACAAATAAAACTGTTAAGAAGAAAATAATAGTATAAGCTTCTAATTTATGTACATATATTTTTAAACATATATCAAAATATTAGTGGATTTGTCTCTAACAAATGTTTTATGCACTAATATTGTATTTGGTTTAAGTTCTTTTTTATTTTTTGTCTACCCTTGGGTAAAAAGTTATTAAGTTTGTATAAGGATGGCGGTCCGCTTAAGCCACGAAATCTTGGAGACTATGAAACATAGAGTCGCAGTTTGTTCCTATCCCAGCTTCGAAACTGCAAGAAATGCCTAATCCTAATAAAGCCTAAATAAATCTGAGTATGACTCAAATAAATCGATGGTTGAAGTGACTTCTTTTTTTAGTTTGTGGGCAAATTATTCACTGAATAATGCGATTGGATCCGCGAGCCACTACTACTGGCGGTAGAGTTCGCAACGTATGTTTGCTCAGGGTCCTTAACATATTTTTTTATTAGGTCCGGAGATAAATCAGTTTTCCTAAGACCATCAATAGCGTTCGCTGATATTGAAGTGAGCTACGTAGCAGTCGAATACATTAGGTATATAGTCAAACTACTAATTAAAACACATTTCTTCAGCTCTTAATATAACTAAAATGCACCAACTTTAAACCTTTTCTAGCTAATCCGTCTTAATTCCTGTTACATCATCCTCATTACCTGGTATGTCACCTCCTTCTGCCTGCTATACCTTAATATAAACGTTATATACAGCGTAAAAGAAAGACATAACATAGTTGGATATTAATTTGTAACACAGTGCTGTACAGCACTGTGCTTAAAGTGTTGCTCAACACACTAGATTAGGGTTGCATTTTAAGAGTACGTCTTGTTGTTGTGCGGTGAGGTGAGTCTTCCATCGTCTTTTGAGCTGAGGGGCACAGTAAAAATATAAGGAATTTCATTAACTGCTTGAAATTAAATAGTAAACTAACAAACGTGTAGTGCCATATATGCAAATAAAATATTAAAACAAAACCAAAACGAGTATTGCAAGGTGTGTTGTAGTTCAATAATTTCACAAGCGTTGGTAATATTTTTTGCTGCTGTCAAATTTTATGTTGCTCTTCTTCTTGTCTTCTCGCTTTATTTCTAACAGCGCGAAACGTGTGGAAATTCCACAACAACAAATTAAAATAGAAAAAACAAGTTGCAAAAACAAATTATAATCATGCCGAAACGCGGTGGTGGCCAACGCAACTACAATAACGGCAATGGTGGAGGCGGCAACGGTGGCAGCAGCAATCGCAATGACGGCGGCAGTACGCGTATGCCTGCATTAAAAGGTGGCTTTCATAATTGTAAGTATAATGACCATTGACAATGGCATCCAGTCTTAATGCGTTGCCTTTATATATACCGTTTTATTTTGCATACAGCATCGCACGATGAGCACAAACAGCGCAACAGCACGCGCCGCGTCAGTTTCAAGCCTTCGACGACACATCATAAAGGCGGCAGAGCACGTCTCTCAGATGCCGCACTGCGCTCGCGGCTTGCCGATGATGATGATATGATGCACGAGATTGCTATATTTAATGATAAGGTCTGTCCGAAATACACCAAACAACAACAAAAGAATGCGCTTTATTTTCTCAAACAAATAATTGTTTTTTTAGTACGATGATCTGCCCCTACCACGTCGTAAAGGCTCGCCGATACCTAGAGGCAAATTTGGCAATGCACGCAAATTGATTCCAAACTCTTTTGGCTGGTATCAGGTTACGGTAAGTTTTTATAATATTTATAGTTTTTATGGGTTTTCAATTGTTTAAGACGACAGTTGTGAAATGTGCTAATCGTGGTTCTCATACGTTAATTCAAAGTAGTTCGTATTAAATACTTGTTAGTTACTTATGCTCTAAAATGTCAGCAGACAGGGACGATCCAATTCCAGATTTTATGTTGTTTTTGTTGACTTGAATTATCTACGGGCATAATTTTTTATTGTCTTCAAGTATTTCTATAAATTCTCATAATAACAGATCACAACTTTTAAAATAGCTTTTTAAGCAGGTACAATTCTTTTGCACGTTCACTATTTTGAAACTATCTCATTTTATAACGCACATGCTATAAACCTGCACACAGACAGATACGACTAGTGTAAATATTTTAGTTGTCTTTATTGTTGGCTTTGACTTGACTTTGATATAATTAATTTGCATTGTAAAACGTAGCCAAACACAAACACTAGAATAAATATTGTTGTATGCGCATAGATAAAGCAATTATCGACAGAGCAATTAGTGTTCCCCTTGCTCTGCATGTTTCTTACGCTCCTTTGCCAGTTGCTATATGAGATATTAAAGATAAAGATATTCCAAGCAGCCATCATTAGATCTTGCATTCACTGGCCTATTGAAAGATGTGCTGCCGTATCTGGTAGCCATTTAATCTCAAAGAGTATGCGGCACTGGTGTTAGTGTTAGCGGCATTAGTATTACACAATTTTAAATGAAAAAATTTTGCCAGTTACAGTACACCGCCGCGGTGATCACACGTTACTACTTGAACCGGCTGGTTTGAGTCTAAAACTAAATTCTAACTTGCATAAAGCAACAATGCAAACAACAGGAAATAGTCCACAATAAAGATTAAAGATTATTTTTGTCGCAACATCGAGTGTGTTGTATATTAATCGCCAGACGATAAACATTTAATACATAAGTTTATGAAATTAAACCGCATGATTAAGAGTGATTAATTTTGGTTACTTCTGACGTAGCGTTTGTCTAGCTTGTTCATTGATACATTTGAAACTAACAGTGGCGGGAGGTAGCTCAACTTGGCAACTTGCAAGTTTTGAGTGCTCTCTAATACATCGATAGAAACTATACCAGACAGGGCATATTGCATATGTAATAGTGCCAAACTGTATAAAACTAGCTTAACGACGAACGGGAAGAAATTATACTGCAGAAACGCACGTGTTAAATTAGCCGACTAGCACAATGTCAACTTTAGGAGTTTGGGATTACGTCATTCTTGCCGTAGTGCTCATCATATCGATAGTAATAGGACTATACTATCGTTTTTCTGGTGGCAAACAGCAGAGTACAACTGAATTTTTGCTGGCGGATCGATCTATGAGCGTTTTGCCAGTTGCATTCAGTTTGATGACGAGTTTTATGTCGGCCGTAACTTTGTTGGGCGTTTCAATGGAAAACTATCAGTTCGGCACAATGTTTGTAATTATAAACATTTCCTATGTTATATCAACGCCAATTGCCGTCTATCTAATACTTCCTGTGTTCTTTCGTCTTAAAACGGCCAGCGTTTACGAGTATCTGGAGATACGTTTTGGCTATGCAACGCGTTTGTGCGCTTCGCTAGCATTTACGCTGCAAATGGTTCTCTATATGGGCATTGTGGTATATGCGCCTGCATTGGCATTGGAAGCTGTCACCGGTCTCAATCAAATCTTCTCCATAGTGATTGTGGGTGTCGTATGTACATTCTATGCAACGCTCGGAGGCATGAAGGCTGTGCTCATGACGGACATCTATCAATCGCTGCTCATGTTCGTTGCCATTTTCAGTGTTATAATATGTGCTGGTATTAAAGCAGGCGGATTAGGTGAGATTTGGCGCGTTGCGCAAGCGAACGGACGCATAGATTTTAGCAATTACAGCATCGATCCTACGGAACGGCACACATGGTTTACGCAGATTATTGGTGGCTCTGCCACTTACTTGGCTATGTATGGCGTAAATCAGACGCAAGTACAGCGTTTGCTATCGGTACGCAGCTTGAAGGCTTCGAAGGCTGCACTCTGGCTGTGCCTGCCGCTGCTTTGTCTGCTGAGTGTAAGCACGTGTTTCTCGGGTTTGTGCATCTATTGGTACTACAAGGATTGTGATCCGTTGCTCGAAGGACGCATCGCATCGCGCGATCAATTGATGCCGCTGTTTGTTGTTGATACAATGAACGGATATACTGGACTGTCGGGTCTCTTTGTATCGGGCATATTTTGTGCCAGCCTCTCGACTATTTCATCTGCAATTGGCGCACTGGCAGCTGTCACATTGGAAGACTATCTAAAACCGCTTGTGAATGCCTGCAGCTCACGCAAGCTAAATGATGCACAAACGCTCTGGTGCTCCAAACTGTTGTCAATATTCTACGGAGGTGTTTGTATTGGACTTGCATTTCTTGCCGGTTCCATTGGCGGCTTGCTGCAGGCAGCACTCTCCATATTCGGCATTATTGGCGGTCCTTTGTTAGGGCTTTTTACGCTCGGCATGTTTGTAACCACTGCAAATCAAAAGGGTGTAATTGCTGGTCTGGTAACAGGTTTAGCATTTTCCTTTTGGATAGGTTTTGGTCAACCGAAACCGCCAGTACAAAGCTTAGACTTCTCTACGGAAGGGTGTCCTGTTACTGGAGGCATGCCTACGAGTCATATTAGTGATATATTCATTAAAGCAACAGAGGAGGATACGCATTATTTCTATTTGTACCGCATTAGCTACATGTGGTACGCCGTAATTGGCTTTGTTGTTACATTTATCGTCGGTTTACTGCTCTCTTGGATATTCGGCTGCTTAAAATGGGACAGAAATGCGCGAATTTACAATGATGCTGAACGCACAACGATCAAGTACGATCTGTTTGTGCCACCTATAGCCAGCTATTTGCGACGAAAACAAATGCCACGACTGGTGGTGACCAGTACGGCCGGTTCTGAGAATGGGCGGCATGACATGCGCAAACTAAGTATCTAACAGCGCTGGCAGCTGTGATAAAATAAGAACTAGCACATAGAGTTGAAAACAATTGTTTTAAACTTTGTTCTTTTCTTATTATTTTCTTAGTCATACTCTCAGTATAACTAAAAATCGGGCTTAAAATAATTTAAATACATTGTTTTTAAAATAATAGTTAAATATAAATTATAAGTGAAAGGCACGCATATATTAGGTTGAAAAATTTTGAATTAATACCTCATTGACTAAACGAAAACTTATTGGAATGGGGTTTCATAACTTTTCTTGAAATTGTCTTTTTTACTTAATATGTTTAAATAATAATACATTATCTGGGATTATTTTATTCTTCCTGTTAACAATGTAAAAAAATTAGTCATAAAGAAATTCAACGGAGTATAAAAATAAAAAATTTTAAGTTCATGCAAGAAACAAAGTGGCATTGTGGACTTCAATCAACATTAGCGAAAAAAGGAGATTCCGGTGGCAATGGTTAGACATTTCTTATTAATTTGGTGGCTTTGCTGTTCCGTATATATACGATGAGGAATATATTTTACACTTTGGATGAAAGAGCTTCGATCAAATTGTCTGTCTCTCGCAGCCTGTGTTTTTCACTACATATGTATACTTATACAAATTGTAACAATTTAATAAGGTGTTTTAATGCGAACTATTACTCGCATTTTTGAGTAACCAATTGGAACCAAAAAAAATAGCGCAGCGTATACATTGTCAAACACGCAAAATCATTTTGGCGTTTACAAAACCATATTAAATGAATTAGAGTGCCTTACTTTATCAGGCATCAACTCTTAATTACAATTTATGCAATTTCAATTTATTTTTTTTTTTAAACTTAATGTCTATCATAATGGATTAACCTTTCTGTGTAGTCTGCCAATTCCCAAACAATAACTTCTTATGGCCATATCGCGGACATCCTAAATATCAAGTTTGAAAGCTTCAATTGTGCGAACACAGAAAAACGGACAAGTATACTCTGTGTGAATCTTAAATTAAAATGGCATACATTTTCTTCACTTTTTTTGATGCAGTATAATTATTTTGTCAACATAAAATTTTTTTTAAATTTATATTCGAACCGATTTTATCTTTTGTTTTGTGGTTGCGAACTTCGTAAAACACTAAATTTTATTATACGACGGAGCAGTACACACTAATTTGAGTATAAATAGAAGCAAACGCGTACAATTATAAAACTAAATTATAGAAATCTAGAACGGCACCTTCACACGCTTTAAAAGGCAACAACCTTGCCGGATTTCATGAAATTCCGAAGCGTGCGCCTAGTCGTCATCAGTTGAGTCGCTAGTTGTGGTCGTTTTATGTGTCACTGTTTGAACTGTTGTAGTCTTACGCGTTAGCGTGAATACACCATTTTCGGCTGCAACATCCGTAGCATCAAATGGTTGCGCTATAATCGTTGATGTCGTACTCTGCGTAGATAGAGAGAACAAATTATATAAATATTTAAATTGTATTATAAGTAAAAACTTACGCCGCTCTTAGTCGTCTCCTCAGGACTCCATGAGGTACGATCGTCAGCATCCCTAGAGCGACAACAACCCATTTTCGTGTTGTTATAAATTTGTATACCTTAAGACTAAAGAGAAAATAATAATAAATAATTAAATGTATAAACATATATTAGAACACTTAATATTTTATATATTATTTCGATTTTTCTTTAATTCGGTGGATGCATTTCGAGAAAAATTGTTTTTTTGCACTTTCCTTCACGCAAATATTGCTAATCACTTACTCAGAAGAATGGATGAATTAATGAATTGCCAGCCGTAGTCAGGAGATATTGTCAGTGTTAAAGGTCTAAGCCCTCGTTTCGTTCTGACTTGACTTGAAGCAATGTGCAGTGAGACGATCAAATGCTTCAAAACGTACCGAAACAAATCTATTTCAATCCGATCCGATTCATTCTCGTTTTTGTAATCAATTTCCGAGCAAGAGAGAGTGTCTCGAAAAGCAGTGAGACATACATTATTATTATATTAATACATATATTCTATATTTTTTTTATACCCTGTACCCATAGAGCAAAAGGGTATATTAAATTTGTGCAAATGTATGTAACAGGCAGAAGGAGGAGAATCGATATAGACATGTCCGTCTGTACGACTGTCCGTATGAAGAACTGGAACTGCAGACTATAAGTTATAGAGTTTTCAAGTTTGTGATATTTAGATTCCGCTCTTCCTTCTTCAGATAACAAATATTCAATGTTAGTGCCAAGGCGTTGTCACTTATAATACAAACCTATCTCTCATTCTGAGTTTTTGTATGAAAAATAAATATCTTACGTTAATCCCTATAAAATATTACATATATTTGCAAGTCTGTCACCCTTACTGGGTTTTTGTAAGAAAAACATTTTGTTGTGGTTTAATTTAGCTTGAAACGACAAATTTTATATATCTTTTACTAATCTTAAATAAATATCCCACATGGATAAAGGTATGAAAATATCCATGTGGTATTTCAAAGTCGAAAACATTCTATTAACTGGTCATTTTTGCTCAGATTTTGCGGGTATTTCAGATCAGGCACATTTTTGGCTATTCTTATATAAATCTAGAAGTACATGCAATGACACTGGAAGTTTCAGTTATTTATGGTGATAGTAGATTAATATTATCAGTTCAACTTTTGCATATATTTGGAATATTATCAATTTACTGGTAAACAAGATGAGCTCTATATAGCGTAGCATATTCGCAAAGTCGGTTACCTAGGTTATAATAATATTTTTGCCATTTTTTATAAATATTTTTTTTTATCGCAAAAAGCCAAGCACTTGACATTATGATAAACAACGACCAACACAATTATACTTATTGTCTATGGAACCATCACTGCATATGCTCTATGGATAGGTGGGTGCCAGCAGTGTACTTGTAGCGATGTGAAGTGTACGTGTATTTTTCAAAGAGAGAGAGAGAGAGAGTTTGGAACGAAATACGGTAACCCAACAAAGACCTATGAGCAATACTTTCAATTATTGTACATATTACTAATAAGTCATCGCTACTCAGTTATTGTTATGACGCTTAGTTAACTGAGCAGATCCGTGTGGTAGAGTAATGCCGCAAATATGTGTTATAGATTAGACTCAAGGTTTGTTAAATTAATTTAAAGCACGGTGCTACGAGTATATGGTACCCTGCAAACGCTTAAGGTACACTGAATTAGGAAGAGGAGCATGTTTTTTCTACTTTTCATGTATAGCATTACTATATTGCTTTATTCGGATTATATAAAGTACCACATATACCTTGTTTGTCTGTCTCTGCGTTTATCCATGAATTCGTCGTAAAAAATCGGTATGGATGAGTTTTAAGATCGGTTTTCAGTCAAAATTTCAAAGTTAATATTTACTTTTAAGTGTAGTATTCAGATAGACCCAGTTTTTGGTTTGTTTATTAAAAACGTTTTAGCAGAAGATTTAAAAAAAAAATAGAGTATTAAAGCTTCGGGTTTGCATATTTGTAGAAGTTCATATCTTTGAAGCGTCAAGAGATATAAAACATGTTTTGTTTGCGGGTTAATTAAGCACTTGAGGGTAAATTAAAGATGTACCTGTTCAGGCTCATACAGCACTTATTCTTAAAAATTGGTGTGAATCAAGGGCGTATCCAGGGGGGAATTGACCCCTCCCCCCCATAATTTTTGAAAAATTCGTTAAAAAATGTATTTTACTTATGTATTTCGCACTTTTGATTATAAAAAAAAAAACAAAGCCAGCTCCCCCCTTCGAGGACCACGGACCCCCCTGCATACGCCCTTGGTGCCGATTAAATTAATAAATCAATTTGTTTCACCACGTTGATCAAGAATATATGTACCAGGAATTAGAGTGTTCTGTTGTGCACTACTCGTATCCATGTTGCTGTTAAAATGATGTTGACAGCCTATGTTATTGGACTAGGCGTGAGTACCCAGGTTGACACTTGGTTGTACAATTATGAAGGTTATATAATATAATAGATAATTTATTTGTTTAAATATAATAACGGATAGAAGAGTGTGTCATTATCAGAAGCGGTTCTTCAATCCGCGCCAGAATTATTAGAAATTTGCCGCGGTATCTGCGGCACGATTACGATTTGTGGCTATTGTTGCTTCCGGTGCCGCTTATGTCGCTATTTTTGTTCTAGAAATCTTGCATAAAAGCGCATATTTGTTTAACTTAATTGAATCATTTTGTTTTTTCGCATTTATATTTCGCCAATGTCACCAATAAGGAATTCCCATTGTTTATTGAGTTAAGAATTTGTTTTTTTTTTATATAGAAATGTTCTTTGTGTTTCTCTTAAAAAAAATTATATTTGTTTTGTTTATGGTTTTGCTTATGTAAGTCATAGTTTACATTTGAATGCTCACGATTAGCTTTGGTCATCAGCATCATTCTGCGAATGCCGCTTGAAGATAATATTCGAGACATCATGAAAGCGCGCATCATCGAATATGCTTAGCTTTAAATCAGGCGCATGGAAAGATTTCACCGAATTGTAGTCTTCATCGTCGCCTTCGCTGAGAACTGAGTCAATAGTTAAACAGTCGGAGGATGATTTCTCACTGTCGCACTGTTTCGTATTGTCTGATTCAAAATTAATTGTGGAGTTCGAAGGTGATGGCCGTGGTGGTGTAGGAGGTGTCTTTAAAGCATTCTTTGGTAGATGTAGTATCACTTGTGAAGTTTCATCAGCATTTTCCGCTGATATCGTCGCCGTTCTGTATAAGTCGTCTTCGTAGTGTTCTGCTTTCGATGAGGTAATTCCCGCTGATATTGCTGTTGCGCCGGCTGCTGTTTTTTGTATGGGTATTTTTCGCCAGGAAGCTAATAAATTGGTATTATTACCATCGCTGCCACCGCCGTTGAGGCTATTGCTTTGACTTTGAATGTCAGCGCCATTGACACCATTCCAACACCAGCGGAACCAGCAGCAATTGACCGGCATTGTTAATGCAAAATTAGTTACTGTGTTGCTTCAGTGCGAAGTGGGTTTCTTTTATGGCTCGGTGAGCAACTGCAATAATGTCGGTACCATTGTTTCTCATTATTCGGCTAAGAACAGCTGTATTATTATTATTATTTAATAGTGATAATACGGCTTATGATAAATAACAATAAAGAACAGCTTTCTCAACAGCAATAATAACACTTTCGACTTTGTTTCAGATTCAAAACGGTCAACTGTATTCAAAGGATGATCTATTACGCGCGCTGCTCGATGCAATGTCGCCGCATGCCTTTCAGCCTCAACACTGGCGCATAGAGAAAAGTTGTGTAATATTTTTTACTGATAACTTCGAGACAGCCGATAGTATTCAGCAATTGGGACGCAATGCACAAATGCCTGATGGTTTTCGTCTGATGCCGCGTGTACGCAGCGGCTTTCCTGTCATAAGCGTCGATGATGAGTTTAAGGAGAAGATGAAACTGGTGATGGCTTCGCGTTATAACATTGCGAACAAGGCCCTCGATTTGTCAAAATTTCATGCTGATCCGGAGTTTAAAAATTGTTTCTGTCCATTGTTTCGTGCACCTGTGATGTCGGCGGCGCTTGATATTATTGAATCGAATATACCAGATCTGGAGGCGCTTAACTTGAATGACAACAATCTTTCTACACTGGATTCGTTTCGCCATGTGGACAAGCGTTTGCCTAACTTGAAAATAATTTATCTGGCAGACAACAAGGTAAGTGAATATTAACAATCATTGGCTTGGTCTTGCTTCGAGCTCACGTATTTCTTGCTCCTTTTAATTTAATAATTTTTAATTGTATACTTAACTAATTTATTTTTTTTCTAGCTCGTTTCTTTACAACATTTGCTGGTCTTTCGCAACTTAACCATTGTTGAGGCTATGTTGAAAAATAATCCGTTCACAACGCGTTACAAGGATCGTGCACAATATGTCAGGTATCGATATATCATATAGTATGCAAATAATACAGTTATTTTTGACAGTTTATTATCTACTACTACTCTACAATGCAACCGCCGCAAACTGCTGCGACAACACAAAACGAAGCAAACCAACCTGAAGGAGTTTGCGATGTGTAGTTGGAAAAGGATTTGAACAAAGAATGTGTGCATTTGTATGTGCACTTCGAGGCAGTACTGTGCATTGAGGACATATGCCGCATTGTATCCTGGCGCAGAGTAGCGCACCGCATAAGAATTTATCGAGAAATTTTTGCAAATTGTTAAAAACTAACAGATTTAAGTCTTCAAATTAGGCTACAAAATGTTGCAAAATTTACACTTTCAACATTCATGTTCGCCCTTAGCAAATACTTGTTTGTATATTGTATTTTCTTGCAAACCGAAAAAAGCAATTTTAAAAACGTTTTTAACAATTTTTAAACGCAGAACGCCACTGCATGCAAGTTGCAACAAATGCATTTCTTTTTCGTTTGGAACCCTTTGTTTCGTTCAAAGAAAACACAATGTGAACTTTTACAACAGCAAATAAGCCAAAATTAACATAAATTAAATGTTAAAAAAAGTGGAACTGTTGTCGCATTCAACAGCACAAACACAATAGAAAGAATTAAAAAAAGAAAAAGACTACAGCAATAGCGCATTCTTTTGCACAGTAAACAAAAACAAATAATAATTTATTATAATAAAAATATTGAGTTACAAAATTGTATATATACGAAAAATATAAACAAACGTACAGACGCATAAGCGACGACGCAGGACAACAGTACATGCACACATAGACAGAGACCGTATTGCACCATCGAACCGTATCTCAAGTTTTCCTGCAGTTTTACCCAATGCTAAAATCTGACGTCATCCATTATGGATTGAGACAGGGCGTAAGCAGTCATATAACTTTATATATTAAAGAGTTACGCCGCCAGCGCCATTTAACAAATCAGTAGCCATGCTTGATCAGTTCAAAGGCGCACCGCAGAATGCAAAACGATGACCACCGATTTGACGACGAGCACCAATACCAACCACCACTAGCAACGCAACAGCTAGGATCTTTTATTATTTTTATTATTTCTACTTTTTTTGTTTTTTTTTTTTTTTTGATAGTTTTATAGTTTAGCAGCTAGCTTTTTTATAGTTATATATATATATATATTAATGAACTGATGTTGACAATGAGTTAGGCTGAATGCGTTCCATATGCGGTTGCGTGAATGTTCAATGCTGGCGCTGTGTTGTGGCTGTTGGGCATGCTTAGCTTGAGGTGCTGTATGAAATAATATGAGATCTTCTCTAGTGGACGACGTTGACTGGTTTGGGTGGGGTGGCTTTTAGAGCGTGCTATGAGATATTTAGTAGATATTAGTCTAATAGATATTGCTTTAAAACATTAGATGAAACGTACTGAAAAAACTACAGAAAGAAAGTGTGTATACAAGAAATAAATGAAATACAGTAAATAAATACAAAATAATATAAAAGCATAAAAATATAAAAAATAATAATTAAAATAATGACAACAAAATTAGTTTGAGAAAGTGATAAGGAAAAAAAATATAAGAAAAAATTAAATTGATTCAAATAATATAAATATATATAAATTAAAAGGTTGTGCTTAAATAAAATTTGCGCTATTTTTGTTGTACACAAAAAAAAAAAAAAAAAAAAGAACATTAGTGACACAAGATTGTCATGATTACATAATTTTTACATGTTAATAAGGGTTTATTTCGCACATTTTGCGTATATCAAATTGTTGAAAAATTTCACAAGTTGAATTTTAAATCGATAATGCAATGAAAAATGTTTGCAGCAAATAAAATAAATGAAATGCAAAAGAAACGCCTTTGTTTCAGCTTGACTTATACATAGAAACAAAAGAAACAAGTTGACGTCTTACAAATTTACTTGCTAATGCTCGAGAAAATTTTTAAAAATAATTAAAATTGCTTTGTAAAAAAAGTAAAGATACAAACCATTGGGAATTAAACTTACAAAGTTGTTTTTAAACCAAGTTGCGCATGAAAATTGAAAATGTAAATTTGGCACATTGTGTGTTGGAGCGAGATGAGTTAGACTATTTCCATGCCATAGAGCCGATAGCCACGGCAATAACAGCTGAGGCTTTGTTTTATTTATCGTTTAATAAGTATGCTAAATTCGTTTTAGCTATCTTGCGGTGACAATGGTTGTATAAGCTATATGCTATAAGCATGGCCTATGTTTAATATTCTTTTAAGTACTGATGTGCAAATCTTTTGTGTAGAGTATATTCATTAATTTAGAAAAAACCTTTTTTTATAACTACTAATTCTATTTAAATATTATTTTTATTTATTTTTTTTTTGACTATTAATATTTCAAAACTCATCGGCAAAAAAAAAAAAAAAACCATTTGCAAATATGTAATTAATTTCCATCAAATGAATATCCGAAAATACGTATTTAATCCTTCACAGCGAGGTACGTCGTAAGCTACCTAAAATCACCAAACTGGTAAGTTTTTAATAACAATATGTTCCTCACTTCGAAAGTCTACTTGATGTTCTCTACGAACTATTCGTTCGCGCGTTTGTTTGTACTGTTGTTCCATCTAGGATGGTGACGCACTGGAACCACAAATATCTTTCGATATGAGCGACTCGGCCGTCCCAGATGCACAAGCTTCATTTCTATGTGATGCAAGCGGCACGGAGATTATACGTCAGTTTTTGGAGCAATACTTTAATATCTTTGACAGCGATAATCGTCAGCCGCTTTTGGATGCATACCATGAGCAGGCCATGTTGTCCATGAGCGTACCACCGGCTAGCCAAGCTGGCAGGTAATATCTAATTTATGCGACATTAAATTTAATTCGTTTATTATTATTTGTTTGTTTGTTTTCTATTTCTAGACTAACAAATTACTGGAAATACAATCGCAATTTCCGTCGTATCATGAATAACGATCGTGATATTAACAAGATAGGCTTACTGAAAGTGGGACGTCTTGCTGTTGTTTCCATGCTGGCCGAGCTGCCAAAGACTTTGCATGATCGACAGACTTTCACTGTTGATTTAACTTTATTTACGGTAAGAAAAAACACTTTATTATTGAAAATATTTAGTGTACAAAAAACAAGCAGTACAAAATCAAGAACATGCAAAAATTATAAATGTAGCCTATTAAGCTGAGCTTATTTCTTCATGACTAGAACTTCGCCCTTGTTCGCAATAATATTTTGCTAATTGCACATTGAAGATTTTTAAAACATTTTCCGCCTAAATTATGCAACGGAAACAGATCCAAAACACAAGAGAACGACAATTGGAAAAGTAGTCTGGGAATTTTAACTTTCATTGGCCTTTCGGTAAACGTAACTTTGGCGATAATTGTACGGAGACATAGTTGTAGAGATATCTATATGATAGAATGGAGTTTACGCTAGATAATATTGGCGCTATATTTTAAAGACTCACCCGCTAGTTACTCGGCGCTAGATGCCTTGGTATTCTTCTTGCTAATTGCCTTGTAGATTTCTTCAGGGATTAGGCGCGAGTTGACCTATGTATATCTGAAGTTGGGGACTGCCATCGCTACTTTTAATCAGCTACTCTTTGTCAGCTTCAAAATAGCTCGGAGCTTATCTCGGCATGCTGAGCTCTTCGCTTCACTAGCTATTTCATCGGCGCACGTTCTTGGGTTGAATACTCGACAATATTTTTCTACTAGTTTTATTAATAAGTTTCAACATAATGGCATGACTTCATATTTAACACAAACTGTTTTGTCTTTATGCCACTTCCAAAGCCATCATTGATAATATTTACTGTGACCGGTCTATTCCGTGAATACGATTCGGAGTCCGGCGCATCTACTTCAACGGCAACTTCATCGCAGTACACGTACGAGTTACGCTATTTTGTACGCAATTTCCTGGTTGTGCCACAAGGCTCTGGCTTTTGCATTAGTAACGAAACCATACTAATCTCGAATGCCACATATGATCAATTGCGTGAATACAAGCGTGAACAGCACGGCAATGCACCGGGTGCCAACAGCGCCGCTACTGCATCGAATGCCACATCAACAATTACTTCGAATAGTAGTGCGGCTGATACATCATCAGCCATGGCTAACTCGCTGCAGAATCGCTTGCAATTGCATGACAATTTTACACCAATGATGTCGTCGTCCACTATGATGCCTTCCATGATGTCCAGTTCTTCCGCCACCATGATGCCAGGCACATCAATGATGTCGGACACATCAATGATGCCAGGCACATCAATGATGCCGGGTACATCAATGATGCCGGGCACATCAATGATGTCGAATACATCAATGATGGCGGGCTCTACACAAGTAGCGCCAATTGAAAACACCAACGCTGCGGCTGGTGGTGCTATGGCCACTGCTGGTCAGTCGGAACCGGATGAAGCAACTAAAATGCAGATGATACAAGCTATGTCTGCGCAGAGTAACATGAACATTGAATGGAGCACCAAGTAAGTTTACAAGAAATAATACGTTTATTAAATCACTAACTTTTTTATTTTTATTGCAAAATTTAGATGCCTGCAGGAGACACATTGGGATTTTAATCATGCTGCATTTGTGTTTGCTAAACTTCTCAAGGAGGGACAAATACCACCAATAGCTTTTGTAAAATAATTAGTTATACAAGCAAGCTGCTTGCGTTTAGTTATAAAGCACACACACACACACACACACACACACACACACACACACATAATATTAGAGATTCGCGCGAATTGACAATTATTTAATTAATTTGTTTAAACTATTTCAAAAATGTTTGTCTCGAATCAAATAAAATCGAGCAATTCGAAATTGTTAAAAATAATAATAAGGAATACTTGCGCATATGTATTCCCTATGTATTCACATTAAAAACAATAACAAAAGCAAATACAATACCGATTCACACATAAGATTCTTCGCTAGTTTTCATTGTCAGTTTGCTGCAGTCTATAACGCGAAAGCAATAATACGAAGCAATAAATATAAAATGTAATTGTTTAGTTAAGAAGTTCCCAAATTCGTTGTCTTCTTATTGTGTAAGTCCGGGTTTTTTACATAAATTCTTTTGTTTTCGTAATGATTTGAAATGAAATTTTTGGAAATGTACTTTTTATCTTCTTCAAACCTTCTAAATTCTTTGCTTACACATGTTGCTAGTTTAAAGCTGATTTGATGTAGGGCTGTTAGCGCATATAATAACATTATATAAACGAACATTAAACAATGATTGTATAAAAAATGAATGTATATGCTTGAAAACATACAAAAAAAAAAAAATATAGAAAAATAGCAAAATAAATATACAAGCGAAATTTGTAAATATTTTTAAAGAGTATAACTGCAACTTATAAACAGAAAAATAAAATAAACGATTTTTTACCTAAACCGTAACCAAGTCAAAATCAAAACTTAAAATAAGATTTGTAAATATAAACACTAATTTGAAAAACCAAATTGTTTAAACATTTAATTTTAAATACACAACATATTATAATAATTTAATTAAAGAAGCTTAACTCCATAACAAATTTTATAACAATACACTTAGAGTGTATTGTACAACAAAAAGGGGAAAAGATTAAAACGTTATTAAATTTTAAATACACTTAAATCTATATAAATAAATAGTACCACCATATATATATAAGGAAACTAGCCTTAATGATTGAATATATATAATTTTTTTTTTTATTTTTTTACTACTATTGACACATGTGAGTTATGTGCTATTAAGTTTAAGTTTAGATTTAAATTCTATAATACTTAATGAGCTTTTTCTTTTGTAATTGTCACTTTTATTGCCTGTATAAAAAGTATCAGAAACGCATTAAAAGTCTTCACTGTATACTAAATATTATCTTTGCGTGCTTTTAATTTGAAAAGTGGTTTTTTATAGGACCTAACCTATAGGAGATCGATGTATTATGCTTGGAATATCACGTTCTGAACGCTAGAATTCTCAATTCGATTTTTTAAATGGTTTTGGAGCGGTTCGCTTGTTGAAATGAATTGTTGCCGGGATAGCAAGGCACACAACACAAGGATAGGAAAAAACCCTTTAGCCTGAACCACACATCGAGAGTTACAAATCACCTGGAGTGAACGTTAAAGACGACTAGACACGTGATTGTTCCACGGCAATCATCTGTGATTCAAGCATGTTTGATGCAAGGCTATGTGCCTGTGTCCTGGTGGACACCATGAGTTTTAACCTAATACAAATATACGAAAGGGAAACCGTTGGAAACAGCGCTTCATTCTAATAGTAGCTACCATTAGGGAAGCAATGCAGCACAAAGAATATGCGTTAGGAGCATTCTTAGACGTCTCGGGCGAAGCCTAAGAGTAACAGCAACTCTTGCCTACATAACATGCTGAGCTGCAGAAGAGTCCAAGGCGAGTGGCGCACATGGACGTACGCCTCAATGTGGAGTTCTGTCACTTATACAAAAGAACTTATTGATAAACGAACTATTTAAGCTATTTCGTAAAACAGCGCCCAAGATTTACTTCATATGCTGATGACAAAAGTACAAATATCCAACTACTCTCAGCACATCATTTCTCTTAACATCCGCATCCCACCGCGCTGCCGAAAAGCAATGGGCAGAGAGTTTAGTACTAGCAAGGACTATATGACATTCATTGGGAACAGAAGACTAGCGCAAAGGACTGGACCTGTACTAAATTCACATATT
Source organism: Leucophenga maculata (assembly GCA_035044805.1). NCBI lineage: Eukaryota > Metazoa > Arthropoda > Insecta > Diptera > Drosophilidae > Leucophenga > Leucophenga maculata. Next base: position 1,626,085 of record JAWNNP010003230.1, read on the forward strand.
CATAGATGCAAACTGGAGCATATTCTAGCCGAAAGTGGTCGCAATACGCAAAGAAACAGAAGAAGCCCAACGAATGTACAACTCGCTTAAACGAATCAACATATTTGGCGAAAGCGAAAAAAGCCTTTCGGGCACCTTTTCCATAAATTACGTGGCGATTTGGGATGCAGCTGATGCTCTTAGCACCTGGCAAAATGAGTATAGATGGATTCCTATCACCGGGGCATAGACTGTAACGAAATAGTGGATGGTCTAGTAAAAGGTGTCAGTCTACCTCAAAAGGACACAATCAGCGGCAGGAAATTGAGAAAAATGTGCAAAGAACCAAGCCCCACATATTATTATGCCTGTTACAGCTCTAAACGAGAGACTGCAGCCTGTTAATAGGTACCCTGATATGTAATTGTTTAGCAATGGCCATATCAAGACTAAAATGACACAGGCGGTGAGCAAGATGCCCAACCAGTTTGCGCAAAAATATTGAAGAGCTATACAAGCGCCTTAAATCTTCATCGGAGTAGTTGGTCTATGTGTGACCTCTCTCAATAGGTCAGCCGAAGTAACCTAGCTTAGAGTATCCTAGGCCCTCCAGGACAAGATATAACAATAATGTTGAAGATTATTGCAAACATTCGGAACTCGGCACTTGGCTATCTCTGGACTAACGGTTTAATAATACATACAAACGATAATCGCGCTTTAACATAATTTTATATAATCAAGAAATTGCCTGGAGCCACCGGCCCTACACCAAATTTGACCCTGTGTACATACTCGTCTATATTCGTGTTTGAATGGCAAACAAAATTTACGTGTATGTGTGCATCTAAAGCAGCTGCCGCAGCTTATCCTTGTACAGGACACACACGCTGTTTGAATAAGTGTTGATTAGAAAAATGCCAAAAAAAATAAACCCGAACTCTTTTACATAAGCGTGCAAAATGTTTGCTATTTTGTTAAATTTTCAGCGTGAGGACATATCGACGGGCGGCTGTGGGCGTTCTATATTTTTTTTTAATTTAATAATTTGTCAGCACTTTTGCAAGCGGCTGCGCAGATCAAGCATACGCGCCAAACTCAACAGGCGCGTGAAAAGGCTGAAAGCACATCCCTTGTCCGACGACATTAAAGCTTCACTTCTGCGCCTGCGCCTGCGTATAGTATGCCCTTGTCCTGCGCAGTCTAGGCGTGTGAAATCAATGAGAACGCCGCTGTGGGAAAGATGTTTTTTGCACCCTTCACTGCTACTGCAACATATCTTTTTCGGGTTATTATAATTTTTGTTGACTGTCCAGTGGTTGTCTCTATTGTCCTGCGAACGCGTTTTGCTATTCTATTATTTGTGGCTTTTGTCTAAGCTTTTTGTGAAAATCGCGCAAAGGATTTTCATCTTTTGTTCCTTATTACACGAAATTCATTTCAAGTTTTTGGCGCGCTTTGGCAAGATATTCCAGCACAGCATCCGGTGGTTAGAGGTTCGTTCGTTCGTTCGTTCGTTCGTTGGTTGGGTGCCTCGACTGACCAGTTGACCAGCTGGACAGCAAATAACTGAACTGTGAACTGAAAAGGAAAAAAAGCTTTGCTTAGAATTTAGTTTTTATTGTTATAAAATTTATTCATCTTCATTTGAATCATTCTCACGCAGCTGCGTATAGAAATTTTGTCTAAGATGGGCTGCTGGCAGGCAGCTGCGCTCCTTGAAAAAGAAAAATTTATCTAAATAAATAAGAAAAGAAACACAGATTTTTTTTGCTTATGAAAACTCACAAAGCTGTCCAGCAGCTTATCTCACGACACGGCACGACACGGCTGGCATCTGGCAACTTTCCTAAATTTGAATTAATTGCAGCTTTATATCCAATTTCTAGTTTACGAAAAAGCATCAAATACAAGAAATATTTTTAAATAATAGTTTTGCACAAATCTGAAGCCATAAAGAAAAACTGATTTAATTTAGAGCGTAAAACCAGTTCGATTCTTCTGCAGCTTTGGGAATAATCGACCTCAAGGCTGAGTGGGAACACAAAGCAGCTTTGTTTATCAAGTCATCGCCGAGGTAACATTTTTCGGGTTGATAACAATAATATATTCTGTCCTTATGACTCATGGACAATAAGACATCACTGTTACATTCGGGAAGTTCAGTTATCACCTTGAAATATCATCTTCATTGTTGTATCTGCTAATAAAGCATTGTTTGAGCCATTTAAGCCATTCTAGCTGCAGCAGCCGTTTCTTTTGCTCTTCGAGGTGCTCGTCGAGATCTTCGTGGAGTGCCCAAAGCAGTCTTGATAGAACTCAAAAAGTGTATACATATGTATATTCTCGATCAGCATCAAAACCGAGTCGTTAAACAATTTCTCCTTTGTAAAACAAATTGATTTTTTTTATGACTACGAATCCTGGCCATGTTGTGGCTTTTGGTTATAAAAAATCTACAAACCAAAACTTTCAACTCAATATCTCAGAGATTGTGGGAATACGGCGTATACGTATGACGTATGTATGTATGTGCATACACACTCTATATAAAACAATTAATAAATATTCTCACTTTTAAAATATCAATATTTAATATTAAACTGTTTCAATATGGAACTATAAACCATTCTTATTTACAAAGCGCCTATGTAAATGCATATGTACAACAATATATGCATATATGTACATATGTACTCAATCTTACATAAAGTTTATTGCGTTTGTTGTTTTTGTTGCGCTGCTGCGCTGCTTTCGATTGGCAATTGTATGTTTGTATGTATTTATGTAAACCCAAACTGCATATGCTACTCTTTGGTTGTGTTAGTGTATGCTGCTGCCAAATTGAATGCATTTGGCTTCGCCATTTTTTTTTATAAACTAAAGCTTTGCAAACTCTCTTTTTTCTCGCTCTCTCTTATGCACGACCGGCATTGCATTAATGCAGTAAAATGGCCGCTGAAGAGCATAGAATAGAGCAAAACGATTGGGTGGCAGGCAGTGGGTTAAAGAATACTGAGTGAGAGTAGGGTTAACGAGGCTCTGTATTTAAGGCTGTGGGCGCATATTCATACACACATATACATATGCATGTATGTGTGTGTTTGCTGTGGTATCTGCTTGGTTAAGAGATGAGTTTACGAATATACAATTCAAATATCGAGATATACCTCATTATATACATATATATATATTACAAGGGCGTAAACAGCTTTCCTCGATGGGGCAGGGGATTTTTTTTTTTTTTTTTTTAGTAATCAAAAGTGCTTAGGAACCCATCTACTAATTATAGCCACTAATTCAGTGAAACAAAAAATATTCAAGAGGTCGGAAAGTCTTGAATGACAACGAACGTTCGGGCCGAACGAATAAAACATCAAAATTGTCCGTGAGTTCATCAAAAAATTAGCCCAAATCGTCATTGCGGTTCATGTAATCGGAATTGGGATTGTCCAAAGATTCAATCCATCGCATTTAGGTCAATCATTTGGGCTTTAGGGAAGTGCGTGCACGATTTGTTCCACATTAATTGAAAGACGAGGAAAAGGCGCTTTGGATTCAACATTCGAAAGACATCATTAAAGTTGCAAATAAGGATCAAAATTTCCTTTTCAACATTGTTACTGCTGACGACGCCGAAACCAAGCGTCAAAGTGCTGAATGGAAGCCGCCAAAACCCAAAAAAAAAACGTTTGGAAAATCAAAAGTGAAGACAATGTTGTTTGGTTTCTACGATTCGAAGGGCATTATTCACCAAGAGTATTATTGGATCGAGCTAATAAGTGTATTCAGTCGGAGGGAGATTACTTTGAATACTAAAAAATCAAGTACTCAAAAATCTATTGCGGTTCTCATTTTATTTGGAAAGTTCGGGCAATATTGAGACATACCTTGCATTCGTTCAATTTAAAGTTCATGTGTCGCATTAAAGATTTCGTCATAATTTATTTGATTTCACGTACTTTACAAAGTTTGGGTTTGGGCTTTGTTGTATGTCCTTTCACACTCATACACTCTGGTACGGGATGAACATTTCTAAACAGAAACTTCTTTCATCAAATTAAATGTTTTGGTAAAAGTTCTACCGAACCGCTTTAACTCTGACACATTTACAGACGTACACTCTTCGACGAGGAAGTATCCTTGCCTTAATAGTCTAGTTTCGTATCCTTACATTCAATAATTTCACAATTAGGTCAAGAGCTGAAACATTGCCATCAAAGCAAATAATTCATACATCTGGGACTTCACGCCAAAGCGTGATGCTTGTCCATTCACTACATATGGGTCTGGTAACATTAGGAAATCCGACCAATTTCAACAGCTCGGTCTGTAACGCAACAAGGGACTCATGTAGTTACAGCATATGCAAACAGATATTGGCTTTATGACCTTTGATTATGTAGAACCATCGTCTAAACTCGACTTTCTGATTTGCCTTTGACACTACGCTCCATTGAGAAAGCTTGTGGTTTTACCCCTCATAAAGGGGCTAGCACGTTCATTTAGTTAAAATTAACTGAAGAGGCAATGGGAGAATACAAATATTCAAATTTAAGGACTCTCTCCATCTGTAAATATTATTTCTGCAAGGAATCGGTTCGACATATGTCCCTTAATACTGTAGCAAAACCAATGATTGATGTTTAAAAAAAAAGAATTGTTGATTGCTTTACTTATATTATAAGAACTTATGTGTCTTCCCTCGTTGCCAGTCACACACACTTGTATGTGTGTATGTATATGTCCAAATTTTGACAGCCCAAAAACCAACAAAGCGCAACCAAAAAACAACAATAACAACAAAATCGGCACAAGCCAAGTGGTACTTGGTAACACGAAAGGATACACGAACTGGGACACAGTCAACGGTAGTGGCTAGTTGGTTGATGTTGGGACAGGCAGAAGAGCGAAGTAGGCAGCGCAGCCGGCCGGTCGGTCGGCGGGTCAGCATTGCCTGATAAAAGTCAATGATCGCACGGCTGCGAATTGCATCGGAACGAAATGAGCGAAATGAAAACAGCAATCGGCGGCGCGCGATCGCGAATCAGTTATAATCCTGCTGGCTGACGAAGGATACCAGCGCATATGAGGGATAGCGTGCGAGAGAGAGTGCGGGGAGCGTGGAAGAATGCAGTGCGATCGTAACATTTTCGGCAATTACCGAAAAAGGGATAATGCATGCATTCATATGCGAAAGAACGAAATGCGAAAGGGTTGAGGGGGGAAGGCAAAGCAGCAAAAGGCGAACGAACGAACGAACGAACGAGCGAGCGAACGATCTACTTGTACACGAAGAGCCATAAATGCAATAAAATGACTAAACAAACGAGCGATCTTCAGTAAAAATACTAAAAAAAAAAAAAAACCAAAAGTTAAAAGGATCGCAGGACTCGCGCAAATTTTTTTGCACCTGTCCAAAAAAAAAAAAAAAACAAAAATAAATAAATAAAAAAAAGACATAATAAAAATTGAATCGAAGCGAACAACGACACCAAACGCAATGCAGTAATCCTTTTCGAGGAAGCATCCATGAAATAAGCTGACAACAACTGCCAGCAAAGGATCAGCGCACAACAGCAACAGGGCAAACCATGGACGAGGAATTGCCCTGCAGTCAATGCAATGCATACAAATGCGGCATTAAAGTAGATATTTGTCCCATAAAAGCTTTCTCGCTTGGAATTATTATTTGCGCAGGAATGTGCACAGTAAATATATGCGACATGTGGTGTAGCTTCCTTTTAACATAGCTGAGCACGCGAATCCAAGCAGAACTAGGCGTATATGATTTTAAGAAATATTTTTATGCTTTAAACAAAATCCTCAGATGCTGATTATAATACAATGCTCCCAACAGGACATTACTTATTATAACTTAAAGGAGGCAACGAAAGCGCCCTAAAAGTATCTACATAAGATGGCTAATAGGACTCGTCTTGTCGATATGATTGGGAATATCCCTGTATAAAGTGTAAATGCTCTGTTGTTTCCTTTAAGCAAAAGGACAAAGTTTAACTTTGTCGCATAATAAAAATCTGCTCTTGCGATTTTTACATATGAGATAAGAGGTTGCATCAAATTTCGCATTTAGGATAATGCATTGTATTAAGCAGCGTTAAGGACTGCAACTAATTATATTGTATATGTTTATGTCTATGCGAACAGCGATCTTCACTTCTCTGCTTTGTATCGTGCTGTGTGTGTGTGGTCTACCACCGATCGGAGCGAATATAGTTAATTAACCTAATGGAAGACAATTATATATAGTTGATGGGGCGCAACGACGGTAGCCGAGCCAAGACAAGCCGCACAGAATGCGACAGGGCTAAACGATTAATCGTCAACGGCAGTCGTTTGTATTTTTTTTTTTTTCTTTTTTGCTGTTGCAAGCCACGCGACCATAAAAAAATTCATATCAAAAATGCATTAAAATGCAAAAAGAAAGATCACAATATGCAAAAAAAAAAAAAGGACATACACAGCGCAGCGGCTACCGATCAGCCAAGTCATCAGCCAAAATACTATAATAACAAAAACAACAACAACAAAAAAAAAAAAAAAAAACCGGCATAATTCGGCATTAGTTTTGAACTTTGCCGCAAAAGTATATTAAGGACATTCGCCGAAAACAGCCGCCAACGAAAGAAAAAACATAAATTAAATTAAAAGTATGTCAAGTTCCTCGTAATACCCTGCACAGATACGCTCGGTTTATATCGAGTCTTGATAGCCTCAATAACTGTTAAATTAAAACATGGCAATATAAATAGATCTAGTGATGTGCGTCTGTCTGTCTGTCTGTCTGTCTGTGTGTCTGTCTGTCTGCTGCAATGCATTTCATACGCTAAATTGGCAAGTTGCTAGAATATCCTTAGTGTGTCGCATAATCCCCAGAGCTGGGAAAACATCGATTTTTAGACCGATTTTTTCCAAGCTCTAATAATCCCCCATTTTGAATGCCTTTATGAAATCTTCTTCATGTGTTTCCAATGCAAAAAAAAGGAGTTTTATCAAATCAATAGATTTATGTAGGGGCTATAGAGAGTCGTTACATGTCAATGTTTATATCCTTTCAGCATTAGAACAAGTAAAGTTATAAGTTATTAAGGTTGGTGTAGAAAAAATAGTTCCTCCATATGATTTAAGAGCAGCGGTTTACTTCGCAATGTCATCACATCTCGTACAAACTACCGGAGAAGGCAAGGCAGAAGTATACACAATATGCAAAGGAGAAGAAGGTGCTTTGTTTCACACATCGCAAAAACGATTAAACATATTAGTGGACAGCCGAACTGCGACAAACGACTGTTAATAGGCATCCTAACAGCTTATTGTGTAGATTGGGATCGTTTGCTCAAGTTCACATTGTGAGAAAAGTTGTTGATTGTTGTGTCAAACGGTCCAAGCAACTCACACGTATCAGTTCAGAGGTGAGCTAACGTGAGAAGGCGAAGGGGCCCCCTTTCCTTTAATAAGGGGTTGGTGCGCTAGGCTTGGGACCCACCACTTTGAAAAATAAACCTCCAATGAAAACGTTTATGAAGCCTCGGAAGGAATTCAATAATGACGATCCCCGCAAACGATATAAGGATCACGAAATAAGGATATGCACCTAGAATGTCCGCACCCTTAATTGGGATAGTGCAAATATCCAGCTGGTTGATGTCCTCGAAAGCGCACAATTCCGCCGATAGAGAAATGACACCGGAACCACCAGTTAATGATGGCACTACTGTAGAGCCACCGGACTCTAACGAGGTCGCTTCGGTTATTAAAAAGCTGAAAAATAACAAAGCGGCAGGCTCTAACGGGCTGTAAGCTGAGTTTTTCAAGACCGGCGGCAACGAAGAGTTGGTTAGGAGTATGCACCAAGTTTTATGCAATATATGATCCGATGAACGCATACCCAATGACTGGAATCTCAGTGTTCTCTGTCCTATCTTTAAGAAAGGAGACCCCGCTGTTTGCGCCAACTACCGCGGAATAAGTCCATCGGATAAAAGATTTTGTTGCGCGTATTGTGTAAAAGGCTGAAGCCATGTACGGATTCACTGATAGAACGATATCAGTGTGGCTTCAGACCAAAAAGGTCGACCAGTGACCAAATATTCACATTACGCCAAATCTTGGAAAAGTCCCCATCGAAGTTCTTCGACGCCCTGTCTGCACTAGTTATCCCGGCAAAGATTGTCCGTCTTTGCATGGCGACGCTATCTAACAAACAAAGCGTTGTCAGGGTGGAGATGCGATTTTTTCAATCTTCAATTTTTTAATGGAATACATCCTACGCCAATGCCCGTACATACAGAGTATGTCGGGATCGATCTTTCATCGGCACGCAGAAACGGCGAGTCAGCAAGGCGTTCTCGGAAATTAAAAAATAGTCTCGGCTCATGGGTCTAGCGGTGTATGAGGACAAGACGAAGTACTTGGTGTCTTCTCGCACTCCGTCATCGTGTCTTGGACGGTCAGTGACGATGGAGAATTTCAACTTCAATGTTGTAGAAAATTTCGTCTATCTTGGAACAGAGAAAGGCAAAATTTAAAACCTTTAAGACACTGATACTCTCGGTGCTATAGATGAAACAACGTTGGAAGTCTTTGAGAGGAAGATTCTTCGCAGGATTTTCAGTCGGGAGGCTGACATAGTCCAGCTTGACATAATCCAGCGCATAAAATTCCAGCGGCTGCACTGGCCTGGGTACCTCATTCGAATGGATAAAAGAGTTCCAGCACGCATGGTTTAAATGGGGGACTCTAACTTAATTGGAGGACGCTAACATAAAGGGCGACCGGGCACTCGCTCTGAGTAGAGGGGGCTCAGATTCAAAATAAGAAAAGCAAAACACTCAACACTTATTATATGTACTCAATTTTATTATACAGGGTGGCTGATTATGCGTACTACCAAAAGTCATAAATGTTTTTACTATTCAATAAATTCGATTTGGATTTGGACTTGGTTAGCGTGGTGCCTCTATCCAGGTTTGATGGCATTCTTTCTCTACACGAATTATCTCTGACGTCGTATGTCTTCCAATGCTACACAATGGCGCAGATCATATCATAGCATTCAGATTATTATCTAACAAAGTTCAAATGATCTCACTTTGAGGTGGAGAAATGGCAAGACCCCAAAATATAAGTTTTCTGAGTTAGGTTGGCGAATAACATGAAACTCCTAAAACTCCCTAAAACCACTTTTGGGGGAACAAAAAAAAAATTGACAAATTGTTTGTTCTAAAAGCGTCCAGCTCGTGGATTAGACACTGCCACAGTACTTGTGTACTTCAAAATCCGGTACTAACTGGAATTATTACTACATATATAAAACCAAGTTCGAGATAACCAAAACCGTAAAATCGTTATACTTCTCCATACTAAACGAAATGAAAAACAAAAAAACCAAACTTAATACACAAATAAAATATGGAATTATTTATTGATATTAGGTAATTTATAGGAATTAAAGCTTAAACTCTGTGCGAATTGTAAGTAAAAGCAAACGAAAAACAAAAACGAATATAAATATAACCTTCACGTTCGATGCGTTCCTTGCACCAATTTCAACATGATCAATTTGTTTGCGTGTCGGGACTTAGCCATGTGGCCTTGTGTATCTTGAGATCTTGTCAGAGAGGACATGAATCAGCTGGATATTTACAGCCTCCTGTTGCATATCCAAATTCATGTTCTTTGTATCGTTCGTGGGAGTCGTCTTCATTGGAGTGTCTTATCCAAGGCTGCTGAAGCCATACTAAAATGATTTGAAACAGTAGATCTAACACGATTTACTTAAGAAGTTTCGGATCACTGATGTCTGTTCTGCTTAGGTTTTACTTACTTTACTGCCATTTAATGGTCGATCTTCAAGTTGGTTATTTGGACATTCGCTGCATCAAAGCACCTCCAGTTGCACATAGAAAATGCTGAATACATATTATGTGGATGACACTGTTCTCGTGGCCGGCTCAGAGAGACAGTAGCGAGACAGCGAAGCTTTCGCTGGAGTTCCATTGGCTACACTGAGCGCCTAAAAGCCCACACCAACTTATTACCTATGTCAGATACGAACTGAAGCAGCGGCATCCCAATGACATGTGACATCGTTAATGTGTCGCATTTTTATCCTTGACTTCATGCCGATTTGTCATTCCTTAGCTCTTATAATTATTCCTCACCGCAATGGCGATGGAAAACAAATCCTAAACAATTATGTTCCAGTTGCAGCTGCATGTACGGCTGGCGGCGCCTTTGCCGTAGGTACAGTGCTCGGCTGGACATCACCCGCCCAACTAAACATGAAAACGACTTACGATCTTCCTATCTCTGAGTACCAGCACTCCTGGGTCGGCTCCAAGATGACGGTGTGCGCCGCCTGTACTTGTACTCCAATCGGCTTGCTTATCAATTTGTTCGGTTGTGAACTAACGATGTATCTCCTATGGCTGCCGTTTACCCTCGGCTGATACATTTTTTTATGCCAACAGCCAGACAGACGAACATATATCCGTGACGGAATTTCCATATAAAACTCGACTTATGGTGAATCCCTATGGTGATTCACTTTGGATGATTCACCGGGAGTTATAGGTCATTGACCCCGGGGGGTCAAAGGCATTCCCTAAGAAGATTTCCTATAGGGATTCCCTATGGTGATTCACTGTGGATGATTCACTTTGGGGGATTCCCTAGGAAGAATCTTTGGTGATTTCCCAAATCCTGGGTGAAAGGTGACAGACCTTGACCCCCCGGGGTGAATGACCTTGAGCCCCCGGAGTCAATAACCTTTCACGCTCAATGACCTTTGACCATATGATCTGGGAATTCACCAAAGATTGTACCTAGGGAATCCCCCAAAGTGAATCATCCACAGTGAATCACCATAGGGAATCCCTATAGGAAATCTTCTTAGGGAATGCCTTTGACCCCCCGGGGTCAATGACCTATGACTCTCGGGGTCAATGACCTATAACTCCCGGGGTCAATGACCGGGGGTGAAGGTCATTGACCCTCCGTGGTCAATGACCTTGACCCCCCGGGGTCAATGACCTTCACCCCCGGATCTGCGAAATCACCAAAGATTCTACCTAGGGAATCCCCCAAACCGAAGATTTTTCCTAGGGAATCCCCCAAAGTGAATCATCCAAAGTGAATCATCCAAAGTGAAACACCAAAGTGAATCCTAGGGAATGCCTTTGATCCCCCGGGGTCAATGACCTTTGACCCACCCCACCGGGGTCACCAAAGATTCTTTCCAAGGAATGCCCCAAAGTGAATCCTCCAAAGTGAATCATCCAAAATGAATCATGACCTTTGACCCTCCCAGCGGTCAATGACCTTTGACCCTAGGGAATGCCTTTGACCCCAGGAGCTGGGAAATCACCAAAGATTTTTCCTAGGGAATCCCCCAAAGTGAATCATCCAAAGTGAAACACCAAAGTGAATCCTAGGGAATGCCTTTGATCCCCCGGGGTCAATGACCTTCGAGTCCCCCCCCCCCCACAGGGTCAATGACCTTTGACCACCCCACCAGGGTCAATAAACTTTGACCCCCCCATCGGGGTCACCAAAGATTCTTTCCAAGGAATGCCCCACAGTGAATCCTCCAAAGTGAATCATCCAAAGTGAATCATGACCTTCGACCCCGCCGGGGTCAATGACCATTGACCCCCCGGGGTCAATGACCTTTGACCCTCCCAGCGGTCAATGACCTTTGACCCTCCTAGCGGTCAATGACCTTTGACCCCAGGAGCTGGGAGATCACCAAAGATTTTTCCTAGGGAATCCCCCAAAGTGAATCATCCAAAGTGAAACACCATAGTGAATCCTAGGGAATGCCTTTGATCCCCCGGGGTCAATGACCTTCGAGTCCCCCCCCCACAGGGTCAATGACCTTTGACCACCCCACCAGGGTCAATGACCTTTGACCCCCCCATCGGGGTCACCAAAGATTCTTTCCAAGGAATGCCCCACAGTGAATCCTCCAAAGTGAATCATAACCTTCGACCCCCCCGGTGTCAATGACCTTTGACGCCAGGAGCTGGGAAATCACCAAAGATTTTTCCTAGGGAATCCCCCAAAGTGAATCACCCAAAGTGAATCATCCAAAGTGAAACACCATAGTGAATCCTAGGGAATGCCTTTGATCCCCCGGTGTCAATGACCTTTGACCCCCCCACCGGGGTCAATGACCTTCGAGTCCCCCTCCCCCCACAGGGTCAATGACCTTTGACCACCCCACCAGGGTCAATGACCTTTGACCCTCCCCATCGGGGTCACCAAAGATTCTTTCCAAGGAATGCCCCACAGTGAATCCTCCAAAGTGAATCATCCAAAGTGAATCATGACCTTCGACCCCCACGGTGTCAATGACCATTGACCCCCCCGGGGTCACTGACCTTTGACAGCCCCCCGGGGTCAATGACCTTTGACCCTCCCAGCGGTCAATGACCTTTCACCCCAGGAGCTGGGAAATCACCAAAGATTTTTCCTAGGGAATCCCCCAAAGTGAATCACCCAAAGTGAATCATCCAAAGTGAAACACCATAGTGAATCCTAGGGGATGCCTTTGATCCCCCGGGGTCAATGACCTTCGAGTCCCCCCCCCCACAGGGTCAATGACCTTTGACCACCCCACCAGGGTCAATGACCTTTGACCACCCCATCGGGGTCACCAAAGATTCTTTCCAAGGAATGCCCCACAGTGAATCCTCCAAAGTGAATCATAACCTTCGACCCCCCCGGTGTCAATGACCTTTGACCCCCCCGGGGTCACTGACCTTTGACAGCCCCCCGGGGTCAATGACCTTTGACCCTCCCAGCGGTCAATGACCTTTGACCCCAGGAGCTGGGAAATCACCAAAGATTTTTCCTAGGGAATCCCCCAAAGTGAATCACCCAAAGTGAATCACCCAAAGTGAATCATCCAAAGTGAAACACCATAGTGAATCCTAGGGAATGCCTTTGATCCCCCGGTGTCAATGACCTTTGACCCCCCCACCGGGGTCAATGACCTTTGACCCACCCCACCGGGGTCAATGACCTTTGACCCCCCCACCGGGGTCAATGACCTTTGACCCCCCCACCGGGGTCAATGACTTTTGACCCATCCCACCGGGGTCAATGACCTTTGACCCATCCCACCGGGGTCAATGACCTTTGACCCCCCCACCGTGGTCAATGACCTTTGACCACCCCCCACCGGGGTCAATGACCTTTGACCACCCCCACCGGGGTCAATGACCTTTGACCCCCCCACCGGGGTCAATGACGTTTGACCCCCCCACCGGGGTCAATGACCTTTGACCCCCCCACCGGGGTCAATGACCTTTGACCCCCCCCACCGGGGTCAATGACCTTTGACCCCCCCACCGGGGTCAATGACCTTTGACCCCCCCACCTGGGTCAATGACCTTTGACCCACCCCACCGGGGTCAATGACCTTTGACCCCCCACCGGGGTCAATGACCTTTGACCCCCCGACCGGGGTCAATGACTTTTGACCCATCCCACCGGGGTCAATGACCTTTGACCCATCCCACCGGGGTCAATGACCTTTGACCCATCCCACCGGGGTCTATGACCTTTGACCCATCCCACCGGGGTCAATGACCTTTGACCCCCCCACCGGGGTCAATGACCTTTGACCCCCCCCACCGGGGTCAATGACCTTTGACCCCCCCCCCACCGGGGTCAATGACCTTTGACCACCCCCCACCGGGGTCAATGACCTTTGACCCCCCCACCGGGGTCAATGACCTTTGACCCCCCCACCGGGGTCAATGACCTTTGACCCCCCCACCGGGGTCAATGACCTTTGACCCCCCCACCGGGGTCAATGACCTTTGACCACCCCACCGGGGTCCAAAGGTCAAAGGTCATTGACCCCTGGGGTCAAAGGTCATTGACCCCTGGGGTCAAAGGTCATTGACCCCTGGGGTCAAGGTCATTGACCCCTGGGGTCAAAGGTCATTGACCCCTGGGGTTAAAGGTCATTGACCCCTGGGTCAAAGGTCATTGACCCCTGGGGTCAAAGGTCATTGACCCCTGGGGTCAAAGGTCATTGACCCCTGGGGTCAAAGGTCATTGACCCCTGGGGTCAAAGGTCATCGACCCCTGGGGTCAAAGGTCATTGACCCCTGGGGTCAAAGGTCATTGACCCCTGGGGTCAAAGGTCATTCACCCCGGGGTCAAAGGTCATTGACCCCTGGGGTCAAAGGTCATTGACCCCTGGGGTCAAAGGTCATTGACCCCTGGGGTCAAAGGTCATTGACCCCGGGGTCAAAGGTCATTGACCCCTGGGGTCAAAGGTCATTGACCCCGGGGTCAAAGGTCATTGACACCGGGGTCAAAGGTCATTGACCCCGGGGTCAAAGGTCATTGACCCCTGGGGTCAAAGGTCATTGACCCCGGGGTCAAGGTTATTGACCCCTGGGGTCAAAGGTCATTGACCCCGGGGTCAAAGGTCATTGACCCCTGGGGTCAAAGGTCATTGACCCCGGGGTCAAAGGTCATTGACCCCTGGGCTCAAAGGTCAATGACCCCAGGGGTCAAAGGTCATTGACCCCAGGGGTCAAAGGTCATTGACCCCGGGGTCAAGGTCATCGACCCCAGGGGTCAAAGGTCATTGACCCCAGGGGTCAAAGGTCATTGACCCCAGGGGTCAAAGGTGATCGACCCCAGGGGTCAAAGGTCATTGACCCCAGGGGTCAAAGGTCATTGACCCCAGGGGTCAAAGGTCATTGACCCCATGGGTCAAAGGTCATTGACCCCAGGGGTCAAAGGTCATTGACCCCAGGGGTCAAAGGTCATTGACCCCGGGGTCAAAGGTCATTGACACCAGGGGTCAAAGGTCGAAGGTCATTGACCACGGTGGGGGGGTCAAAGGTCATTGACCCCGATGGGGGGGTCAAAGGTCATTGACCCCGGGGTCAAAGGTCATTGACCCCGGGGTCAAAGGTCATTGACCCCAGGGGTCAAAGGTCATTGACCCCAGGGGTCAAAGGTCATTGACCCCCGGGGTCAAAGGTCATTGACCCCAGGGGTCAAGGTCATTGACCCCAGGGGTCAAAGGTCATTGACCCCGGGGTCAAAGGTCATTGACACCAGGGGTCAAAGGTCGAAGGTCATTGACCCCGGTGGGGGGGTCAAAGGTCATTGACCCCGGTGGGGGGGTCAATGGTCATGATTCACTTTGGATGATTCACTTTGGAGGATTCACATTGGGGGATTCTGTAGGAAGAATCTTTGGTGATTTCCCATCTCCTGGGTTCAATGGTCATTGACCCGGGGGGTCAAAGGTCATTGACCCCGGGGTGGTCAAAGGTCATAGACCCCGGCGGGTCAAAGGTCATTGACCCCGGGGAGTCAAAGGTCATTGACCCCGGCGGGGTCAAACACATTCCGTAGGAAGATTTCCTATGGTGATTCACTTTGAATGATTCACTTTGGAGGTTTCACTTTGGTGGATTCTCTAGGAAGAATCTTTCTTTGCCCTCTCGCGTCATAATTCTACACCAAATTGAAAGCAAATCCAAACAGCGTGCTCTCAAGCTGCGAAGAAAACGGTCGGCTGGCAGCACTTCCGCATGGGTTCCGACCAAATCGGATCATACACTACGCATCATAGTGGAACAATCGGTCGATTGGATGTCCCCGTTTTACCTCCTTTTTGTGGACTTCGATCTCATAAAGGCTCTTTAAGTGGACGCAGCTCTCACCGTGCGGTTTAAAGGCAACAACAGCACTAATTGTATTATAAACAGATGTGATCGACAAGGTTGTATACTCTCACCACTACTTTTCATAGTGGTCCCCTACGGGGTCTTAAAGCGCACAAACGCGAAGGGGCCAAGAGGCCTACACTGGAGACTTAATCAGAAGCTTAGCGACTTAGACCTTGCACAGAGAAGACAACAACAATACAAAGACGACCTTCCAGTGGAACCCACAAGGCAGCCGTCAGAGAGGTCGTCCAAGGCAAACATGGATTCACACTGTCCATTCTGAAATCGGTTTCAGGGCAACGTGGTGTGAACTAAGAGCCCTAGCAGCTGATAGAAGTCGTTGCAGAGCATTTGTTTGCTCCAACTAGGAGTAATACTTTGGAATCTTGTAAGAGGTAAAGTATTAAGGAGTCAAATTATTTTTTTTTAACCTCTATCAATTTTTATTTGTGGATATGAAAGCAATTGAAGAGGAGCTAATCAGGCGGGAGCCAACTTGTCACGCTTTCGTTCAAGGATTTGTTTTGAGAATGGAGCTGCACCTGTTCAGCGAATGCAATGCAGAAGAAGCGAAGTGGCAAAAGCAGACAAAATTGGGTAAACTTTAAAATGTATAAAAGGAGCAAATAAAAGTGGCACGCGTCAAGGCGTTACAGACGGACGGATAGACAGACATGCATCGCTATGGTGCACGTATCTGTAGAGTTGCAATGATTCAATGGAAACTCAACGCTCAGATAGATAACCTAGATATTTCTGTGCTCACCGAGAATAAGGAAGTTTCCGCCAATCTTTTCTCCAAAATTATGTTATTTTATTACATGTCAACAATTAGAAAGGTCTATTAAAAATATTCCAAAGAAGAGGCACGTTCCGCAGTTTCCTTCCACATACGTGCATTCATTTGCAATTCAATGCAATTATGCATCATTGTACGCAATCCTTGCGCCTTGATTTTGCGGTTGCAGCGCTTCCCTCCGCTTCAATTATCGCAACTTGCATTTTATATGAAAGCAAACAAAAAGCAAAAAAAAATAAGAAAAAAAAAACAAAAAAAGTAAACAAAATAAATAAAAATGCGACGCATCAAAATGCAATTTAATCCCTTGTTGGCCGTTGCCCGTTGGCCGTTGGCGGCGCATGCGATCCGAGTCGTTTGTTGTCCCTGTGTTGTCCTTGTTCACACTGTGCTCATCGCTCGCATCGCATCGGTCTTGCATCTTCACTCTGACACTCTTTCACCTTTGCCCTGCTTGCTTGTTTGTTGATTGCACTTTTTTGTTGTTGCTGTTCAACTTTGCAGCATCTGCACTGCATGCACCTCATCGGATCGGAAGAGCCTCTCCCCTTCGCTTCGCTTCGACTGCAATTCTATCTTGCTCGCCGACTATCTGCGATGTTTTTGTTGTTATTGGCGCGTGGCAAACTTCGGATATTTCTTCTTTTTTTTTTTTTTTTCTTTTTTGCATTGCGGTTGCATGCCTCTCACATTCATTGTGAACACCAATTACCGTTAGCGCTGCCACTTCCAATTCCAACGCAATACACACACTCCATCGTCTTCTGCAATCTGATCTGCATATATATAAAAGATATAATAAAAAAAAGAAAAAAAAAAAAAGACAAAAACAACAACAACAAAATCTTTTATATGATACCCTGAACACAATTTTATAAAACACAATGAATTGTTTTTTTTTTTTACTTTGTATCCTTAAAGGGTTAAAGTGTTATCGGTGTAAACTTTGCAAAAAGTTATGAAACAGCTCGAAGGCTAATTATTGGAAAGTTGCAATAAAAATTTGGAATTTCTGTATATCTCCGTGGGTGCTGAGCGACTTGGTCTCGAAGTATGAGCAAAGTATTGGCTTGGAACTACGTTTATACTTCTACGAAGCTGTGAATCGTTGGCATTTGTGATCAATATTCAGCTCTCATCTTGCCAATCACGACTCGAATTAAATTCTTAAACTTTAAATTAAGTTTGAGCTTAGCAACACGAAGGAACGTAGCTCGCAACAAAGCTAATATACCCGGTGTAAACTGATTGTAGAACAGAGTCTGAGTAGTCCGTAGAGTATCATTAAACATGTATTAGTTCGTTTGTGCTAACAGTTCTTAACTTTATGCCATGATGACATGCGATGCACGCCGCCGCCGTCTCAGATACTCTGAACTGTGGCTGTGGCTGTGGCTGCAATTGATCCTTTGATGTTAATTTTTGATTGCTTATTCTTAATGCGAACAAAATTTATGTCGACTTAAAAAACAAACAAAATAAAAAATTTGAAAAATGATTAACACACTCCTGTTGGCTATGCGCGGCATTGTCCTGCCACAAGTATCTTTCTGGTTGCGGCGCGTGAGATTGTCATCTAGCTTATACAAGGACCCCAAAACTCTTCGCTGCAGGTTCTGTCCCTCTTTCTTTCTTTCTTTCTTCCATCCATCCATCCATCCATTCTTTAATTCGATCGCTGACTGCTGTTGCTTTTGCAAAAAATAAACAAAAAATAATAATAATAATAATGTGCTGGCAAATTAAAAGGAGACAGCAGCAGCGGCAGCAGCAGCAGCAGCAGTTTTTGCCGTGCCAGCGAAAGTGGCACGCCAGGCGCAGGACGCAGGCGCAATAAACCGAGGGCTCACTTTTAAGATGCCGTGTTTGTTTTTAATCTCTTTGCATATGACTTTCTCCACTGCACTTTTTTTTTTTATTGACTGCCTGCACATCGAACAGCTGCTATCCTACTTACAGACACATATACACATAGGGGTATAGTATGTTCCAAAAAAATATCCTTTTTGCTAATTTTTGAAAAATTAAATTCAAAATTCAATAACCAGAAATTTTCATTTAAGTCCTTAATTTATAGAAGTTAGTTGTGGGTTTGCATGGAAGCCACTCAAAAATGGGCATTTTAATTCAAAAACAGACGTTTACCCAACAACAACAAAAAAATCAGGTGGGAAGGTTACAGATGCCTTAAAACTTCACCATCAGCAATTTGGCATAGGCTACCACACAGTCGGGCAGATAACCGTATACATATACCGAACCCGCTCAGCTGATTTGTAAAGGACGAATTCTTAGAGTAAAGAGATGTCACGATGGATTCATCATATCAAATTTTTATTTCATATTGACTACAATTTAATAACTTTCTTTGGGGCTTATCCCAGAAACCTTGTCAATTTGAAAGCTGGATATTTTAGAAAGGAATCACTAACAACAGCGCTTTAACTAGCAGACAGACAGATGGACATAGGTGATACAGAATATATTACTTACTTACTTAAAGGGCTGTCAACCGTCTTCCGGTCATGGCTACCCACTTCCACTGACGCTCTTGCACGCTTTGTGGGGTATGTGATAGTTGGAATCTGGGTGCAAGCCTCTTAACGTTATTTACGGTACAATGTTGGAATATTTTGTGCAGCCACACCGATACTGGAGAGCCTGTCCTGATGCAGTTTCTAATTTGCGGCACTCGGTTTAGCCTGCTATTAAACCTTTTCAGAAATTCCATGCAAAATGGCCCATTGACCCATTGACAAAGTTCTGGTGGACCACCACACACCATATACATAAAACCATATAGGGAACTCGGGGTTCGACTTGGTTTTGCATATACAAGTCTGTTTTCTGGACTCTGAGAGTTTTTAAGAGTATCTTCTTGCACCACTTAGCGTTGCGATTCCCCAAAACTCGCCTGCTGTAGAGGAATCAGCAGGCGGGGTTTGATTATTAAACGGTCGGACAAAGAGTAATTCTTATAGCATGAATTAATGGAGAATGGCCACTTAGTGACTGTTAATGTCAAATAGTATACCATGAACCTTGACATCAGGTGGTTCTAACAATAGCGCAACATCTCACACATCTCCAGAAGAGGTAATTTGCAGTGGCTGCCAAGGTCGTACAACTTAGACTTTTTTCTTTGGGCCTTGTCTATGCCAACAAACCAACAACAATTAGCCCCTTGGCCATATAGATTATTATTATTAGTCACATCAAAAGGTCGAAATTGCTTCATTCTCTCTCTTTCTCTCTCCAGCTTTCTGGCAGAAGGTAGGCCTTAGGAATTGATGTCAATAATCCGTTTCCAAATAATCTTTTCGTTGAATAATCTTAATCTTACAGCAGAAATACTATAAGTCGGGATGGTGATGACATTTTAAAACTCTAAAAACTATCAATGTAAAAATTTTTGCTCTGCATCAGATAGAGTCTATATTTGGTATCGAAGTGAAAGTGAAATGTGCAGAGGTCTGCTTGGACCTCGAAGTTTGAACGTTAGTGCAGATTGGGTCGCTACAGAAAGTTATTTGTGGAGAATGGTTGGAAGAAGCTTAAAATTTGTCAAACACTTTCAAATAGAATAGTCGAATGTGCATGTGTTCCAAAAAAAAAAAAAAAACAAGCAATCCTAGCAAATCCAATTTCAATAGCCGTCAGCCAGAGTACAGGACAGTACATTAAGGGTGGTTGCACATCGATGACGCTAAAATCGAGATTGACAATAGTGGAAAATTCTATTCTACGCACTTTCGAAATCCACAAATCGGGCATGTGTCTGCACCAAAGCCGAGGGTTGATCTTAGGCAGGACAACAGAACAGAACAGAACAGGCTAGCAGGCGACAGGCGGAAGCCAAACAGAAATTCGAAAAAGGGATATTTCGCATACACTGAGCACAGCAGCAGCAGCAGCAGTAAAGACGGGTTGGAATAATTTATTAACGTGGCGACGACAACAGCCGGAATGTGGCAAGGACAGGCTTTGATCTCTAACGGCGCAAAAGATAGATAGAAAGAGAGAGAGAGTGAGAGGAGAGCGATGACTTGGGGGAAACAAATGAAAAACAAAACAAATAAAAGTTTTCTGTATTTCAATGAAACCTATACCAAAATACACTACACACGAGATCTGTTATAAGGATTATAGCTGTTTAAGGACTTTAGCTATATATATTGTCAATAGCAAGATACTGCCAATCCTAACTGAATTATATACACACTGGCCAAGCTTGCAAGAGCAACCAAAGTGTAAGCATATGTGTGTGCTCTGCATGCGTGTGTGTAGATTGTCAAAATAAAGCTAATGGATTTCATTGATTTTTGTGAAGAGTTTGCTATATAATCTAAGCTTATATCAGCTTCCTCACAGCGTTACAAACTTTCTGCCAAACTGACATAATATCCTGTCACACACACACTGTGTAGTGTACAACAATCGCAAATGAAAAGAACGCACATTACGCACTTGCGTTAGCTCGGAATTAGGCATAGAAATAGAAACATAACTTTAAACAGGACATTTTTCGGGGGTTGAACGCACGCATGTCCGAAATCGAAATCGAAATAAAATAAAAAGTTTGAGTTTTAAATATTGCCGAAATTATGTTCGGAATGTCTTTCCGTTCATTTACGGAGAGCAAGAGGATAATCGAGAGAGAGAGAGTGAGAGAGAGAGTGTCAAAGGAGGTGGATGAATGCGTTTCCCATGCGATGCGTCGGGGTTAAATGACATTGAGTAGTGAGTGGGTCGGTCGTTAGAAACCTTAAACGCGATATGTCCCATGTTGTATACAGCAAACAGCGACGCCGAAAGCGACTCCGACTTCAACGCTGACAGCAACAGCGTCGTCGACCTTGGCAAAGAGCACAATTACGGCTTTTTAGCACCATACCAGACCTCTCCCTATTCAGAAACTTCTTCTTTTGTGACATGCAAAGCTTGTAGCTGTGACAATATTGTTTTTATTTTATCGAAATATTTTCAGCAGTTTCTTCTGCTTTAAAGTGTAAAAATTTTGATAATACCGTTAGATACTTGATATATGACAAAGCTTATTTAAATTCAAAGCTAGCCAAACTAGAAATCATTAATTTCACCCCAACGAAGGGACAAGTGATCACATCATAGCACGCTTAAAATTCCTTGCTGTCCAAATCCAACCAAAATTTGAGAAAACTTCAGAAAAGAACCGCAGTTGACGCGCTTTGTAGCATTAATAATGCCAATAAAGTCAAATAAAACAAATTCGTAAGCGTTTAGCTTTAAAAATATGCTGCACATATGCTCGTCCAGCTGCAGAGGAGTAGCTCGCGAACATTCGAATGCTGTTGCCCCCATACGCTTTGCATACACATTTCCATCTGGTGCGCTCTGCTCTTATTCTCGTGAATGAAACTGGGTGTGCAATTAAGTTTTCCACACACACACACACACACACACACACACATACACACACATGAATACACACATACAAATAAATATACACACACACTTTAATCGCTCTCCAATCTATGGCTAGCTGCAGCGACGTCGCAGTAAGCGTGCAAAGCAACAGCAACGCAAGCAGCAGAGTTTTCCGAATTTTCACAGAACATTACAGTAATGGTCACATCACTGTGTACGGCATCAACTCAGTGTAGACTACATATATTAAGCGGGAATAGAAGGACTTTTTAGTGATGTACATACATATGTGTTCGATTGAAATGTATATATTTATTTAAGCACCTGCAAGTGGCAACTTCAAGTCACAAATTTATTTTCCATTTATTTTGCTGAAATTAGACAACTTTTAATTGAAATTGTTGTTGTTAAGCATGGCAGGATGTTTCTTATTTCAATTCAGTTCTCCAAACTTTTGTTAGCCGTGTTAGTACTGTGTGATGCTCGTTGCCAGTGGCACCATGGTGTAATATATGTAGTATTATTTTACCACGAATGCAACCACAGCCAGCCACCCACCATTTAATCCAACACACATTCACGCACACACTTTCTTTTTCTGCTATCTCGCTCTATAACTCGTGCACTCTCCTTTGCACACATTCATGTTCACTTGATGCTCATAGCCGGCATTTGTCTTTAAAGCTACGCACAGTGGTACTAAATCGCTTAAATTAAAATACAGAAAAAACAAAACAGTTATAAGTCGCCTATCTTTGCGCTAAATCAGTGCTCGGCAGTGCATACTAAGACACGAGACAGCAGACACGAATCAATTTTTTCTACAAAGGTTTTCTTGCCTTGACGAAGCCAAATAGAAATTTTTCCTACGCACACTGCTCTAAATTACTCTTCACTCAATGTACACCGCAACATCTATTAATGGAGCATATTGAGTGCATCTTTAGGCGATTAATTTACTGCGTGATTAATTGAAAATTTTTCATCTTATTTTCTGCCATTTTGAAGCACTGTGGTGTGTAGTCTTCGTTCAAAACCCGCACACAGCCATCATCAGCCATCTTGTTCCTTTTTCTACAACTAATGTTCATCGTATTCATAGACATGTGCGTGCGTGCGCGCGTGTGTGTGTGTGTGTGTGTGTGTGCTTGCGTACCTTTTACCACCGACAGCGACGCCAACACCAACGCCAACGCACACCTAACTAAAATACAAATAAAACAAAAATATTCCTTTTGCTTTTGGTAATTGACTACTCCCTGCGCTACTTCGAGACAACACATAGCACCTCTATGCGGTACAGGCTCGTCGCAGCAGGGATCATCGCATAAGTAGCGGCAGCAGTATACACCGTGAACGATGTTTCGCCGGTCATGCGGGAACAACATTTCAATTTAAATAGACAAGAACTATTTTAAATAAAAACAAAAATAAATATATATATTATATATATAAATAAATAAATAACTAGGGGTAGCATATGTATGTCCGTTCATGTCTGGTAAAAATTTTCTCAATATTAAGCTTTGTTGAGTTCTTGGTTCAAGCTTAAATTGGTTGTTGTTGTTAAACCCTTTCCGAATCATCGCAAAGCACTACAAAGTATGTACGGTAAGTCTGTTTGGGTAGTACATATTTCTAAAAATCCACGGCACGTGGGGCCCTGTCTGGTTATTTATGTGAGTTTTAAATTGTTATCAACTGTTGCGAAAAAGTGACAGTTGAGCAGTCTTCAGCATAAGATTAGTTTCTCAGTTACTGTCTGAACAATATATTGTCGTTCAAATATTTTCATCTAACTGCACGAGGTCCTCATAGTTGTCGAATTTTCAGTCTGTAATCTATGAAACCACTTAGAAATAAACTCAAGAGCTGACTATGCGGTTTGAAATTCATGAAAGCCTCAAATTTCTTGCTATTTAGTTGGTGGCGCATCTTACGGACTTCCAACTTCATGCGAATCGACCTTCCTAAAGTAAAAATAATGAAACGTATTCCGTGCTTTGGTGTTTTGAACAAATATAATTCCCGAACAGTTTTTCAACTAAATCGATGAACCTTGCTTTAATGCCTTCAAATAATTCGGAAAAATTTATAACGGTATAAAAATCTTCTTTTTTTTTTTGATCACAGAAGTTCCAACTCAATACTCGATAAAAATCGTTTAAAAATAATTTTTTTTCTTCCTAATAGAAATAGATTTTTCCTCATCGGCCTTAATCCGGCACATTTTTTCTTTTTCTGTTCCTGTCACTGCTCCTGGCTGCGTCATCATTTTCAGCACTCAGATGTCCTCGATTATATTACCAAATGAAATGTGGTGAAAATTCTATGAAAGAAAAATACGCTTGCTAGGCAAGGCGAACGGAACGAGAGAGTGTGAGTGTGAGTGTGAAGCGGCGAAGAGCGTCGAAGCGAATGAGAGAAAGGAAAAGTCAGCGCAGCTGCCTTTAATGCTGCCGCTGCTGCTGCCGCCGACGCCGCCGCTGCTCACGGCGTCTATCTGCGTCGCAGCGGAAAAACAATATTAGAGTTTTCCTCCATTCATTTTCATTCGTATTTTACATCGTGTGCGTGTTTTGTCGTCGTTATTGCCGCCAACGTTCGGATTCGACGCGTTCTCTTCTCAGTGCTGCTGAAAACCCGATAAACTAATTAAACAAAAAAAAAATAAAAAAAAAATAGAATCATATAAGATCAAGCAAAGAAAAAAAAAAATAAATATTTATTAAATTTAGCTTAGAAGCAAATTATAAATTGTGCTATTTTTTTTCTGCATATATGCATGTATATATGTATACATAGTATATATCGAGAATATATATATATATATATATATATATCTATATAGTGTATGTATTTTTTTTGAGTGAAAAACTAAAGAAAATTGTTTAACAAAAAAAAAAAAAACCAGTGAAAAGCAATATAAATTAAACAAAAAAAAAAGGGAAAAAAAGGGCAGTGCACCAGCAACAACAATAGAGCAGCGGAAAAGCGGAAAAACGCAACAACAAGAACAACAATAGCCAATAGTAGCAGCAGCCGCCGCCATTAAAAGCAACTAAAGGTGCCACTACATACATACAAACATATTTGTATAAATTTCTATTAAGTATAGTAATTAAAGCAATTAATTAAATTACAGCAAACACACACACACACATACACACACATATATGCATATTTAATATGTATGCATTGTGTGTGTATGTATATGTGTTATATACATATGTTAAAATGCAATTAATTCAATAAAAAAATCGAAAAATCGAACTAGAATATACAAACTTTCCCCTTTTTTTGCATTAAATATTTTTTTTTTTTTTTTTCTCTATTTCCTTTTTGAACTAAAATTTTGAAAACCAAAAATTTTCCTGCTGTACTGCTGCTTGCTGTCTGCTCTTCTTGCTTTTCCTCCTACTGCGTCTTTTTCACTTTATACGTTGCTGTATTTTCTTTATTGCTGTCTCGCTTGCACACGCAACAAAAATGGAGGCGGACGCATTGATTATACATGCATACATACATATACATACATACATACTTATTATGTGTGTATGTATGTATATGTGTATGGTGAAAAGTGCGCTTGAGTGGGGAAAATCAAGAAAAAGACGAAGCAGCCTCAAAAGAAATACACAATAAAAAGATAAAGTTATTAATGAGCAGTGTATGCTGAAGGCGTACAACATTTCCCACACACACACACACACACACACACACACACACATACACATACACACAAAACTTTATTGACAAACAAAACAATTTTACTACAACTTAAAACTGAACAATTTAAAAAACTTAAAACCAAAAAAAAAAAAAAAAGGAGGAGAAATAATACTCTTAATAAGCCAATAGGTTCAATGCGCCTTTTAAAGCACTTTCTACACTTCCGGTTAAAAAATGTATGGCTTAGTTTCGGAATCCTATTAGAACTAAGAGCAGTTGTTGTCCTGCTGCATAGTTTTTTTCGTTCTACGAATGTTTCTGCCCAACAAGTAAATCTGTTAATTGGAAAAGCAGACACCAACACGCAAAGTGTGGCAGCTGATTGGCTTATATTTCTCTAATCCTCCCATGCAGCTGAATTCTCTAATTTTATTTTAAAGCGTTAAGCAGCTATTGCAGCTATATATATGTATAATAGTTTTTCCTGGCTAAGCATAACGAAATCCAATGCAATAAGTAGAAACTAAATAACGAAATATGAATGCTAAGAATTAGTCAAACGCCTTAAAGGTTTGAAAGTTGTTAGGCACTCTTTCCATAGACAAAATAAACAAATCAATAAAGATGCCATGCCATGATGAAGTGCTAACAAGTAGGCATTCGACTTTATTTATTTATTTTATTTAGTTCTTTACTAATTTTTAATTTTTTCCTAGATGCGCACTTTACTTTCGGTTCCTTTCAATTTCTTATTTTCCACAAAAGCTAATTAATTTTCTTTGAAATAGTTTCAAAAATATTTCTTATTGAGACCTATTTCGTTCTTTAAATTTAACAATTTTCAACTTTCTACTACACATATTTCTTCAGAAATATATTGCATAGCTAAGGCGAAAATTGTTTCGAGTGTTCAAACCGGTCATCAGTGCAACTATTTGCCACTTATGCAACAACTTGTTGCTACTTTTTCTCATGCAACAATGAAGCCTGGATGAACAAACTTTCTCCAGTTTTCGTACTCACACTCATCTGGTGGCCTGAAAAGGTCTTTGAGTTCCAGTTAGGTATTTTCTTATTAGTTTATTTAAAGGAAATAGTATAAACTGCGCGCTCCATGTTACACAATTCTTATAAAGCTATATTTTTTGACTTTGGATAAAGCATACATATATATAGGGAGATCCTTTTTGAAGCAGCAATCAAATATTTAACTTACTTAAATGGCCGTCAACCGTCTTCCGTTCATGGCCGCATTTAATCCATAATCTAATGCGCGCTGGCGTTAGTTATTTTAAATGCAAAGTAAGGAAAGATCTCTCCAGACCTGGTCATTCCAACGCGTGTCCGGTCGTTCTCTATTTCGGCGTCCTCCAATCAAGTTTGGGCACCACATGTAAGCCATGCGTGCTGAAGCTTTTTCATCCATTCGAATGAGTTGCCCAGTTGGAATTTTATACGCTGGAGTATGTTAACCTCATCGAATAGCTCGTACAACTCGCAGTACATACGGGACCTCAGCTCGTCGCCGACTCTAATAGGAGCGAAAATCCTGCGAAGAATCTGTCTCTCAAAGACTTCCAAAGCGGTTTCAACTGACTTAATTACATTCCATGCCTCTACGCCATGCAGTAGAACCCGGAGTGTCAGCGTCTTATAGATCTTGATTTTCGTCTTTCGCGCGAGGGCTTTACTTCTTATTTACTCTTCTTCTTATTACTTCTTCTTGCTCAGCCCAAAAAAAGCATCTGTTTGCAAGCGTAATGCTTCGCCTGATCCCCAAGCTAACGTTGTTGTTGCTGATTAAATCAGATCCAAGTTAGACGAAGTTTTCTACAACACAGAAGTTGAAAATCTTCATCGTCACTAACCGTCCATGAAGCGATGATGGATTGCGAGAAGACACCAAGTACTTCGTCTTGTCCTCATACACCGCTAGACCCATGAGCGGAGACTGTTTTTCAATCTCTGAGCACGCCTAGCTGACTCGCCGTTTCTGCGTGCCGATGATATATTCAATGATATAACTTTTGAAAGATCGATCCCGAGATACTCTGTATGTGCGGGCACTGCCGTAGGATGTATTCCATCAGAAGAGTGAAAAAATCGCACGACAAAGCAACTTAGACAGAGCTTATGAATGAGGATAGTCTATAAATTCGATTGCTCTATATTCAACAGATATTCTCGACTCATATATAAACTTTATGAGGCCAGCCACGCCTTCTATTTTAGCAACAATACGGCTCCATATTGCTATACCGTTTAAGCTGCGTATTAAAGCATGCAGCGTGCGTTCAAATTCCCCACTGAGAAATCTTTAATAGTTCATTTCTTGAGCTTGTTGCATCACAAAATTTTCTCCGCTTATTCTTTGTTTTTAGTTCTCTTCTTTATTTGCTTTTTTGAATTACTGCGTGAACTCGCGAAATATTTGAAGTTTATTTAAAGTGCAACAACAAACTCCGCTGCTGCGGATGCTGCTGCTGCTGCCTCTCCTATCTTCTCTGACAGCAACTGTGCCAACGCCATTCACTGCCCTTTCAGCTGCCGCTGCTTCTCGTTGCTTCTCTTCCCCACAATTGCTTTCCTTTGCGTAGCGAGGCGAGACTGCATTCGAAGTTCAGTGGGGCGGCACGCCACCGCGGTCTTCTGTTGTCTCATCTCAGTCGGCTGCAGCCAGTCGCATCTCATTTGCGTCACTTCTTGCTGCTGCAGGAAAAAATGTTTTGAAATTAGAAAATAAGAAAATTCCGTAGACGCGGAAGTTTTTCATTTAAAAAAAAAAAAAACAAAAAACAACAAACTAAAAAGACAAAAGAAAAGGCGTGCAGTTTGAAAGACCTGCCCGATACACTTAGAGGCATTGGTAGACATCAGAGCTGTGAAAATGTAGATACTTTTGCCAATAGCAAGTGACGGCAACAAGTTTTAAATCAAAATACTAAGGAAAACAAGCACAATACGGCAGGACATTTATAGCATAACGAGTCTCATCGAACTGCATTTGTACGGCAGATCTATTCGAATTATGGCAAGCAGGCGTATGTTGACTTTCTAGCTGTTTCCTATGAAGCTTTAAGGAGTCTGTTGATACTATTCAAACTAATAAATCATTAATTGCAGTCCTTAGCTAGATTTGGCGAGATTTAACATATACTGCTACATATTTTTTATATAAAGAGGCTCATGCATAGTCTCTAGCTGTTCCTCATTCAAACTATTATTTGAACTTTGCTGCTTTCGTTTATATTTCAGACACAATTCTATTCTATTCTGTTCTATTCTATTCGGTTTTGTTATGCTTGTTCTTTATGTTGTAGTCGTTGTCATGTCCTGTTTGTGTGGAACTTTTTTTTTTTTGTTGCTTTGGCTTTAGATTTGATTTCTTCTTTTCGCTTAAGGTTTTTTTTTGCAATTCAATTCTCTAAGCGTCTATTTTTTTTTTTTGTTAAATATTTTTTTGTAGAGTATTATATTTTGATTGCTAATACGCCATCCTCAAACCATAATGCAGCCTAACGTGTACCTGATTCCGAGACTAATTATCCTACTATCTACATTTATTATGTCCTGTACTCAAAGGAACAGAGTTATTGTAAGTTGGTGCGAAAGTATGTAATAGGCAGAATGAGGCGTTGCAGATCCTTTAACGAATTTAGGTACATTCTTGAACAGCATCAAAATCTGAGCTGATGTAGCCATATCTATCTATCTATGGTTAAATAAATACTTCAGTGTCTACCAACAGGCAGCGGTTGTTGCTTACCGGGACACCATGGTCTGCCCTTAGTAGATTTGTAGTTACTACTGATGCTCTCTCTCTCTCTCTCTATGCCTATACTCATCGTATAGTGCTCTCAAAGCCTCTTGTGGTCCTTTTTCGATGCCACTCACTAAAAAGAAATCACGACAAGAATGCAACCCAAGTGTGGTGCGACTGGTTGGACACCTATGCTGTATTACGCAATGAGCAGAAGGATAAATCCATCAACTTTAAGTAGAAGAAGATTCATCTGTCATGGAAACTATCTTCCACTTTGTTTATAAATATATCGAACTGCGTTTCAGTTTGAGGTTTGTTAAGCCTTTTCAAAAAATACCAGATCTACATTCTCCCGAACATGCTTTAACTACTCCACATTTAACTACTCCAAAGTCTCTTTCTTCAGAAGTATATTTCACTGCGCAATAAATTGTAGTCTCAAAACTGAAGTTTATGAAATTCTTGATGCCTGGCATAGTCTAGTCCTATATGCACTGCAAAGTAAGTGCATGCAATACACATCATTCAAAGACAAATTTGAAGTTTCGAAGATTTCCGAGATTTCCCAGAATGCATTCAATGGTCACTAAAAGTGCATCTTTAATGCTTTGACGCTTCATTTTGAGAAATATTTTCTAACCACTGTGTGCAACTCAAGCAAACACTTACACACACACACACACACACACACACACAAAGAGAGAACTGTAGAATGAGAGCGTAAGCAGAGCAGCGTTGTGTTATGCATTTGCATGTGTTTTTGTGCATGCTTTCCGATTCGTTCGATTCCATTTTCCATTGCATACTTTACTGCGCACAAACACATTTTTATAGGCCTCTAATATATATTTTTTCCTGCTGTTGTTGT
Organism: Leucophenga maculata; assembly: GCA_035044805.1. Taxonomy (NCBI): domain Eukaryota; kingdom Metazoa; phylum Arthropoda; class Insecta; order Diptera; family Drosophilidae; genus Leucophenga; species Leucophenga maculata. The sequence continues at coordinate 1,656,303 of JAWNNP010003230.1, forward strand.
CGTTGTTGTTGTTGTTGTTGGTTTGCATGTTGCACACTCAAACACTCAAACTCTCAATTTTACATACTGACTGTTCTTCTGCGTCACACAACCTACCAAACCAAACCACCCAACCACACACCCACCCACCCACTCTCTTTTTATGTACAAACATAAAACGAACGCATCAACCCCCACAACGCGCTATTAAACCGCCTATGGTTGGCTGCCTTTCCGGCCGCTCAATGCGTTGCAGTCGACGCCATTTTCTTTTACATTTTTGCAATAAGAACACATATGCATACACACACACACACACACACACACACACACAGCCACAGACAAACTTAAACGCAGCACACTTGCGACTTGCATTTGTGTGCAGTGTGCAATTTTTTGACGAGTTCTGATTTGCTGCACACGCGAAGGACATGCGTCATTGACGCCAACGAGAGCACTTTTGTTCTTATCAGTAAATGCACCCTTTCACGGTCGCACACATACATGCATATAATGCAAAGTTGCATATGCTACATATATATGTATGTGTGTGTGTGTGTGTATACATGCATACATACACACATACACACAGGAAACTTTTATTGTAAACTTTTGCAATTGCAGTTCGGTCGCACTAGGCTTTCTGTGCAATTAATTAAATGCATTCTGTATCTGACATCTGTGATAGTCTGTGAAAACTTTCTACTATAAACGAGGGCAGCTATTTGTATTGCAGCATAGAGCAAGCAAATTAAAATTAGGCTCGACATTAAGTTTCATTAATGAGAGTTCATTGATATTGCATAAATTGTGCATATTTATGTTCTCGATAAATCAATTACAGCATGGCCGAGCAAGTGTGAAGAGCATTTAAACTTTTGTTTATGACAATAATTTGTAGTTTTGTTGGTTTGATGCTATGCAGTATATCTAATAAAAATCCTTTAAAACTCTTTATTAAACAATTTTTTTTTGTTTTTTTTTTAGGACGCATATAAAAATTTTGCATCTCAAACTTGGAATCGTTAACTGTTATCAACATAACGGTAAGTTTTAGCACAGAAGCTAAACATAGAAAAGAATAGAACGGAATGTGTTCACTAGAAAGTACCGCTCCCATAAAAACTAATCAAAGCAGTTGATTAAAATTTATTTTATTTAATAAAAATGTTTTCGAAATTGCCATCTCACAAAGAGTTGACTTTAAGTTTCAATATTTTAAGTTGATATTGGATAAATTGTACAATAAGACAGAGTTGAGGCCTAGATACCTCAAGTTTCTATTATATTCGCTAGGGAAGCTACACAAGATGAAGTGGCAGACTTTTTCAAGAAGTCTCTAAGAAGAAATTTGGCCGAAGCCCAAGTAAAAGCAAACGTGGCTGTTGTAGTGCCAAATTTTTACCCTTATGATCTGGTGCTCAAGATATTGTGACCATTCGAAACGCCGAAATTTGTTGAAGAGTATGGAAATATTATTTAAGCCACATGGAACACCGTGGAATAACCATGAAAATATAAACAGTAGCCATTTTAGAACTGTTGTCTGATACGAGTGCGCATGACTTTCGGTTTAGAAGATTATTGGGTAGAATACTCGCCATTGATGGTCCAGTACCTACATAGATAACTGAGAATGTGCATAGTTCCATGGTTGGACAGTCTGTATTAAGTTTCAGTGAGCCAGTTCTACTTTGTTTAATGGCGCAAATTTGCAGCAGTTTTTTACCAACATATAAATAGGATTGCATGTTCGGAAAAAGATCCCAACGGTGTCCCAACAAAAAGATGTAAACAGGTGCAAGGTGCGTTGTTTGACATACGCTTTTGACTCCTAGAAATTTAACATCGTCGAAAATCAACAGAACAAGATTTGAATATGTACTGAACCTCTATACTTTTTCTTTGGTCACAACTCGAGATGCAACTGAAGATGAAACTCTTATGAGAGACCATAAATGTGAAGCAAAAACAGCCACAAAGGGAGTCCGCTTATGTATGTCAAGCCTATTTAGCATAGCATCCAGCCAACCATTGAGTAATGGAGCTATGGCCAGCACATTTTTCTTTGAATGAAAATAAGTAAATATTTCAATAAAAAACCCAATCATACCATACAAGTATCGGCAGGATATAAATTTGCAGAAAAAAAAAATGCGCTCCGTTACAATTTATTGCAATGCGTGAAAGACGATCGAAGCTTGTATGAAGCGTATGACATTCTATGCAATATATATATTTATATGATTGCTACTTACAAGGAGACACGACGACGATGACAACAACAACAAGGACAATATAAAAATGATGAAGACTTAAACAATAAAGGGGGGAGGGGAGGGGGGGGTCATGTATGTATGTATGTATGTATGAGGTGTTAATCGATAATTGCGACATACTTCAGACAACGCGAAACATTATCCGCTGCATTTGCGCTCAATGATGTAATTTAATTGGAGCCGTTTCGCTTCAGTTGTGCGCGTTTTTTGCTCGACTTGCATTGCCTCCTCCTCCTCCTTCTCCTTCTCCTTGCAGGTAATACGATGCCAATCAATAGCGCAGACTGAGCAGAAGATACGCGTACAAGTGGAAATGGATAAATGTGCAACAGATACTTTACACACATTGCTTGCTGCGCGACAATTCCACAGAAAAGACAGAATTCATGCTTCTTGGTTAATTGTTTGTGCTATTTGTTTGGCTTACGGCACGGAAAATATTTAATTGATTTTTTTTTTTTTTTCTTTTTTTGCGTGGGAAAAGTTGTGAAAAGTGGCTGAACTGAGTATATTCGGCGTAAATGGCTTTAAAAAGGTGCACTCGCACACGCATCCTGTTTGTGAAATATGCAAACTAAGTACTTATGCAAGTTTTCTTTAGCTAGCTTTCTCGCTTTGGCCTTAACTTTCTGCAAGAAAAGCATTTCCCACGAACACATTTAGTTCGGGGTTATAAGATTTCCACAGCGCTCTGGGGAGTAGCACAACGAAGCTTCACCTCTTCATGCCAATTGAGGACGCGACAAAGAGTTGAATTGCTTGGTCGGAAGATGCAGCATTGGAGCATGCGCCTAAGCTGTCCTCCAGCAAGTCTTTTGGCACATATAGACTATCAGACGGACATATCCACTTAAATCTAAATACGGACTTGTTCTGTAGCTGACAGTAATAACAGAGCAATCAATAGACTAAGCGCTTGACCTATTTAGTCCCATTATCTAGCGATTGTAGCGTATCCTTAAAACAGCGCCAGTGTCAATCGTAGATCGATTGCTTCAACACAAATCCAATAATAAACTTTCGACTCCTGTCATACTCTTGATTTTGGGAACGTTTTGTTCAGCAACAAAACTTCAGTCTGATGGTGAGATCTCAGAGATCTTAAAAAGTAGAAACTGCAAATTTGTAAATTTAGAATCTTCTATTTTTTATGCAGTTAGAGTGTATAAACTCATTCGCTGGAAATGATTAACTGAATGCAATTAACCCATACTAGGAATGGAAATTATGTCTTTGCCGATCTAAGCTTGAAAAGCGCTAGAATACATCATTAAACGATCTTAAGCTACACTACAGACCTTGGTAACCTTGGTGTTCCAAAGCTACTTTTTTGATAGACACATACGAGCTTCAAGTTAGTAGACAAGTTGGATCCATGGGCAGACATTCATTCTACTAGGACAGTAGTTTATGAGAAGAAGAGAGTTCAGCTTCTGTTGAACATGGCTGGCTACGTTATTCCTTTATTATTATTGCTTACCCAGAGTTTTCGGTCATGGCTGCCCTAAGAACGGTGAGAATAAGAATAGTTTTTGTAAATGCTGAGTTAGCACTATTCCTGGTACTATACCAGTGCGTGAACGGTCATCCTATGTGTCGTCGTTCTGCAGCCGCTGGAATATTATGTGCTGAACAATGTCAAGCTCATCGAATTGCTTAGACAGCTCGCGGTTCATACGTCACCGAAACTGATCCAAAAAATCTTGCAAAGAATGTTTCTGTAGAAGACTCGCAACGTCATGCTTCATGCTTCTGCGTCATACAGCGGAACCTCGACTATCAGCGTCTTGTAGACCTTAATTTTTGTCATTCAAAAGAGGGCTTTTTACTTCTTATTTGCTTGACCTTGCGCGAAGTAGCTCTGATGAACCACATACGCGAGCAGCATCATTTCCTTGTGATAAATCGAAACCCACATATTCTGTATGTGTGTCAATTGGAGGTACTCCATCAATAGATCAATAGATAATTGGTAGGAAAGGTTCCTAGGGTTCAAGTTGCAAAGACGATAGATTAGATAGGACATCGAAAACTTCTTCGTTCATATCGGTTGGCGTATCGTGAGCAGTCAAATAGGTATTCGTTAAACTCACGGTTTATCTCCAAGATTTGGCGTAGTGTGAATATTTGGGCACAATTTGACTTTTTTGGTCTGAAGACACGCTGATAGCGTGCTATGAGTGCCTCTTTATATGGATGCCACTTTTTATATTCGATTGAAAGGCGATTGAAAGACGACTTATTTCACGTTAATTGACGCCAACAGACGGGCTCGCCTTTCTTAAGCAAAATTTAAGGAACACTGAGACTCAAATTATTGGACATGCATTCAACGGTTCATAACTTCCATAGAATACTCGCCGCCGGTATGGAGTAACGTTGTTGCCACTTTTTTTTAGCTTTTTAATAACCAAGTCGACCTCGTTACTTGCCGGTGGCTTCATAATAAAGCCACCATTAACTGGTACTTCCAGCAGCGCTCTTCACCGACTTTTTGAAATATCCAAAATCGGGAGCAGAAAAATAGGAAAATCCAGTATTCGTAGAAGTGCTCTTTCGCCTCTTGCTTTCTCAAAAAAAAATTGTAAACTTTTTATGCCTCTTTGCCCTAAGAAACTATGATGCTTATCTAACATTTTATGTCAATCCTAGGAAAATATGCTGTATAGATTCATAGATCGGACCACAATAGAATAAAGCTCTCATCTACATAAGTCAAAAATAAAGAGTACAATATGTCTGTCGATCTGTCTTTGGGATTTTCATTCGACTTATGCACGAGAAAGGATTAGTTTTCTAATTTATTAATATTTTGTAGCAATTTATTGATTCGAGCTTATATGGAAAAGGGCGTAGCCGGGACTATTTAATATAGTAAGATGTAGTCAATATGTAGCTCCATTCCGCATTTGTATAATTATTTTTTGGGTGCTTTGCCATGATCCGAAAATATGTACACAACTGCGTTGTGCAATATCCGACGTAGTTAGACAGAAATGCGTAGTGTACGCCTCGCTATTTTCGCTTATTTTCAATACAAATCATCAAAATTTGAATTGCGTCGTAAAATTCCTTAAAACCATTGTGAAACATATTTAATTAATGAAATCTGGATTTGTTTTGTTGCAGCATAACTTCTAATCTAGGCACACATACACACGTATGTACATACTTGTACAAAGTTTGCCTAGAGCAAGGATTAAGCGCCAATTTTGCCAGCTTATTTTGCATTTTGCTCAACTTTGCTTTTCATCTTTCCATATATATATCTTATATATATCTTTCTTTCTGGTATATAATATAAGTTTTTTTTTTTTTCTTCTCGTAAGTTGCTCCTTTGCCTTTGTATCTTGTATCTTCTGCTGGCTGTTTGTACTTGTGCAAATACATACATAAAAACTTACTCATTCGTTCAGTTGACATTAAGGATAACGAAGCAGCGTCGCTGTGCAGTTGCAGCGCTGCCACTAAACATTTTTTGGCAATGCTGACGTCGACGTCAACTTCGCGATTTTAATTTGTATACGTACGCTGCGCTGCTTTGCTCTTTGCTCTTTCACACTCACTCACTCACTCACTCACTCACTCACTCACTCTCTCCTGCTATCTTTCTCTTTCGCACCATTTGAGTAGTTGACTTTCATATCCTTGCTCAAAAGGTTAAAAAAAAAAAACATACGCAAGCGATCTTCGCAGATCGAAATAAGCTTTTTGCTTAGTTTGAGCTTTTTTTCACGCTCAATTGACTGCATATTTCTATCCTTGTCACACAAAATTTTGGCAGCCATTTCTATTGTGGCCGTTAGCACTCGTTTAATATGTGCGAATGCAATAGCGCTATTAGTTGGAATTATCGTCTATGCATGTGTGTATGTGTGTGTAAGTATTAGAAAGATGCAAGTGTTTGTAATTACCCAGTTAACACAGCGACGACAGTTCGCTAAAGCAACAGCTTAACGAATTATTTTCGAAACAATTTTCCACAAATTTTAAATTTATTTGCAATGAAATGAAATGAAAAAAAAATTAAAATTTGTAAATATTTTTAATAATTTTTTAGTGCAGCGAACTCTTTGCAAGAAGAAGAAGAAGATAATACTCTAAAAAACAAAATGGCGCATGCTTATTAATTAATGTATTGTGAAAATGACACAAAATAAAATAAAATGGTCAAAGAGCGACCGTATATATGGCAGGAATTACATGTTTTAACAATTATTGAAGAGTTTTGACGTAATCTAGTGGAAATTTTGTATTTATTTGCAACTTTTTTCTATGCAATGTGAGGCTTTATTATTGAAAATAAAATGTACTACAAAAAAAAGTTGTACCAGACGCTTGTGTACGAATCTGCTACAAAAATTATATAAAATAAAATGTTGGACATGCATTTATCGGCAACTTTCAGTACATATGTTCAAATAAATTCTACAAGCCCAGCAACCAAACCAAACCGTGCACTTTTCTATATTTGAAGATGTTTTGTGTAGCGTTTAGCCAGCAATTCGCTTCACAACGCTGAGTAAAATTTGTCGAGAAATCAACGAATCTTCAATGAGCCGCTTCAGAGTTATCTGCCTAATGAAATGTGGCACTCATTGTTGCTACTTGACTGTTGTCGCGAATGATTGTCAGGCGCCAAAGTAATGCCGCTGCGTATCCTAATGTGGAACGCCGAGCTTGACACGAGTTGAATGTCATTCTGCGCATTAAAGATATATGGCTTTGAGGCCTATTCTGTCAACAATCTGAGTGTGGACAACGCCAGAGGAGGAACATATGTTCATTTCAAGCCTGTTGCACTTTTCTCTAAGAACTGTTGCCATTCATACTGTGCTTGGTGTGCTAAAACAGTTTACTCTTCTCCGCTGTACTTGTGCACAACTGAACTGTTCTTCGCCACAATGGAACAATATCGCTCAAAATATTTAGTGGCTCTGGGCAGCGGTTAGAAATAATCAAAGTGGCCGTACACTAGCAGAACTAGTCATGAACACTTTGGCAACGGGCGGCGCAACGAGCTATACGTATTTATAGTAGGAGAGGCAATCCAAGCTGCATTGACTTCACACGAACGAAAGGCATTTTAGGTATGCATGCTGACATACAGAACATTTTCCACTCATCATCACGCTTAACAATTCAATAAATCCTGCATACGCATGTCAAACTGCAGCCAATCGTACCTCATATCGGGTACACAGGCGTGGGTTTCGTTTTTGCCGAGCATCCAACGCATGCGCCCTTGCGCTTCCTGTCTGCGTCTTGCAACTAAAGTGCAGTTAATTAGCTCAGCGCTTTGCTGCGTATTTTCTAATGCGTTACAAATTATTTAATAAATTTTTGCTGCCTTATAACCAGGCTGTATTAAAGCGTACAACAACAACAACAACAACAACAGCAACAACAAAAAGAAAAAGAAAAAAGCTAAAGAAACTACTCATCCATTCATTAGCTCAGCTCATTCGAAATTGACTCATTTTTTTGTTTGTTGTCTCTTTCATGCCTACACTTGCCTTATTGCCGAAATGCATATTGTTTGTTTTTTTTTTGTTTTTTCGGCAAAACAGCAACACACACAGGCATAGTTGTTGCTTACCACTGTGTGTATATGTGTGTGTGTGTATGTGTGTGCGAGTGAATAGTTTATTGGAATTTCTGCGTATACGTGTTTTTTTTTTTTGGTTTTTTCAACTCATTATTTTTTTTTCGTTTATAAATTTCGGTGCTTTTTGGTGAAACAATTTTTGGCGCTCTCAAGCTCTCTGTTGCTCTCTCTTTACTCAGCGGCGACGGCGACGTTGTTCTTTGGTTTGTGTTGTTGTTGCTGTGTACATTCTTTGTCTTTGTCATTTGTGTATTCTTCTCTTTAGCCCAAAAAAATTCATTTTTTCGGCTGCAGCAGCAGCAGCAGCAGCAGCCAAAAAGCAGCGACGTCGACGTCAACTTTTTTTCATTGCTTTAACTTTCAAGTTCAACAGCGGCTACTGCCGCCGCCGCCGCCGCCGCCACTGTATCTTATGCTCGCCGCCGTCAGCTTTGCAGTCGTCACTCACTACTCATTCAGTCAGTCAGTTAGTTAGTCCGGCAGGCAGACAGGCAGCCAGGCAATTCAGTTCAGTTCAGTCATTCACTCAGTCACACTTTCCTCCTCCGAGTGTTAGTTTCCTCAAAAACCAAAAAACCTCAAAAAACATTTCGGTTCAATTTCAGTTCAGTTTTAGTTCAGCTTTCAGTTTCTTCGTTTGCGCTTTCCGTTCGCCGCTGTAGTGCTCAGTTGTCGTTAATCAGTCAGTTCACTTCAGTCAGTGTCTGAAATCGTTCCTAACCGTAAGCATCGTCTTTATTCAAGTGCGGCGAATACATCTTAAAAAAGAAATACATGAAATATACATACATATGTATCTGAGAAACATACACTTAACAATAAATGCAACAACAAATTAATTCATTTAATAATTGTTTTAAGTTTAACTTTTATAATAGGCGCGCAGAAAATTCCAAAACTATTTCCTTTTTAGTTTTTTTTTTTTTTTAAGTGTAGCAAGTATAACTTTTTTTTTATGTCAATTAAAGCAACATTTTTTTTTTGTTTTTTTTTTAAATATGTTTAATTTTTTTATTTTTTTTTTTTGTATTTTTTTTTTTTGCTTGCTGCTTTTGTTAATAACAATTGGCTTGTGTATGTGCGTTAGTAGCTTTGATTGCCGAAATACGTATGTGTGCGTGTGTGTGTGTGTGCGATGTACATATCTGCGTGTTTGTGCCGCAACTTTATAACAAAAAACAACAACAACAAAAGCAAAAGCAGCAGCAAATGTGTCAAAAAAAAAAAACACACACACAAAAATATTGAATTATTTTTTTAACTTTGCTAATTAAAAAAAAATCGCAAAAAAATAAGCAAAAAAAGTGCGCGTAAATATATATTTTTTTTACCCTTTTTTATGACACACGTGTTGCAGAGAAGCATATGCCGCAATAACTACATAGAAATATGTACAGAGAAACTGCAATTAATTGTTTTTTTTCTTTCTTAAATTTAAAAATAAAAAAGAAGTATTTAACTATTTTAAAGCAAACACATAAAAACTGCTAATAATTAATTTTTTTTTTTTTTTTTTTTTTATTAACTAAGAATTGCATTTTTAAACATTTTTTCCAAATAAAAACAATAAAATAAATAAATTCCATTATTAAAGAAGTTTAAAAAAAAATATCGACAACAACAACAACCAATCGAAACGACACTGACATCATCCTCAAAATACACTCAAAAAAAAAAAAAAAAATTCTATTCGTAACATCAAAAAAAAAAAAAAATCGAAAAAAAAAAATTAATATATTATTTGGAAGAAAGCGAGCGAGCAGAGGCGGCAGCAACAAGCAAAAAACAACAACAACAACAACAATAAAAACCGTATAGAAGCGTTTTAACAAAAGCAACAACAAAAACAACAACAAGCATAAGAACAAGCAACAAGAACTACTACTACTAACAACAACAAAAGTAAGCATAGACAAAAAAAGCAGAATAAACAAGAAAGAGGCATACATATATGTACATACATACATACATACATAACTACATAAGTCAGCTTATACGACTATATAATACACTACACAATTTATTTTGTTTGTGTAGCGTTTTAAAATGTAAGCGATTCGAGCTTTTAGCAACTGTATATTGTGGAGATCTTATCTAAAAATTAAAAAAAAACTTTAAAATGCAAAGCTTCAGAAAAAAAAATTGCTTCACAGAAAAATAAAGCATTTCCTTTTAGAATTTTTATATAAACTCAACCTTAGAAGTTTTAGTTTTACTGCTTCAAAAAAATCTTCAACTTAACTGCAGAATTTTTCGAAAAATTAGGGCTTTATTGTAAAAAAAAATGTTATACATTTGATGTCCAAAATATTGCCCATCTTTCTGGCAGTTTGTGAATACCATTCCAAAAGAACTTCTCCGCCTTGGCAGCCAAGAACGCATCAAGCAAATTTTTAATACGCTGTTCTGAAGTGAATCATATATTTTGCATTGATCTGCAGTAGTAGTAATCAGAAGAGATCATGTCTGTGCTATGAGGCGATAATGTGGTAGAACTTCCCACACACTGTTTGCCAAATAGATTTTAACCAACCCTATAACATGTGGACGAGCGTTGTCATGCTGGGAAATTATAGATTTGTGTCTGTTCGCATATTCTGGTCATCTCAAACGAATCAATTGTGTTCGTTAGAGGTCCCCTTTGATCGTCTGATCTGATGTTAAGAGCTCATAATGCAACACAACTTTGTGGAATACAGTCAAATACAGCACCATTACCTTGGCGCCATGTATATTCGGCTTTGCCGTGAATGTTAAAGGTTGGCCGAGCTTCACATACGATTACTTGCGCTTGGGGTTAACGTAATGCATCCATTTTTCATCTCCAGTGACAATCCCTTGCAAAAATTACTTCTTTTTGTGCGGCGTTTGACGTCTCTAGGGTCTTTAGGTTCATACGCCATTAAATTTTCAAGTTTTTGGATGAATTCCAATGCTTTTAAACGCCTATAAATGGTTGCTTGATCAACTGCCAAAGCTTTTGCAAGTTCTTTTTGCGTTTAGCACGCATCTTCTTGGAACAATGCCTCCAATTCTTTATCTTGAAAGCTTTTTGGCTGTCCGACTCGTTTTTCGTCTCCATCTAAGTAGAAATTGTCACTTTTAAACCGTGTAAACCACTTCTGGCAAGTACGTTCAGCTAGAGCCTGGTCACCATAAACTCTTACTAAAATACGTTGACTTTCGGTAGCACTTTTCTTCATGTAACAGTAAAGAAGACGTTCCCGCAAATCACTTTATTCGGCACAAAGTTTGACATATTGAAATGAATGACATATACTAAAAAATACCCGCAATGACAGTAGCTTCCAAATGAATACAGTTACGGATGAACACGAGGCAAAGTATTACTAATCACTCTCATAAAAATTTGACGATTGACACACCATAGATGATACGTTGCTCCTCAGCTGCCGAAAATTTCGAATAATTTTATTCAATTATTGTAGAAACACATCATTAATTAAAGAAAGTAATACATTAATTCAAGAATAGGATTAAAATATTCCTCAGTTAATCTGCAACGCAAGATTTGTCGCTGATTTTGTTAGCTTTCCAATCTAAATTGGGGCACAAAAACATTTCATGATGTCGCAGTAGCGGCTGCACAATTGTCTTCTACCACTGATCCTTAAATCTAAGCTGCCTTTTGGCTACTTGCTTCTTGCTTAATTTACTCCAAATGAGGTCCGGGAAGTAGCCAAATCTTATAGTGGAAGTATCTGCTCTTTAAGCCAACCTATATGACATCTTTCGAAAATATTCAACCACGATCTATTAGCGAATTCTTTGACTTCTTTCATATTATTGCTGGTACAGACATAGAAAGATGTCTAGCACCTACCATGAGGAAATTTTTGTTTGTTTTATTTTTTAAAATTATTTGCAATTTTTAAAGAATTTAATATTTCCCGCTTATTTTCTAAAGATTTGGAAAAATATGGAAAGTACCGTTGTTTAGAAATTATACAAGTAGGAAAGCTCAAACACTATAAAGCCATGGCTAAAGAGTTTCTCCAGCATAACTTTAAATGCTGCGAAATAAATTATTCTTTAAAAATTTTTATTGCTTTAAAATTATTAGCCATTTTGTTTGTTTTTGTTGTTGTTGTTGTTTTTTTCTACCATTTCACTCCACTCCATTCTTACAAATTTGCTCCATTTTCTAATTGATTTCGCACTCATTAAGACTGGCGCTCTACGCTTCACAAACTTTTAACCAGAAAAAAACACTTGTGTTTCTCGGACAAATGAGCTTGCTCTCACACAAACAAGCAAACAAACAAATAGACAGAGAGCCAGACAGACAGACAGACAGACAGACAGTTAGACCAAAGAGTGGGAGCTTTCTCATTAGTTACGCGTTAGCATTTGATTTCTCCTACACACAAATACACACGCACACGCACAGAAAGACGCTTTAGGGTTTCATATACTTTTTTTTTTTTTTTTTTTGGATCGCAAAATCTCCCCTTTTAAAAAAGCACACCCGGTTTAATTGGTTTTATATGTGTCTTGTATATCCGCTAATCAATTACTCAGTGAAACGAAAGCGAATGCGTGAGTTCGTTCGTTCGCTCGTTCGTTTGTTTCATAAAGTATTTGTGTATTATAAGCGTGGATGAAATTGAAACGTTTTAATGTAGTAATTATTATTGTTGTTGTTGTTGCTGCTGCACAAAATATTATAAAAATAGGCTTATAACAAACATAATCTAGCCATAGTTCAAAAATATTTTAGCATTTTTCAGCAAAAAATCTGACTGTCAACCGATTCTCCCTTTTCTTATTTAATTGTTCAAAATTTAAAAAAAAAATTTCAAATCAGTTCACATTGCATTTCCAAGCAAAATAACGTCAAACAAAATATTCGAAAATAATTCAAATGAAACATTTTTCCTCTGCAAATAGAAAATAAAACTTGGTAAATTTCGCGAAATTCGTTCATTGTCGAATTATATATTCAGCGCTTTATACGAATCTAAGCTCATATTTAAGTACGAAAAGCAAAGAAACGCGAAAATAATTGTGCCAAAGTGAAAAACGCAACTTTTTTCAATTTTATACAAAAAAATATGTCGAATTGTAGCACCTGAAAGCGCTAAAAAATGACAGCGGAATATGTCAGAAATACAATGTCAGTAAATATTTAAGGTAGGTGCTGCACATATTTGAGAGCATCCGGTAGAGCTGGGAAATTATCGATTTTTCGATCGATGCATGCATCGATATATATATTAGGGATGCCGCGATAAAACTCTGCTGCGGAGTCTTAGACTTTTTAGCTTAGAAGTTCTAATAAAAAAAAAAAACAAAAAAAACCAAGCCAAACGTGTAAACTAATAAAAAAAAAAGAAACACATTTCTTGCAACAAGCGGAATTTCGAAGCAATGAACTCGACATAGTTCTTCGATTCAATATGACTTTCGTTCTAAAAAAATATTAAATAATCTAAAACTTTATTAAATAATATATTTCATAAATGGTGTTTTTTTCTCTTCTATTCTTTGCAGATTTTTTTCCTATTTTTTTTCTTACAAAATTGACATTTATAGCAATTTAATTTTTTTTAACGGACCGCAAATTCAACTTTAAATTACAAAAAAAAAAAAAAATCAATTTAAAAGAAAAAAAAACTGCATTAACAAAAGAAAATTCTGAAATATTTTTAAATTGTTGCAAAAAAACAAAAGTTTTATAAGTTTATTAAAAAAAAAAATTTTTTGCAAGCTTTTTACATGCTTTTCAAAATACAAAAAGAAACAACAAAACATTCCAGAAGCAGTTTAAAAAATTTAAAAAAAAAAAATTAAAAAACAAAAAACGTGTGTTGTAAAAAATTGAATTAAATCAGAGCAAAAAAAAAAAATAAATAAATATTTCTGATATCTAAAAAAAAAAAATTCTATTTGAAAATAAATTTGATATTAAAAAAATAAATAAATAAACAAAACATAAGTGTTTCAAGCGCAAATTGCAAAATAATAAAACAAAAAATTAATTAAACAACAAAAGCAAGCATAACACAATCTCTATAAATCAAGAATTAATACATATTTAAACTAAATAACAATAACAACAACAAATAACTACAAAAAATAAAAATAAAAATAAAAATGGCTTCCGAACTCGATCAATTTGCCGATTTGGAATTATCAAAAGAGGATCGCGAACAGATCTTCGATCCGCCATTAGATCGTCAACAATTGGAAGGTGCTGGCACCTCAAGGTAAGCACAAGCAGTTTCATTATTCAACATATGTAACTATACACTGTAAAAAATAGCAGCCTAACACTTATTATAATTGTAATGTAACAGTAAAACTCCATGCATACTATTTGACCAGCTACATATGTAATAACTAGGCGTAATATTGTTTCCCTTTTAAGTATTTTTGTATATAGTATATAAATCTATTATTATATAACATCATCATATCATATCAGCAACATTATCAACATCATCATTCGTTTCATACCAGCCTAAAATTGCGTTGAAGTTTTTGCAAAAGCGATTAACTTTAAAATGAATGAATTTTTGTAAATTCGCACCTGCAAGTGTAAGCCGGCACACGGCACAGTACTGTGTGCGCTAGTATAAGCATTTGAAAGCAAGTACCGTTACATAATTAATTTTAAGCTTATAATTTAACTAATTTTTTTGTTTACATTAAATTAAAGCTTAGAGTCTTATCTTAGTTCATAATATTATTGTAGTAGGTGCTCGACAAATCGTTTTCGTCTCAAAGAAAAATTTGTTTGGATTTCGAATTCAGTTAAATTTCTCGCAGTAAGCCAAAATCTTTCGATTTCAGACACACTTTACACCTTTTCTGTTATACATAACTCAGTCTCTATTAATGTATATGTTTATGTATATGTATTACATAAGTATATTAATTTATAGAAACCGTGTTTATACGTGTAGCATAAGTTTTTATTGACAAAAAAAAAAAAAAATTTTTTTGAATAAAGCATTTTCGTATTGAATTACTTTTCATTTTTTAAACGACTCAAATTTGAATAATTATTTTTCGCGATCTATGAGAGCTGGATTTTTTTTTTTTTTATGATTAAACAACAACAAATGTGACGGGTAACTCTCTGTTTTTTATGGCGCTTCTATAAGCTAGTTAAATGCTACGTTTACACTGCTCAATTTTGCTTGAAAACATCAATGAGAACAGCTGTTTGTAATATTAAATTTAAAATTTAAAGAGAAATATGTACAAATATGCTAAGCGTGTGAGTTCGTCTTTTTTTTTTTATAAAAGATTTCGCTAAAACATCTTTTGTTTAAATTGCTAAGCAGCGGCTGTGCTGTTTATTATTTTTCGATTAATTTTATAATCGATAATTTTTTTAAATCGATTTATGCAATGCTTGTGAATACCCTGAATACTTTTTGTACAATATTAATTGTAATTTAAGAATATTGGCTCTACATGAGTATCTATAGTAGGCAAAAATTTTAGAAAAATCATTAAAAAAATGGCGCCCAAATATTTTAGCAACGCCTCGCTCACGCATTTATGTGGTTCACTTTTAAACATACAAATGCACGGCTACATGATACTTTGTCCATCCGTTCGCGCTGCTTTTTGTATGCCCCTCGTTGTAGAATTTTGTTTTTTTTTTTTTTTTTGTTTTTGTTGCTCCTTGCCAATTGAAAGTGGGCAATAGAACCCACAATTGCACAAATTATCACGCCAAATATCAACAGAGCGCACACACATCTGTAGTAGAGTAGATATTTGTGTGCATGCAGATACGCATACTGTTGCTAAATAGCAGCTAATTTCCTGTGATAAATTGGGCATATCACAATGAATGATCATCACACAAATGATCACACAGCCGCCTGCCTGCCTGCCTGCCAGCCCTTCTGCTGCTGCTGCTTTTGCTTTTGCTCTTACTTCCTTTTTTGTTAAGGTAGTGATCGACTTGTGCGCATCCTTACCGACTGACTGACTGACTGACTGAAGTGGTGTAAGTAAATACTGTCACAGCAAAATGTATCTCAACTTGGTTGCACTGCATTTTTTTTTTGTACTACTGTCGAGCGGGAGGCAGGCAGGCAAAGAGGCAGACAATCGTACTACAAGCAAGCAGTAAGGAGTGAGTAAGGTTTTGTAGTGGGTATGTTAGGTAGCAACAAAAATTTTGTTTTTTTTTTTATGTATTTTTAAAGGCAGTCTTGTCGCCCAACGGATTTGGTATCCTCAAGCAACCAACACACACCTCAGCTTAGCTCAACTCAGCAGTTTGAACCTAATGCGTACCAAACTCCACAGAACTCCTTCGTGTTGCTGTGCTTGGTTTTGTATCTTCGATCGTCGTCTTCGTCGTCGTCGTCGGTGATTCCTTTCGTCTAATGATCAACGTGCTTAGGCCGCATGCTGCGTGTGACAAATATCTTCGAGAGGGTTTTGTCAACAGCATCCTTACTGTCGCACTCCTTGCATATTTTTGTGTTTTTTTTTATTTTAATAATTTTTTTTTTTAATAATTTGCTACGTTGTAGTTGAAAGTGGTAAGCATACTTCCGACAAGATACAACATAGCCCGCTCAATCGATCTATAGCTACATATATCTCTTAAACATGAATACTCGTCTAAAATGAAGATCTTTCTATATGCATCAGCACATCGTTCAGCTGAAAAGTTATAATTTTAAATATAATTCCAAGCACCTGCAATTATCAAAGATGAACTGCTTTTGGTTGCTCACCAGGGTTCGATCACATAGCGTTCAAGCTTAATCAAGCAATCTATACAAAATTTGCTGTAAGTAGAATCGATATTTTCCCAGCTCTAGCTGTAGGTGCCAAGTGCAGCCTTCTCAGTTGGAAGGTGCTTTTCATATGAAAGCATCGATGCATCGCTCGAAAAATCGATATTTTCCCAGCTCTAGCTGTAGGTGCCAAGTGCAGCATTCTGAGTTGGAAGGTGCTTTTCATATGAAAGCATCGATGCATTCTGAGTTGGAAGGTGCTTTTCATATGAAAACATCGATGCATTCTGAGTTGGAAGGTGCTTTTCATATAAAAACATCGATGCATTCTGAATTGGAAGGTGCTTTTCATATGAAAACATCGATGCATCGGCCGAAAAATCGATGTTTTCCCAGCTCTAGCTGTAGGTGCCAAGTGCAGCATTCTGAGTTGGAAGGTGCTCCCAATTGACAAATTTGCTTCATCAGCTATATACATGCTCGTACAGCTGTGATGCCTCCGGTTTCTTCAAGTTTTTCACTACATTACCCACGCAATAGGTATTATCTTCATAAATATCAGCTAATAGACAAAATATCTCCTGTATGATGCTTCAGAAATTGTTCAAGATATCAAGCTGTTCGCAATAAATTGCCAAAAAAAAAAAAAAAAAGCGCTAAAAACTATCTTTAATTGGCTAAACACATTTTGTGAACTGCAACCAAAAAGCTGAAGTACGAAAAATTGTGCACAAATAATTTCTTTGCATGCAGGCGCTGCCGCACAAGCGAATCTGAGTTAAGTTTCGGCAGAACTGTGTTGGCACTTTTTCTTTTAAGCGCTTTACCGAACTATCTGCCGATCTATCAGATATGCCATCTAAACTATACAGAAAAACTTCTTCCAAGTACTACTTCTATATCTGCTACTCATTCGCAACAAATTCGCACGTTGCCGCCACAGAAGATACGTTGCCAATCAGTGCCATTCAGCAGATAAGCATCAACGTAGGCAAATAAAAAGATACTTTTATGAGCGGGAAAAAAGCCCCTATTATTATTTTACTTATTATGCATTTTCATAACTAATTTGACTGTCAATCAAACGACGGCAAGTGAGTGAGTAAGTGAGGCAGCGTGGCAAGTTAGAAAGATGCCGCAGCAGATACGGCTACAAGCAAACGATCGAAATTTAGCAGAAAGCACACAATTTTTTTTTTTTATGTTTCTTTAGAGATTCTTTTTTTTTGTTATTTTGTATACAACTAATTTACATTACATAATCGATGGGAATTGAATGACATGAGAGGAAACGCGCGCGATGACGACAAAAAGATTAGATTACCCTCTTCCGATTTTATTTCGTTTTATTTTTAATTCTTTTTTTTTTTTTTTTAACTATGTATCATTCTGTTTAGGGTTTAGGAATGCACACACAAGTAGCTAACAAGCAGGATTTGAGAGCGTAGTAAGAAAAACCGAAAAAGAAAAAAAAAGCTGAAACGCAAAAGATACAAGATACAAAAAACAAAAAAAATTCAAAATTCAAAAAAGATACAAATACGCCAGCGGCATTTCAAGCAAGGGTTGTTGCGTGGTGAAGTCTTGTCTAAGTCTAAGCGACAGCTACAATAGATTTGTCGCTGCGGCGTTTGCTGGCGAGGCGAGGATCAATGCCAAAGGATCTAAGACTTAGAAGGAAACGTGCAAAGCAGAAAATAATAAAAAAAAAAAATAAAAAAAAAAATAGTATATCTATATACACATACATAATTAAAAATGTTCAAATGCTGAAAAAAAAAATATAAAAAATATAAAGCATTGATGTTTATTATAGCAGCGCAGTGGCGGCGGCGGCATGCAGTGGGGCGAGGAGCTTTCGCGCTGGCTGTCGTTCGTGCTAGCAAAGCTTAAAAGGGTTCCACGGAAATGTGAGCAGAAGGTTCTTTTGCTCTGACAAGCAGCGTTTTTTCGGTTTTTTTTTTTTTTGGAATTTAAATTTTTTTTTGTTTTGTTTTTTTTTTGCTTTTTGTTTGCATTTTTTCGGCGAAACTAGTTTAGAACGTTTTTGCTGAGTTTGCGGCTGCATTGTCTAAGCTTCAATTCAGGCAGCAGCGGCAGCAGCAGCGTCGTGGCAAGTGAGCGAGCAAGACCCCGATTAGAGACCCCGCATAGAAACTTGATCACACCCTTTTTTTTCTTCTTTCTTCTTTAATTTTTTTTTTTTTTTTTTTTTTTTGTATTATTAAAAGTTTTATTTTCTCATTTTTCGTTTCGTTGTCGTCGTCGTTTGCATTTGCAAGCAGCAGCAGCAGCAGCAGAACAGAACATACCTAAATACAATATTTTTTGGCTTCTTTTTAGAAAATATAAAAAAAAAAAAACAAAAAAAAAACAAAAAAAATAAAGATATTTGCTTAGAAGTGCGCGGCATGGCGTGGCGTCTTGGCAACAGCAACAAACACGACACCAGTTGAGCTGAGCAATCTGTATTTATTACTGGGTAGCATAGGGCGGGCAGAGGAGGAGTAGCAGGGCATACATATGTATTTCTATACGAGTACACGCAGCCTTACTTCCTTTGTAGTATTTAAATTTTGCAAAAAAAGGAAAAAAAGGAAAATTAGGCACAAAGCGGCTGCTAAAGGAAGTAGCACGAAGGAACACGTACGAACAAGCAGTTGTGCAGTTCGAATTTAATAAATGTTCAAATAATATACACAAAATTATTTTTATTATTAAAATATTTTGGACTTGCAGGGCCAAGCAGCATGTCGGCCTGGTTGGGACGGACCGCATTTCGCACTTATAGCTTAAAAGCTGCCACTTCTGACTACTGAAAATTTCCAAAGAAGTTACGATGGCATGGTATCTAGTCAACTTTCGGGAATCATAGCTCCAAAGAAGTATTTCAACCAAACTGTCCCAACATAGCCGACTTTCGCATAAGTATTTGCTGTGCTTCAAACTAGGCGACATAAGAAGAGGCTTTGTTCTTCTTAGCAAGCCCTCATTTGATAAATCATGGCCAGGTACCGAACAAATCTTAAGCTTACACAGGAGTGAAATTTGTTGGAGATTATTGAGATTAGAACTCCAGTTCAATAAGCATCCGACATAAACCTAGAAGATTCAGATTAAACACTTTTTGTATTTCTAGTAAAACAAAAACTCCCAAAAAAAAAAGACTCAATGAAAAAAATCTCGGCCAAGCAGAAAAAAAAACCCATGCATATTATGCAAAAAGGAAAAAAAAAAATACATATACATATATATGATACGTCCAAATATACTCGTATATATAAAATCTACGTAGGTAAATAATTCGAAAATATGCCAAATATTAACAACCACAAACGACCATGAAGTTGAAGAGACCAGAGGCGGGGCTGACGTTTAGGTCGGGCAGGCGTTCGAATGTTCCGGCATCCATTAAATGCTAAGCAGCATAGATAGCAGCGGGTGTAGCGGCATTGGACGGGGGAGGCGCACAAAAAACAAGTTTCAAACCGAAATCGGTAAAGAGCACCGAAAAACACAAAAAAAAAAAAAAATCTACATATTTGAATGAAATCAAAGAGCAACAAGAACAACAATAACAGCAACACACTTTACCTACATTTACACAAAAAAAATAAAACCAAAAAAAAACAAAAAAAAAATAAAACACAAAAAAATTCATTAAATAAACAAGGAAACACGTTAACTGCGTTGGAACCGATGCTTAAATACTCTACACAAGCCCCCTATGGGGGCCAACTGAGAGCTGTTAACATGCCAGCGCCATAAATGTCGAGCTTGGAGCTATGCAGAAGCTCCAAGCTCCTTTGTATAGCTATGCACACATTTGTTTTCTGCCTCAAGCGGCTGCGTTTTTAAGCACCTTCAAGCTTTTGAAGCACCTTCAAGCTGTTTGCATATAATTTTATGAAGCAAATAGTAAGCTAGAAAAAGTTCTTAGGTTTTTTATGGATGAACTCAAAATTACTAACAAATTTTTAATACCTTCTTCAAAAACCTTCCTCAAAACCATTTGCGGGAGAAGTGTAAATGCCACCGAAAGGAAACAATGCTGTTTTTCAAACGGAAGAGTACAAGGACAACAAGTTTTTTTTTTCGTTTTTTTTTTTTTTTTGTCATGGTTTTTGTTGTTATTATTTTCTATTAACAAGAAAACAGGATGCAGGATGCCCAAATGGGCCAAATGTGTAGAATTGAAGAAAGAAGTGACAACAGCGCAACGGCAGGTAGCCAGCTCGAGCCAGCCAGTTCATATCAGACTAACAACAACAACAGCAACAGCAACAACAATAATCAATGATCATTCAAGATGATCAACCACACTGTGCCACAAGAGCATAAGTGCATCTCTTTCGCGCATATATAAAAGTGTTTATGTATGAGAGAGAGAGAGAGAGAGAGAGAGCGCGCAACACATGCAAAATAGAATTAAATTAAGCAAAATAAGAGTAGAACAACATTAATTGAAAGTTATATTTTCTCTCTCACTCGCACGTTTTGACACGTTCATGATACTGCCCTACCTCTACTTCATTATATAAGTACTTGGACTTATATACGCTCAAAGCCTTTCTGATACCCTGCACACATACATACATATATACGATGCTACAATAGTTCCGTTGAAAGTCTTCATAAGATCAGCTGTGCTTCACTAAACTCCAAAAAACTCTATTCGGAACTTCAAAAAAGTATGTTTAAACCCGAAACCGTTTATTTTGTCTATCAAACACAACCAATTTGTTGTTTCTAGCTTCAGTATTTCAATCAACTATCATAAGGAACTACGATTTATACCATTATTGGCCTACATATACCATATACTCCCCCTGCGCAGCTCTCAGAAGTGTCGAAGTTTAAAAGTTTATAGTTATATAGTCTCCAAAAACTAAAAAGTGTGCAGGGTATATTATATCCATCCAGGTTTTAACGCGCAAATACATATATGCATATGCACATTGCTTATGCATATATCCGGCTCGAAGACCATTTTTTTTTTTAAATTTAATATTAAACGAAATTCATAATATTAAGATTCCATTTTTTTTTTTTTTTTTTTTTCAATCAAACAAACTAAATCCATGTACCCCACTCAATAACAACAACAAAAAAGTGCTGTAGGGTATACAAAAATGCACTCGAAACAAATGCAAAACGAAATATTTTGTACTACTACAAAATTTGCTGCTGTTGCCTTAATTTTCTTCTTTTTTTTTTCTACACAGATTTCAAAATTAAACTTGGTTGGTTCTCATGAGTTGATTCACTTTGCTCTGCTGGTGCCGCTCCGCTTGTACGCTTTGTCCGTCCGTCTGTCCGTCTGTTTAATACGATCGCAGCTCGCTCGCTCTTTCACTCATTTGCAATGACGACCGACGATCTTCGTCGTCGTCGTCGTCGTCGTCGTCTATCGTCTGGTTCACATTTTTATGTGTTAGTTCATTAGAAATTTCCAAGAATTCTGGCACATACACAGGCAGACACACTCGAATGGATGGCTGGCTGGCTGGCTGGATGGCTGGATTTGAAATACTTCTTGGTTTCATACGGTCGTCTTTCGTTCGTGTTTCGTGTGCCAGCCATTCCTTGGTCTTGCTGTACTCCACTCTATACTGCTTTAGCTTAGTTTAGTTTTATGCCTCGAATCGCTGAGATACAAATTTTTCGTTTTGGATTTCTTCAGCGTAGCTCATGTTCAAGAAGAACTCAGAATCGCTTAGTCTTAGTCGCTCTCTCTCTCTCAGTCTCTTTCTAGCTGTCTTTGCTCTGTTTGTAATAGGAAAAATTTTTGGAGATCAAGTTATACCCAGAACCCTTAACACATCTTTCAGAACTATATGGAGTACTCTAAACTGAAATTAGTAACTGATGCTTCCTGATGCCTTTCAACTCATTGTAACAGTATGGTTCTCCTGCTTAGAGCACACGGTACCCTGACTGTACTTGCTAAGCGCCCTATCTGATGATGATGTCTTTTCGTTGCATATATGCTCCACTATTCTAAACACCGCAATCAGCAATCAGCAATTTGTCTGTCTGTCTGTTGCTCAACTTGGTTAGGCTTCAGTTCTTGTGTTAAGCTGTTAAACGCCTTCAACACTGGCTGCAACACAGTGGTAACATGTGTCACACTAGTCGCGTGTTGCATATTTCGCTTGAAACTTCTGGAGAGTCCAATTGAAATTTTTGTATTTTTTTTTTTTTTTTTTAATAATTTGTTGCATAAATTGCAAACAATGTGGTTAAATGGCAAACCATACTGAAATGACACTGTGACACCACTGCATGATGTTGACCAAATATGGCTGCCATCAATGTACGTATATTGCTATTGGAGCACCCTATTTGCCGTACCAACTGTTCGGTTCGGTTCGGTTCGTTCTGTTCTGCTTACTGTTCTCGTTTATATCGGCATATTCTAGATGATATCCGACTTGCACTTTCTTCATACGAGTACCGTTAGCACGTTTATTTGGCGCGTTTGCTTTCATTCTTTCTTTTCTTTTTATTTATTTTTTTTTTTTTTTCCTTTTATATTTGCGCTCGCGTTGCACCTTTCTTCAAAAAAAAACCAAACCTTCAGCGATCATTTGCCAACTATCCATACATTCGTCCGTCTGTCTGTCTGCCTGTCTGTCTGTCTGTCTGTATGTATGTTTGTCCGTCTGTCCCATACATTTCATTCATATAGAAAACGGAACGCCAGCTGCCGAAATTGCTTACAACCCTTTGTTGGTAAAATCGACATCGATGTCCTGCCGCTGTGTTGAAGCTGTTCGTTCTCATTTGATAGTCCTTTGCCTGTCGCTGCTTGTGTCCTGCTTCCAGCTATAGCAACTACATACAGCATGGCAAGTAGGTAAAGTCACAAAAAATTAACCAAAAACGAAAGAAAAAAAAAAAGAAAAAAAAAGAAGAAGTATTTTTTGTGCGAATAAAAGAAATTGGCTCGGAGATTGCTTTGTGCTGATAAGCTCTGCGCACATATGCAACGCAATGCATATCTGCTTATTGTATCTAAATGTAGCCGCCTAAAAGAAAGTCTTTCACTTCGCCCTTCGCCCTTTTTCGGTACAATGTTGTTGTTCCTGCTTTACTGCACAGCAGTTGGCCAATACACCAGCAGTTCAGTTGCAGTTGCAGTTTACATTCTGGCCAGGATTCGAATTTAAACAAAAAAAAAAACAAAAAAAAAACAAAAAAACCGCATTCATCCCAAGCTTACTCGCCTTCACTCACTCACACGCCCGACAGCGCAATTCTAGCTTACGTAATCGATGGTCTCTTCGATGCTTTGTGGTTAGTGGCCGTTTGAGGAGTCTGTTTACTTTGCAGTTGACTAATCTACCTTCAAAACCTCACCTAACTATCTCTCTCGCCTAAACTATCTAAGAAAGATCAATAAGAAATTTAATTTTCAATTATAGATTTTTTTGATCTTGATTGGCCAAGGTTTTTTCATGGATGCCTAGTCTATATTTTTTTACATTAAACATTTTTGATTTCGTCCTTTTTCACTTCATTTGATTCTTAAACTATGTATTTATGAATTTTTCTTTCCTTTCCGAATCGATCGACTACACGTTGCATCGCCACATTCCACTGTGCGCCATTGGGTGTTTATGTGTGCTATTTTCTGTTTGAATGAAAATGAAGAAGAACAAGCGAAAGAACTGTTACATTTCATTTTCGCTGCTATGCGGTGCGGTGCGGTCTCTCTCTCTCACTCTCTTCTCATGTCGAAATGGCCGAAATATGTTGGCCAATTTTTCTTGTTGTTGGTTTTTCAAAATTGCCGACGCGCGGTTTTCTTCTTTCGCGTTGAATTTGTTGTTGCTGTTGTTGCTGTTGTTGGTGTGTGCAACAACAGCAGCAGCAGCGGCTGATAATCATGATCATTTCGTTTTTTTTCCTTTCTTTCTTTCTTTCTTTCTTTCTTGTTGTGTAGTTGTTGTTATACTTGTTTCATTTTTATTTGGCATTTTTTTTTCGAGGCCATTGAACTCCCGAAAAAAGAGCGCATTAGTAACAACAACAACAACAACAAAAGCAGCAGCAGCAGCAGCAGCAATATTAGCAACAAATGTGACAATACAACTTAATGTGTAACTCTCTGCTCTGCTTCTCTCCTATACTGCTGCACTCTTAGCATTGTTACAACATGAACCAATTCGTATATGCGTATGTGTATGTGTGTGTGTGTATTGGCTTAGTTGATAGCTAACATATGCTACTAATATACGCTACTCCTCACTCACTCACTCGCTTCTTAAATAAAAACTCAAAAAGCAGCGAAATATGTTTAGTAGGTGAACGAACAATTGACGACAGCCCTAAAAAAAGTTTAAATTTGAAATTTCGCTGTTTTTGAAAAACATTTTAGTGCATTTGAAAATAAATAGGGCTGCACAGTGGGATAGTTCATGCCTAACTGCTATTTAATTATTAACTAGGAACAAATAAAAAAAACTTGATTGCATAAGTGCCTTAGTAGAAGCTTATTTCTTAATTAAATATTTTTCCGTATGAAATGCCAATTTAGGACCAATTTTTCGAGCAGCCAAAAATAAAATCCTTTTTGGCCTATTTATGCCGGATTTTATAAGCTCGTAAAACCAATTGCACTGTTTACAGCTTCAAAACTTCTTTGAAGAAGTGAGCAATATTTTTTTCCAACGTACATATTTTTTTTAACAACTTTTTTTTTTCATTTTTGGCTAATTTGTTGCTATTATTGTATAATTTATAGCCGAATTTTTAGTTCATTGCAAATATGCATAAATTTTGATATTCAATTCAAAAACCAAAACAAAAACATAAAAAAAAAAACATAAGCAATTAGCATGAACGATAAAAATTTTAACAATAAAATCGAATGCAGGAAATGAAACAATATTTACAAATTTAAATAAAAATATTTATAGATATATATATATATGTAGGGTACTCATCTACATATGTACATATGTCTAAATTATGGTTGTCGCTCATACCATTAACTACAACAACAACAACAACAACAACAACACAACAGCAAGAAGAAGATACACAACAACAACGTCTTCAGTTGACTTAGAAGATTAGGTAATAAGTGCGAACGCAATAGAAATGCAAAATCAAACAATATTGCTTGAATTTTGCTTCTCTCTCTAGCATGCGTGTTCAGTTGCACAAAAACTGATCTCCTACTTAACTCGCATGAAAAAGCTCATTGCTACAAAACACAAAAAGCTGCTTGATTTTATTTGGCGCGCTTTGAACTTTCAAATTTTTAGTATGCAAAAATTCGTTTTAACTTTAAAAGTTAAAGCAGCAGAATTCATTTCAAAACAAACAAAAAAAAAAACAAGTCAAGATCAGTTGCTGCAGTTGAGTATGCGCGACTAAGTATTACGCTGCTGCATTAGAGACACACGTATGTCTTATTTATAGACGCATTATACATACATGCTCAAGTAAGCTGCTGATCTGGAAATATGATGTATATGCTAAAGGAATCTATTCGCATTATATAAAAAAAAAAATGTGTAATATTTATATTTTTGGGAATCCCGTATATATATCTCATTTGATTTTAATTATTGCTTTGCGCTGCTGTTTCTAAATTATTTGCACAAGTTCAACGAACCTAACCTAATCAATTGGCGGCGCACATATAGACCACACTATAACTTATATGCAGGGTATAGTAAAATAAATAAAAAGCTCACTCATTGTAACGTTTTTTGTTTTTTTTTTTTGTTTTTGCTGTGTTTAGCCTCTCGCTCAGAATTTTTGCTCTACTCGGTCAGTCAGTTGCAGACCGCCGCCGCGAAAAGACGTTTAAACGGATTCTTATTCTCGTTCGTTCGAGTTGTTTTTTGTATTTTTTTTTTGCGCCGTCGTGGGCTACAATAACAAAAATTTAACCGTAACAAGAACAACAACAACAACGCATATACGTCGCAGAGTGCCGCAGTAAAAAAAAAAAACCAAAATTTATATAAAGTATATAAAATACATAATAGCAGAAAAAAAGAATAGCGTACAAGCAAATTTCGTTTGAATTTGGTTTTTGCCATAAAGCAAAAAAAAAAAAAAAAAAATATATATACATATAATTTATTTCAAAAAGCAACAACAAAAAAATTGGTTAGTGCAAATAAAAGAAATATAATTAAAAGAGAATAAATTAAAAACTAAAAATGTGCTTTTGCACAAGAAAAAAAAAATTGTTTTTTGCAAATAAATAGAAAAGAAAGCAAATCAAGGAAAAGCAAAAAATGAAAAGCGTATTGAAAAAAGTTGAAGCCGCAATAACAACAACAACAGCAACAACAACAACACGGCGACAGCAATAAAAGTGTATAGTTGTGTAGAGAGATAGTGGTTTAATAACAGCAACAGCAGCAGCAGCAAAAAACAACAACAACGTCAACAGCAGCTTAATCAACAGCAAAGAAAACACACACACATACATACATACATATTACACTTATATGCACATGCCTGTACATATGTTTTAACATATTTGTCATGTCACTTCTTGTTCTTAACACGCAGCGCAGATATATTTTTATGTGTACACGTGTGTGTGTGTGTACGTACATAGGTTTTAAATTCCGTTGACGCCACAAGTCTATTTACAACAACTATTAAAGAACCGTTAGTTAAGTGTCCAGTACATCTGTATTTATTTATTATATTTATATAAACAGCATTTGTCTTTTTATACATATATGTACCTACATGTATTAGTATGTATTTACACAAGAAAAGTATAATAAAAAAAAAAACACAATTATTTATGATGTAGCAAAATCAGTACTGGCAACTGGCAAAAAAAAAAAATAAGAACAACTACAAATACTAGCAGGCAGCAGTTACTAATCTAGTCAATAAATAAAATAAGGCAAAAGTAAAAAAAAAGAAAAAGAAAAACAGAAAAAGTAAAGCTATTATCTTATTTGTGACTTTGCAAAAGCAAAAACAGATAGTCGTGCGTGTGAGTGTATTATGGCAACAGCGACAGAGAGAGAGAGCAGAGCGTGTGTTTGTGCTTCTTTGCAAAAGCGTGGGAGCGCCGCAACTATTTTTCTTTTTTTATTTTTTTTTTACTCTTTACATATCTGTTAGAAACTTAAGTGCAACTTAGACAATCAAACATGCTGTTGATTGAAGAGCGTAATCGGTTAAAGGTGGCTCCTACATTGATACACTAGAAAACGGTTATAAGGGAAGATGGGCCAAAAAAAAAGAACCCTCTAGAGTCGCAGTATTAGGGCTGTCACGGTTCCACGCTGTCATAGTTGGATATAAGTAGTCCAGAGACCACATTTTGCCACGCCCAATAAACAATATTGATATAAATATTGTCTATTTGTAGGTTCTTTATAGACAGCTTTACCCTCCCATATTTTTCAATCGATCTTAATTATGCGGGTCCCATTGTCGTGTATACCAAATTTCATGCCTATACCTCAAATGTATGCAGAGAAATTTTGAATTTTGTTTATCGCTTTTATGGGGGCGATTTGGATCATGCTTAACTTAACTTTTCTCGATTCCAATTCTCGCACAAGTTGCAACGACTTCCACGACCTATTATAAGCAACAAGTTCTACACATAGAGCTAATGACATTTTAGCCAAATAAAGAACTCCAACTGACAAGCATCATTGGACTTATTGAGTCCATAAGCGATAAAATTTGTGAGATTGGGCTCTTCTGAAACCATTCCGGTGATATCTTTCGCAGTGGAATGTTCTAGTTTTGCTTCGTTGATGATGGAGCTACCATCATTGGACTTATTGAGTCCATAAGCAATAAAATTTGTGAGATTGGGATCTACTGAAACCATTCCGGTGATATCTTTCGCAGTGGAATGTTCTAGTTTTGCTTCGTTGATGATGGAGCTACCATCATTGGACTTATTGAGTCCATAAGCAATAAAATTTGTGAGATTGGGATCTACTGAAACCATTCCGGTGACATCTTTCGCAGTGGAATGTTCTAGTTGTGGTTCATACCAAGTTTTAGAATGAAATAATGTGAGTTTAGAGCAAATGTCTTGGGAAATTTGACTGTATCAAGTGAAATTTGTGATTTTCCAAGTGTATATTGGCCTTAAGTGACGTTAGATCATCAAGTTCCAATATTCCCCAACAAAAAAAAACTCTAAGCACTTGACAATGCAACAATTTGTACTTCTGTAGCCCGACAGGCTCCCCTTCCTTATCAGCGCTCAATTCTCTAAAAATTCTATAACTCTGTAGGCAGGCATCAACTGGTTCGATATTGTTTATCATTTATTTCCGGTCCACTGCTTTATATTTCAGTAGAAATGTTTTTTTTTTTTCTTCGCCTTCTAGTTTTAATAATTCATTTAGAAATAGACTGATAATTGAATAATCATGCTAATCTGTTAACTAACAGTTTCTTCCGGTATTGTTTGAGGAACTGTTTGGTTTTCCAAACGTTGACTCATTTCTTTTGACTTCACATTTGTTTAGCAGGCTTCTTTCGTGATTTATCAGACCAGACTAACTCATTTCGTATCTGCATGCATTTCCTGCAACCTCTGTAAACTAAATCGTTAATGGAGATGATGTGATGGCGGCATCTCATCATATCACATTAAATTCATCTTAATTGTGCGAATAACTCATGAACGGCTTAAGCCCAGCTCTAAAAACGAGTGTGACATTCCGATTTGGAGATGCTGCATGAATGCATTTGTTTGTTACTTTCAAGTTACTCGTACTCGTACAAGTTTTAAGTGACTCGATCGACTCTAAACTTTATGGTGACTCTGAAGCACTGCTTTGAATGTTGATTGATCCAGTTGGAATGAAAGCTGACTGCATTCTAAATACTTAGCACACATACTAACGCATGTGTATTAAAATGAGCAAAGATTAATGTTCAGATAGGTGTATGAGCATATTTATGATATGCATATATTCTCTTCTCTCTCTCTCGCGTTTGTACATATTTATGGTCGAGTTTTGTTCAACTAGTTGTTGGTCTAGTCGCCGTCGTCGTTGTTGTTTTTCTTGTTATTGTATCGTAATGACTGACTGCTGGTGGTGGTGGTGGTGGTCACACACACACACACAGACATACACAAGTATACAGCATACGTTTAACTGACCTAGTTTAGAGGCGTACTTGTACACCACAAATGCATTCGTATGTACATATATATGTATTGCATACCAATTGACACCTCGCACTTACGAGACACCCCCTTTTTTGTACATATTTGCGCTATTACACTCGGTTAACACTTTGCGGCTTATATGTGCATATATGGGTGTGTGTATGTGTGTTTGTTTATTGCCCATATTTATCGCTCTTGCGTGCTAATCGTTTTTTTTTTATCGTTGTTTTTGGTGACCTCGACATCAACAATTAAAATATATTTCTGCTGATCGTGTGTTGCCCCAGTCGGACTTAAAAGAAATGTTTCCAAAAATAATGCTTGGAAGTGCTCTGGAATGCGGAAATGACGCATTTTTTGCTTAATACAAACTAAAAGAAGCGTAAATGGAAGTGTTTGCTCCTCAACACCTACAGTAAGAAACGTCAAATGACACTGAACGACGTTGCAAACCAATGTCCGCACACAAATAGGCCATATAAGGAAACCAAGACTTCATGTGTTGGGAAGACAGTTCCTACTTGGTTGTTATACAAAAGCCACCCACCCACACACACAAGCACACACAGGCATAGTTATGCAGAGAAAAGAACAACAAATCTAGTTGTTGGGACTAACATTATCAGCACGCGTTTTATGCATGCTCTCTCTCTCTCTCTCTCTCTCTCTGAGCAGCACTATTTTCGCGACGTGTCTCTCTCTTTCTTTATGTAGAAGAATTGTGCGAAATTGTATGCTTACATATACGTACATGCGGAGGTGTGTGTGTGTGTGTTGTTTTTTATTATGAATCATAATTTATAAAAGAAAAAAAAAAAAACTTTTAATTCAAATAATTGACAAATTTATCTTTTCTAAATTAATTAAATAAGCAAACATATGTACAAATTCTTATGTCATTAAATATTTTATTTAAAATTAATTATTTTGAAGCAGTGTGTTATATATGTATAATCTACATGTAGAAAAATATAATATATTATTGTGTGCGTGTGTGTTTGTTTGCAATGGCAATTTTTTTTTTTTTTTTTTTTTTTTTTTTTTTGCTACAATTGATTCTTTTACTCTCTTATTTAGTGCTGTGTATTGACCCTTAGACGTCAAACTGTGAATCAATGAACTATAAAAAGGAAACTGTTTTATTTATTGTTGTTATTAGCACGAGGGAAGTTCTAGCAGTAATCGGTTGTTGTTTTGAAAGTATGACGTTAGGCCTAACGAATTCATTAACGCTTAACTAATAAGAAGAGCTCGCATTTGTCAATAATGACCAGAACTACACAACGTTAGGAACAGCGTATCTCGTAGTCGAGCTAACTCTTCACTGCAGCGTTCTTTCTTGTATTTTATTAGCTTTGTTTTACAGTTAATTAGTGTAGTGCCAAAGAAAGAAACAAAAAATCGTTCATGACTACTACGTAACGAGCGGAAAAACGAAAAATAAAAAAAATTAAATAAATAAATAACGAAAGAGATAGAGGGAGAGAGAGAGTGTCTAACTCGCTGCTGCCGCTAAACATTAAAAAAAAAAATTTAAATTAAATAAATTCAATAAACTGCTTTTCTTACATACATACATCACGCGTGTGCTGTGTAAGAAAACTAGATAATTAAATTAAATAAAAATAATAGTGAAAAGAGAGAAAGCAAAAAAAAAAAGTAAGGTTAATAGTTAAAAATTTCTCTTAAATAAAATTTACAAAAAGAATAATGCGCAGTATGTAATGAGCAAAAGTAAACAACAAAACAGCAAAAGAAAACAAAATAAAATCAAAAACGCATAAAAATTAAATTATTAAATTACAAAAAAAAAACAACAACAAAATTTATATAAACAGGCGCGAAATAAACAACGTCAAACTGTAAATTTTTTTTTTTTTGACGCCGTCTGCCTGCAGAGAGTAACTGCATAAAGTGCAATTTCAAGTGAACCTCATATGCACATGTATGTGCTCTTGCTCTCTCACACACATGCACCTACCCAATTTTGTTGCTTGTGTACGGTCTTAAATTATTACGTTACGCACTCAGCACGCCGCCTACGTCATTCATTATCATCATCGATAAGCAAAGTGAACTCACTTCGTCGTCGTCGTCGTCGTGTATGATAAAACTAAATAAATCAAACAAAACCAATCGAAACAAACGAAAAAAAAAAGAAAACCAATAAATATTATAATTATTAATACTTAAAAAGAGCAAAAAAAAAAAAAAAAAAAAAAATCTATATATATATGTATACAATGCAAAACAACAACAGAATTAATATTCAAGCAATGAAACTCCCGCGCTACATTGATCATCGGTGAGTAGAGTTCTAAGTGAGTGATTAACTGGGTGGGGAATGTTTTTTCTTATCAGTGCAATTTATAATAGCTATTACAGGCGGCGCTAAATCTCACTAATAAGCGAAATTGTTTGAAATATTCTATTAATAAAGGGCCGTTCAACTTTGAGTCGGTTTTAACCATCATCCTTCTTTGAATGCTAAATTCTTTAGTGGTTTAATTGGAGATATTTGTTATATTTTATTTGAATTGATATAAGATATAAAATATTTCACATTTCTAGTTCAAGAAGTTTAAAATTTGCGTGAAACTTCCACCATTGCTATTGCATTTGTTGTTTATATCATCCACATATATTTTGACACACAGTTCACATCAAATTGAAATAGATCGATCGTTAAAATCTGAAATCTGTTTAGATATGTCCTTCGTCTGTCTGCATGCTGGTGTTTTGCATTTTTTGAGTATATGTACATTGTGAGATACTCCAAAACTTATTGCATTATTTCACTTTTGCCTCCAATGAAGTGTTTCTTGATTGCCCGGCTCCATATTTCCGGTTTGCTTAAACAACTTCCGTTCTTTCTAGGCTTAAAAAAGCAAAGAGAAGTTTCACTTTCAAATAAATATAACAGTTTTGTACGTCACTCTAACAATTAAATATGTATATAACATTTTTGTCCTTTAGAATTGTAGTGTATAATCAATTCTAATTGCAAAAATAATAAAAAATTAATCGGTATAAATACATCAGATTGTTTGTTTGTTCATGTAGGAGAGAAGATAGGGGACAAAAGTTGTTTCTTTTTTTTTAACTATTTACTCTCCCTTCGTGCCCTGCTCGCTCTGTGCTCGCTCAGACTTAACAAGTCATTGAGCACAAAACAAACTGTTGTTCTTGCTTCTGCAGTTTTGGTTGTTGTTGTTGTAGAACAACTTGTGGAATGCAATAAAATAGATAAACAAACAGCAACAGAACAAAAAAAAAAGAGAGAAAATCGACGGGAAATGCAGCGCAATCCTGCATATAAAAAAGCTAATATCATTTTTATAAAGCATTTACACTTTAAGTTAAAATTCGGTTTTACATATTTTAACCATTTGTTTTTTTTTTTTCGCAATACGAGGGCTGTAACAATACAAAAAAATATCGATTCAATTGTTCCACACTATAAAAAAAAAAATACAAATGCAGCCGTGCCAAGAAAGTCACAACAAATTACACATAAAATCTGCAGCATCGCATTCGCAGCGTAAATACGCTAAATGTGGCTGCAGTAGTGTAAATACGCTATAAGACAAAAACAAAAAAACAAACCGCATGCAATATAAAATGCTGCTGCATAGGGTGAGAGAGTTTGTTTGTGAGAGCAAGACTCTGCACAAATCTACATAGTCATACAACAAAAATATTACACTTGCAGTCAGTCATGTGTGTGTTTGTGTGTTTAGTCCAACCAAATGTATATATGTGCATGCAAAGTAAAGTGCAACGCAAAAGAAGCCAAGTGAGAAAGAAAAAAAAAAAAAAAAAAAAATAACCGAAGCAACAATATGAAGAAGAAGTAGCACGCGTATGGCTGTGTGTGTGTGCATGTACGTCGTTTGTATTTTCATTCATAAAAATTCAAAGAAAAGATAAAGCAAACCAAAACAAAATAAGAAAACAAAAAAAAAAAAAAAAAACTTTTATAAAGTAGCTGCAGCACCCGGCACGCTTTGTAGCGCCCCATAAAAACTTTTGTCGAAAAATGTATTTTGTAAATATGTGCATTCCCTGCAGACAGAATGCAATTTACTTCTTCTGATTTTTCGGTAACAAGTATTCCTGCCTGTGCCATATTTTGTGTATCATTTAAATGGGCGGTGTGCAGTGAAAGTTCTGTCAAAATCGGTTCAGCCGTCAGTCAAAAATTTTAAAAATTGCATGTTTGGTATTAGTATCGTCTATATATAGTATATATAAATATATATAATGCACGCGTGTGGCAAAGTCAAGCTGTGCGCATTGAAAAGCTCAGAGATAGGGAGAAGGGAGTGCAGAGCTTGCTACTTGATCGTTGTTAAAATCGAACCATAAACGAAGGAATGCAACAAAAAAAAAAAAAAAAAAAATAATCAACATTGAATGCAGTAGATGCAGCATGCAGCATAAAAAAAGCAGCGATTACAGTTGCATGTCTGTAATGTGTTGAAGAAGATGTTGAAGAGTGGCTAAGCAAGTGCTGCCACCGGTTAATGCGAGGGTTGAGTAGTTTGTTTTTAGTTTTAATACACTACACATGGAGTGTGAATAGTATATTAATGTAGTGAATTAGTTTGCAACAATTTAAACGTCGAAGCATCAAGCATACTGAACCGCGGCCATATACCCTCAATTTATGATGTAGTTCTTATGTGCTAAACTGGAAATATATCACTTTATCTATAACACAGTTAGAGAAATATTAAAAAAAAAAAAAACAAAGTAATAATGGGAAACTCAGGACTATTTTGGAACTAACAATTCCCGCCTTTTTCAAAAAATGTTTGTCATTTTTGCGTTAACCGACTTGATAATCCGTCAAAATTAAGAATAAAAATTAATTTGTTGTGTTCTTAAAATAGAGCTAACGGAGCTACAGAGCTGCTTAAGTCTTTTAAGCTCAAGAATCTGCAACTTCTTGAATTCCACTGAACATGCAGATTCCTCTGTAATTTTTAGATTATTTGTTAGTTTTTTTGATTTTTAATTCGGTTTTAAATTGTATAAATTCCTAGAAGCCAAATGTGTAGTGCATTGTTTTTTTTTTTTCCAAAGATGGGGGTTTTTTTTTTTTTGTATACAAGTGCAATTAAGTGCGACAGAGATAGACTATATGATGAGAGAATGTGCAACGTGGGCGTTGCAATTTATGAACTCTGACTCACCGACTCGACTGTTGCATTAGGTGTTTACATATATTTTTTGTTTTTACAATCCATGCATGCAACTTTGGCGACACATACCTATTTACAGTTTCGTTGCAATATAGGCGTGTCTGTGCTGTTGCATGTTTTCTTTATTGTGTACACATTGCAGTTGTGTATGTGTTTATAATTTTTGCCTGCAGTTGCAACATGCGTCAACAACATGCGCTTGTGCTGCATGCACTCTCTGTTGCTCGAGAATGAGTGAGCTGCCGCTCATAAACAAACACCGCCTCTGCGGCTTTTTTTAATTATTATTTTTGTATGCACACGCTTACACATAGTATATTAATTTTGAAGCGAAGTTTGTAACATGCAGAAGCTGGCAAAATGTACAAGACATGTCCGTCTGTCAGAGTAGCTAAGTCGGCATGTCAAGCCCATAGACTCAAGGTCCATTTTTATTACAGTGTATACAATTATTTCCGTTTTGTGGTATTCGGTATAGTTGCGCGTGTTTGCTATTTTCTTCTTTTCATTATAAATATTATCATTATACAGTGAAAGCTCTTGCAACGCACACTTCTGTAGGGAACAGAATTGCTTTGGAAAGTTATTTAAAAAAAAAAAAAAAAAAAATACACCAAAACGTTAGTCAAGCCACTTAAATTGAGAATCCAGCCAAAGGCGTTATCGCTAGAGCTTGAAAAAACATCGATTTTTAGACTGTCTTAAAAAATCGATCTTTTCCCAGCTCTAGTTCTCACTGTACATGGCTTGAGCCTTGCTTATTGTTTCACAGTTTTAAAAGCACTGCTCTCTTTGAGTGTTTTTATGTGTACATGCCAAACTGTAATTTGGCGCGAAATGATTTTCGAAACTCGCATTTTGAATGCATTTCCGTTTAAACTTAAAAGCAGAAAAAGAAAAGAAAGCAAACAAAACAAAAAATGACAAACTGAAATCAGCGAGAAATCAATATAAAAAAAAAAACAAACGAAGGCGACTAGATGTACCGGTATGATGCCTAAAAAATAAAAATGCTGCAGTTAGGTGTACTCGACTACGAAATTCACTATAACTGTTGGAAAGTTTCAATTTCAAAACGTTCCCAAATGCAGAATACATCCAGCATTCTATGCCAGAACGGCATATGCAACATAAATAGTATGTGTGTATAGGGTATCTTGAGTACAGAAGCAGACGACGGACGCACAAGGAATGCATAAAAGCAAGAATTTAAGAAAATCAAATAACAAAAACAAAACAATAAAAAAAAAACAGAAACAAAAAAAAAAAGCACAGCAGAACACAAACAAGTAACAGAAACCAAAATAACTCATTTTCGATAAACAATTCTTGGAAAAAATAGCGCCAGCGGAGGCAATCGACAATGTCTGCAATGGTGGAGCATACAGAATGGAACCGAAGAAAAATATAGGTATATGATGTATGCTACATATGTATATATATACACACACAGACATACATATATATGCTAAGAAATGCAAAAATGGCACAAAACAACATCAGCAGCAACAGCAACAACAAAAACAACAAGTTAAAGCAGAGCAAACTGTGTAGTAGCGCAGCTCATAAGCCAACTGACTCAAGAATGCGTTGAACCGAACCGCGTCGGCAGTCACCAACGTCGACTTCTTGCTATATAGTATATATATATATATATGTATTTCTGTATATAAAATAAGAACATAAAGACGCTCTAGTCCAGATCAGATATACATATACACATATATAGAGAACTGACTGACTGCTAGACGGACGGACGGACGGACGGACAGTGCAGCTAACAGATATTGCCGGCAAAAATTATCATAGTTTTTGCACGTCTTTTGTCGTCTTTCTAAGCCAACTTGTTGTTGTTGTTGTACACTCTAGCCTGTAGGTCTGTCTAATGTTATACACAAAGAAGTAAACTAAGCATGGAGACAGACTTACTTTATGAATGTTGTACATTTTTGTTAATCATCAAAAATTGTATCGTCTTCATATTCATATGCTGCAGATACAACTTATGTATATCGTTGCATGCCCTACTATACCGACCGAATCCACTAAGTCCATAAATCTCTAAGCTCTGCTATACGAAAAAAATTCAAAGATGTTTCCTATTTTTCTGCATAAATTGCGCCAACATACTTCCATGATGCATCAATAGGGAACTTATTTTATTATGCACCTCTAAAAGTGTGCCATCTACAAGCTTTATGGAACATTTTAAATTTAATGTGTTAGTTTGATGGTGCAAGTATTTTTAGTGGTAATGAAGCAAATCCACGCATGATTAGCAGAGTCAATCAATTAAAATTTAATTTGTAGCTTTTTTCAGAAATTCTTGAATATTAAATTTAATAGCAAACTTGTTTGTTTATTCGTAACGTGAAGCCGAAATGCTTCTTCAATTTATTGGTGATTTTTATTTTCGGTGTTGAATTCAGATTTGAAGACTTTTTGGCAGGACTTAAAAATTGTCGTAAGTGCCATCTATTGGCAAAATATTTGTGGAGATGGCTTAAAAATTTTTTATTTTTATATAAACTTGACATTTGCTGAGTGTACTCGCCTTTTAGAAAATTTGTATCAGATTAAATCGCTCGCTGGCTGGAGTCGGGCTTCAATATTGGTTCATAACTGACGTCTAAAAACATGAGCTACGTCTCAAAAAGTTTTCTTTATATACATACATAAGAGCATAAATTCCAAATTCCAGTTAAAATTCTGTCCATATTATAGCGTCATAGAATTAAAAAATCTTAAATGTTTATCAAGAATAAAAAATAAATAAAGTACTTTGTATGCAAATTTAGTTGTAAACTGAATTTCAATTAAAAAATTTGTCAGTATTCATATTTTTTTTTTTTTTATATGAAGATGAAGATTCGTTTTTTATTTCATTTTTTCATACGCACTCCGGCGAACACAAATAAAAAATATATTTTGTACAGTTGTCTTGCTTTAGAAATGTCACGAAGACACGAAGAGGAGCCTATGATTTGTTAATAGAGCGACTACACGTGTGACTCAACTTCAGTTTTCTTCGATTTCAAATTGATGAAAACTTTGACATATATTCGCATATAATATATACATATATCTGCAGACATGTAGATATGTGTTTGTTTATTTTTGTTTTTTACCATGGTGTGGTGAAATAAAAAAAAACTGTTATACCGCTAGCTTCTTTGCTAGCAAATAAACACAAACACACTCACATTTATTACAATCAAAGCAGTTATCGCGCCAAGTTCAAATGGGGAGAATACTGAGTACTTAATTGTCGTTCAAGCTCGACTGTTGTGTTATTTCTTAATATAATCGATTCTATTCATTTTTCTGTGATCTCTGTTGCATGCATCATTAAATACAGAGTTTATGTATTGGGATGATATGTCAGACCAGACTTAAATTTAAATTGTGCGCGCCAGCTCAAATTAATTGAAAGGCAGCTCTTGGTGATAAACTTTATGCTCCATAAACTTTGAAATAATAAAAAGAAATCATAATTTTTACACATTCTAAAGTTGGAACACAATTTCACAATGTTTCATTTTTGGAGACAACTGAAATTTGGATACGATTTTTCTGAGTTAATAGCTTTTTATATGACGGTGAAAGCAATTTTTAGATTTTGCACGGCTTCATCTCGAAATTGAATTGATTGAAATTAAGGCGATACCGCTGAGAGTATGCTGATATGATGACTTCCTCCGGCATTTGTCAGAGAAGTCACTCTAATTGGATACAGAGTTTGTCTGTCCATACTAACAGACGGAATGACAAAGCGAAATATATTTGATCGGAAATGACAAGAAATCTTTGACGCCGGAGATAGATTCCTGGCTACTAAGCGAGCAGTCCGGGGTGGGGTTGTAAGCTCCATTAGACACATTAGTAGTGTGAAACAGTTTTTCTATTGTTGCTTTGAAAGGACTTTATTCAAACTTCGTCAAATCATGCGGCAAACGTGACTGAGTCTATCTGCTGTGTATGTCGACACAGAACAACAGCATTCTAGGTATAGTCCTGCCGGAAAGCAGCGGCAACGCGAATTATTGGACACCGCCGACATTTTGTAGCATTGTTAGGCACTCTGTGTAGGAGTTGATCCGTAAGAAATACCCACTAAGAAAAGTTAAGCGGTTATGGCACGAGCAGTACCAAAAAATCTGCTCTAAGTAGGCTGACTACGTAGACGTCTCTTCTTTCCAACACTTTCCTTTCAAATGCACACAAAATATTTCGAAATTTTTCAACACTTGATTACAAAGTATGCTTTGCTTCAATACTCCTCCTGCATACAAGGGAAAATATTAAATAGAAAACGTTGAAAAACGAAACATCTATATACACATTCTGATCAATAAAATTTTCAGTTTCTTGCAAAATTTTCCGTGATGAAAATAGTTTAAAAATAAAATATAAATAAATTAAAAAAAAATTTCGAATCGAATCAAAATATCGATATTATATTTTTTTCGGACTGACAAAGAGAGCATAAAGGACGAAACCAAAACAACAAAAAAATACAAAAAAAAAAAAAAATTCCACACGAGATAATAAGCAAAC
Organism: Leucophenga maculata; assembly: GCA_035044805.1. Taxonomy (NCBI): domain Eukaryota; kingdom Metazoa; phylum Arthropoda; class Insecta; order Diptera; family Drosophilidae; genus Leucophenga; species Leucophenga maculata. The sequence goes on from JAWNNP010003230.1 coordinate 1,695,809, forward strand.
GCAATAAAAATTTCGGTGAACAGTACTAATATAAACGAATAATACATCCTACACGGCAGAAGAACAAACGAAAGAAAGGACCATACAGGATCTACAGAGATCTGTTGGAGCCCGAAGAAAGCAAGCAAGCAAGTTGGCCAACACATTCCCAGCAACAATACGACGCAAACAGACGTCTGTCTGTGGGACAGCAAAGGCAAACAAGTTTGGATTCAAGGCCAAACTCACCTCACCAGTCCAGTTATACTAGAAAGCATGACACTGTAGAATAGAGTCATAATAGCGCATACAATCTAACAAATCCAATTTGCTTTTAAAAGCGCTAAATCTCCATTTTGTCGCACTCACTACACAGCTCATCATCCAACAAAAGTGAGAAGTTTTACATATTGTTTCGTGATGACATTTAACTCCTAGAAGCGTTTTGCTGTTGTGTATTGTTGTAACTCCAAAACTTTATCGAGTAACAATCGAATTTGATATTCGTCAAAATTTTTGAAACCACGAGAAATTCTGGTAATTCGTAAAACAACGAACGCATCATCACGACACTTTGTCTGAGTCCGTGACTCACTTTACCGTACCTTACCTTACCCCCTCTACAAAACGAAAACCACAAAAGAAGAGAAATCACTGATTGGAGTTTGATTCTTTAATTTGCATGTCTATTGTCTACAAGAGAAAGAAAAAAAAAAGAGCAAGAAGAGAAGAAGTACATGAACTTCGGCTAAGTGTTTAGTAGTAAACAGAGAGCGATTAATTGCTTCTTTCGCTTGCGCTCTCTCTCTGTATTTTTTTTTTTAAATTTTACTTTGTGGTGATTGGATGTATGTGCGTTTATATATATTTTCGAGTCAAGATTATACAAACTGAACTCAATTTCGAAAAAGTGTTAAAATGTTGGACGCGATTTTATTAGTGGATGATGATGGGTAAGCCAAGAAGATAAAAAATTTTGCAGACAAAGATTTAGAGAGAAAGTGAGAGATACCCAAAGAAGTTGTATACACAGGGCAAAAGGCAAACGGCAAACATATTAATTATATTAAAATTCCAGTCCATAGACCCCTATTAATATTAAATTTGTAGTTCCATAGACACCGTTTTGTTCGGTATTAATTTCATTCCATTCCATTCCACATGCAATTTAACGTTTAAATTTTTAATTACTGTTACACGAAACAATTGTCAACGTAGCTAATAAGCAAGAATAATGTAAACAGCCTAGAGCTAGTCAAAAATGTAGTTTTGTTAGCTGTTTAATATATTATAATGTTGCTTTGCATAAAAGTTCGCATGTTTTTTTTTATATATTAAGAGATATCCTTTAACTATTTAGCTGCTATATTAAATAAGGAAACATCTTTGCACTTGCTACGCTGTGCCGTATAAAAATTTAGCATTTTATATAGATTTAGCTTATTGCTTATGCAGTTCCATTGCTTTTAATCCTTTAGCGCCTGCTATAAATCAGACCAAATCAAAAAAAAAAAAAAAAAAATATGATCCTTGGAAAAATTTTAGATCAATTATTTGATCCCTGGCTGGCTTTTTCTCTGTTTCTCTCTCTCTCTCTCTCTCTCTCTCTCTGTATTTCTTACTCTCTTATATATATACATATATGCTTTGTATTAGGATTTTTAATGCAGAAGATTTGGAAAATTTTAGAAACAAAAAAAAAATGCGAAAAAAACAAAACAGTTAAAGATGAGATTTAAGTTTTGGTGTTAATTGTGTATCTTGGCATTACTTTTTCGCACAAACATGTCTCAAAACGCATTTTCTCTCTCTCCTTCTCTCTATCTCTCTACGTCTCTTTGTCTATCTCTCTTTCACACACTCTCGTTTTTGGGCAACACATCGTGCAGTGTTACGACATCAAAAATTCTTATAAGCGGCATCCCGCTGCAAACACGTTTCGAAGACATCGAACCACTACTGAAGCCCTACGGCATCGTCAAACAATGTGAGGCTATTTCTAGTAAGGATCAAAATACTCAGACTGTGCATATAACATTCGAAAATCCTGAGCAGGCGCAAAGGTACATAACGAAATATTTTTTGTTAATGTTTTTTTGTTTTTGTTTTTTTTTTTTAGTTTAACCATTAATTGATTAATTAATTAATAATTATGAAACAAAATTGTTGAGAATGATTTGTTGATGTGTTGATGGATGATATGTATGAATGTCTATGAATTCGTTCGTTTTTTGTGCAATTCAATGCTTATTGGCCCAGTTGCCAGTTGCAAGCAATGCACACACAACGTTCACAAACCAATTGGCCACTTGAATATTTTTTTTAAACTTTTTTAACTTTTTTGTCCAAAATGTAGCAAAATTTACTCACAGCCTTTTTCTATTTTTACTCCCTGTCTCGCTTTCCGTAGAGCTGCCGGCGGTTTAAATGGCGTCGAATTCGAAGGCAGCAAACTGCATGCTGAACAACTGGATAAGAATCAACGGCGTGCACAGCGCAACCAACGTAATCCGTATCCGGGCATGCCCGGTCCCGGACGTCAGGCTGATTTTCCGCTGCGAATACTTGTGCAGAGTGAAATGGTCGGCGCCATTATTGGACGGCAGGGCAGCACTATACGCACGATAACACAACAGAGTCGCGCACGCGTTGATGTACACCGCAAGGAGAATGTTGGCTCATTGGAGAAGTCGATAACGATCTACGGTAATCCGGATAATTGTACTAATGCATGTAAGCGCATACTTGAGGTCATGCAACAAGAGGCGCTATCGACAAACAAGGGGTAAGTAAAATGCGATAGCGAACAGCATGAAGCCACGCCGTGTATGTGTGGCCGATTAGGCGCTTCATTGGTGTACCAATGGTGCTTGCTTCGTTTTCCTGTAATTATTTTTATTTTTTTTCCATTTTATTATTTTCATATTTTTTTACTTGTAGCGAAATCTGCCTAAAGATACTCGCGCACAATAATCTTATTGGACGTATTATTGGCAAAAGCGGCAACACTATTAAACGCATTATGCAGGACACGGACACAAAAATCACTGTCAGCTCAATCAATGACATCAACAGTTTCAATTTGGAGCGCATTATTACAGTTAAAGGACAAATCGAGAATATGTCGCGCGCCGAGAATCAAATCAGCACGAAACTGCGCCAAAGTTATGAAAATGATTTACAGGCTATGGCACCGCAGAGCCTAATGTTCCCTGGTCTACATCCCATGGCAATGATGTCGACACCGGGCAACGGCATGGTCTTTAATCCGAGCATGCCATTCCCCTCGTGTCCCAGCTTTGCCATGTCTAAAACGCCGACAACTGTTGTGCCGCCTGTATTTCCCAACGATTTACAAGAGACTACCTATCTATATATACCGAATAATGCAGTTGGTGCCATTATTGGTACGAAAGGATCCCACATACGCAGTATAATGCGTTTCTCGAACGCCTCGCTTAAGATTGCACCGCTCGATAATGAAAAACCATTGGAACAGCAGAACGAACGTAAAGTAACAATTGTCGGTACGCCGGAGGGTCAGTGGAAGGCACAATTTATGATATTTGAGAAAATGCGTGAAGAAGGATTTATGTGTGGTACAGAGGATGTGCGTCTAACCGTTGAACTGCTGGTGGCCAGTTCGCAGGTGAGTAATAAAAACTAACAAACAGTTACAGTAGGACAAGCAGTTTGCACATAAATGAAAGAACTAAAACTAGCTGTTGGCACGTGGCCCCACACATTTTTCCACATGGCACAAATCCACTCCACTTGTAATACAAGGGTATGTGTGTCATGCCTCTTTGTGCCACATAAAGCCTTTCTGCGCATATCCGGCTTTGTATAATGAGCGAGATATAATTATTAATTAATAATTTAAGAGATTCTTTTATTGCTACTGTAACTACTTTTATATATGTACCGTTATATGAGTATACATGTTCATATTTACCTTACAGGTCGGACGAATTATCGGCAAAGGCGGTCAGAACGTACGAGAACTGCAACGCGTTACCGGTAGCGTCATTAAATTACCCGAACATGCGCTGGCGCCCGCATCGGGTGGTGATGAGGAAACGCCCGTACATATAATTGGTCCCTTTTACAGCGTACAGGTGCATAGAGCGATTATTGTCAAATTAAATTAATTAAAAAAATATAAATAAAAACAAAATTTTTTCAATATTTTATTTTTACAGTCGGCTCAGCGTCGCATACGCGCAATGATGATGTCAACTAATCCGCCGCCAGTTACCAAAAAACAAAAAGCTGCCAAAGAACAACAACAAAATGTTGCTGCTCCATCTGCTGCCAGCGGGACTCAACAACAGCAACAACAGCAACAACAACAGCAGCAACAGCAGCAGCATTTACATCAACAACAACAGCAACAACAACAGTCGCCACCGCAACAGTCGCAGCAACAGCAGCAGCAGCAGCTGCCATTACAGCAGCAACAACAGCCGCAACAAGCTGGTGTCGCTGCCGTCGCGGTAGTTGCTCAACAGCAGCAGCAGCAGCAGACGCAACAACAGCAGGCGCAGCAGCTGGCGAGCTCAAATCAGTAAGCGTTATAAATAGCTAGCAGCATAAGCGTGTTTCGGACGCTTAATACTAAGTTTATTTTAAAGCTTATATATATTTTTTTTGCGTAGTGTATAATAAAATGAAACGAAACTATGAATTACAAAAACACTACAAACTAATCCAAAAAATGCAAAGAGAGAGAAGAAAGAAAGAAACAAACAAACAACAAAAAGAAAAACTTTTTTTTAATAAATAAGTAGAAGTTAAAACTCGATAAATCTAGTTGAGAGATTTATTATTATGTAGCGCGAGAGCGTGCAAAAAAAGAAGATGAGAACACACAAAAGAAAAAAAACAATATTATTTTGTTTAGTGCTAGAAGAAAATTTCTTTTTTTGTTTTTTGTTTTAGCTCTTCCTACTTTTGTTGTTAAAAGTTAGGAAGAGCTAAAACAAAAAAAAAAAAAAAATTTTTAATTCAACAGCAACGCTAAGAAAACTTTACAAAAATGTTTTATTGGTAAAAATTTTAATTTTGAACATGTTTTGGTTGTTCGAATTATTTTTGAATATATTTTTTTTTAATGTGTTGAAATCTTTTGGAAAGCACATAGCAAAAAATCGAACACTACTTTTTTAAATTCTTTTTATTTTTTTTTTTTTTAACAGTTATAAGAAGTCTAAGCGTAAATTGTTTTCTTTTTTAAGTTACAAACAAAATATTGGTTAAGTTTTAAGTTGATATGAGAAGAATCTGTTTCAACAAAAGCAACAACAACAACAACAAAACGTTAACCCACCCAAAAACGAAAGAAGTGTGAAAAGAAGCGGAGCAAAATGATCATACTACTACATACATATAAAAAAAAAGCATAAAAAATTAAATGAAAATAACTATAAACTTCGGTAAACTTTCCAAAATTAAGCCATAGATGTCATTGAGGAAAAAACAAAATGCAAAAAAGAAAGACTACAACATATAAAAAAATAAAATTGGATTTAAAAAAAAAATCAAAAAAAAAAAAAACAAAAAAAAATCAGTGTATATGCTGCTAGCACAGAACATAACAGTTCATAAACATTGCCACTAAACAATAACAAAAAGCGAAAGTCAGTAGGAAGCGAGTGCGCGTCACACTGCATAATAGTGCGCCCTCTAGCGTTTGCATTTTCAATGAATTGTAAAACAAAAAAAAACAAAAAATAATAATATTCATGCATTTTAAAAACAAACAAAAAATACTAAAAATATGTTTTAAATACATACAACATATTATATAAAGCCGAATGAGGAGAGAACAAGCGAGTGAAAAAAAAAAACAAGAATGGAGAAGAGAAAGAGAGTTACTTGATGAAATTTTTTGCCTTGATAAACGGTGCTGAAATGTTAATTTTATATACATAAAAGAAACTTAATTAAAACTGAAACGAGAAGAAGAGAGAGAGAGAGAGAGAGAGAGCAGAGAGAAACTGTTAAATATAAATTATAATTACATACATATATAAATTTCCTTTAGTTTGCAATAGAATTAACTTAAAATTATCTCAACTCAAATCAAAACAAATAGCAAAGAAGTAGTTAGCCGCAGTTGTTAAGTAAAGTAAAGAAAAGCTAGTTGGAGAGAGAGATATAGTCGCGAGATGAGGGTGGCGAGAGTGTGTGTGGTATCTTTAAAGAGAAAGAAGTAAGAGCAACAAACAATCAAACAAACATACAAAGACAATAGCCCAATTTTTTTTTACATATTATATAATTGCATATTTTTTTTTTTTTTTGTTTCGTTTGGTAATTTTTTTATTTAATTTTTTTTTTTTTTTAGTTTTTTGTTTCTTCTATACAACAAATGTATAAAAAAAAATATTATGTTTTGCCACATTTTTATATACAAATATTTACAATAGCATAATACATAATTGCAAATATATATATATTTTTATATATATATGTACATATATATAATAAATATATATAGAGAGAGTGAAGATTTATATACAATAGTGTTTATATATGATTGTTCCGTTTAAATTCTTGATATAATATATTATTTGCATAACTAATTAATTATTACAATGAAATAGAATCGTTTATTAAATATGAAAGTTTTAATATATAGTTTTTTTTCTTATTAAACATCACATATTGTGCGTTTATGCGAGCGAGAGAGAGGGAGAGTGTAAGAGAGATAGACATCATATTGATTTTCAAAATAATTAATTCACAATAAAAAAAAAAATTAAGTGATTAATGCAGTGCCGGCCAGATGTAGCGTGTTGTTAGCTTTAAATTCTGGCCGGCAATAACTTCAGGCAGTTTTAGTTCATCAATCAAATAGTACGTTTATACGTTGAAGTTATTCATGAAAAGTGAATTAGTGTTTTAAAAATTAAATTAATTTCATGAATGAATTAATTTCTTATTCGTAAAATAGACAATTTCATGCAATGTGTCGTATAAACGTAGTAATATTTAATTTTCGTGTTGAGTTTCGAAATTGCCTGCTTGAAAATTGTTTTTGTAAACTCCCTCGCTTGCATAAATTCATCAAGAAGTACTAGTTTCTCTGTGGCTTGCTAAATGTGCTGTTGTGGTAGTTGAGCTGGTTGAGTACGTTTAAAATTTTGAGCTGTTAAGATGGAGATACAGCTTTAATTAAATTAAAAATCAGTTGTATAAACGTCGCAAAATATTTCTCAAACGTTTGAGTAGTTAACAATACTTGGCCAACTCTTTTAACGTGCGTTAAATTTAGCAAGACATTGTGAAACTCGTCCTAACAGTTGTTGTTTATATACCTAGTACATACATACATACATAACTAAATTTTTTTTACTGTTATCTAACGTTGAAATATTTTACATGAATTATTTGTTAATTAGATAAAACAAAAAAAAACTTATGTCAGTTTGTTGGTTTTCTGTTTATTTTCTTTTACATACTATCCAAACTTTTATTATTTTTCTTTTCTTTTTTGTTATAGTTTAATTTCTGTTGAAAATCAATAATTATGTAGACAAAAATTCAACATTTCGGCAACAAAATTATGCAAAACGAACAAGAGACGAAGAGAAGAGAAGAAGTAAAAAGAACATTTCGGCAAAAATAAATTTTTTCAAATTCGCAAAAGAAAAAAAAAAAACAAAAATAAAAAATACAAAAAAAATTTTAAATGAAGAAGAATGAAAAGTAATTAAATACCTCAATGTAAGTGCATTATCTTCTACAACTTAACTAAAGGTAAAATAAAAGGCTTAATAAGAGAATAAAAAAAACAAAAATCTTACATTTATACTCTAAATGGATTAAAAAAAAAATCATAAACTTAATATGCGCTAGTTCTTAAGTAAACAACACAAAGAAAAATTAATAAATATAAAACTTATGAAAAATAAAACTAAATCATTTGAAAATAATAAAAAAAAAAAAAAAAACAAACGAAATGAAATGAAACAGAATTTCAAAGCAAAGACGAGGAGAAATTGAAGAGAAAGGAAAAAAATTAAACGCGAGCTAAAAAATTGAAATTGAAATTTTCTTTTCTCTTCAATTAGTACTTCATCAGTCAGTACTGGAGAAACTCTACCCACTACCACCAAAATCAATGTTTAAACCAAACAAACAAAAGCTTACATTTCTATATAAACGAAATAATAAAGCATATCAAAAGTGAACACAAACTATATAACAGTTATAGTTATATAACAGTTATGCAAAATATACCGTTATGTACGTACAACAGCTGTAACTGTACAGAAGACATGCGAAAAAACTAACTGTTATGGTTTTTTTTTCTTCTCGGTATTTCACAACAAAACACAACCGAAATTACAAAAAAAAAAATATTAAAAAACATTGGAATTAAAAATTCAACAACAGAAAATGACGTACGTACAGCAAAATAAAATATACAATAAAAAAAAATAAAAAAGAAATTTAACTGACTAAAAGTTTAAAAAAAAATAAATATTTTTTAGCTTAATTTATTTTCATTTTTACTGAAGACCGACCAAGGCATAAAAGTTATAAGCAAGCGTAAAATCAAGTCTTAGCGTGATAACTTCAATAATGTGTATATATATAAAAAAAAATGGCAGACAAATATGTTTGTTTGTATGCACACACATACATACATACAATATATATTTTAAATTATATATTAAAAATATATATATATATATATATATACATACAATATATGTATAATTAAAAGTAAAAAAAAAAATACGATTTTGATTGAAATAATTTTGTTGAAACGGTTTTATGCGTGTGAGAGAGAGAGAGAGAGAGAATACGCTATAAAACATTTAGTTGTAGGCGTTGAAGCTCAGCTAAAAACGTGCAAAATTTCGAAATTTTCGAAATGGCGCGCCAAGCATAGAAAAGTAAAAAGAAAAAAAGAATTCGTGTCCAAAGTTTCAATACAAAGAAATTAAGTCTAGTAAACAAACATAAAGAAGAGAGGGAATGATAAAAAAGCGAAAAGCATAAAAGTTGTGAATTTTTTTTAAGAAAAAAAATTCCCAATTATATATAAAATGTATACAAATATAGGGTATATACATATACATACAAACGTGAAAATCAACACTATTAAGAAAGAAAGAAAGAAAGAAGCAGACATTGATTTGGGGTTGAATTTTTGAATATTATTTATATATATGTACCGTTAGGTTTTTTTTTTTTTTTTTTTTATATTAACTTTTTCGATAGGGAGCAGCAGAAAAAGGGGCATTTTTTTTGTGTTTAGAGTGCGTGCGCGAAGCGAGTAGAAGATAAAGAATAAAAAACATTTTATTTTAGTGTTTAGAGGCTATTTATATCGTTATTGAAAGAAAAGAAATGCTGAATGATGTAACAGAAAAAAAAAAAAAACAAAAAAAAAATTATAAGAATCAAGTTAAATTATTCATAAATGAAAAAAAAAAAAAAAAACGTAGTAAAAAAGAAGGAAATGCTCGGAAGTAAACTAACAGCAAAGAAGAAAAAAAATCAATGTAAAAAAAAAAAAAGGAAAAAAATAATTTGTTTTTATGTTATTGTTAATTTTTCGTATATATTTAAATTTAGAATTTTTATATTTCGCCGAAATCACAATTATTATATTTATTATTAATATTTTTTTTTTCTTTTTCGAAAAATTAAGAACTATGCTGTTAAAAATACTTCTGTAAGCGTTTGTTTCTTTTAAGAGCGTGTTCTAATTTAAGCGCTAAAAAATAAGAAAATTAAAAATTAAAAAAAAAAAAGGAAAATAATTTAAATGAACAATGAATGAATTGAAAAAATGACAACTTAAAAATGAGATGAATCGAAAGCGCTTTTTTGTGTTGTAAGTTGTGCCAAGTACTGATAACGTTTAAGGTGTGATAACTCGTTTTTAATGAATTAAACTATTTATATTATTATATATTTTTAATGTACAATGAATGCTTTAAATTTGAGCAAAAATAATCAGCAACAAACAAACAAACAAACAAACAGACAGTGAAACAGTTAAAATTAATAACTTCAAACAAAAGTACATATTTTCCTAATGCACCAACAGCAACAACAACAACATCAACAACAACAAAAACAGAGACAAACACAGTTTAAAACAGCAGAAATAAAAAAACTGATTTATCACACAACAACAACAAATCTATTATGATATATAAGAACCGTAAGAACAGTATATAACAATTGAGAGTATTTGTAATAACAGCAAGAACGACATCAACAACAAGAACAACAACAACACTACTATATGTAAAATGTGGCATAACAACATAACAGAGTGAAAGAAGAAGAAGAATTATTTTAAAATGTTAAAGCAAAGCAAAAAAAAAAAAGTAGCATACAAACAGAAAGTAGAAAAACCACAACAAATAAAAAAGCGCACTGCCAAAGGCGCGAGAGAAATTTTTTAATTAACAACAAAAGCGCAATAACAGGCAACATATATAACAGATGAAGGCTCTCTAAAAAGTGCAACTGTTAACAGCCACAACACTGCTATGTAAACGAATTGCAAACGAGACTGTTCAGCATAACAGTGCATGTTGTCTAGCTTAAATTGTATAACAGCACGCAGACGGCACAAAAAGTGCAGCACTGTATTCAGGGTATTACTCTCTCGGCAACCAAAATTTTGAGAGAGAGAGGCAGTAAGAGCAAAAGAGCAGCCAACATAACTTGTAGTTAAAAATAATCGAACGCAATGTTGAGAACGTTGAGAGAGCTTAGCTAAAGTTGAGAGAGGATAGCTACACTCAGTATGCGTTATCGTTTCTTCATGCCACGCTTTATGTAGCAGCAACAACAACAACAACAACAAAAAAAACAAACAAAGCGCACACTTTTTTAATCTCTCTACTGCGCTCAGCTACATCACAGTGCTGAGAAGCTGGCGTTGTCACTACCTTATATATGTAAGTGTACTTTGAGCTACATATATTGTGAGAGTTGCGCTACCTTCTATAATTGTACCATGGGACAATCAATCTAACTAACGCAAGCAAACTAAAACTTTGGTGGCCCGAAAAGAGAACGACTAGTCTAGCGCTACTACCTTGTCAAGTCTACCCTGACTGACGGTATTATTGCACTGCAACATAACTGTTGTTCGCACATTTCTCTCGTTTGGTTTTGGCAACGAATCGAAAACAACAATTTTTGACGTTTGTATACTCTTAAAAAAATAACATTTAAAAGTTGAAAGTTAAAAAAGCATAACAAACAAAAGAGAAAGCAGTGAAAAAATGATAAAACTATATAAAAATATATATATATATATGAATATTTTTTATAAATATATATATATACAAGTATATATTTACATATATATAAAACATTTTAGAGGTACAAACAAACGCGAGTACAAAAAAGTTTTTTAATTTTCTTTCTTTTGGTATTTAAAATTTTAATTTTTAAATATATATTTGTGTGAGTTGTTGAAAACAAATGACAAATTCTAAGAAATGTGAGAGCAAAGCAAATTTAATAATGTTAAATATTTATTTATTTAATTAGTTTTTTTTTTTTTTTAACTTATGTATAACGATATAAAAAGTAGTAAGCTACCTAATAATGATTAAAACAACAACAACGATGACATCCATAGCCGCCAGCACTCTATGAAATGAGAAGAAAATGAATAAAAATAAGCACAAGAAAGAATGATAGAATTTTTAAATTATAAATTGATTAAACAACGAACAAGGACGAAAGTTTTTTATTTTTTGTTTTTAAATTGGGATACATAGAACAGAAAGGAAATTTGGTTACAGAGTATAAAAAAGAAAGTGAAGAAAGAAATAAACACAGAGCAAGAAGCAAAGCATACAAAATATATAAGAAGGGAATTAGTGAAATGTGGGTAAAACAAAAAAAAAGACAAATTGAAAACTGAATATATGGACGCAAAGTAACAACAACAACAACAGCAACAACAAAAAACTATAACAGAAATTTACAACAACTACAAGCATACATAAACATATGGCTTTACAGTTACGCAACTGAACTATCAAGACAACAAAAACTGAAAATTAAAACAGAACAACTACAACAACAACAAAAAAAAAAGTAAAAACAATTTGCATTTTCAGTAGCAACAACATGCCAAACTTAGTTGAAACGAAATGGTAATGAAACAAATGAAATGATGAAACACTGCCGCTAAACTTTGATAAAGCAAAGAAAAACAAAAAAATATTTGAAAAAAAAACCATTCTAAATCAAAACTAAAAAAAAAAAAAAAAAAATGTGTAAACAATTTATGAATGCGTGAAAATCTTTCAAAACGGCTATAATACAAAAGAAAACAAAAAAAAAAAAAAAAACACAATTATAATAAAAACAAAATACAAAAAATATAAATGTTTTAAATTTACCATTTATATTTTTTGTATTTTATTTTTATTATATATAATTAAAGACAACAAATTATGCGCAACAACAAAATGTAAACAAAAAAACCAACTACAAACAATTGTAAACAAAAAAATAAAATATAAACATTTAATGTTTATATTTTATTTTTATGTTTACAATTGTTGGTAAAAAATCCTCAAAAAAAAAAAAAAAACAAAAAAAAAATTTCAAAAGTAAATAAAAGTTCAACGTACCAAAAGGTGAAGAGAAATTTAAGTAAATGTAATAAAATTAATATACATACATACATACATACATCTACAGACAACAAGCAAACAAATATAAAATTTATAAATAATTAAAAGAAAATAAAAAAATAAAAATAACTAAAGAAATCAGACAAAAACAGAAAAAAATGAGAAAGCATTAGGAAACAACATTAGCAGCAAAGGAACGAAGAAAAAAAAACACACACACACAGATCTATGGTGAATTAATATTGTTTAATAATAAAAAGAAATAAGCCATTCAAAATAGTTCTGTATTTTTTTAACGAGTAGTTGCAGACAGTATGGCGAATTTTCACTCGTTACTTTTCGGCCGGAAGTTATATCCAATATTAGTTCACCATGCGAGTGAGAGAGCGAGCGAGTGAGCAGCTTGTGTAATTTTGTTTGTTTTTCAGTTTTCTTTTTAAATATTTCTGCTTTTTCTATTTACTTTTTCTTTTATTATTTAAATTTATTGTATTAAAAAAAAAACAAAAATTAACAATAATGTTGAACGGATTTAATGTAAAACGACGGTAATCAACTGGAGACTGAGCTACAACATTTATTACTTTATTACCGTTTTTCGTTTTATATTAAGGTCCTTTGCAATGAAAATTATAACAAACACATTTATATACAAAGACAAACTTAATATTTGCTATAAAAAAAAAAAAAAAAAATAGTCCAATACTTACAATATACAATACAATATTTTAAAGTATAAACATAAATAAACTGAAAATAAATATTATAAACAAACACATAATAAAAATACATACAATTTTTTGCCGAGTATGAATGAAACATTTTATAATTTTAAATTTTTATACAATAAATATTACACATAACACAATAAACAATACATAATATGTATGTAGTTATATCTCTATTTACGATATACATAGTAATGTATGTGTACATAATTAATTAATTATATACAACTACAATATGTGCTATATACAACCGTACGTACATACATACATATATGCAAACTATAGAAACAGCTAAAAAAAAAATAATATTTTACATAAAACATTTTAATAAACAATTTACTTTATAGAATTTTATGCAACAACAATGATATATATGTATATATATATATATATATATATGTATACTCCGAAAAAAAGTTAGTTGTTAAAAAAACAAAAAAATTATTTTTAACTTCAGTTTATAATTTGTTTAAAAAAGAAAAAAAAAAAACAACAAATGTATTCATTTATATACATAAACCAATATGTAACTATTTTATTTTATTTTATTATACGAAAAAATTATATACTTTTGGCAAAATATTTCTACCACAACGATAGCAGCAGCATATTTTGTTTATATTTAATTTCTTTTTATTTTATTTTCAAACAAAAAAAATATTGCTGTGGAATATGTTGCCGGTATTATTGTTATTGTTGCTGTTGTTGCGGTCGATTTGCCTGTGTGATAGTAGTTTATAATTAAAGTCGACTGCAGCAGCGCAAAAACAACACCGAAGCACATAAGCAAAAAAAAAAAAAAAAATTAATAAAAACAAAACATATTTAAAAATTCTATAACAAAAAAAAAAAAAAAAACAAACAATTTTTAGTTTATTAAACAAATAAATTAAGCAGATTTATACATTTTTGTTTTCTTTATAATTATTATTATTATTTTTTTTTTTCAATATTATTTTTAGTTTTTATATTTAAGCAAGCGAAATTCGTCGTGTTAAGGCATTTTTTTTTTAATTTATAGTGTGTAAAAATAAATCTTAAAAAAAAAAAAATTAACTAAAATGAAATATTTAATTATACACAATATATATTATTATATATTTAAAGAAAAAAAAAAAAATCCATATAGAACTATACATATGTATATATACATATAAAAAAAAAATATACATGCTTATATATGGAAAAACACAAAAATAAAATATATATATATATATATATAGTATATGAAAAAAAAAAAAAAAATGGTAAAATATGAAAAACCACATTAAACAAAAAAAAAAACAACAACCAAATTTTTGAATACGGAATTTAATTTTTATTAAACATAATATTTTAATTTTAAATTTGTAAAGCGAAAAAAATTTTTTTGTTTTTTTTTTCTTTTGTTTTTGAAGTGTATGATGATGTGTGTTAATGAAGAGAATAGAATGAAATATAAAAGTACCGAATCACGTTAATAGCAGCCTAGCATGTAGCGCTATAAATATATACGCGAAATATATCAAATCCAAAAGCACGAAAAAAACAAAACAACAAATGGTTTTTTTATTTTTTAATTTTGGTTTTTGTTTGGTATTTTTTTTTTTATTTTTTTTTTAGTTCTTATTCTTATAAGTTTAGGTTATGGCGTATAAATGTGTGAAATTCGAGAACGACGTCTCATCCAGCCCAGTATCGAAATGTTTCATCAGCCATTTTGTGGTTGTATGCTTCTAAAAAAAAAAATGTTCAGAGCACCGTTAAACAACCGTAAATCCGTTAGTATTTTAACTGTATTTTTTAAGAAGATATGCTGTAAACCGAATTTAATATTAAGCGGTTCAAAATATTGTCCATCGGCAGCTACGACGTTTGCCCATATTTCTGACAGTTTGTGAATTCCATTCCAAAAGAACTTCTCCGGCTTGGTGGCCAGGCACGAATCGAGCCTATTTTTTTATACGCTGTTCTGAAGTGAAGCGTATACAAGTAGTAATCAGAAAGGGCCATATCTGGGCTATAAGATGGATGAGGTAGAACTTACCACGCACTGTTTTCCAAATAATTTTTAACCGGTACTGCAACATGTAGCCGAATCAAACGAATCAATTGTGTTCGGTAGAGGTGGTCTTCTTTGATTGTCTGACTCGATTTCAAGAGCTCATAATACAACACACCCTTGTGGAACCACTAAATACAGCGCCCTTACCTTGGCGCCATGTATATTCCGCTTTGCCGTGGATGTTGATGGTTGGCTGAGCTTAACATACGATTTCTTGCGTTTGGGGTTATTGTAATCAAGCCATTTTTCATATCCAGTGACAATCCGTTGCAAAAATGATTTCAAGAAACATTTCCGACATGCAGAATCGGCATTCGACGGTGTCCTTAGGGTTCAATTCATACAGTACCCAGTTTCTTAGGTTTTGGACGTCTGGAAATGGTTGCTTGATGAACTCCCAAAACTTTTACAAGTTCTTTTTGCGTTTGGCACGCATTTTCATCGAGCATTGTCTCCAATTGTTCATCTTGAACCCTATTTGGTTGTCCGGCTCGTTCTTCGTCTTCTTCTAAGTCGAAATTGTCACTTTTAAACCGTGCTAACCGCTTCTGGCACGTTCGTTCAGCTAGAGCATGTTCATCAAAAACTTTCACTAAAATACGTTGACTTTCAGTAGCACTTTTCTTCATATTACAGTGAAGTGAAGAAGAGCTCCCCGCAAAAACACTTTATCTGGCACAAAGTTTGACATTTTCAAATGAATAGAAAAAATTGTTGTTGTTTGGGCTTCAACAAAATGACATATACTAAAAAATACCCGCAATGGAAGTAGCCTCCAAATGTATACAGTTGAACGGATGAACACGAGGCTCAAATACTGTTAAGAATCCTCGCAGATGCGTCGTGACAAACGGGTGGAGTGACAAGTGCGTAAGTAAAACAAATTGAAGCAGGCTTACAAACTGAATGTTCCATTGGAAATGCGCAGAGTCCGATTTTTTTAAAGTCTGTCAATTTACAGCAAAAAAGTGTCGTGATGCTTGGCCTTTAAGGTTTGAGCATTAAACAAAAATTCTTGCAATACGACGAGTTTTTCTTCTTTCTTTTTTTTTTTTTTTTTTATTATTTTAGTTTATTTTGCATTTTTATTTAATTAAACTTTCTCACTCGTTTCTGGTTTCGAGGTTTCAACAATTCGCCAAAAGTGAACGATTTGCTCCTCTAAACTTATCAGGATCAGTCCGTTTCCTATGCTCTGAGAATTAAGAACAAAACACAACGAATTGCACCGAAGAAGAGGATTACCTAAAAAAAATTAAATAGCAAACTTGTCCAATTACAGAAGAGAGAGAGAGAGAGAGAGAGAGAGAGAGAGAGGGGTCACGTTGAACACAAAAACATATACATATAACCTATGTATGTCAGATGTTGAAAAAATTATGGAAAAATGAAAAACAATTAAAGTAAAAATAAATAAATAAGAAATATCGTAAATAAATAATAATAAAACCAAACAAAAAGAAAGTAAAATAACAAAAAGAAAATGTTTATTAGAAGATGAAAATATGTATGTATAATGAAAGAAGAAATAACTACCTCAGCTTAAAATATTACTACTAATAAATAAATACTTAGATGATATAGTGTACAATATATGAACAAACAAGTAAATAAATTGTACTTAATATACAAGCAAAAAGATACAAGAAGAACGTACTGTGGAGCAACTATGTATGTAAAGCTAAACTATATACTTAAAAACCAAAAAAAAAAATAAAAATAAAATAAAAAATAAAAAATGAATAATTTACTAAATAAATGTTAAAATCAAGAGGAAAGTTTTTGAGCTGCATTTATATACTATAAAAAAAAAAATAAATATATATATATACTTGTATAAAAAAAGAGACAAAAAATACAATAGGCAAAACTATTTACTAAACTAAAATAGTAGTTGAAAGTGCAGAAAACATTTACTTCGGTACAACCGACGCTTTAATACTCTTCAACAAAACTTATGTAGCCCAACTGCTTTTCCGAAGAATCCGTAAAAAATGTGTTTTAAATCATTATTCATATATGCTGCACAGTTCCAGATCGAGATATACATATGTCCAAAAATCTATAAAAAAAAACTTCATTAGAATGATAAACAATTTTTTTGTTTATTTAAATTTAACATCTTATTGAAACACCCATTTTTAAATTACATTTTCATAGCAATCCCGCCCAACTAGCAACTTACTCAAGTATTAAACTAAAGCAGACATGGACTCAATTTTCTAAAATTAACAAAAGGACAAAAGTATATTTTGTACAATATATATATATATATATATATATATATATATATATATGTAAGTGTAACAGGACTAACAGGAGAAGAGTATTGAAAACAAAAATAAACATTTACAAATATTTTCCAGTTTTAAATTTTACGAAATAAAATATATAAAATGAACCACTAATTTAAATATGGTACCACATTCCTAAGGCTAAACTACAATAGCAACAATAATAAATCAAATAAAAAAAAAACTAAAGTAATTGAGTAAATTAATTAAAGAAGAAAGAACAAAAACAACTACAACAATAATTTTGCGTCCATTTTAGTTACTTTCTAAGCCCAAAAGTTATTAGTATTCGCTTCATTAAAAGAAAAAAGAACTTCGGTTAAACCGAAATTAAAATACGCTTCACACATGAAAATATGTTTGTGTAAAGAGTATAAAAAAATAAACATACAAACTATTAAATATAGAACAAAATTATGCACTGACAGAAAAAGTTGCGCCAAAATCTAACTAATTAACTTAAAGCAGACTAACAAAAAATACAACAACAACATATATAAAAATAAAAAAAAAAAATTAGAAAAAGCTACACGTCTATAAAAATAAATAGATATATTATTATTATTATTATTATTGTATATCCAAATTCAAAAGAAAAACTTTTAAGTAAATGTCGAAGAAAAGAAAAAAAAAAAACAAAAAACACCAACAACTAGAATCCTTTTTCGTGTCACAAAATAGAAAAAACAAAGAAATTAATATATATATGTATATGTATTTAAACCAAAAAAAAAAAAAAGAAAAACTTTAAAATTTAAATACGCTGAATTTCAAAATATAAACAAAATCAAAAAAAAAAAAAACAAAACAAAAAAAAAATAATCGATTGCATTACCCATTATTGTGTAACAACAAAAACTACTATTTATGTACAACAACAACAAGAACAACAACAAAAACTACAACTACTACTACTGCATGCAAAAGGACAAACTTAAATGAAAAACAAACAAACGAAAAAAAAAAAACAAAACCAATAAAAATTATTAATTGTGTACTTCGATTTTTTGTGTAATTATATAAATGTATAAAAAAAGAGAAAAAATAAAGAAAAAAAAAAAAGTGAATAATGCAAAAGAGAAACCGTTTCAATGCTTTACTTACTTACTTACTTACTTATTTACTTATATGGCCGTCTACCGGTCATGGCCGCATCTAGGCGGGCGCGCCAGCCTCCATAATCTTGTGCGGGCTGGCGCCAATCGTTTGGAATGCCAAGTATGGAGAAAATTCTCCATACCTGGTCATTCCATCGAGTGCCCGGTCGTCCTCTGGAATTTTTTGCGCTGGACTAAGTCAACCTCATCGAATAGCTCGTACAGCTCGCGGTTCATACGGGGCCTAAAGACTTCCAAAGCTGTCTCGTTCGACTCAATCACGGTCCATGCTTTTAGGACCGGCAGTATCAGCGTCTTATAGATCTTTATTTTCGTCTGTCGAGAGAGGGCTTTACTTCTCATTTGCTTGCGCAGCCCAAAGAAGCAGATGCATCTGTTTGCAAGCGTGATTCTTCGTCTGATCTCCAGGCTGACTTTGTTGTTGCTCTATGCTGTTGTATCTCTGTTCCAAGATAGACGAAGTTTTCTACAACACTGATGGAGTTGATATTCTCCATCGTCACTGACCGTCCAAGACGCGTTGACGGAGTGCGAGAAGACACCAAGTACTTCGTCTTGTCCTCGTTCACCGCTAGACCCATGAGTCGAGACTTTTTTTCAATCTCCGAGAACGCCTTGCTAACTCGCCGTTTCTGCGTGCCGATGATGATATCGAAATCATCGGCGTAAGCGAGCAGCATTACTTCCTTTTGGAAGATCGAGCCCGACATACTCTGTATGTACGGGCATAGGCGTAGGATGTATTCCATCAGGAGATTGAAAAAATCGCACAACAAAGCATCGCCCTGCCTGAAACCTCTCTTGGTATCAAAGGGGTCGGAGAGGTTTTTCCCCACCCTGACAACGCTTTGTGTGTTAGATAGCGTCGCCATACAAAGTCGTAACGGCGTATCTAAAGCGGCTATGAAGTCAACAAATAGGTGGTGAGTGTCTTTGTTGAACTCACGGGTCTTTTCCAAGATTTGACGTAATGTGAATATTTGGTCTCTGGTCGACGTTTTTGGTCTGAAGCCACACTGATATCGTCCTATCAGTGAATCGGTATACGGCTTCAACCTATTACACAATACGCTCGACAGAGTCTTATATCCAATGGAAAGGAGACTTTGCCGCGCTAGTTGGCGCTAACAGCGGGGTCTGCTTTCTTAAAGATAGGACAGATGCTTACCTCTTTATTTTCTAGACATCAGTATGTATATGTATGTGCTATCAAAAGTTTGTCAGTTATCATCCATAAAATATAGATTTCGCTATTTGTGTGCTGGAGAGTAACACATCCTCACAAAATGTATGATGGCCTCTGGAACTACACTGGAAGAGTCAATCGAGATCATGGTTGGAACCAGTGTGAAATAACTACCAGTTGGCGGCCAATTGCTGGCTGGTCTCTTAAATGTCTACATATGCTATGCAGTATGTAAGCAGCTTTCGTGCTGACTGAATGTGTAGCAGAAGAGTGTAGATTATTCTCCTTTTGATTTTTGTGTCGAAAGAAAAGCACGGGAAATAAACTATTAAATATTTAGCTACCACTCACCTTTTTCGCGTTCTAAAGCTTAAATAACCCCCTTTGGAATGAATTCACTCGTTTTTCGTTGCAAACAGTTTTTGGACATTTGAAAAAATTTTGTTCCTAGGCTTACGTGAACTTGAATATGACATGGGTACCATTGGTTAGGTCTTATTATCAGCTATCCATTTTACCACCATATTTCATCGGAACAACTTACCGTTGAACAGATAATCCCCTTCAATAGTTAAACATATAGGAAACGAGTCATGAAACAGACAAATCATAGATAAAGAGACATTGTTAACTAAAAATTAAAACAGGTTTATATATAATTGTTATAAACTTAATCTGCATATAGTTTAAACATTATAAACTTAATCTATATATTTAATCAATAATAAGTAATTCATATAATTATATACTCTATCTTATGCACAAAGTCAAGAACCGATTCAATTAACGGACAAATTCGATTAACGGACCGATTCGATGAACAATTTCGAAAAACGCTGTACAGTGCTCTAAAGTTTCAGTATTCTATGCGCTTACAACACACAAAACTGCAATATTTTTTATTGCGGCGCACATGTAGAATAGCGCACATCTGAGTAGTGCTCGCATTGAGTTAGCTTGCCGAAAATTAATAAAACAATTTATTAATTTAGCAGAGCACGTTCTCACGATGGGTAAAAAAGTTTACAATGCAAAGGCGCGACAGAACCCACATACCACTGTGGATAACTCGGCAGCCGAAAAGGTAAAATTGCTTTGTTATAAAAATTGTTTTTTTGGACAGGTGTTGTGTGCGTGCCTGTGTGTTGGAATGTTGTGCGGGGCGTGAAGGGGTTAGAACTTAGGTTAATGTATAAAATTGTTGAATGTTTTGTTTCGTATACAATTTTAAAAGGCTCAATTTTCCTCATGACAACAAGTTACATACGCCTTTACTTATATAAGTATACATTTGTAGATTGAAATCGAACTAGATGAAGCACCTGGCGCCGGCTACGACGAGGCAAATGCTCTAGTATTACCCTCCAAGAAACGCGCAACCAAAATCAAAGAAGAAAACCGTCGAAATGTAAAAATTCTGACTAAAAAGCAACGAAAGCACCTGCAGACAATCGTTGATAAAAAGAAGAAGAGAGAAGGCGTAAGTATTTATTGTAAAAAAGTGTAAATATAAAAATCATTGCTTAAATCATGTGCATATTTGCAGCGTTCCGAATTGTATGAGAAATTAGCAGCTGTGCAGATACCAGAGTCAGAATTGCAACAATACACATCCATAAGTCAAGTGCAAACATTGGGACTGAAAAAACTTTCCACGCTTGACGATTACCTGGCCAAGAAAAAGGAACGAAAGTCTCAACTTGAGAATCAACAGCAGCAAGCAGCATCCGGTGCCCGTGTCAGCTCAATACGGGGTGCAACAAAACGTAAGCTGCTAGGAGAAGAGCTGGATGAAATTGAGGCAAAACGCAAGGATCCAAATTTTGTAGGCTTAGATGATGATGACGACGATGATTCAAGTGACGAAAATGAATCGAGTGATGAGAGTGAATCAAGTGAAGACAGTGAAAAGAGAAGATTATCGCTTCCAACAAAAACAACAAGGCTAATATATCCGAAAAGTTTTGATAAAGATGACGATAGAAGTGATGGGAGTGACACAAATGATAAAAATAAATCAGCACGTTTAATACTTCCAACAAAAACAACAAGAACAGTACAGCAAGCTGAATTACCCTGCCGACGCTCACCTCCAAAAACCAAAGCATCAAATGTCTCAATAAACAAAGAGCAGCCCACAAACTTAACTCACAGCACTATATATGTGCCTGTGCATCGTACGCCGGAAGTACAGGCTGCGCGTCTTAAGCTGCCTATACTGGCAGAAGAGCAACAAGTTATGGAGACAATTAACGAGAATCAAATTATCATTGTAGCCGGTGAAACAGGCTCCGGTAAAACCACACAGATACCACAATTTTTGTACGAAGCTGGCTATACACAGAATAACAAAATGATTGGCATTACTGAACCACGTCGTGTGGCTGCAATAGCCATGTCAAAACGTGTTGCACATGAAATGAATCTATCCGAATCCGAGGTATCCTATCTTATACGTTTTGAGGGTAACGTTACTCCTGCTACGCGTATAAAATTTATGACTGATGGTGTACTGCTTAAGGAGATCGAGTCTGATTTTTTACTGAATAACTATTCGGTTATAATATTGGATGAGGCTCACGAACGCAGTGCGTACACAGATATTTTGGTGGGTTTGCTATCGCGTATTGTACCACTGCGTTACAAGCGCGGGAAACCGCTTAAACTTATTATAATGTCAGCAACGCTGCGTGTCGAGGATTTCACAAACAATCCACATTTGTTCAAGACGCCGCCGCCTCTATTAAAAGTTGAGGCGCGTCAGTTTCCAGTTACAATACATTTTCAAAGACGCACACCAGATAATTATGTAGAGGAGGCGTATCGCAAAGCGCTAAAGATACACTCCAGATTGCCAGAGGGTGGAATATTGATATTCGTTACAGGTCAACAAGAGGTCAATCAGCTGGTGCGCAAACTGCGTCGCACTTTTCCCTACATCAAGGAGAAAGTTGCCACAAAAGCTACTGACCAATCAATGGAGAACTATGCTGATAATGCCAATGATGACGAGTTTGATATGATGCGTGCCATACGCAATGTTCGTAATTCTAAAAAGAAATTTCTTGCGCAAATGTCTTTGCCTAAAATCAATTTGGATGACTATTTACTGCCCGGTGATGATACCGAAGCAGACATGCACGAAACCGTTGCGGACGTGAATGGGGACGCTGCAGCTGGCTCTGATGGAGAGGATGCCGCTGGTGAGAATGATCTCAATGAGGATGATGAAGAAGATAATGAATTATTTGGTGCAAATGAAGCAGTCACAACCAAACAACCGCTTTGGGTGCTGCCGCTTTATTCGCTGCTCTCGACAGAGAAACAAAATCGCATTTTCCAACCCCCACCGGAAGGCTGCCGACTGTGTGTAGTTAGCACGAATGTAGCTGAAACTTCATTGACTATACCCAATATAAAGTATGTCGTTGACAGCGGACGACAGAAAACGCGTCTCTATGATAAAATAACTGGTGTAAGTGCTTTTGTGGTAACTTTTACATCGAAAGCGTCAGCAGATCAGCGTGCAGGTCGCGCTGGACGTGTCAGTGCCGGTCACTGCTACCGTTTGTACTCCAGTGCCGTATACAATGATGTTTTCGAGAATTTCGCCGTACCTGATATACAAAAGAAACCCGTGGACGATTTAATGCTGCAAATGCGTTGCATGGGAATCGATCGTGTAATTAATTTTCCATTCCCATCTCCGCCATCAGTAATACATCTTCAGGCCGCAGAGCAACGTTTATTGATTCTCGGTGCATTGGAACGTATAGAACCAAATGTAAATAAGACTGGCAAGCCGCTACCACCTATGGTTACAAAACTTGGACATGTGGTTTCTCGTTTTCCTGTTCTGCCTCAATTTGGCAAAATGCTTGCACTCTCGCATCAGCAAAATCTGCTGGCTTACACCATCTGTCTCGTATCAGCGCTCTCCGTGCAGGAAGTTCTTATGGAGATTGGTGTTAACAGAGATAGCGACATTGCACCCGATGCAAACAAATGGCAGAAGAAGCGCAAAAATTGGGCTAGTACAGGCAACTTCGAGCTGCTCGGGGACCCGATGGTTTTATTGCGTGCAGTCGGTGCAGCTGAATATGCTGGTTCACGAGGCGAGCTGATTTCTTTTTGTGCGGAGAACGGATTACGACTTAAGGCCATTCAAGAGGTGCGCAAACTGCGTGTACAGTTGACTAACGAAATAAATTTAAACATAAACGGCGTCGACATATGCGTAGATCCAGAGATGACACCACCTACAGATGCACAGGCGCGCTACTTGCGACAAATTCTGCTCGCTGGAATGGGCGACCGTGTCGCACACAAAGTGAATCTGAGCGAGATAAGCGATAAGGAGGAGAAACGTCGCTTAAAGTACGCGTACAATTGCATTGACATGGAGGAGCCCGTTTTTCTACATGCATCTTCAGTGTTAAAACAAAAGCAATCTCCCGAGTGGATTGTCTACCAAGAGGCATACGAATTACAAAACGGCGACAGCACAAAAATGTTCATACGAGGCATTACGGCAATTGAGCCGGAGTGGTTGCTGCTATATGTGCCGCTGCTGTGCAACATACGTCAAGTACGTGAAGATCCAGCACCGCGCTACAACGCAGCGGATGGTAAGCTTTATTGCTATGTCGATGCGACCTTTGGTAAGGGCGCATGGGAACTGCCGCTGTCTGAGATTGTTATGCCGTTGGGTGAGAAAGCATGCAGGTAAGCTCAATTACAGTCCAATTCAGCAATACTTTCAGTCAAATTTATTTATTTTTAAATTTATTTCGTAGCTACTTCGGAATGTTTCTGTTGGATGGTGCCATATGTCCTAAGCTGGTCGAATACAAACCAAAATTGAAATCTACGCCGTCATCGCTTATAAAAACGTGGTCAAATCTCAACGAATCCGTATTGCGTTTTAAACGCGCTCTGATCAACAATAAAATACAAACGCGTGAGGCTTTGCAGGAACTATGGGCGAAAAATTCCAACTGTACGATGTTTTCATTTAATTTATTTATATTAAAAAAAATCTTAAAACTTATTTTATTCGTTTCAGTTTTACTGGAGGAATACCAAAATCTACTGTACGATGTGGCGTTAAGTGAACTTGAGCCGTTTTGGCCGCCGGATTTTCAGACTTAGCTGTAATAGGTTTGTTTATATCTTAAGTAAAATTAACTTTTCGGAAATAAAGTCGGAAGTTTCCATTCGTTTTTAAGGTACCTACAATGTATATATGTATACACCGATGTAAAGTATAAAATTGTATTAGTTCTTAATGGTTAAAAATTTAAATAAAAATTTAGTTAACGCTTCATTAAATGTATATGTATGTACTACTTCTTTTATGGCATGCATAAATTTCATCCAGATATTTTAAATTTAGAAAATAGGGCAAAAAACCTTTGAATTCCAGTCATCGGACCATATCTTGCGTAAAATGTGGAGCATATTTCTAACCGACTCTTCGAAGCCATCACTCTACCGCTTTGTTATATGTCAGCTTTAAATTAACAAATCCACTTCGTTATAGTTCGGTGGTTCTACAATAGAGCTATCATGAACTAGTGGTTCTGTTATCATATTTCTATCGGCGGTATGGTGCGCTTCATCGTCCCAAGTAGGCGAGAAAAATAACTTCGCCATATTCTCAGTGATTTCTGTGCATATGTCCATTTGAGAAGATAACAGCTGATATTAAGGTATCCATAGTCACTGGGTAAACGTTGTGACGTGGTCTCATAAAAAAAAAAACAAAGCGTGGCGAGGCGAGGCGTAGTAGAGCATGTCGGGTCAGCTAAAATCGTAGCATGTCATGATAAATAAAATATTGTAAAATTAGAGTTTTCACATTAAATGCCGTTAACGATTACTCTTAGTTATCGGTCCTCCAGCAACTAGCGCAGTATCAGGGATGGAACGACACCGTTGCGAAGAGTATTGGGGTAACAACTAAAGATATTTTTAATATACATACTTGCACTGCGCTACAAATGGTTTACCTGGAAGCAAATTTAAAATAGTACTCGAAGCGAAAAAAGAAAAAATGAGACTACGGCTTTTATGAATTCCGTAAACCTCTCCTTGTCAGTTGTCGCGCAGCGATAAATGTAACTGCGATCCTTTAATATCAACATATGCTTTAATGAAATCCGTCATATCCTATCCTTATAACTTAAAGATTTATTAATGGAACAGACTAAATCTTACTTACTTAATGTACTTGAATTGTTTAATAACTCTACCTGAGCGTCCTATTTTTTAAATTTTTGCTTCTCTATAGTTTCCAGGTTCAGATCTTTATGTAAAGTGAAGTTTCGCGCGTACCATTCGCAACCAGATATGCTTCTAAAGGCTTTGTTTCGCAAATCCCCCAAATTTGAATGTCGTAGCTCCATGTGCGGGGATGATTTAACATCATCAACAAATGACTTAATGAGAATTCGGCTCGAAATTGAATTTATCGCCTCTATGTCAACGACTGGAAGATAATCTTGTTTGCCGCTTGTACGACCTATGCCATTGTTATTCATCAAGCAATTCGTTACCATTTAATAAATAAATAAATCCTTCTACTTTCTCTTCTAACCGTTTTTCTTTTTTTCCAGTCAATTTCCGTTAAGCACCTGTCACAAAGCTAACCCCGATACACATATCAAACGATAAAATACAAATGCAACATCGCTTAATTAAGTAGAACTGCCCCCTGGGTACCCCAACTACATCAGGGTGCCGCTCACAGCTGTTCTGTACTGGCGCTGACTTACTGCATAAAATTAGATGCCCACACAGTTGTATTGTGGAGCTCAAATGAACAACACAGGCAAACTGCGTCGCACAATTTAAAAAAGAAAAAAAAAGAAAAAAGTGACTGTGAAAACTATATATTTTCTGTAATTCTGAGTCTTATCAACGAGCTTGGAAATTAATTCAAATACGGTTGACCATAACAAATAAACAGCAGATAAAAAAAAACACATACATACATACATAAAAAGGGGGAAGAACGAATTTCAATATGTCGGCTGTGGAGTGTTCCCGCTTAGAAACTTTGGAATTCGGCAACCGTACTGTGATGTGTCAGATCAACATAAAGCCACGTATAGAGGGTAAAAAGTCAAATAGTAGATGGCTTGATTTTTCTACACAGGGACTTTATTGGCTTAGATTTGTAAATAGGATCAGAAAAATTACGGAACAAGACGTCTATTGGATGGATCCGAGTCGTAGCGTAGAAGGCGTACTTACGCTCGATAAACATGTACGTGTACACTATAAATCATATACTCCTGACCAGGGCATTGTACCGTCCATCCACATGAAATGTATTGGAATTAAACCAAGCGAACTGGATTTAATATATGACTGTACAGTTGAGTACAAGTCTGAATAAAAATTTGGTAAGTATTTACTTAAATAATTAAAAAACAAATATGTAATTGATTTGATTTCATTGTAGCATGCTGTATCTGGGTATTCGGTCTCCTAAGCCGCCAATTATACTGAGGGTGCGAGTAACATAATCTGTGTTGATTAAGAAAATAATATGTTTAATTTCAATGTATACTAAAACTCATAAATTCATTTAAATGTATTCAAAGGTGTCTCTTTTAGTACTACTGGTTGATACATATGTATATTAGCAATCCCTCAAAAGGGTCTCAAATATGTGTATATTTATACTTTGTCTCTTTCCGACTTGAATGACAACATAGGCGACTCACTCACTTTTTTTTATCTATCACCTTCCTTTTCTATTTTATGTAAATTTCTCCCTTCATTCTGTACATCCATATGTAGTTGGTATCTACATACAATATTAATTCGAAGAATCTTATATGGAGGAGGCTATTATAAGTAAAAGGAAACGTAGCCACTCGATTAAAAAGTTTTAAAAGAGTTTGAGACATTCAATTCTTTATAATTTTTTCGAGAAACCGCGTTTGAAACGGAATTCGGTTTTGTACGAATTAAAGCCGTTAAATGTGGATAGACGGTTTAACCGACCTGAGAACAGCTGTTTGCACGACAGAAAAGTTCTTTGCATCGATTTGTTAGTGGCGATGAAAAGTAAAACCCTTATCACACCTGTAGGGCAAAAGTGCATATGCCCGGTCAACCAACAGCTTCGCCGTCAGAGCCAAATATTCATGGATACAAATTTTACAGGTCAATGAGGTGTTCAAACCGAATGAAAATAACTAGCAAGTCGGAACAAAACACACTTGGTGCGTTAAAAACGAGCATTAAGCGACGCATTATAGGTGATCATACAACGCTCGAAGTCATGTTACTAAAGCTGTTAAAATCAACTTCGAAAAAAAGGTACCCGCTGCATCCGATGACCACTTTCTCCGACTAAGCTGCACTTCCCAATTAGAAGGAAGCTCCAAAATAGATTTATTTTTAGTTTGCCTCTAAACGAGTCGTTTTTCCAACGCAGAATTAAATTTTTTTTCCACTTTTGAACAATGAAGATTTAGTTTTCCGTAGAAAATAAGAATAGCACCAATGAACACGGCATATTGTTCATCATTTTACTAAATGTTGTATTTATTCATTTTTTATTGAAAAGAAAAATTGTTAACATTAATGAAACATTTCCTTTGTTCGGCATTGTTTTTATGTATTTTGTAATTTACAACTTGTTAATAAGAATTAAAATAGTTCATTCGTAAGTAACATTTTATGAATTTATTTATTTGTTTTTTTTTTTTTACTAAACTTTGTTTTTATTTTTAATTTGTTTTGTAATTCGTCGTAGATATATAGGTATTTTTTTATATTATATTTAGCTTCGATTCGGTTTGATCGTTTTTATTTTACAGCTGCTATTTGTTTAAACGCGTTCACTGCTGTTTTTATTATTTTTAATTAATCTTGTTAGCTATTTATATTATTATTATTATTTGTATTCTTTGTCTTTTTTATGTTATTAATTTGTTTATACACTTTTTGTTGTTATATTTACACAGTATAATTTAGTTTTTTATATATGTATATATATTTATTCATATAAAAAATCAGTCTAATTATTTAAGGCAACGTGAGAGCTGTTCTTTCTTATGTTTTTTTTTTTACTTAAATTTTTTTAACTGGATTATATTGATTTTATTTATGAACTTAACACATAAATTTTATTTATTTTTTTTTCTTCTCTTTTGCTTAAAATATTGTACATGTAACTGCTTAATTAATAGTTTTGGTATGTTTTGTTTTTGTAATTTTTTTTTAAACTATAAATTCATTTGCTATAATTTTCATAATATATATACATATATATGTATGTATATATATGTATATTTTATTACAAAAATTTCTTTTCATTTCTTTGTTACTATTTAATGCTACATAATCAAAATGTTTCTCTTCTTATTTTATATTTAAAATTTTTTTGTTTTATTATATACCTTTTTTGTGTTTATTTTGTTACACTATTTACCAGCTTATTTCTTTTAATAGTTATATTTTATACCTTTCTTATTTCGTGAGTGGTGGTATATGTTTTTAAATTTTGAATCTAATATAATATTTAAAAAAGAATGATTTAATAAAAGAGGATTTATCATGGAAGATAGTTGGGCGCAGCGTTTGAAGCTGAGGAATGAATATAGATTAATCAAGGATGCTTTCATAAACTGTTCGTCGAGTACAACTCGGGCGATAGAACAGAGATATAGTTTAGATCGATCAGTGATGGTCACACTACGATTTTGGGTATAGTGTTTTGCACCATCAACTGAATTTTCGTGTCGTCATGTACATGTTTAAATGAGAGAGCTAATCTGCACGTTGTTTTAGCTGGATGGAGAGAAACAATAACAAAAGTACCTCCAGTCTACAAATGAAAATATCATCATGATACATAAATAGATACATAGTTGGATATACATCAAGAGAATTTATGTTCGTTTTTTCTAGTCTAATTATTCATAATAATATTTATAGTACATAATACATATTTTGCTGTAATATATTCTCTAAGGAAGTATTTAATATTTTGGTATACATTAAATTTAATTTAAAAATACAAAAAACAATTAGATATAGAAATTCTACAAATTATGTTCATTATACAATAATATATATTTTTTACATACATACCTATGTACGTGAAGAAGGATAACTTTATGTAGTGGTTATAAATTTGTTCTCTTATTTTTCTGTTAATATGTATTATATATATTGAATGGGGTTTTCAAATGGAATTATTGCGTTTAGCTACTATACAAAATATGTTCAAGGACTATTATGCAGTATAAAGACAATTTTGATTTTTTTGTTATATTAAATTGTTTAATCTTATTGGAAGCAACAGTTCTGTATAAGCGTTAAAACACATGGGTATAGATTTGTTGTTAGTGATTGTATGTGTTTAACTAGGAAGTTATAGGGTGCATTAAATATGAAGGAGAACTTCGAATTAATAGGGAGTATCATAGAAAAACAGTGTTTTTTTTTTGCTTTTAAAACAAATTTTTAACTTATTATAAGTGGGTTAATAATTTTTTATAGTACCTCAACTAATGATGTGTATGTGTATGAATATGTAAAATTTGTTGTTTAGTTAAAGAGTGTTGTTTTTGTTTTTCGTCTCTTTTCTCTATTCCAACATATATAATAGGGGTATTCCTATAAACTTCTAAACTCGAAAGCCTGGCAATATTTGCAGACAGTTTGCACGATTGCACACTTAAAAATACGTTTAAAGTTATTAAATTAGTTTTGTCAACTTCCCTATTATCACTATTTGTCCTAAGTTGACAAAAATGTTATTTCTTAACCGATTCAATATTTCGGACTGAATTATATCTGAACGGATAATGCAATCGTGAAATTTTGACGCTTCAAAATTTTCACAGTTCAAACCCAAGTTTTGCTTAGTTTGAAGGAATACCCAAAATTTGTTATCATTTGGTTTATCAGTTTTGCTTCCCTTTTTTTTCCATTGTAACAAACATTATTTTTAACAATTTTAATATTATTGATGCAAATATTTAAAAAAAAAAAAAAAAAAAACGAAAGAAAAAAATTCATAAAAATTAATCAACAAATTTTTGTTTTAAAGATTTAATGGTGGTTTCTCAAACAACGCATATCTTTTGAAGTACTTTTAACTGGCTGATTTGTAAACAAAATATTTTTATTTATCAGCCAGCTAAACCCATGAAAAGATATGCATATAACAATTGAGAAAACGTCCTATAATCAGTTACATACGTACGTGTAGTGTATTGTAGTGTAGTAACAAATTTTCTATTAGCCTAATGCTAGTAGAAAATCTCACTAGCATCATTTACATCAGTTTGAGGCGTGTTCGTTGCTTGTTCTTGTTGTGGTTCCTCCGTGTTCGTTGACTCTGGCTCTACTGCAGTCTCTATTGCAACTGTTTGAGTTTCAAAGTCGTTCTGCTGGTGGTGCGTTTCCAGTGCAGTATTATCAATGGCTGTATGATCTATAGTTGACACTGGACTTGTTGGTGTTTCTTTTGGCGTGCATTCGGATACATCTGTAGTAATTGCCTTTGGTTCGTAATTTTCGTCATTTGCATTCACTTCAGTTTGTTGCGGCGCAATAGTGTCTATGTCATCCAATGGCAGTTCTGGGTTATCCTCACCATTAACATCATGTTCCACTTGTATGCCGCTTACAGTTTGTTGAGGCTGTTCAGCAATATCCGCTTGCATATCCTGGTTGGGTATTTGTTCGTCTGTTAGTATACCATGCTCCATTGGCTGTATATTTGCTGTAACAGTTGCTGCCTGTATTGTTTCAGTATCCGTATCAGTTGCATTTGCATCTGCATCGTTTCTCATCACCGTCGTTTTTGGTTGTTCGCTATCATAATCGAACCCTTCAAATTCGTCAGTGCTCAACTGTTCAGATGCTGTGCTAGCATTCTTCTTCTTGTCGGCAATTAGCTTCCACATGTTCAATAGCGTATTAAAGTTCTTCATGTCGACGACGTGCGGTGTTCGTGCATCCTCATCATCGCTGCTGCTGCTACTGCTTACGGCCTGTATCTTTGGTTTATTTGACATTATAGATCTGTGCTTTGTCTCCGCGCTTGCCGATAGCTGTCGCGATGGGGACTCGAGACTGCTGCCCAGTATCGGAGTCAGACCGGCCAGTTTTAATTGTAAATTATATTCGTCGAATTCTCGTTGTATTGAGCTGCGTCTTGAATTCGCCATCTCTTCGGAACTACCCATTATTTGGTTGTATTCGCGTAATCCGAGCTCTTCGACAGGTACATAATGTTCGCCGATCTCAATAAGGTAAACAATCCGGTTAACGTGCGAACGAAAACGCGGATCGTTATGATTGGGTATCCAACAATGAACCACATAGCCAACCATACCAGCACTGGGTTCCCAGTCTTTCCACGAAACCCGGCCCCCATTAGCACGCATATGCTCGTTTGGCCAGACAACTGCATCAATTAGATCGAGGCAATCGTAAATCTAAAAAAAGACAACAAAATACGCGGTATAAAAAAAAAAACAAATTATTGCACATTCTTAATATGAAAGATTAAAACCCAGCAAACATGACTCACCTCGGTGTCATCGACAATGATCACTTTTCGAAATATTTCAATGCGTGGTTTTCGTGGCGCCAATTCAGCAGCTCTGCCAGTTGCTGCTGCCGCTTCTGTAGCCAGCGTTGCTGCTGTTAGACATATCGGGCCTTTTGTTTTTCGTGGATAGTCGCCGGGCGTTGTTATGATATTACCCGTCGATGAAGATGATACTTTGACATAGCGTGATGAGCTGGCATAATTTTGGCCAGCTTCCATTACTTCACTTGCATCGACATTCTTCTCGCCATCAATGATTTCCTTATGGTCACTTGGAGCTGTCGCACTGATACTGACATTTGCAATGGGCTGCGTTGCTCGTTGTTCACGCTCCGAGTTGCGCTGTCCGCCAGAAATTGGACCACTTCGTCGCTGTCCACTTCCACTGCTACGTAATGCGTTTACTTCACGTAATGCAACACCATCGCTGGCCAAACCCCGTTCTTGTTCCCGCTCACGATTTAGTAGTCCAGCTATGAGTGTTGTCGAAGTGGGCTTCACCGGCATGACAGCCAGTCCGCCCCGCACTACGGCCAAACTGTCGCTGACATAAGTACCGGCCATACTTCCACCGAGGTTGCTCACATTGCCTGAACGAACGCCAAAGTAATTATTAACCGTTAATGTGTTGTATAATGGCGCCGAAATAAAAACTGGCGCCAAATCACCGGACTCACCACCTACACTGCCCGCCGTAGGCATTGTGCTGCTAGTGGCATTACCTGGACCAATAATGCCGCCGCCTGCACCTCCTACGCTTCCAGTACCTATGCCACTGCCAAAGTTACACACACCCAGATTCGAAGCTTCCATAGCTGAGCCCGAACTACAACCCTGACGACAACGTTCACGTACTTGATGCCACCAGTTGAGTATATTTGATTTAATTGACTCGAGTGTTATAGCGCCACCGATGACATCACATAGTTGATCATTAGTGTCGGTATACGAAGTGGTCAGCGGTGACACATAAATCGGATAGCCAATAGGCTGATCACAGCTGGAGTTGATTATATTACGTAAAGCCTGCTTTGCATTCTGTATGCTGCCACGTTCTGGATTTCGATTTCGTAGATAAATAAGTTCCTGTTGCTGTCCCGCCCACAGACCGCGTACGCACTCGCGATTAAGTTTAATCACGCGAAAGCTAAGAAAACGCTTAGTTAGGCGAATTATTCGATATTCGTCCGAACCATCCTCCATAACATGACGAAGCGCTAATAAATTCGGAGCACCCTTCAGCACTGCACTTCGCCACACGGGATCAGCTTCATGTGAGATGACTAAATCCTTGGAACATGTGTCAATTGACTCGTATAGAGCATTTGGATCAAGAAACTCGTCCGGATTTGATATGTGATCCTGTTGAAGTTTAAGCGCCATTTTTACAGCGGGCGCAACCACAGAATGCAGTAGTTCCATGTCGGCAAAAACCCACTCATCACGTGGTGAGGTGATTCGAAAGTCGCCTTTAAAAAGTGCGTGCAAACCGTGCAGAAAAAACTCAACCCCGGTAAGAGAACTGTGCGATGCAGTAGCTAGCGATCGACGCGCCAACAGTCCAAGCGCTAAGCACAGCGACACCAAAGGTGCGTCCTTCGCCACGCTTGCAACTTTTAGTTTCAGCGTTTGTTTCTCACGATCGTTTTCACTGCCTTCCTTTGAAGCGTTGTCCGTTGCAGATGCATGGTCCTCTTTGCGCATAGATTTTCCCTGCGTTTTACCACTTTGAATTTTCATACTCATAGGTACCGCTGCAGAGGCTGGTGCATGGTTGAAAGCTGCGGAATTCTCCATATAACTCACATAGTTGATGCTCAAACCAACGCCACTAAGTCCCGGTGCACTTTCTGATGTTTGTCGAGGAATATTTGCAAAGGAATGTGAGCTAGCCATGAGCTCTGATGAATTTGCGTTGTTCGCAGTTGCGCTGCCACTCATTGTTGCGCTCTTCTGCGGTCGAACCGAACGCAATTGTTGCTGCGATTGTGATTTTAATTGCGGTGTTGTGTTACTGTGCGTTGAAAGATTTGGTGTACTCTTTGAATCATTGTATGCTGCAGCTGTTGCAGCAGATTGAACGTTTTCAGTTGGTGCTGCTACTGTGCCGCTTCCTACTGGTGCCGTTGTATTTGTTGCGGCAGTGGTTCCTGTTCTTATTCCTGTTACTGTTTCTTTCGGAATTTGAGCTTCTTTACGCTTATCTACGCAGAAATTTATCCACTTCAGATACACATAGCAAAAGCTGGAACGTGTTATGCCAAATGCGCGAAAATCGAAATCTTCATCCAGATTAAAATTAAAAATAGGATCTAGATCGACAAATTGACGACTGAGTGTGGCTTGTAATGCATCCTGTATGGGTCCTGGAGCCAACCATTGCTCAAGCTTCGGATTTTTCACTACGTAGTATATAATGCTCTACGAAAATAATATTAAGTAAATATATATAAATAAATGCCCATTTAATTAAGTTATTAACAATTGAGACTGCTACTCACTTTTATATAGTAGGTTATAAGCACTTTGCGGTACTCGAAGACCTGCAAGGTAGCACTCGCCAAATTATCTGATATGGAATAACCTTCCAGCACATACTGATCGGCAACCACTTGCCATGCGAGCCATCGTGTCGAAAACATTGCATTAGCGCTCAGCATGCGTGGCAAATGGCCCGGATCACAACAACAGCAGCCATCGTTGTCCTCTACGCCCTCTGTGATGGCCTCAACCTCGCGCTGTTGACAGTAGGTACCACGAAATTCAAGACCACGCATTTGAAATGTACACAGGCCATTTCCCAGTTCAATTATATGTACAAGGCAGTTAAGATAGTCTGACGCCAACACTGAAAACACGATATATATGTTTAGCACTAATATAAGCGTCTGCAGAAGATTGACAATGCAAATGAGCATGATGAATTGATTTTTGAAATAATGATGCAAAGACATTCGTTATGCTAAATAATACAGATTCATAAATAACGTTTCTTGAGTTAAGACAGTCTTGTAAATAATAGTACACGAAGTTAATGTAGTACTGTTCCAATGCTACATAAAACTATGATTCAAATTATAATCATACAGGTTTGCAAGACACCTTTTACTACCGTTAGAAGGTCTTTATTACGCCTAATTTTAAATTTGCCAGATTATGCCAGATTCATGGAAATATATACGAGTACGCAATATACCTATTATCTCCGAAAAATTTACTCAGCACATATTAAAATTTTAAATCAACCAATTTTCAGACTTACCAAAGCAATCTCCCTGATTCACGTTGCCCCAGCGGCCCATCAATAGATCACCGCAAAGAGAATGTTGCAGAGAGCGTGTTAAATGCTCATAGAAAATGCTATTTAAGTTATTATCATCTGCACCCAAATCCCGTTCAAGTTGGGAGCTAAGACGCGTGTTGGAGTGATCAATTCGACGCGTGTTATAGTCACGTTCCCAGAACTTTATTGGCCGTACGTAGGACGTTAGAAAAATGGCGCTCCCAAGAAATGGATTTAACGGTGTGGAGAAGATTGCCGAAACGGCGGCCTGCAAGAATAACATGGCTGAATGGGGCACGCTAAATGGCTGTGCAAAGGCATGGAACGCAGATCCCCAGGTAATTTGCCATGGCGCAATATAGGTGACAATAAATTGCAGCTGAAAGGGAAGAACATAAACATTAACAGAAGGTTGCATTGTGAACCAAACGATAATTTCTTCGTTACATACCTTTAGTAGAAAATCACAACACTTGCGAAAAGCCAGCGAAACAAAGAAGTAATCTATGATAAAAGTTTCGGTGGCTTTTTTGAAGTCAATACGAAATAAGAGCACAGTGAACAAGATAATCAAATATTGATTAGTTGGATCTGAGTACGCGTTTCGTACAACTGAAAAGAATAACAGTATTAACAATATATTATTCAACTAAGTATATACATGCATATATTTGTAAAGAGCTTAACTTACACTTTAATGCACATACTGCTACGATCAGCGTACCCCAAGGAACTCCAAATTTATTGGCAATTAATTGAGCATCCGCTGTTAGTGCGGATATTGCGATCAGCGGAAAGAGCACGTTCCGTTCCATTAAGCTGAAATAAATGTATACTTTTTCGAACCACATAATCTCCGGAGCATCTGAGACCTCGAACTGACCGTACTCCTCCTGTCGCAATATCGGACGAGCAAAACAAAGCCATGGCATATGTTTTCGCATTTGCGGAATAATGTAATGCAGTATTATGCCCAAAGTGCCCGAGAAAGTATAGAGTACAACATTAAGATCTGGCTGTAGTACCGTAAATACTGTACTGCAATGTAGTCCTAGTACACTAACAGCTAGCAAAGTCATAACCACAATATCATTCTTAAGGCGCGTATTCACAGTGTTTTGCAGTTTTCGCGGCAGTGGATCGGGCATTTCGCTTTCGCAGCTTTCGCTAGTGGTATTGGCAGCACCACTACCGCCGGAAATGGCAGCAGTCGCTGCATCAGTGGCACCACCGGCAGTGAGTGTAGATATATCACCCGGATTTGTTGACGAATTCGAAACTCTGTCATCGCGGTTGGCAAAATCTGGTATTTTCTTGTTTTCAGCCACAGAGCTGGTACCAGTTTCGACATGTTCTTCGGTGGTAGCGTTGGTTTGAATTTCTTCAGCTGGTACGCACTGTTCGACATTCTCTGTAACAGGAAAATCACCACCGTCATCGCCTACAACTATTCCTGTATTTTTTTGTTTGTCCGCAGCGTCTGTATCCGCACCATCTTCGACCGAAGCAAGTTCGTTACATACTTCACTGGCAGTGATTGCTGTTGCTCCCTCATCAGCTGTAACCCCAATCGATGCAAACGAACTGGATGCCGTAATAGCTTTTTTACTACTCGATATTGTCTTCCCTAATGTTTGACTGCTACCCAGAGAGGAAGCTTTCGATTTACTATGTTTGTGCTCTAGTTGCGCTCCAGATTGTGACTCGAAATCACGCATTGGCAATTTGTCCATGGATGATAGTTCAATGTTTTCGTTGCTGTTTGCCATGCTCGAGGATCCCGCTTTGTTTTGTCCAGATTGTCGGGAAGGATGTTGTCGTCGCGAATTTTTAGGTGTGCTTGTGGTTACTTTTTGGTTACCATTTGGCGTTGTTGCAGTTGCAGATGCGGCACTAACTTCATCATCGTCTTCGCGATATGTACTGACTATGCACATTTTAATAAGCCGCCACACATGACTAAAATCACTAGCAGAACGCGATAGATGGTAACCGATAGGAATCAGCATAGCGCAGAATATCGAAAAGAGAATATATTGTGTACCGCGGGCTTCTGCAAGCGCTGCATATAATGGGCCATATAATATTATAACAGCCAGTATTGAACGTAGAACGCATATGCAGGAACCTGAACGAAAAATATGAATATAGTTGATAATAATTTAATTTAAATAAATTTTGCGCTAATGATTACTTACCTAGCAGACTACTTGCAGCGTTACCGCCAAATACATGCATATCGATCTGCTCCAGCAGGTACATAAGAAACGTGTTTATTTGCGGAAAGAGGCCAAGTGAGAAGATCAGTGGAAAGCACAGCATGACAATATACATGAACTGCAGCAACGTTGTAGCCACATCCGCTGGCGAATAATGGGCGCCAAAAAAATTGAGATCGGAGTTCTTCTGATGTGGATGAGCCTCATAGTCAAGCGTTAATTGCTTAAGTAGCAGCAGTAGGGAGCCGCAAATAGTAAAGTAAATGGCGCGTGAGTAGGCCACAGTCTTGTTGAAACCATGAATGGGCGAAGCAGCGTCTGGTTGAACGCTCTTCACCAGCGAATATTGTGCACTGGCAATGACAGCGCAAAAGATAAATGCAAACATATCTTTGTAGTAGCAATGTTGAAGTATTCTCGCTCCTAGATAGGCGACCATCGCGCTCAACAATAGGGAGAACACAATGTGGATCCAATGAAGATCGCGATCGAAAAGTGCCAGCAGCTGTAGGCGATCCATAGAGATCTTAAATTCACGTTCGTAACCGCAGCATTTGAAGCGATACTTGTAAAAACTTTTTGGCACGACAGGTTTTTCCGCCGATAGCAAACACGCAGGACGCCAAAAATCGCAATAGGGTCCAAAGTGAGGGGCATCGACGTTAAGTATGGCAACAGCGCCTCCCATGTTTCCGCTGGTTGCCAAATTCGTACTTGTACCAGGGCCAACACCGTCTGCTGTTCCAGTTGCAATGCCAATGCCGCCGGCTAAATTCCCACCTATTCCATCTGCATTATTTAGTGCATCCATGCCAGTGGCGCTGCGCACGACACCCGAACGCTCGTTGCGTATGACATTGATGAGACCTTGCAGGGAAAGTGTGGCAGTGGTTGCATTGCCATTACTGGCAGCTATGTTGCGTGAGTTGAGCCCTGCCGCCGCGGATGAGGATGTAGACATAAGCATACCCATTGTAGTTTGGTGCTGCTGCTGGTATGTGCTTGCCGCTCTCGACATCACATGCGATGCTGTAGCAGCGGGAGTGCCACTCAACTGCGTGGCAAAATCACAAACTGATGGATCGGATATTTGCTTTGAGTCAAGCCGCAGCTTATCACAAAAGGAACTGCGCTCCAGATGTTCTATCGATGTAGATGGATATGCACAGTGTAACGCTTGTTGTATGGCATCCTGATAAAATTGGAAATGTGCACTCGACATATTCGGTGGCACAATATTCGTATGGGCCGGAATAGGTGTGCCGTCTGCTGCAATGCCTGCTATGGGACGTCCACGTTCATCCACTGGTCCACCATGCATGAGCCAAAGCATTTTGTGTATGTCAGCTGTTAAGTTCTCACCGCTGTCACTTTGAGCCGAAGCCGACGATGATGTCGATGCACGTCTTAACGAAACTGCTTTCGTTGTTTTTGCCGCCATTGTTTGTTGCTTTGTGTTACACTCTGACAGCGTGTGAGTTGCAGTTGTTAGTACCACGGAGCTGGAAAATGGGTAAACATCATGTCGTACACTGCGCCTCATATGCAAGTGCGAGGAATTGCTTGGTTCGTTGTGCGTTTCGTTGATTTCCTGATACCGTATTACTTTTGGAATGGCGCCAAGATTTTTTGCCGCTGCCATTTTCGATGTACTAGGTTGCTCACAATCGGCAGCATCAGTCACAGATTTTTCATTACTTTTGAATTTTGCCGGTGGTTCCATACCAGCCAACAACTGATCTTTCGAACTTGCACTTACTTGCTCACAATCACTGGAAGGGCACCCGGAATCAGCCTCACTCTTGATTACATGGTTGTGGTTGAGCTGTTTCTGTTGTTCTTTTTCCGTTCCACGATGTACTGCTTCAATGTCGTCACGTAGCGCTTTATCCGCTAGAAGTGCACGTACAGTGGGACGATTTCTACTGCCACTGAGCAATGGAGAGCGTGAACCATTATTGTCTGTTTCATCGTCATCATCATCTACAAGCGACAAGGTCGTAGATATTTCGATGTTTTGAGCACGTTCTTTACACCCTACTGTTCCCTGGCTATCCTCTACTGATTTTAACACGTCGTCTAATTGATTTTGTGTATGTTGCAGCTCGCTAAGTATGTTTTCGAGATTATCATCAAAATCTTTGAATACATCATCATCGTCGTCACCATCTCCAGCTAGTATACCACCTACATCTGATTCAGCACTGTGGTGCGTCTGGTGAGAGTTAAGAGATTTGTGTTTCTGTAGTGCCGGTACATTGTCGCCCTTCGTTAGATTAGCATCACAGTCATTCGGGCACTTCGCACTGCAATCTTGAACAGATTTCATTGCTGTTTTATTTGTCAATCCAGCGCCTTCAATGTGCTTATTACCATCATTCGTTGCTTCACTTTCAATGTCTGCCACTTTCAATTCGTTTTTGGCTAACTCGAGCGAGGTTTTCTCGTCAGAATGCTCGACAATAGGATAAACCGGTGGTTCTATCAACGCAGTGGTCGAGCCGCATGTACTGGCTGCAGCATAATTAAGACTGCTACATGTACTGCTGCTATCTGCATAGGTCTGGTCAACTAAACGTGGGTAAAGATTAAGGTGTTGATTACGCACTAGACTCTTACTCGGTGGTGGTAGCGGATTGCGCATTTGCTGTTGGCCACTTATCGCTTCAACACTATTAGGATGTGTGTTTAGATTTAAGACAGATGGTTGCGCACATGGTACCTCCAATGCTGCGCTCTTAATACGACGCACCCCTGATGTTAGTTGACCACCGGACAATACAGAAGATTTTGAAGATTGTGCACCAAGTTTATAATAACTTGTGGCATTTGAATGTCGACGTCGTTTCATGTTAGTGCCACTGGAAACAGTTGAAATACTTGCGCTGCCGCTATTATTGCCACTTGCAATGGCTCCAGACGATTTACTACTATTATTACATCCAACTGCGGCAGTCGACACCGGCGCCGCAATAGACAACTGTAACGCGGACATGGTACTTGCAGGATCTTTACGTATGCTATTCGCACCGAGATGATGATGATGGTGGTGATGGTGTTGAAGGTATTGATGTTGGGTTGCTGTACGATACTGTTGTTGATACTGCGAGTGAAGATGCCTGAGTTGTTGTAGCGATGTACGTGCCTCAACGAGTTGTTCAATAAAAAGATCCGATTTTGTGAAACTATCGTCCTCCAAATAGACATCAGAAGATGAATCTGTTAACAGAGAAACATAATGAATAAGAGGTGAAATTAAAAATTAAATTTTTGTCCACACACCAAGTATCCACGATTGTAGAGCACGTCCACGAACTTCCTCGACGCCACTGGAACTTCCACCTAAGCCCATTTCTATATCCTCAGCATCGGAAATGCCGCCTCCAATTACAGCTAGTGTTCCAATACTACTTGCACCGCTGCTCCCCGTATGATGCAATTGATGATGATGCGGGTGCTGTTGTTCGTGATGCATTGGTTGAAAAAGCGAACGGTTTTGATGTTTTAAGCGTTCATCGTGCGTTTCTGAGCTACGATGTCGTTGCAAACGCAATGATTTTGTGCCTATATTTGTTGTCAATCCAGCGGAGGATGGTGTGCCACTTGTTGAAGTGGCTTGTGCAATGGAGGCTGCCGTTACGCCGGCACTTATACTAGTAGAAACAGCATGCTGTCGCGTTGCGTTTGACGCACGACTCATACTGCTCGAAATAGCATTTGTCTTTGGCTGCAATTGCGAATGCAAAAAGGTATCATTGCGTGTAATGACATTGTTTGCTGGCATCAAGCCTCCGACGTCACCACCGCTGTTGCGAATATGGAAACTACTAACGCCAGTGGTTCCAGTCATAGCAATCGTATCAGATTGATTGCGCATCAGTCTAGAACCCAAGTTTGAGTCGTTAGCAGTGGCACCAACATCGAGACTATACTGGCGTTCCAATCGACGACACTGTAGACGACGATCAATAACCTCTGAACACTTGCGTGATAAATGTGTTTGACGTGATGTACTGGCTATAAGCGCTGCGCCACCAGGGCTATTTCCAGCAAACGTAGCTCCAGTAATGTTATTACAATCAGCACCTAAAACTCCGTTCGCCGCGTTTGCCCTAGACGTGCCTTCTGCTAGCTCCGGATAAACTGCCAGATATTTGCTAAACGTGTCGCCACCAGTATGGGAACTAGGCCCACCACCACTAGCTGAGCGTATAGATTTACTTACGCTAGCTGAGCCGGCAAGCGATTGCTGATCCTGTTGGCTGCTGCCGGATAGCATTGATGGGGCATATAACATTAGCTCAATCGATTCAGAGCTATTTTTACGGTGCACATCAACTTTGAGATCTGTATAGTACAATAATATTTGGAATTAGTTTTCGCTGTATCGCTAGAAGACTTTATACTTAAAAAATAAACACACACCAATTATACTATTCGTATTCTCAATAGATAGCATGCTGTTCTCCTCACTGGCCTCATTGATGGCTTGTTCAACTGAATTGCGCGAGCCATCCACACCCATAACCTTCAGTTCAATGCCAGTTTCATCGTCTCTGAAACCATTACAGAAAAACGGAAAGCAAATAAAACATCAATTTAGGTATATAACAAATGCATAAATTTTGCAATCTTACCGCGGTTCGGTCTCTTTGGTGACTTTAAAAAACTGATTTTTTAGATTTGCCTCAGACATACTCTGTGCACGGTCGTACAACCGATGCAAAGCCATATTTGCCAGCTTCACGACCAGTATAGTGAGTGTAGTGGTAGCCATGTATATGCACCATGTTAGCCAGGTGCTGGGAAAGTACTTCAGTATCGAAACAAAAAATAATATGCAACAAGTAATTAGTTAGCTTAAGTAATACAAATATATGTAATTGTAGACTGCACTTACTAGGTAGGCAACAAATGGCGAACAGAGCAAGTAGAGCCACAGATACAAGTGCACTACATTGCAAAAGACGCCCTGGTGAGGATCGTAAAAGTAACCACCAGTCAGTGAGGCCCACACGCCCTGCCGCAGAATCTCCAAGGTCTGCGAACCCATTGCGTACTGCACAGCATCTCTCCCTTCCGGGAGCAGGGGCAAGATATTTTACGGCGCGGCGATAACGCTGCCCGCAAAAATGAGGTGGCGCCGACACCTGAGAGGACGTTGACGCCTTCGTGTATGTATATATGTTGCAGTCGTTAATTTTGCGACTTAGCTGTAACTTGACTGATCGGTAAAAACACAACGTAAGTCGATTTATTGTTCCAACAGCAATATTGTTTATTATTATTTTTGATATTTATATGACTAAGCAATATGGAACTGGCCAGCCACATAGTTCAGTGGCGACAACCTACGGTGCCTGCGGTTTAATTAACTCTAATTTCGCAACAATTCTGTACTATAGCGGATATTTGTGCGGGGTTTCAGATTGCAGTTGCAGCTGTGACTGATTGATTCTATGAAACGGAGCACAATATATGATTATATATCGTATATATGTACACTTTATATTGCTTTGCTCTATGTGACAATGGTGCGCACGCGAGTTTCCTTGCAATGGAAGGAAAACAAATGAGAGCGATTAAAGCAGTACTAATACACATCGCATAAGAAAGAACATTAAATACAATTGGGCGAACTAAAAATTAATATGTGCCACTATATCTAACAACAAGAACAATCACAACAAAAACAACACACACACAAAAAAGAAACTTTTCACGCACTTTTCACGATTATCGCTCACATATGAAAACGAAGACGAGGGGAGTGTCTCGAAATTTTTGCACTTGATTTGGCCTTTTTATATTTAACGCGATTCAATTGGCTTTGCATTATTATCATTTTTCATTATTATTGTATCATATTATTAACATTATATTATTATTACATTATTAACAAATCATCTTTTCATTTGAAAATACTTAGGCAAGATATTTGCAAATAGAGCTGCTAACTTATTTTCTTTGAGATGGGATGGGAACTGCCAGACACGGCGAGTTGACAATCACATAAGACGTTAACACTTTAACGCGCCAAAATTAATATAATTCCAGCATGGACTTCTTGTTCTGATTAAAGCCATAGAACGAACATATGCTTACATTATCAATCCAAAAATTAAATTTGTTGGTCTTTAATATAAGTACATACCCACGCATTTATTTGTTTACGAAATTTACAAATATGTCTCGTTTACTTTATGTTGTTACACATATTCTATTCAAACATTGTAT
Source organism: Leucophenga maculata (assembly GCA_035044805.1). Classification (NCBI taxonomy): domain Eukaryota; kingdom Metazoa; phylum Arthropoda; class Insecta; order Diptera; family Drosophilidae; genus Leucophenga; species Leucophenga maculata. The sequence goes on from JAWNNP010003230.1 coordinate 1,740,124, forward strand.
AATGATACAAAATAATTTAAAAAAAATATATAGCTGTCATTAACACATTTTTCCAACTTTTTTTGAATCCTCCAAAATGTTTGTGAAAAACACTGAACTATATTCTGGTTTGCTTTGTAATGAATCTTCCAAAATGTTTGTCAAAAACACTGAACTATATTCTGGTTTGCTTTGTAATGAATTAAGCACACCAAGGGCGTATCCAAGAGGGGACGTCGGCCCCCTAATTTCTATTTTACTAAATATTTTCGCACTTTCATATAATTTTCTTTGTTTCTTTGAAATATATTGTATCGTACTGAATTAGTGGCTATTATTAGTAGATGGGTTCTAAGGGTCCTAAACACTCTAGAGTACTATAAGTCTCAGTATGCCCTTAAAACGCACTTACATAAATGTTCTTCAAATAAAACGCCATTAAGAGAAATACAACTACAAATCTTGAAATATATATTCTATTATATTATTTTGGCTATATTGAAGACCTGATATGGTTTTAGTATAGTTTGGGATTATTTTGTTTGTTTTTAAAATAAATCCTTAAAATCAGAATATTTGAGGCGTTTTTAAATTATTCCCATTAAAGCGGTTTAGGGATTTTCAGATTCCAGATTCAAAATCAGCAGCCTCATATATCATTAAAATATAAAGTTCGTTGTGATTGGAGGTTAACCGAAAGTTTAAAGACTGTAAATTAAACAATTTGATGTACGCAGTCAGAATATAAAAACATATACTTTATGAAACTTCATGTGGATTATATTGCACGTTTTGTCCTTCGTATCACAATGAGGCATTTGGTTTAAGTGGTCTTAAAATTTATATATGTATAAAAAAAATTGCTAACACAAAAAAGAAAACTGTATAGAATAAAAAAAAAAAAAAATATAAAAAAAAATGTGTTATAATAAAATTACAGACTGAGATTCTATGTCAATATTGGCTAGCTCACATTTTTACAAAATAATTTTTTCCTCAGTCTGTGTCTATCATTTTACACGTTAACAATCGTCCAAATTGTCTTTCATATTCACTGTCTACTCTACATACTAATAAAAAAAAAATATATTTATATTTCTATACATCTATGCAACTATAAACATTTGTGTATATTTAACCTTCAAGCAGCTGGTGCCCCAAATTAGGGCTAAATCACCGGCGCATTTGGCTTGTGGCATAGTCAGCGTTCTACCTCCTCGCTGCTACTGCCGCCGCCACCACTATAGTCGTGATCCTTGTGATCGTAGTTGTGGTGGTGGTGGATATGTTCCTCTTCTACCTCGACCTGCTCGAGCGGATGGTGGTGCTCATGCGCGTGAGCATGATGATGATCATGGTGATCGTGTTTTTCATGATGATGTATGTGCTCCTTGGTGTTGTGTATCTGTATGGGATGATGCTCCTCGTGTATGATCTTCTTTTCCTCCTTTAGGACGATAGGCTTGTGATGATGGTGCACATGTTTTACAATTGTATGCACGTGCTTTTCGATCTTCTTGTGCACAGGCACATGTATTACAACCCTCTTTTTTTTCTGCTGCCTGGGATGAGAGATAAATGCATGAATATAATTATTATTAGAACTGCGAACGAATTGGTCATTTATAGTGTGCTTACCCAGCATTGGCTTGCGCAGCGAATATAATGCACAGTGCCAGTACAATAAACGAAAGCTTTAACAACTGTGATTTCATTCGAAGTTAGGAATTCAAGCCGTCAAGGATATATTTGAGAAAAACCATTTTTTGATTAGACATGTCTCAATTCTTGCCGCGAATAAGCGTTGAAAATCATACAACTTACCACACAACGATTATCCATTCTGTTTGGTTTGCGGAGGGAAACCGAGGAGGAGGCGAAGATCTACCCTGGAGTACTAGTAGTTAAAGCTGGCAAACAATGTGTACTCGAAGCGGTGTGATGTCGAACTGAATGCGCCAGCTACCGCATATAAACACTTATATATGTATATCGCTTGTAGGCAGTTCGTCGTGCCACCGTTTCGCTTGAGAAATAAAAATTTTGCAGTTCTTCACCAACAACTCCACCGCTTGTTGGTTGGCTTCCGCGCGTGCGGCACACAGCTACCAATTATGAACAAACGCGCGCGACTGCTCCATTGCACTACGCTACCACCTTACCTCCGCCGTTGCATTTGTAGTACATTTGCAGTAAATTGCGGATTGTGGGAGTACATTTTGTATCTTTGTTGTCGTCGCTAAAGCACAGTGGTTTCAGTAGCAAACAGATTATACACGTAATATAAAAGAAATTGGGACAAATTATTAAGAAATAGCAAACATTTGCAACGCAACATAATTTTTTTTTATTTTTAATTCGTTTATGTAACTTAAGTATCTACTCAAAACAAGGAAGTTATTGTAATTCTATTCCACTTGAATATATCTGATTGCTGCTTTTATTTTTATTATTTTAACCTGTTCCCATAGAGAACATATACTAAGGTTGTGTAAATGTATGTTCCAGACAGAAGGAGGCTTGGCACTGACCCCACAAAGTATTGATATTCTCGATCAGCGTTAAAAGGCGAGTATGTCTGTCTGAGATACACCATACAGTACCATTTCTTATTGTAAATAGATTTATGTTTTTTTTTTCTTATAATGGGACGCGGCATAACCGTTATTTTCATTAAAACGATATTCTCTCGCTTACATCCCATACCTAACATGTACATACCAAATTTTATTATACGATTTCAAAGCTACAAGGAGATATGAAGTTTAATGTGTCAGTCAGTATATGTGGCCAAATTTTCCAAATTGTCTCTTCACGTATATAGGATATTATCTACCATTCATATTTCTATTTGAAAGGACTATAAAAAATATTGTCGTGTTGATCGTTATATGAAGGCATGGCACCATCCATTCTTCCCTATGTTTTAATCTTTACATATGTACCAAATACCATACTTCTTCGTTGAAAAGTTGCAGAGATATAATGACATATGCAGATACATACTCATGAAAGTAAATTGTCTGGTGTTAGACATTCTACTGAATTTTTATTAGTAGCTGTTTATAGTATTCAATCGAGCATAATAAATCTTAAGACAATAATTTTGCAATAATTTTTATTAATAATAAAAAACTAATAATAATAGAGTTTAGAGCACTGTGAGCCTGCTCTTTTGGGCACATTATATTTATTACATTTGTTCATTTCAGTTGCATTTCTCACGAAAACGGAAGCAAATCTCTCTAAAACTCAGTCAACGGAAATAGCTGCACTCATTCCCCATCGACAGCCACAAAGTTGTGGTACGCATGTTGCATGTGCTTTAAAAATAAAGTTAATTGCCCACAGCCATATGTTGAAACTATTTGGTAAGTATTACATGCTTATAGATATATATATATATGTATATATGTATGTACTCGTATGTGCATTATTATTGTATTACTGGGATTGTAGTATTACACTTTTACATTTTTGTCATTTTATTTATTGCTCAATGCCCAATGTTTATTGAAGCTTCTCCAAAATGGTAAAAATTTCGAAATGTTGAAAATTTCGAAAATGTGTATACATAATACATATATGCGCCCGCACAACGATATACGCGCACACTTCAATCCCTGAGAAGAAGATTACGCAGACGGTTTTTCCAACTTATCGACTTCTGCTAAAAAAATAAAGTTGAGGTGTCGCGGCGAGTCAGACAGACGAGGCCAGACAGATGGACATATATATAACGACTTAAGATGCTGATGAAGAATATATATACTTTATGGGATCTGCCCCGCCTTCTTCTGCCTGTTACAAGTATTTGCACAAACTTAGTATCCCTATGGGAACAAGGTAGAAAAAACATTTAAAAATAAAAAAAAAATATCAAAGTCAATGCTTTTTCAAAGGGAAAGAGTATCCAATCGAATTCAAGTGTTCGATCAGTAAAGCTGGAACCCTCTAACATTATGGTAAAAGGTGTACTAATATTGAGCAAATGTGTGTAACATCTAAAAGGCGTGACAGATCCTCTAAAGTATATATATTCTTGATCAGCATTTTAGCCACATCTATCTTTCGATATGCATTTGTGTCCTATTCTTTCAATCTCAAGATGAATACATATTAGTATGAAGACTTGCCATAATCAGAAGCTACGATCTTAAGAAGATCGTTAAAGTTTAGCCACTATATGGTATAGCTTCCATACAAAGTCACTCATTTAAATCGGAAAACATGAAGTTTTCGTAGTTTGTATAGTTTCTGATATCTGTTTTTCATATTTCCAATCAGGTGAGGAACGTAATGATGCAAGAATATACGTGCCATTCGCCCTCAGATTGGATACTTCTAGAATAACCTTCGTATGTAATACAACAAAAATAACATACTTTTATTGATAAATCATTCGCGTGAAGCACGTACACAATTATCACGCTGCTGATGTGTTTAATCGGCGTGTATGATGTCCACATTTACGACAGCGGGAAGTAGTTCCTCAGAGAGTTGTTTAACACGTTCTTTGCCCAGCACGAACACTAATACTGGAGGCTGCAGTCCTGCATGTATTAAGTTCTTGATCTCTAGCAACTTTACACTCCCGACACAAATAGCAGCTCCTGTTGCACAGTGTCGGTAGCAGTATTTTGAATGTCAATTCCCGCATCGGGGGTTAGCTCTATTGAAATGTCATGCCACATGACATCAAGCATACTTAAATAAATAATTTAATAATTTACCAAACGTACGCCTCTAGTAACAGACTGATCTGCGACAGACGTGAGCGTGTAACGGTCCGATTAACGATTAACGGACCGATAGTACTATTGACAGTTTCCCAGCACTACCGATCCTATTAGAATTCATTCAGAAAGGTTATTCGGGCGAGTGAGTGCGTGCCAATAAGAACAAAAAAGAAGCGATGTAAAATAATATAAATATATTTACATATAGATATGTTAAAGCAAACGCATACAAGACAAAGATAACGAAAAGAACATAATAATAATGTGACACACAAAAATGTTATAAAGACGAACAATCATAAAACTAATTGTTTTCAATTATTAAGTGCTTATAATTTATGATTTTAGTTAAAATTGATTTTGCCGCCGCTATTTTTTTTTTTTTTTTTTTTTTTTTGAGTTGAAATAATAAACTTGAGTTTTATTATTGTTATTATTAAATTTTTTGTATCTATACTACAACTTTTCGTTTCGGCTGCTATATATATACATATATGCATATATACATAAAAAATGTATATATTTATCCACGCACACAAGCGTACATTTGTCAAAATTTCTTTGCGATCTTGCCCCAAAAAACAACGAATGATTGGAAAAGGGAATGAGAGAAAGGTGTCGTCATTGTGTCAGTGCTGTGTGTGTGTGTGTGTGTGTAGCGAGTGCTGTGTTCATCACTTATATGTGTGTTTGTGTGCGTATGTCTGATTAGACAAAATAAATTTAATTTCTTGATTCAAGTAAATTTTGTATTAATGCAAACGAATATATTGCATATTAATATAGCATTGCAATCACATCAAAATCATGAAATTAGAAACCCATTGAATATTACAATTGTGCATCAGCACTTTCGTTCTGCAATTTGCACACATCTATTGTTGTTTGTTGTTCCGGTAGTTTTTTTTTATCAATCAGAATAAAACTAATTGAAATTGTTTGGAACAGAATCTCTCATGTCGCAAGTTATTGTATATTTCAAACTGTCTGTATCCATAGAGATGTACATTTATACGAATTTTAATAATAAATTTGTTTGTGAAATATATTTATTTAAGTATATAAACTTATTCATAGACACATATGTACATATATCAACGTCCTACCCACAGGCAGTGGTGAACAGAACACATTTTCCAAGATTTTTAATTTTACACGTTTAGAACCAAGTCCCAATGTTTTAATCGAGATTTAAACGTTTCGACCTTGAAATTAATAAAATCGATCAAGTTCAAGAAATACAAATTTTGAAACGATTAAAGTGCATTGCATCCATCCATCATTCTGCTCGGCTTACTAGTTCTTGGAATACTTTCATCCAGAATATGTAAAAAAGATGAAATTTAAAATTTGTTGTAAATATTTAAGTTTTTATTTCGTGATCAGCACGACGAGGTGATCTAACTAGAATCGACCGAATGTATTTCTAAAAGTTGACACTTCACTGAGGACAGAATGCTTAGAGGAACTGAACTAACAGAATAAGGCTCTTATGGGTGCTTCAGACATCTCTTTTTCCTAGATAAAAAATTTTTTGGAATATTATTTTTCTGAGAAATCTGTATTAATTTTCTCAACATTCATAGATACGCTACTCCGTATAAAATTTTTAGAATTAATTTATTTTTTTTTTTGCATTTGTAAAAATGAAATTGCGGTTTATCGCATCACTGGGTATATACGCTTCTTAAGCACAGACTTCTTTATTCCCTTGTTATTCCTAGCCTCACATAAGCCCAATAAGGAAATATCTCAATATCATTTCGAACATTATATAAATGTTAAGTTAGAATAAAAATACGATGTATATGCGCAGGTACATAGACTACAGGTAAATGTATTTCAGGCCTACATACACATGCGGACACTATTTTCATAAGCCATTCATAGAACGGCATTAATTTTTTGAGATCTTTTTTCTCTCATATGCGCCAATTGAAGTTTTATGTATATTACTACGTGCTTCAAGCGGCATTCCCATAAGCAAAATCGCCTACATTAATTATTTACATACATACATACATGTATTATGTACAGATGCTCATGGATGTTGTGATGACGGTGCTTGAAGTCCCCATCTGTTGCATACTAAACTCATTCGCTCATTTTTAATAATGAACTCATGGAATTGCCTAACAATCCAAAATGGAATCGACAACAGATGTGGCGTTTTGTTTATTATGTATATTTTTATACCGCTTTGCACATAGATATGCTATTTTAGGTTCGCGCACGATTCAGTACCCTGCATATAAATAGTAAAACTGTTAACCACAATTAATATGCAATTTTTTTCAGTTTGTTTCGTAACATTACTCAAGTAATTTTTAGTAGAATGTCCGGAATTATCTGCTATAGAAGACTTAATCTTAATTCTGGTCCAAATCACAAATCAGTTCTATGACAAACACAAAATTGCTTTTAGAAAAGACTAGAAATAAAACTACTAACCAAATTTAGCTTCTCTTCCTAAGAAAACAACAACCAGAAATTTTGATCCTACAAAAATCTGAGTGCTATCCCTTCTAGTGATCTGAACTAGACATATATGGAATATGTTCTAGAATTAAAATAAGATACAATAAATTTGGCGTTTCTAGCTAAATTAAATATATAAATTGAATATTAGTTATTTAGTCAAGCCAATCAAGAATATAAAGAAGTTTTTTCTTGACTCTCAATCAAATTGTATACAACTATAGGGTATAAGTATTTCGACACGGTCTCGCAATTCGTATTTGTTTTCCTAATATTCGCATTTTAGATGTTTTTAGTTTTTAACCATATTTCTATGCCGCTTTCGGTTCAACCTGTTCTACTATTAACATTTTTATTTGCACCAATTCGTTTACCATAAAAGGTTCCGACAGTCAATAAACCAACCCACATAAGCGGCCAGACAAATGGACGGACTAACAGTCATATGATTTGCGCTTTTGTTTTTAAATTTCGTTTTCATTTATTTTCGTTTGAATACCCTACTTAGAAAAGTTTGAAGAGAGTATATTTCTTTGCTTAATTTTTAGTTATAACATGTAAAACTGAAAGACTACTGCGCTAGAACACAGGCGAACATACTAGATCGTTCAAGAATTTATATACTTTATAAACTCTGGCACCTTTGAGTTTTACAGATTTCGTTTTAAAACAAATATACGACTTCCACTATGCATAAAAAGTATTAAAAAACTGCATATGTATGTTTGTATTTGCTTTTGAAGTGTATTAATGCTTCGGATACACATGTTTTCTCTTGTAACACTTTTACATCAAAACCCAATCGATAGCGCATATCATAGAAACTGTTCTTAATACGTAGATAGTGGGTGCAACAATGGAATGTCAATGGAATATTTACGAGCTTTGTTCAATCCAATTAAATTTATGAGACTATTTAAAAATTCAACAATATTTGTAAAATACACTTGAATTGAAAAGTTGCGTGTATGTCGTGACATTTTAAATTATTTAGTACTGAAATTCAAATTTAGTTCGAAAGACTTACATATATACTTCCAGAGTAAGTAGTGCAATCCCAAACTATACTCAAACTACGTCTAGTTTTTAAGAGTTAATTTTTTAAGAACATTTCAAAGTCGCTTACTATAAGCGTGCCTCTGCTGTCTTACACACAGTCTGTAACGTAGCAAATGTTTGATGGAGTCGATTTGATCATTTTAGTTTCTTAATACATAATTAATGTCCCGGGATATTGCATTATGGAAACCGCCACAACCATATTTATTATTTATTTTTTTTCCCAAATGGTGCTTACTTAACAAATAGAAGATGGAAAAGAATCTACATTTTACACGTTGAATATTTTCATCAATAATACCCATAAATTTCTGGTAAAATATACACAAAATAAACATAAGTTTATATGTTCGCATGTACCTATGCGTGGGCGTGTTCGTTGTTGTTATCATAACTCGACTAGCACAAAAAACTAAAAAAAACATTTATTTGTTTTTCTATCTTCTGCCAATTTTTCCCGCTGTATTTCGAATTCACGCCATCATTTTGAGTTATATTATAAATAGGATACGTATACATATATATGTAGTACGTCTGCCCTACTGTCATTCTTCGTTTATATCTTATAGCATATAGTTGAGTCGATGAATCGGTCTACCATGATGAACGTAAACTATACCGTACCCATTTATAGATGACGTCATCGATGCGTCACCATTAAAGCATTAGCGGCAGCGATTTGACTTCAACGAAGTCACTGAGTCAGGCTGTTATTTGCCCGGCCAGCCATTTCGTCGGTCAGTGCTAATCAAAACGTAACAGAAGTAAAATCGAACTTAAAGAGCACCGGGTTTATTACGGTTCGACCCACTCACTCGTCATTGGCATCGTCATTATTGCTCGAATAACACACACACACACACACCACACCACACTTTCATTGTCGTTCTTTGATAAGCTATACAAACAATTCGATTCGATTCAATTCAAATTTAAATCAAGAGTGGGAAGTATAGAAAAAGCTGGCGTTTATTTTTAGTCGGACCACTTTGGGTTTTTATTTTATATTTTTTTTTATTTTGTAGACGCCGTACGAACAATTTATTTATTTCATTTTAAAATTTGTGAAAATCATTTTAATGTGTTTGCCCAGTTATTAACAAATTTCAACTTAATTTTGAGATAATGCGGACTTATTACTGAAAACTTGAATATATCGAAAGAAAATTCATGAAATTTTTTTAACTATGAGCAAACGGAGTATGCTTGATCTTCACAGGAAGATGAGTCAATTTAGCGATGTCTGTCCGTTCATTCAACAAAAAAATATCTTAGGCTATGAGAACTAGAAAAACAAATTTTTTTAGTTTAAGATTATTATTATAATTTTTTTTTTTTTTTGTCATACCATTTACACACATCTAAATATGCCAGCAGCGCTATTGACCATCTCTGGTTGTGCAATTGCCTTTAGAGAACGCACCAAAAACAGATCTCAGTTACAGTATGAACTACAGATACCAATCTTGGTTCGCTTTATACATTCCAGAATCTTTTATGTTTCGATTGTTACAGTGTATTTGACTGACAGCCGCTTATGTATAAATAAAACTATCCAACTTTATTTTATTGCAGTTGATTTTTTTAATGACATTATCAATAGTTATAAAAAATCAGAGCAGTAGGTGAAGGAAAAACCACTGAGCGCAGAACTCGAATAAATTCGTATTGAAAAATATCAACAAAATACAACAAAATGCCTGTATTTCACACAAAAACAATTGAGAGTATTTTGGATCCTGTAGCACAACAGGTAAGTGAAAACGAACTAATAAAATATATTTTTTAACTGAGGTAATAAAATGGAACTTAATAGTCCTATATCAAGTTCTAGATGCAACGTGTCAGAGAATCTCCTTGTTAGATGTTTTTATAAATGACCATATTTTTTAGTTTTCGACGAGTAGTCGCAAAGCTTGTAATATAGGTAGGCGTCCGAATCTTATATAGTTATTTTCTTCATCAGCTAGACCGGGCATGATTCGAACTTGATTTAATTACTTTCTTAATGTTGATGTCAGATTCTCGGTATTAGCTTTTAAAAGATATTTTGTTTTTCCATTGTTATTATAGCTCATATCAGACTAGTGCCTCTGAAGCGCTCTATAGTTTTCATTTTTTATAAAACTCTGTTTTTTATTTTATTTTTTCATGTTTTTGTGCTAAATGTGACTTGGGTCTTTAATCTTATTTTTTATCTTAACAAAGTAAATAGTGAAATACAAACAAATGCTAACATCTTGAAGCTGTGAAGGTTGCATATAGTTTATGGAACCTAATTTAAGGCCCCGTATATAGTATTAACGCCAAAATAATAAAAACAAATTAAAAAAAAAAGACATCAAATAATAATTCTAATAGAAAATCAAAAATCATTCAATTGAAGTAATATGCGTGCATACGAACGATATATGTAAACATAAATCAACACGAGCACACTTGATTGGAATTATGCCAAGAAAATCGGAATCGTAGGCGCGATGGCAATCGCAAAAACACCTTTAAGCATAAAATCGTCAAAGAAAGGCAAACAAACAAAAAGACACGAGAAGTAAAATTGAAAGCATCGAGCGTTGATGGGATCATATCTGAATTCTGTCGAAAAATTACAAAAGGTGGCCAAGTGGCGGCGTCGACGAGGTAGAACTCAAAAGACATGCACCGCACAGCGTAGATCAGTGGGTGTCGAAACGGATCAGTGGGGATTTGTACATCGGTCCAAGAGTGAGTCATCATTTTTATTTGTCAGCCAACGCAGTGACGATGTGTGACAGACTGTCAACGTACAGCACAACCGATGCCGCCAGTCGAGGAAATTAGTTTTACCTATTTTTTTTTATAGCACTTCTACGTGGAAAACAAGAGTAGCAACAAAAATCGTTCATTAAACACATCAAACACAAAATTAATATAAGAAAACCTGTGCGAATCTGCTCTGTGACATCAGAGATTGGCTATACATATGAAACAAAAATCGTAAATGACCTCGCTAAATGATGGTGAAAGAACCAAAACATATAAAGTGAACATATAAAACAGATGTATTGATTTCTATCTAAGTACACTTTTTTCTTTTGTCTTCAAGACAGAATTGTATTCGATGTAATCTATATTCGACTGTCGGAACTTTTTGGATCGAAAAATGTTCTTCTCTCTAAAAAAAAAATTATTTCTAAATGAAGGAATTAACTAAGATTTTGCAAGGTAGCAGAAACTGCTGATTTTAAAAAAGTTGAGGAATATGTTAAATTAAAGCGACCCAATATGTATTCGAATGAATTTCGTTAAAAATCGGAAGAAAGCTAATATAACAAAGATTGTGGTAACTGGTGGCTAGTACATAATAACAAAGAGATGATATACCAAACCACTAATACAAAACATAAACAGGAAAAAGCTTTTTTTCAGTGGCGTAAACATGTTTTGACAAAATATTACCTCTTGCAGACGTGCAGAATCTTATATGGTATCAAAATCGGTTGAATACTGTAGGTGTAAAACGCTTCTTACAAACACATTCCCTTTAAGTGAAAAATTTCACAATTAAAAGTAAATACTGCTCGCCCTGCTCTCAGACTTCCGCTCTCGTTATTGCAGACCTATTATGAAAGTCTTGTGGAATTTCAATCGTGCACACTTTTTTAAACACCCGTTACATACGCCTCATTTGGCTCTTTGCAAACTAATTGTTTATTTGTTATTTGTTAAGTTTTACAATGCTTTCGTCACATATAGTTAAAACGTTGCGTATTGTGCTAGTCTTAAAGGACATCTTAAAACTATTAATTTTCATTTTAATTTCGGTAGAAAATATTTACGAAAAAAACAATAATAAAATGAAATTCAACAATCATAATTACATTCGTTATAGGTATCCCGTTTAGTTATTTTGCATGAGGAGGCGGAAGATGGAAATGCTATGCCCGATCTCAGCCGACCGGTGCAGGTTGTCTCTGATGCTGTGGCCAATCTGGTTAAAGTTGGCCGCGAGACAATCAACAGCTCGGACGATAAGATACTGAAACAGGACATGCCATCAGCATTGCATCGCGTCGAGACTGCCTCGCAGTTGCTGGTCGAAGCGTCCAATATGTTGCGCGCCGATCCCTATTCGGGACCAGCCCGCAAGAAGCTGATTGATGGAAGCCGTGGCATACTGCAAGGCACCTCGTCGCTGTTGCTCTGCTTTGACGAGTCTGAGGTTCGTAAAATCATACAGGAGTGCAAGCGCGTGCTCGACTATCTTGCGGTTGCTGAGGTGATCAACACAATGGAGGATCTGGTACAATTTCTCAAGGATCTGTCTCCGTGCCTTAGCAAGGTGTCGCGCGAGGTGAGCGCACGTGAAAAGGAACTCACGCACCAAGTGCACAGTGAAATACTGGTGCGCTGCCTTGAACAGGTTAAGATTCTAGCACCCATACTTATCTGCAGCATGAAGGTCTACATTCACATTGTCGAGCAACAGGGCAAGGGCGCTGAGGAGGCAGCCGAGAATCGCAATTACTTAGCGTCACGCATGAGCGACGAAATTCAAGAGATTATACGCGTGCTGCAGCTTACCACTTATGACGAGGACACTAGCGAGCTAGATAATCTGACCGTGCTTAAAAAACTTAGCAATGCCATCGCCAACAAAGCGGAGCTGGCTAATGAATGGCTCAGCAATCCATACGCCTTGCGCGGAGGAGTCGGCGAGAAGGCACTTCGTCAGGTTATCGAGAATGCCAATGAGATTTCAGAGCGCTGCCTACCGCAGGATTCGTACCCAATACGCAAATTGGCCGATGAAATCACTGCCATGACGAACAGCCTTTGCGAACTGCGTCAGGATGGTAAGGGTACCACGCCGCAGGCAGAGTCACTATCGCGCGGCATACGCGATCGTCTTGGTGAGCTGCAGTTGCTAGTGCGCAAAGCTGTTGTTGGTGTTGATAAGGCAGGCGTACAGCAAACTGCGCACACTATTCAGGGACGTTTGGAGCAGGCGGTTAAGTGGTTGCAGCATCCGGAAATTAACGATGGTGGTCTTGGTGAACGTGCTGTTAATTTGATTGTGGAAGAGGGTCGTAAGGTAGCCGAGGGTTGCCCCGGGCATCAGAAGGCGGAGATCATGCAGTTGTGTGACGAAGTGGAACGTCTTAAACGTCAGGCGGCTGGTAACAGTCCCGCCGCTAAGGAAGCAGCAAAACAATTGACACAGAAACTACACGAATTGAAAGCGGCCATACAGAATGCTCTAGTTAATCGCATCGTGCAGGATTTCATGGACGTCAGCACACCGCTAAAGCAATTTACTGAAGCGGTTATGTTGCCCGAGGGAACACCTGGTCGCGAACAGAATTTCAATCAGAAATCAAACAATTTGCAGGCGTTTAGTGATCGTGCATCAAAGACATCCCGTATGGTGGCTGCGGGCGGTGCTTGCGGGAACAAAAAGATCGCGGAGATATTGCTCGCGTCTGCTGCGCAAGTAGATTCACTAACACCACAGTTGATAAGCGCCGGTCGCATACGAATGAACTATCCAGCAAGCAAGGCAGCTGATGAGCATCTACAGAATTTGAAGCAGCAATACGCCGACACAGTGTTGCGCATGCGTACACTCTGTGACCAGGCCACCGACCCGGCAGACTTTATTAAAACGTCAGAAGAGCACATGCAAGTGTACGCAAAGCTATGCGAAGATGCCATTCATGGGAAGCAACCGCAGAAAATGGTAGACAACACATCGAATATTGCACGCCTAATCAATCGTGTATTGCTGGTAGCTAAACAGGAGGCCGACAACTCAGAGGATCCCATTTTCACAGAAAAACTTAACGCTGCTGCTAATCGCCTAGAAAGTTCACTACCCGCCATGGTCGGGGATGCAAAGCTAGTTGCATTAAATATCAACGACCCATTAGCGGCGCAGGCTTGGAAAAACTCATTCCAACGGCTGCTAGGCGATGTGCGTGACGTTCGTACAGCCATTGCACCGCCGGTGCCACCACCGCTACCTACATCACTGCCACCGCCGCCGATACCCGAACTAAGCGCGCTGCATTTATCTAATAATTTGTCATCGGGTGAGTAGAAGTATACTTAATATTGAATATCATATATTATGATAGCATTGTGTATTTCAGCTGAACGTGCCCCGCCACGGCCACCATTGCCACGTGAAGGCTTTGCGCCAGTGCGTCCTCCACCACCTGAAACGGATGATGAGGATGAGGGTGTTTTCCGTACAATACCACACGCAAATCAACCCATTTTGGTATTAACAATAAATAATTTAATTGGATCAATGTTACTAATATTTAAACTAATTGTAGATTGCAGCACGTGGCCTACACCAAGAGGTGCGTCAGTGGTCGTCTAAGGATAACGAAATTATTGCTGCTGCCAAGCGCATGGCCATATTAATGGCACGTCTCAGCGAGCTCGTGCTTTCCGACTCGCGTGGCAGCAAACGTGAGTTGATAGCCACTGCAAAGAAGATCGCTGAAGCTTCCGAAGATGTCACACGACTGGCTAAAGAGCTGGCGCGTCAATGCACGGATCGTCGTATTCGCACTAATCTTTTACAAGTCTGCGAACGTATTCCGACCATAGGCACACAGCTGAAGATCCTCTCCACGGTCAAGGCTACTATGTTAGGTGCGCAGGGTTCAGATGAAGACCGTGAAGCCACCGAAATGCTGGTTGGCAATGCACAGAATCTAATGCAGAGTGTAAGTAGCGCTAATCAGCTCCAGCGTTATGTAATATGCGTTAACTCATTTTGTTTGTATTTCGTTTACAGGTGAAAGAAACGGTGCGCGCCGCAGAAGGCGCCAGCATCAAGATTCGTTCAGATCAGACCAGTAATCGACTACAATGGGTGCGCCGCCAGCCATGGTACCAATACTAATCCATCAACAAAGCATAGCATCCCGAAACAAAGTGCCTCGTCTTGTAATTTAATTTAATATTATTTTTAATAAAAATATTCCCGAAGGGAAGTGCTTCTCCTGCTCCGTGTTCTAATCCTGCTAATGGTAATTGCTGCTACTGGATTAGTGCTTTGGATTATTTATTGCTCGTAATACTTCTTCTCTGCTTTATGGCTTACTTAATACATCAAATTTGAATATTTGTTTTTCAAATCGGAATCTTTAATTACAACGAAACTAATTTTTTTAATTAATTTGTCTTATTAGTTATATCTAGGTGTGCAATATGTGAATTTCGTATTAATAATTATAATATTGTAATAAATGCCAATTTAATGAAATAATAATTTTAACTAACCAAAGCATTTACGTAAATATGATGTTCTTAATGAACTTTAAATCGAATTGAAATTGAATTTCCAAGCATAAAAAAGAAATTAATAAATGATAACTTTTTTTCGATTATGAAGCAGTAATGGTAAAAAAAAAACAAAATAAAATATTTGATTTATTCGGTTAAATAGTTATCGATCAAAAATATCTTGATACACGTGCACGCTACTTAGTACTTCAGAAGTGTACTGTGTGCCACAATTAAATGATTTAACGAACGCATAATTTCTCGGAATGTACTTTAATTTAAACCCCTTTGGATTTTATTTCTATGAGAACACCATGGATGACTTCGCAGCCAATTTTCGCCGGTTTCTTGTTGATAAACGGCTTATATCCTCGTAGATTGGATATTTAGATTGTGATTACCACTTTTGTAGAGCTGATCAGGAATATGGGGTGTCCGATGCCAACTTTAAGGCATTACAAACATTGTAACTAAAAATATAAAAGTATCCATCGACTCGAGCTTTCTTTATGGCTATTCAAAGGTTTTCAAAATGGGATCCTTTAAGTGTTGCTTAAATGAAAGAGAACGCTTTCTATTTTTATTCTGTTCTGCTCTCAAGAACATATGTTGCCAGAGTTGCTATTTTTGCGGTGGTGCAATACCAACGAAACTGCTGAGGTTGCTATTGGTAGTAAAGTAAATCAACGCAAAATTAGCAACTCTGGCAACATATGTTCTTGAGAGCAAGAGATAGAAAATAGATCGCGTTCTCTTTCATTTTATCACTGAATTGTGTTTGGGTTGAAGAATTTGGCTTTAAATTAAAAGACTACTTGATCGATTTTATTTTGCACATTTGACTATGTTTGAGGTAGAACCGATATTGGCAGACCATCGTGACGTTATACATGATGTAGTTTTCAATTATTATGGTCGGCGTATGGCGACGTGCTCTAGTGACCAAACTGTTAAGGTAACCGCTACAGAAAATCATTGTTGTTCTTCAGTTTATTATAATTCCTTTTTCTCGACAAAGATTTGGGACGAAGACGAACAAGGCAAATGGAAGGTGACAAGCAGCTGGAAAGCACATTCTGGTTCTATATGGCGCGTAACTTGGGCCCATCCGGAATTTGGACAAGTTCTTGCAACCTGTTCTTTCGATCGCACAGCTTCCGTTTGGGAGGAAGTACTTGGCGAAAAACCTACCACAGGCACAAAAACAACAGCTGAACCGGCACGTCGTTGGTTACGTCGCACTACATTGGTGGATTCACGCACAAGTGTCACAGATGTTGAGTTTGGGCCAAAATATTTTGGGCTGTTGCTGGCAACTGCATCGGCTGATGGTATTTTACGCATATATGAGGCACCGGACGTAATAAATCTGTCACAGTGGCCAGTACAGCAGGAAATTAACAATAAATTACCGCTTAGCTGTCTTTCGTGGAATACTTCTACGTACATGGTACCACAACTGCTGGCGGTACATATTAGATTCAAATCGGTGTTTAATTTAAAAATTAAATGACCAATTTTATATTTTAGGCTGGCAGCGATGAGACCGCAACACCCACTGGCAAAGTGTTCATTTTTGCTTACAATGAGAGTGGACGCAAATGCGCCAAAGTGGAAACAGTCAGCGATATATCGGATCCCGTCACCGATGTAGCATTTGCTCCTAATCCGGGACGTACATATCACATGCTTGCAGTTGCCAGCAAAGATTTGTATATTGTGAATATACGCGGCGAGCCGTAAGTAGTTCGCTTTGTGAATTGTTAACCGAGTTCCTATCTGTTGCGCTATTTGCAGCGATGCAACTGGCAACACTAAACTGAATGTACAAACTATCAAGTTCAGCGATCATAACTGCCCGGTGTGGCGGGTCTGCTGGAATATGCTTGCTACAATGCTCATCTCCACCGGTGATGATGGTTGCGTGCGTCTCTGGCGCATGAATATGTCTAAAAAGTGGAAATGCGCAGCAGTGCTTAAAGCCGAGGCAGGAGGACCCACTTATGAGCCGACACCAGCAGTTCCAACGCATTTTACGGCAGCAGCAACCGCAACAGCAAAGTATTACAAAAAGGGTACAATCAGCAATCAAGTTCCATGGCACTGACTTATTTTTATAGTCTATGAGAGATACACTATGTGATAAGCTTCCCATTTTGAACTGTTTTCTATTTTTAATATTGTCACTGATCTGATTATTTTTATAATATAAATACGCATTTATCGCTTTTTGTGCCTAACAATGTAATAATATTTTCGAATAAATGCAAAAAAGCTAATTCTGCACAAAAGTCGCCAAATCAAACCGATAAAAATGTGAACCGTGCGCTTGATTTATTGGATCCTAGCCATCGATAAAATGTTCGTTTGTCAAACTGAACATGCGAAATGTGGGCCAAGCTGTCTACCAAAGTGCTGCCACACAGATCTGACCATCCGCAAATTTCTGGCAAAACAGCCACGATTGCCCTAATTCCACCGGACTTTTTTGTTCTCTCGGATTAAGCCACACTCGAATGATGCCATTTTGAAAACTTTGAGCAGCCATAAAGAAAGCTCGAGTCGATTCGAATTTACCGTGTTTCGTGCATCTTATTCTTTTTGCGCTACAACATTTATTTCTACCACACAATTGCTTAAATTTATTAAACTAAAATGTAAAAATAAATGTACATCCATTTTTATTTTGTTCATATAATTGTAAAAAAAAAATAAACACATGATATACACACAGACATAAACTTACAAGTAAACTTAATACGACAATTTCTTTTGCTTACTTAACATAGTATTACAATTTAATTAAAACATTTTTAAGGGTTGTTTTCGAAATTAGAGGAATGTAGAGGTATTTTAATGGGAATACTATTGAAAACAATACGGAATGTACGCAACAATATACGTATAATACATATTTCGATGAGTTGATAAAATAAAATGGGAGCAATATGTTAAAAAATGCTTATATGAATATTTCGCTTTGTTCACAAACGGAACGTAGATCTTAGCTCAAGTATGCTTAACGCCTTCGAGTACATAATAAAATACAATAGATGCGATAGATACATGTCGTCGTCTTATTAAAATACATAACTAGATTTTTATAACATTGATGAGCAAACATTCGTTGCTTTCGGTTAGTTTTTTTAATGTACTTACAACTATAAGTTTATAAATATTTATTGTTCGCGCATAAAACATTGGAAACCTGTTTCGAGGAAGGCACGTCGTTACGTCCGATTCGTTATTTATTTGTTCAAAAGTTACTAAAGCGTAGTATGGTCAGACGTTTTCTAAAAACGTAACAGCTTTAATGCTTAAATTTATTCAAAAACATTTACAACATATCAAGACAGACTAACAAAAATTTAAATACAAAAAAAAAAAAAAAAAAAGGAATATTTTAAAACTGCACTAAAATTACATTAAATGCCAACATAAATTTAACTTAAAAAGGTTATTTAATTGCATAAATTGTATGGACAAAAACGCGTTTATTCGATGTTACAGAGAGAGAGATAGAGGCTTACAAGGTAAGGTAAATTGAATATACTTCTTTGATGCTTGCAAGCATTATGCCCGGTTTAGACTGTGAAGATTTCATGCAAAGAAATCAGATTTTTTAACCGATTTGAGTATATCAAAATAAAGTTTGCTTGAATCGCTTAAGTAGTTCGCTGATTGAATTAAAATGTTTTATCGTAATTAATAAAATCGTTATTTAGGCGACAAATTTTTTAAATAAAGTGAAATACATGTGTTTCGTTGGCTAAATTGACAAGCGATTTCCAGATATTGTAGTCACTCCGAAAACATACCGCTCCTGCTACAACTACTGGTGCTGTCAATGAAGTCTCTGGCCAACAGACTTTTAAGACTTTTATGCGTTTTGTCTCGTATTACGCATAAGCGGTACCAACAACGACGGTGGTCCGGCCTGTCGCAGAAAAGGATGAGCTAAAAGTTCTGCTGCGGTGGCACGTTGCGCTGGATCACGCACTAGCATGCGATCCAGAAATGATTGTAGCCGCGGTGATACTTTGTGAGCGTTCTTCAAATTCGGTGGCTGCATGTCACGTATACGTCGCATTGCTTGCAGCGGTGGCTCATTGAAGAATGGTGGTTCACCATCGACCATTTCGATAACCATAATGCCCAATGACCATATATCAACTTCCGGGCCGTATGGCAGACGTGATATTACTTCCGGTGACATCCAGTATGGCGTCCCAACAAGAGATTTACGCTTAGGTAGCTCCTGTGAGACTTGCGCGCAAAAACCAAAGTCAGATAATTTAACACGCCCATCGGACGCCAAAAGAATGGAGTCCGACTTGATGTCGCGATGTATGACACCCTGATAAAAGAGATAAGCGCAAAATGTTATATAAGTATAAGTAAATAAAAAAGTCCATGCAAATAGAAGAAGTCATCGAAGACCCCAAAAGTTGTGGTTCTAGCTTCGACGAAGACGGTTAGATAAATAAAAATTTTATATAAGCTAAATGTATGCACTTTAATGCATTTATGTCTTAACTTTACTTCTGATTTTAGTGGCATGATGTTAGACGTCTCTCTATGTCTATCAGTATGAACAGTGCTAAGCTGCAATATCTAGAATTGCCCTAAGAGTCTTGATTAAGTACAGTGTACGAAACGAACTACCTAGCCCTACTGTAAGAGCTAGCCTCTATACAAATGCACACATCTCTTAGCTTCTTACACTAGGCCCTACAAAACATTATACATAGGTATTCCTCCACACATTATTCATACAAATCTATGGGAAAAACAGAGATACTTCTATGTCTAAATGATATCTAATAGTCGAAAACAATATTCATGTAAGAATTAAATTTATGTTCACTAACTTCATGTTAAATAATATTATCTATATAATCTTTAATTACTATATAATTGTTGAATTATTAAAAAATATTTTCTTTTAGAGCAATGTGAACAAATTGGTGCAAACAATTGTTTTCAAACTTATTAAGTTTTATCTACACTTTGCAAAGTGTTTAGTTGGGCGCTTGCTTGGCCCACATTTGTTTATTTGAAAGTACGGAAGGTATGCACTCAGTACTGCCTGAAGGCCCCACCCACTACACAACGAAAGCAGAAATGTCATTGTATCACATTACTGAAACCAAATCCGAAAACAAAACGGAATGAAGAAAGAACTAACAAAAATGCTGCGGACGTTTGTGCTCGACTACGACATACCCTGTAGCCTGACTGTCATTTCTAAAAACTAAGCTTAGTATGGAGACTATATTCTACAAAGTTAATTTTGACTAATATTTGATGTTTCCAGCTTCATTTCACAAAAGTTCTCAAGTTCTTGGTGTTCATTCAAACAAATCTGCTTATACCTCATTTTGGCTGTTGCATACATATCTACAAACTTAATATAACCATTTAACAGTATGGTTATAGCATATTAAAATATAATGAAAGCGAGTCATTGGTAGTGTCTGTTATTTGTGTATGTGTTTGTTTTTCTATGCTGGTCACGCACCTGTGAATGCAAATAGGCCAAAGCCTTTAGACATTGCTTGCAGACTGTTGCAATCTGTTCCTCATCCATACGTGAATGCGTGACAATATCGGTGAGTGCGCCCCCCTCAAGGTACTCCATTACCACCCAGAGTTCATCGTTGACCAAAAAACTTGAATAAGTTTCCACAATGTTTGGATGATGATAGTCCCGCATTATTACTACCTCGTTAAAGAGCAGCTCGCGTCTCTGTTGCTTGCGTAAATCCATCTTTTTAACGGCCACCTGACGACCTATAAAAAGCGAACGAATTGTTGACAAGCTGTGTCTAGCGGTCATATTAAATATTTACCAGTTGACTTATCGGTGGCAATGCAAACTGTGCCCGTTGAGCCTTCGCCGATTTTATTGAAATTATCTAGGTTTTCACGTGGATCACCGGCAGATACGACCATTTGTAGCGCAGCCCGAAACTGTTCATGCGTAAGACGTTGCTCTTGCTTTGGCGGAGCCGGAGGCTGTTGTTGTTGTTGTACTGTATTAGTGCTTGTACCACTACCTGCTCCGGCGCCTCCGCTCGAGCTTGACGCTCGTGATGCACTCTTACCATGCACGTGCGTATGATGATGTGGGTTTTGATTTTGATCGCCAGCTGCCGCCGCACCGGGTCCTGGTTGTATGGGTAAACTGACCATCGCCTTTGGTGCACTCTGTTGATGATTAACTGCTAGCGATGCAGGTGTTGGATATGATATAGCGAAATTGCCAACACCACTGGCGGCAATATTGCCATTACTGTTGTTGTTGTTGTTCAAGTGATGCGAGTGTGTGGAGCGCGTAGCACTCGCAATTGAACCAGCGGGTGAAGTTTGTTGCAATGATCCTGCCGCAGTCATCGGCGCCGTTGTAACGACAGCATTGCGATACTGCAAATTGACACCCATATGTGCATTTTGCGATGCATCGATGCGTACAGCCAACGGACCTGCAGTTCCGTTATGTGTATGTGGCTGTCCGGGATAGTGCATATGGTGCATCTGACCCGCTGTTTGCTGTGACGATGTCTTAAAACCGCTAGACAGTGGTGGAGTCATTGAAGTTGCAGCCATTTCTTCTGGCACCGCTGGTGGCACATTGGCAACACGACGTACGCGTGGCGGACTTGAGCTACGCAACGAATTGGAACGCGCCACATGAGATGTCTTTGGCAGTACAATAGCATTACTGTTATCACCGCCACCCATTGCTGTTTGTGTTGTATGTTGTCCCATTTGCATGTTTGCCACTGTACCGCCAGTTGATGGCATCATTATCATCATGCTGCTGCTGCTGCTATTCAATGACGTTGTGTCTGCTTTGTTGTTATTGTGATGCGGCCGGACTATCGTTTTTAGATCTAGTATTTCAGTTGGAGTGATCTCTGATGGATCCACCAACGGGAGTGGTCGATTTGTAGACTTCAATATTTGATTGTTGCCGACAATTGATGCCCATTGCAGAGGCAGGCCAACATATTTATTCTCACGTTTATCAAAGCCTGTGTGGACACGGTGCTCAAAATTGCTGGGCATCGAAATGAGTGGTTTCTTCTTTTTTTTGGAAAACATATTTGCTGCGGCAATGGTGGCGATTGTGGTGCCTGCGCTCTCGCTGAGCAATAATGCAAATTTTGCAACGCAGCGCAGAAAAGCTCTGCTCTCGTGTCAGTTGTTGACTTTTTCTTTTGTCGCCCGTTGTCACCCGTACAACAACAACGTGCAGCAACAACTTAAATTGTGGACTCTTTTTTCGCACACACACACAAACACACTTAGAGCAGCCCGCGACGCGTTTACTTTTTCAGCTTAAATAATGCATAGAAAATACCATATGTCTGACAAACGCATAAAAAGACTTAGTATAGATGTTTTGCTTGCGATATAAATACAGATTTTCTTCTAAAATGTTTGAAAAAAAACATAAGTAACAAAAACTCACGTCTAATTAACGAAACACAACACCCAAACACAAACACCCATTTAGTGTTGAACAGTGTATGGCGATTCGTCTGCAGTGTAACATTTTACAACACTTGAAGTAAACAATATCGCTATAAAGCACTATACACACGTTTTGCACTGTATAGCATTCTACAGCACTACTACAAGCCTACGTCTTTTTGTTGTCGCTTTTGTTGTCTCACTCCACTTTTCCAATCCTTGGCATACAATATTAATCAATTTAAAGCAAAAAAATGTCAAAGGCACATCCACCAGAGTTGAAAAAGTAAGTGTACTATGCAAAACACTATTTGCGTTTAATGAATTAAGTCATTTGTCTGTTTTTTTCATGAATGCTAAGGTACATGGATAAACGTATGATGCTGAAATTGAATGGCGGGCGCGCAGTTACCGGCATTTTGCGTGGCTTCGATCCTTTCATGAACGTTGTTTTAGACGACACTGAGGAGGAGTGCAAGGACAGCACCCGAAATAAGATAGGCATGGTGGTAAGTACTTTTTGTTGTTGGCGTGCATAAATTGTTGTCAACAGACATATCTTGTCAGTGTGCGTATGTTGTAACCACACATTTTATGCTAATGTAGCTTTGCAAGCGTTAAAAAGCCCTTTTTAAAAATGTATTTTGTATTGTTTCAGGTTATTCGTGGAAACAGCATTGTCATGGTCGAAGCTCTGGACCGGGTCTAGCACAGCAGCCACTGACTGAATAATTGCCCACATTCTGCTAATTTCACAAAGTCAAGCGGTGATCCTAAGCATTAAGTTATGTTTAATTACGCTAAATTAAATAAAAAATAAAACAACCGTAACATAATATTCTTGTTAAAGTAAACCAATTTCGCTGGAGTAAGTTGTATATATAGACGGTGAAACCAATTATAAAATTGTTGCAGTTTGAGTTCAAGGGCAGTATAAACTAATAGGTAAATGTCCATACAGCAACGGTGTATGTCACACTCATCTAAAATACATTGGGTTGAACTGCAATAGTATCGTATAGTTCCGTTTTTTCATTATAAAGAAACCATGAATTACACATTTATTTTATCAGTTCATTGGCGCATATATTTTCCAGATTGTCCTTCCCAGGAATAATTAAGTGACTTATAAGGACAAAGACAATACATCTCAAAAACCGCATTTATTTGTGTTCCAATGAAATATTTTTTAAAAGGTGCTAGAAGAGTTGTGGGCCAACGAAGCGTAAAACTTGTATTGCCAAAAGGTACAGCTAGTTGTACCATAAATAAAATATAGTAAAAAAGAAATTCAAGTATGACACCACAGAAATTATCACAATATATAGAAGGGATCAATTCCGAATACTGGAAAAAAGTCTACCCTAGCTAAATTGTCTAACATTTTTTACATAAAAACTTTGCACACACAGACAGAAGGACATAGCTACATCGACTCGACTTGTTAAACTGAGAAAAAATATATATGTACACTTTATATAGCATCTGAAAAGTACTTATTGAACCCTTAATAAAAAAGGTTCTACAACTCTAATCAAATCAGTTTTGGTATTTGCAGAAACTATATCAGAATCAATTCCTTAAATTAAATATTTTTTTTGCAACATGCTTCCGGTTAAAAATCTAGCAATATCTTGTCGAGCTCATTAGGAAAGTATTGACATTGAGTAGCTTAAAATATAACAAAGTCGGACATTCAGTTGTCCATATAAATAGTAAACTACTGCTGCTTGCTGAACTATTTCTGAGATAGCTTGAATTTGTTTCTAGTCTTGATTGTATGTACTGTTACTATGTTGTGCAGAATTCGCAGAAATATTCAAAAGCTCAAATAGATTTCTAACTTTGTTTCATTGCATGTATTAAATACTGGTTGAGGCGAAAAGAAAAGATACTGATCACTTTTCAGAGAAAAATTATGGGGTTTAGTGAACCTAATTTATAAATATATTATATATCTGCGCAGCGCTCAATGCATAACAGAATATCATTTAGTTTTCACAATTGCTCATCGAAATCGCAAAACACTCAAAAACTGTTCGCCATTACCACTTGTATTATTGTTCGATTGCCTGTTGAAATAACTAAAAACATTTAATCACTTTTTTTTTGTCGAGTTTTAATCGATAATTTATATTTCTTACTCGTTCAAACAAAAACGCTTACGCGTATTTAAACATCGATCTAATTTAGAATTGGCGAAAAATTCATATTGCCGCTTCAACGCTCAGCTCACTTAGAGATGACAATTGGACCACTCTGTTTGGTGGCATCGCGCTGCTTGGCAACAATTTGATTAGCAATGCGATCCAAATCACGTTGACCAATCGAGCTCAATTTGCGTCCACCCTCTGGGTGCTTCTCAACGAGACGTGCGTGTTCCAGAGCCTGCAGTGCCTTGCGCGCAGCACCATCAGCGGCACGGCAGAAGTGTGAGGGATGCACACCGTTGCGCTTGCGTCCACCATAGATCTTTGTGATTGAGCCGACGCCAGCTGGACTACGGTGATACAAATGACGCAAGATCGAAGCGCAGCGAATGTAGAACCAGTCGGGGTCATATGGTGCCAGTTCCTTGTACTTAGCGGTCTTGATGATGTCCATCTGATCGGGCACCTTCAATTTACCAGTCCTATAAAAAAAACAACAACAAAACAAATTAGTGAGGTTAAGTTTGGCATAATGAAAAAAAATACTTGCTTCTTCAAGAAGACGGCGACAGCCTTGGTCACGGAGTGTTGATCGATATCCTTAACAGTAACACCTGGCATCTATATTAAGATAAATTAAAAAAAAAAAAATTAGTAAGTATAAAAAAAAGAACCAAGCACGTTGTTGTTTTTCATTCGCGGGCGCGCTTCACATATACACGAGCAAATATCATATATATGCAGAGAAACACACACGCATAGACACCGTGTTAAACATATTTTATACAGCATTTCATAGCTTAATTGTTAATCATTGATTCACAAATTATGCACTATTCTGCACTACATGTTTTTTCTTTTTCATTTTTTATGTGCATTACTTTATATTAAAAACAGAATAAAATATTTGAATCATTTTACGCGAGCATTACCTTGCTTGACAAAGTGAACCGGAAAAAAGAACAAGACGCGTGAAGTTAGCTGCGACTGTCAAATTGACAGCTGCGAAGCGTGATGTTACACCCCTAAACAGTGCTACAAAATGTTTAAAAAAGCAGAGGTATACATGTATGAAGCAATTGTTTCAAACATGCCAACAGACATTTTGTCATTACAAAAAGCGATATATACAATTCCATTGCAAACATGATCTGCGCAGAGTTGGTGCCAAATTGGTGTACAACTTACAACTGTAAAATATCAGTACATATAATTTAAATTATCAAATCTTTAAAGATGTCTATCACCTTTGCAGTGCACAATGCACCACTTTTTGACTGTTACACTTTTACAAACTTAATATACTCAATGGTGTAAGAATCTGCTGGAAAAGTGCAGCATGGTAAGACTATACTTATGTCGAGTGAGCCACAAATGCTATGGTTCCCCGTTGCGTGGAACCATAGCATACTGGATATAACCCTATTTTCTTATTGCCGCCATCGTAGTCGATTCGAGTATCATGTCGTCGTCGCTTATAGTTGCCATTTTCATCACTTCATTGCAAATATGACATAAAATATGTGGATGACCAGAACATATGTCGAACCATCCAAATTTGACACTTAAAAGATTTGGATAAACATTGGTTTTTAACCAAATTATCCACCAGGCACTCAAATTGAATGGAATTAGTGATGTTCAATGAAAGAAATATAGGTAGAAGATAGTATTAAGGAACATTTAAAGGGTTTTTGTTAAATTATATGTTTTTAATTACGAAAGATTAAGTTAAAAATAAGCATAGCAGTTATCAGATAGTAATCGAAGTATACAAGGATAGTTTAACTATCCTGCTGTACGATTATCGTGTAAATTAATCCAGTCAGGAACGCGTTCATTCTTTAAGTAGGCTTCTTTAGTCAACGAGCGCGTCTGTATTAGATCAGTGGCACCACACAGCGAGGCACCCAGCCAAGATGTAAAATTCTGTTTCCCTATAGTTTTGTGAAACTTAAATTTTACTTCACCGTGGAAACGTTCCTTATAGTAATTATCCTCAGTCAGAAGATGATTTAGTTCGTGCTTGAGACGCGCCATCAAACCCATGATCATGGCGCCACCACCGATAACTAAAATACTTTCAACCAAACCACGACGTACATCAACGCTGCAGTCTAATATCGCGTGTAATAGAGTATGTGGCAGACTATCTCGCTCGTTGCTCTCCTCGAACATAATTTCAAATGCAGTTTCGCGCGTATGTCCTGGTATCACGATAATCTCCTCGTCACTGATGGCGTATTCAAGACTAGGTAAAGCTTCGGGTGGTTTCTCGACGCGATATGCCTGTGCACGTTCCAGTGTTGTGACAAAACATGTTCGCACCTTAATGTCTTCTAGGGCAGATTCTGTCAGCAGCGACTCCTTGACACCTGCTTCGACAAGCTGTCGTTTTATTTCTTCGTGCACGGCACACCCGCCATAGCTCCGATCCTTAAACGCTTGTATTATCTGTACACCGCTAAATACAGGCATTATGGTTGTTTCACTGTATCCAACATCCACAACGACTGCCGTGGACACGGCAAGCGTGGAGAGCGCAATCATGTGTGATGGTGCAAACAACACTGAGGATACATCAAAGTGTACAAAGAGCACACGAGCTAGCGTCTCACGTATAACAGTCTGGCCGTATACATTCTCCACAATAACGATTTTGCGTTCCTTGGGGCTAACTAAAAGATGCCTAATGTGTTGAACAAGAATACAAAAATTTACACATGAAAATAATTGCACAATTGTATATAGATGTATGACTTAACTTACTTAAAAAAAATCATTTGTAGAAAATCCACTGCAAGATCATATAGTTCCGTGATATTTTCATAGCTAAAAAGTAGCTTCGATACAGCGCTAGTGGGCAGTGTTACCTCAGTGCTTATAATTTTACGCGGATATGCCTCAGCAGCAAAGCCAAGTCTGTAATTTTATGAAAACTAATGACGTCACTGTAGCAAATCATTACTTATCCCCTACTCACTTTGTGTAAGCGTTTCCAATATCAAGCACAATTGGTGGCTTCTCCTGCATGACGGTCTCGTAAAGCGGCATCTTCGCTTAAGAATTTTGATGTTCAATCGACGTTGTGAAAACAATAAAGCTGCATTAGAGGCTTATATGTTAAAATAACTAAAATGCATACATTTTAATTATATGCAAAACATTACAAGTGTGACCGTTTTTGTTATACAAAAATCCGGAATTCACAAAACCACTGTTTATACGGCACTTAAAGTTGCTACTGTTAATCGCAGTGGTAACATGTATCAGTAAAAATAAATGTTCAAAATAAATTATAATTAATTATTAAATACTATCATATAATGCGGAGGGATTCACAAAAAGGTCAAATTCACCTCAATTTGTTTGTTGCCACTGTTCGAAACTGAAAAGAAAATAAAGTAAGCACAAATTCAAATATGGCGCAAACAGGGTCATACGATTTACGTTGCTTAACAACGTCACAACTATAAGGTGGAAATGACGGAATAAATACATGAAATGAAAAAAAAATATTCACGAAATGTTTTTATGATGAGCACCATTTTATAACACACAATTTCCTTACTTTTTATGAAATGTTTTGATAAGGTACTTTGTCGATTTGTAAAGCATCAACCTGGCCGATATATATATTTGCTCGAACATAACAAACAATTCACCCTACAAAGTAATAATGTTACAGAAAAGTTTGCTGACAACACTCTCCCATAATATGCAATATTAGATATTTTATGTCATAAACATGATAAAAATAAAATGAATCAAAATGGCTTTAATCTGCGGGCCATTTTGTTTAACTTTATTCAGTTCAATACAAAAGCAAACAGACAATTATCAATAATTTAAAGCTTATCTGCGCATCTGTTCTTGAAGTTTGAATGTTCACCTCAGTTGCAATAAGATGTCTTGGGTTTGTCATACACATTCTATAAGGTGTACACACAGCACAAACAAAAAAGAAATAAACAGCTTTTTTTCGTATTAACTTTGTTTATATAGTTTAGTATTAAAAAGATAATATATAAAATGAGTTACATACAATTTGAAAGTGCACGCGAAAAGGATAAAGTGCGGCAAGAGCTACGTGATGCACGTGCACAGTTGTTGGAACGCGCCAAGTCGTTGGCTGAAGAGCGAGCGCAGAGAGAAGCGCAAGAAGAGCTGCGTGGTGAGAAGAATTGGATGCTGCCAGCGGTTTCAAAGAAAATTGATAGTTTAGGTAAGCGGTCAAAAAAGTCAAAAAAGAAAAAGCAGCATTCAGCTACAAAGAAGTCAAAGAAATCAAGTGTGAAGAAGAAGCGTAGGAAGAGCAGCGGCAGTAGCAATGATGACAGCGACTCAGATACCGATTCCTCCAGCGAATCGGCGACATCGTCCAGTAGCAGCCGCAGTGATGAAAAAAAATCAAAAAAACATAAACAGCAACGAAAGAAAAATAAATACAAGAAACGCACAAAATCATCTAGAAACAGTGACGATGAAATTGAAGCTACGGACGAATGGGTGGAACGCAAAGTGGAGCCGGAGGCCAACAAGTCAAATGAAGCAGGTGCGTCGATTTCGCGCGAAAGTTGGATGACCGATTCAACGCTATTATTGAAAACATACACGCGTGAACGCACTGTGCCGAAGAAGCCCAACGAGAAACAGCAAAGTATCGAAACGTACAATCCTGCAAGTAGCTCGCGTGAATTGAATAAATATTGGAAGATCACAGGAACTGGGATGCCTTCCTTTCAAAAACCTGATAGCGATAACGATAGTGAAGATAGAGAACAGATGTTACGAAGCGCTGTTCAAAACCAAAAGCAGGTACCAACTAATTCACGCAATTGGCAAAAACAAATTGCTAATACAACTACTACAGAATACCATAAGCAAGATTCAAAACAGCAAAAAGGATCATCACCTGAATCGGAGGAGGAAACACAAAGCACGGTAAAACCGCAGCGGAAAGATTTTCTTACTGATCAGCAAATGAATCAATTGGCGGCTAAGGCACTAAAAGCCGAAATCAAAGGTGATAAACAGCTTGCTGCTGAGCTAAATGACAAACTGGAACTAGCTCGAAAGAATCGAACAGCAATGAAAGATGCTTCCACCGCCAAGCAAATAGCCGCAAGTGAAACTAAACGCCACAAAAAAAGCAAGGAACATGCCGGCGATGCTGATGAAAGTCATGTGTTATTGACTCATACCGACGAACAAGGCAATGTTCGACCTTTGCAACAAGCACGTTCCACGGCTTCTAGGACAATTGATCCACGTGATCTTTATGGCGGCCGACGTGCACAGAAAAAACACAGTAAACGGCGCGTTGATACGCACATGGATGGCGAACGTGTGCGTTACTTTGCCGATGATGATCGCTATGATATAAAGCAAATGGTAAGATTTCGTATTTCAATAATATTTATATATATCCATACATGTAAATAATGAATTAAACAATGGTTTTCAGTTTGAGCGCGAGAAATACGCAAGCGCAGCTGATTCCAATTTACAGTTTGCCGATGCTATATCAAAGCACAAGAATCCCAATGACGATCTGGAGGACATTTTTGCCGATAAAGTAAGTCGCAACATTTCGATTGAAGACAGCGACAAAAAGGAGATGCAGCGTGCCATAAATGAGCACCAGAAATTCAGCGCATATTTGGACAATTGTGACCTTTGTTTTGATTCAGTAAAACTTGACAAGCGGCGCATTGTATCAATGGGCGAGAAATTATATTTGGCTTTGCCCGCCTATGTTGGGCTACAACCAGGACATTGTGTACTTGCGCCAATGCAGCATGTGACATGCGTAACGCAACTCGACGAGGATTCTTGGCAGGAGCTAAATGATTTTCGTAAAGCACTTACACGCATGTTTGCCGCACAGCGAAAAGAAGTTGTTTTTTATGAGATAGCTAATAAATTACATCGCCGTCCACATTTAACCGTCCACTGTATACCTATACCAGAATCGGATGCGGAAATGGCACCGTTCTGTTTTAAAAAAGCTATCGAAGAGTCGGAGCTAGATTGGTCTGTTAACAAGCAGCTAATATCGCTGCGCGACAAATCAGTACGTAGAGCCATTCCGAAGGGATTACCGTATATCTGGGTCAATTTTGGTATGGACAGTGGTTTTGCGCATGTTATCGAAGATCAGGAAAGATTTCCAACGAATTTCGCACAGGTTAGTCTATTGCGTAAATAAAAAAAAGAAATAATTCATAAATGTATATTTTTAGGAAATCCTCGGTGGTATGTTACAATTAAATCCGAGTGCCTGGCGTAAACCACAAAAGGAACAAAATATTATACCAAAAGTTAAAATGTTTGCAGATTGGTGGAAAAAGTATGATTGCACAAGTAATTAAAAACGAATTTATAATTTTCAACCTTAAAGCAACTATATAAAAAAAAAAACAAATATAAACGTGGATGGTGAGGTATCTGTATACGTGGCTTATCAGTATGGACGCTTTTTGCCAAAAATACATCTCTATGTACAGAACTCTGCTGAACAGAGGTTAGATAAGTAATCACCTCTGTTAAATATTATTATTAAATCAAATATATCATGACAGTCAGTGTAATTTTTAAAGAAAGTCCCAATAATTCTGCTAGTTTGATTATCTGGATCAGAAATGTTAACTCGTTACTGAATATTAGCATCCATGGCCCATTCTAAAAATACTCGAAAAATTTGAGGGAATTGTTTGATAATGAGCACGGAAAACAAAGCTCTGTCTGAAATCACATAAAACCAGCCAATGCAGATTGATGATCAAGGAGCACAATGTATTCATTACCAAGCAGTTATTGGGGGCGTGTATGCGTCTGACTCTCTTAATTCACACGTTTGTAGTAGCTCAAAAACTGAGAAATGTAGTTTAATGTTTTACACATCTAATGTAACGATGTGTCTGATGGTGTTTATCCAACCCATTATAATAGAACCCATTTTTAAGATGTAATTCAATTATATATATACATTCGGAAATTAAGCGAAAATTTAAAAACGAAACAAAAAAATAAAACCCGAAATCAGTGTTGGAGCAGCAATCGGAGTTCTACAAGCGATATGGAGAAGGCTTGTCGCTGGTTCAAAACAGTTTGATGACTGATTAAACACTATTACTTAAGACGTGAGCGCGCTGTACTGAAGAAGCCGAACATTTTTTAAAGGGTTGTGTTATTTGATGAAATATTGAGTCACGTTTATCAAGTTTAAAGCAAGCTACATTTGAATTTTACTCAAAACGAATTTCCAATGAAAGTGAAAAGGATAAAAATTAAAGTTTAGTTTATATTTAAATTTATAATTTTCGTGTTTTAATATATCCATATGTTTACCTTTTTGTTTTTGTTATTGTTTTTGTGGTGTATTCTTTCACGTGCGAAAGAAATTCGATGTGACGTTCAATACGATAAATTAATCGAATGCATATTCATATCATTAATTCTACGGACTAAACCTAAAATTGAAAAATTTCAATTATTTCCTCAAAATAGAAATACAAAAAATATGTATATATATATATATTATATCAACATACATATATACATGCATATATATATGTGCTACTGTATAAAAAATTAAACAATTCGTAATATTCTGCTCAGGACAAGTCGCTTTCCATATGTCCCCAGCAAAACGGAGCAGTGAGGTGTAAATTCATGTGAACGTCCACTGCCATAACGGTTTGATAATCTATGACAAATTTCAACAGTTTAAAAAAAATATTAAATAAATACAAAATAATAAATATACACAATTAAGTAAGAACTAAGTTATTAAAAGGCCGATTGCTGCTTGATTTGACTCATGCTCCTTGCTTGCATGAATCCCCAGGAGCAGCTCTGTTGTTATTCAACAATAGCAGCTGCGTATTAAAAGGTTTAAAAATAAGAATAATGAGAGATGATTGGGTAACCAACATATGATGTACAACAAAATAAATTACAACGATAATAAGATACAATTTTAAAAAACGACATCCACTAGAATTTTTCTGTTTCGGCTGTTAGCTTCACATGTTCGTGGTCCCGGCTGCATCGTTATTCGCTGTAATTACTGAATTGGTTTGCTAGATATATTAACAATAAGTTCAGTTTTCGCCGCGTCTCCAACTTCATTGCCTCCAGCGTCGTCGTGCAGACGTCACTTGCTGGTGCGAAATAGCGCTGCTAAGTCGCCGTTCTGATTATTATCTAGCATGTCGCGTTCAGCAGCAATTGCCTTTGGCTTGTACGTTTGCATCGGTGGAAGATTGACGATTTGAATCTCATGTCGGAACAACTGATTTACGCTGCGTCCCACAAGTTGTGCGGTGAGCTTTTTAAACATATCCTTTTTGGCACGATCGACTTTGTTACCCTTTACGGGTGCAACGGCAATTTTTTCGTCAAACTTTTGTATATCGGCAATGTTGGCGCTCGGAATGCGTTGAAGCACCTCGGTGAGTATTGGAAATTTCGGGCGTAGCAGTTCATAAAACTGAACTCCCAATGTGATCAGACCAGATTGGTTAGCCTCATGTTGTCCATGCACCTGTAAGCCCTGTAGAACGGCAGTAAATGCGCTTACCGCTTTATTAGCATCCATTAGCTGTTCTGCGGCAAGAAAACGCATCACTGGTGCAGCGATATTAACAGCGCGCATATTGCATGTTCCATCATTCCAGGCAATGGCACTCAGTAGTGTCATGAGCATATAATTACTGATCATACCATTGCGCAAAAGTTTTGCACCAAGATCGCTGATGATATCCGATAGTAGTGCCGATTGTGTGGCACGCGAATGTGGTGCGCTATCCATTGAATGTTCCTCATGCTCCATAGTAACGTCAACGTTGCCCACAGTGCCAACCCCAGGTGCACCGCTAGTCACATGATCGCTTCCAATTTGGCCTCCAACCAAAGCGATTTTCAACACATCTAGGTACTCTCGTGTTAGTGTACGGTTTAACTGATCTTCTAGAACTTCTTGCGTATCGTTATCATCCCCATTTAGCTGTCCCGATTCATACAATGAGCTAATGTATAGCCAACGTCGTGTTAGACGCTCACACATCAATGGCACCAGGTGTGCAAATATGGGGAGAAGCACACTGTCATAATACGCCGGCGGACATGAGTAGACGAATGGTTTGAAGAAAACACGAATAATAGGACGAAGGCGATAGTCGGGTATAGCGTCTAAGCAACTAAATACACTGTTGATTAGTGCATCAGCAAGACCATCCAATTGATATAGATCACGACCGAGAGAAGGTCCAGCGGAACCCATCAGGTGATAACAGCCTTCATAAAGCATGCTAATGAACGTTTGCATTTTGTCAAATGGAGTTGGCTCAGCCTTAACCGCGGGATCAAGTGGGTCCACCGGTATAGCACAAATGCCCATCAGCAACTTTTTTTCGTGGTCCAACATGGTATAAATGTTACGGTACCTGAATATATAAAATTACGTAAGAGAATATAAGAGATTTAAAATATGAATCAGTAAATAAAAAACTTGCCCGTCGGATAATAAGGAAACTGCAACTGGCTTGAAGAGTTCATTGAGAATACGCACCAGAGCTAGTATATGGGAAAGTAGTGGTACCACATGTTTTGTGGCAGGATTCCGACAAATTGGATTACCCAATTCGGTGCAACCGACAACGAAACCACCACGTTGTGCCCGATCTGGATCATCAGGCCACGTGCAGCGCTTAATGACACCAAGCACTACATGTAATGCATCCATAATGCGCGCTCGATTGCTACCAGCTGGATCGCTTTCAATAGGAAAGACTGGCGGCTTGTCCAGACCAACAAAATGCATGAAGTCTTGTGGAGATTTGAAGGCATCGCTAAATGATATCCACTCAGTTCGTTTCTCTTGCATAATGTGCTCGATGAACACAGTCTGGCGTTCGTAATCACAGAAATGGTTTGATATTAGTATTAGTGCCTCTTGCAATGTGGTACGCACCAGGCGACACAGAGGCTGCGTTGGCGTTGCTTCCTTCAGCAGGCACTTGACATGCGTATTTATCTGTTCAAACACTGGCAGCAAGAGCAACGGATATTTGTGCGCCAGTTTTACGAGCAGCGATGCGGCATGTCGTCGTAGATTTTTAGCGGCCATCTGCTGTACCTTTTCAACACTATTTGTTGATTTGAAGACCAGCGCCGTAAAGATCTTTTCAAGCACTCGCGGCAAAAGCGCAACGCCGCTCATGGCAACGCAATTATTGGACGTAATTTGGCACGATGACATGCTTAAAAATACGAATAGTGCAGATATGCATGACAACAATATTGAGTAAATTAACGGATTGTTTGT
Organism: Leucophenga maculata; assembly: GCA_035044805.1. NCBI lineage: Eukaryota > Metazoa > Arthropoda > Insecta > Diptera > Drosophilidae > Leucophenga > Leucophenga maculata. The sequence goes on from JAWNNP010003230.1 coordinate 1,775,622, forward strand.
ATCAAGTTTTAGGCATTCTTCGAGTAAACGCAGACCAGACTGAACTGATGGTCGTTCGGATACAAGCAGTATACGGCTGAGCACCCCGTCAATTACATTAACAAGAGCATCCCATTCCAGATAGATGGGATCTTGGACACTACAAACGAAGTTCCCGCATTCCGTTGCTGCATTGCGCAGGCGCACCTGAAGCCACTGTTCACAATATGCGAAGGTAACAAGCGGTTGCACTAGCGTGGCCTGTCGAAATATTTCGAGAAAGTCTGTGCGGCAGCGAATAAAGAAAACCGTAAATTCCTCTTCGCTGTCGTATTCCATGCAAATGTAAGCCGCCGTGGTTATGCTTGTCGGCAAACAACGCATAGTCGGATACGTTGTCTTCACAATTCTAGGCGCGATCGATTGTATCAGCTTGGGAATGTAGTTAACCATTGCGAAGTCTTTTGAGCAAGCATCGTGTTTCAATAACATCTGCCAAATAAGCGTTGCACCATGAGCGATAGATAAAGATGGATGCTGGACAAGTGTAAGCAAACATTCCAGCATAATTTCAAGACGATTGGGACGCTGCGGCAATGCGTCCTCTTTTCCCCAGAGCAATACCAGCTGTTGAACTAAACCGTTGAGCACTTGCAGTAATTTCTTTAGAAAGTTGTGGTGCTGTTCGATTGTTAGTGCAGACGTAGTATCTGGTGGCAGCTGACTTGCTGTGTAAATATAATGGAGCGGTTCCTCACCGTAGAGCATTAGCAGAGGTTTGCGCTCCTTAATCTGACCCTTGCGATTGGTAATCTGCGCCAGACATTCGGCAGCATTGCACTGGAATGCTTTGTCATTGAGTAAAATGCATAGAAAATGCAACAGTTTACCATTGCTCGAAATAATGTGCTGTATGCTAACCCACTCCACAAATCCACTTAAAGTGAGCAATACCATTTCCACGACACGGCTGTGTGCGTTTGCTTGCTGAAAGTTGCCTTGTGCCGTCGTCTCGCGAAATGCAGTCACATGTTGTTCCACCAGGCGCAAGAAAAACTCAAAAATGTCGTTCATGTTGTTGTTAAGCGCTTGGTACATATCTTTGCGCCGTTGATTAGACTCAATTGTCTGCAACAGTGCCACATCTTCAACCAGTCGTAAAAAGACGAGCAGTACAAGCTCAGTTTGCGCTTCACCCTTGTTGCACGCCTGCGATAATTCGGGCAATAAGTCAGACCACTGTTGTGGCCACTCGCGCTTTACCATTTCGACAATTATACGTGATAGTGCGTCTTTCAAATGCAATAAACTGCGATCTGTTGCCGGACCGACGCCTATATTAAGCATTTTTATTGCATTATCCTTAATGAAAACCTTCTCCTCGTGCGTTATGCAATTCCATTTAAATTTAATTGTGTATTCCATAAGTTGCAAGCCAAAATGGCGAACGTGTTGGCTGCAATGTGTTGGTGACGCGCTAGCCATATAAAGACCCACTTGTGCACAGAGCGGTGATTCCTCTTTGAAACGCTCACATGCCATGTACGCCTCCATGCGGGCCTGTGGCGCAGTCAGCGGATGCATTATCACCTCAACAGCCTTGGTCAGTTCTGCTGCTAGAGCCTCCACCGTACCGTGTTGAGCCATTGACATTCCCGCCATCACGTTGATGTTGTTGTTGTTTTAGTTGTCGTCCTACAAACACATTTCACAATTAGTATCATTGCTTGCATAGTACAAATTGCACAAAATGCATGCGAAAATGAATATATATTTCGTCCTACCCCTTCCCGTTTCTACACTTACCCTCAACGACAGTCGGTCCGCGGTGTTTCGCGTGTTTGTTTTTGCAAATACTGCCAATGTGCTTCGTTTATTTTTTATCAAATATGTTTTAGTAGTAATACGTTGTGATGAATTTGAAACTATGTCGTGGTGCAAGAAATAACGGAAATTTGTGAATAAATAATGTTTCTTTCAATAATATTACTTCTCATTTAATTTTTTTTATTATTTACTCCAACTTAAAACTGGAAGTGTGCTGTGCAATGTTGCCTCTAAGTTAAATAGGGTTGCCTACGTGCAGTATTATAAAGGGCATATAGATATATATATGTGCATATATGTATATAAATATATGATTATCTAGTGCATGGGCAGATACGATGAATATTAAAGAATAATAATTGAAATGATTTGTTTTATAACTAAGTTTGTTAAAAATAAAATAGTTCGCAACTCTTGCGAAAAAGGGCGGGCAACAGCTTGTGTAAGCTAATGTTGAACTATTTTACAACACTGTTCATAATGCGCGCGTTTTTTAAATTTTAACTTTGTACGTATAAACTAAGCAGTTCCAAATCGTACCATATACATACTTATGTAGGTGCATGATATGTAAATATATGAGAAAAATCTTTCCAGTGGTATTAAGAACGACATTGGCGGCTGTTTTGAATTTTCACAGACGTCAGAGCTGCTTGTGTAAAGTACAATATGCATCTACTTTAATGATATTAGTTGAAAGAAAACGAATTTCGCAAACTAAGTAGCTTTGCAGATGCTAAAAAAAGTATACTTACATTTTCAGCTGAAAATGAAACAACTTACGCCAACTAGACGGCTGGTTTTGACTGGCCAACCGACACGACCTCGTCCGTTTCCTTGCGTCCAATCAGCAATCCTTCAGCCTTAAATAAAAACTAAAAAAAAATTATACTTAGATAGGGTTCAACCTTAGTTGCATACTACAAATATTATATAAATTAATTGGTCAACTTTTTGTTTTTAACTCTACCATCTACTGTGCCTAGCCCATTTGAGTGACGTACTTCCACTTCCCGACTCTGCTCAGATTCATTCGGGAAATGGTTGCAATGTATAGGCCATGCAGCAATAATCGGACTTATTTTGTTGCCTTTCCTATTTTCATCGTGTAGAAATCAATAGAAGAGTCTTTCTGCTTGCTTCCATTGAGCAGTCTCATGTCTCTGAAGTCATTTGACGGATTATTCGATCCATTACGCCATTGGGCTACCACTGTTTAACCATTACAAAAATCAAATTCAAAGTTTTTTCTATTAAAAATATCTTTTAAAATAACTGTATTTGCAAGTACTAAAATATATCATCAATGCATGTCTGCTTTTTTGGTCAAATTTGTGTTCACACAAATGGTCAAAATAATACCAAAAATGTAGCAAAATTATTTTTTTCAATGTGTTTGATTGAAACAGTCAATGTTTTTCCTTTCTTTTTCATTATTTAATGTGACAAGCAGACGATATTTAATTTAATTGTGTGAAATATGGAGTGGTGCGAAGTTGAACCGACTGCTAGCAGTACGGTGAGATTCGAGGAATACAACAATCCGCTGGTACGCACAACAAATACATTTGCCGGCAAAGATGATCCTAGCCTGTTAGATGTTAAGACAGAAAATGGTAAGTCGTTTCGCGCCGCCCGCGTATATGTATATGTGTAAGTATCATATAAAAATATTTCTATATAAACATATAATTTCCTAGCCGAACCACATACCATTGGTGGTATCATAGAGGGCGGCAAGTGGGCATGGCTAGTCAAAAAACCCGGCGATACAACGCTGCAAATTATCTCGCTGTGGAACGGATTCACCGTCGCCAAACATAACTTTGATATATCAGGAGTCTGTGAACAGCAGAAGAAGCGTTACCGCATTCGGCATGTCGAACAGCTCTTTGCTGGCGATAGTGCTGAGTGCACCGTACTCGCCGTTTGTCTTGAGGCATTTGTTGCTGGAGTTAATGATGCTGATGGAGAGTCGCACATAGTATTATACTCCATAAATGACGACTTTCGTTTTCATTGTATTCAGCTCAAATTGCGGGTTTCCTGCATTCAGTTCATCGGTAGAATACCATGTCGTCGTACTTTGTTTCAAAATTATGATGGCTGTCTTGCTGTTGGCAGTGATCAAGGTGAAATCATTCTACTGGATCTTAACATGGAACATCGGCTGGCCGAACATAAGGCACAAATGAAGAAAAGGCAACCTTCCATTCGGGGTAATGACTCACATGACAGGTGTGTTTCAGCTCTATTGGTGAACTACAAAGAGAATCAAACTAGTATAATTGCAAATTTCCGGAAATGCCGTGAAGAAGACCTAACTTTTGGATTACGTATGAAAGGTAACACCAAAAACACTCATACTACCTGCCGAATACTAAGTGGAAATTCTTTATTTTTTCTCATTCCTTATTACAATTAAAGCTATCAGTAGACAGTGTGCTATATGCAGTTTTTTGCCCTTGGATGTTGTACTTGGACTGGCGGCGGGCACCGCTGACGGACGAATTGTAGTATATAATCTTACCGAGTTAAATGTTGTGTGTACAGTACAACTACCAGCGACGCAAACACAACAATTAGCATCAGTTGAACGTATGTGTTGTCTTGTGCCGCCCGATGATCCAATACCTTGTTTGTACATATGCGCTCTGTACAATGTAGGTGACTCTTTGTATACAGCGCTGCATGCATTCATGTACGAGAATCGCATAAAGGAAGAGGAAGACCTGTTTTCATTCGAGGTAAGTACGCTTTGTTATGGTTTTGTATTTTCTAATTAAATTATTGATCGCTTTGCAGGAATATCAAATGTACATCACCCGGCTAAAACTGTTTCTGCAGGACTCGCCTAGTATTGTTATTGGTTGCCAATCAATTTCGTTGCTGGATCGCGATGAGGAAGCCATATCCATATGTGCCCTGTCTTGGCACTCGGTGTTAGAGGAGAAAAATAAGGTACTCATATTTGATATGAACCAGTGGTACAAGGAGCAAATGCCATCCGGATTTGTGGCACAACGCATTCCTACCTACCTTTCCGGGTATAATCTTGGTGGACTTTTTCGCGGTATTCATGTACAAGTGACCCCTAGGAGCATATGTCCCTTTAACTCCATGCAACGATCTGAGGAACATTTTTATCCAAATTCACTAAGTTTTGGTAAATATTAATTCGCTCAATTTCGATCATATAAGGAGTAAAATTAAAATGATTTCATAATTGCAGACTGCGTGTTAATGATAAAGGACTCATGTCGAACTTTCAACTGTGAAGGTGTACAGGTTCGGTTCATTAATAAATTGCGACTTGAGAGTTCCACAATATTTCTCGATCCGCGTCCATATCATGACGAAATTCTGCGGTTAGGTTTGATGCCACAATTCTGTGAACAGCACAGAGATTCAACCTTTTCAAGGGTAAGTTCTGACATATTACGTAAACACCTTATTATTTTTTAAAGGTATTGGAACAAATTTTTAATTCTATTTACAATCTGTGTAGAGAGTATTGATCCACCTATTTTATACCTTCTACTATAAATTTAAAATTGGATATAGAGTATAGAGTAAAGGCTAGTCGGAATATCTAGTTATTATGGAGTTTAGTTAAGCCCCCCAGTGTAACTATCAAGTTTCATTTTTATTTTATTTTTTCTCGTTACAATTATCAGGACTTATTAATTCCTCACGATTAAACTTGGCCCTACATTGACCATAATTATCTGCAATGTTCCTGTCTAGCAAGCCTGAATGTCAACAAAAATACCTAGATTCTAAGCCAATGCTATTGAAATTATTCTTTTGCTGAGAATACGTATATTTTAAACATAAGATTTATCTCATATTCGCAGATTGCAATGTACGAAATAATTATGTCAGTTGCACTGGAGCACAACTGCCTATATTTGTTGTATGACTGTGCGCGCAGATGGGTAGACGGCAGTTTCCAGTGCAACTTTGCAAATCCAACTGAACTGTCGCTTTCAACAATAACCAAATGGGGTTGCAAGCGGGCAGAGCAGATAAAAACTCGATGTTTAGAAATTTGTCGGGACGTGTTTCAAAGCGACAGTTATCCACTAGATGAAAGAGAACGTAAGGAGTTAAGATTCATCTCCGGTCAGCTGTTGGTGCTTTGCGAGCTACAGGATGAGATTTTGAAGAATTGCAATGCCGTTGTTTCTCCAGATGGTTAGTGTCGGAACGTACAATTCCATTTAATTCCAATGAGACTTAATTATTAAATGTGTTTTTTGTAGTAATAAATAAACTTATGGAGCAGAACGCGACAATGCGCAGGATATCAGACTACCAACAGGTTCTCAACTGGATGTTGAGTATTGGCTTATTGCCGCCACTTTCTGAAACAAGCTCCACAGATAACGCTTTCGGTGTACATGGAATGCATTATCCTGTCGATAAATTGCGTCAGAGTTATGCAGACAGGCGCAAGTCCATTAGAGAAATAGATAAGCGATTTGTGCTACCGTCGGGAGGCTGCCGATTGTTATTTATTGATGTTATGCTAGAAAAATGCAATCAAAATGCTTTGAGCGAACAATGGGATGAATGTGATGGGCTTTATCCGCCTTCATCAATTGGAGAATTGCTGCGCATCATGCTCGTACCGAACTTTAGCTTTGAGGAGAAATGTACAGTTATATTGTATTTTCTACTTGATGTGAATTTGTTGCTCGAAGACTTAAACAAACAAATTGTAGCTGACTTCATGAACTTTCAAAGTGTATTCAACCTTTCGGCGGCTGTGGCAAAAACAGTAGAGGCATTCTGGAGTTTGGATAACGGAAATTTTGTGGTAGGTTAACGCTGCTTCAGCAGTAACGCTTTGTTAATAACACTAAAATTTAAACGCATATATTTTTTTTAGAGAGCCATAGAACAGTTTATCTCGCCTGTTACTCATAACTATCCAGTGTGGCAAGTGGAACTCTTCATTGAGGTGCTTATAACATTTAATACGCCCTCATTGGCGTTGAGTGTTTTAGAGACAAACAAGGGTGCGATTTCTCATATGCTCCGATTGAAAGTTTTGCTCTCTAATGAAATGATAACTGAAGCATTTCACTTGGCACGCGCTGATAAATTGGACTCGGAGAATTCGCTACTTAAAATTTTCTTCTCGACCTGTGTTACTGCGTCTAGATTTAATGTACTACGCGACTTGGCATATAACGAACGAGAGGAACGTATTTTGGATAGTGTGATGCGCGAGAGTAAAACGCCAGGTGTCAAGAATGTACACTTCGCTTATCTGCTCCAGAAGTCTAAATACCTGGAAGCTGTTAGTTACATGGACGAATTATCGCGTCAACGTGTCGAGAATGATGGTGCATGCGGTAATACCGCGGATATATCTCCAAATCTTATGCTTAAGGCATACAATACCACAATGCCGCCCGTTCAACAGAATCTTAACGATATATATTTTCAGATAAGAAACAAAATTCAGCTAAAGGAATTAAACGATCTAAGCCGAGCACCCATTCCTTTTAGCGCTCAGCTTATGAAGCAAGACGCCAACTTGCTTCTTGGTGGTATTTATCACAGCACGGTGTTGGGTGCACATTTTGCAACCAACTACATGGGAGATTTAGATTCTTCGAGTCAAACGATAAACAGTCCCATAAGTACTACCAACGCACCGTTTTTGCGTAAACAACAAAACATAACCAACTCAGTGGATTGTCGCTTTGCTGGAATCCCAATCTCGTATCCTGTACCTTATAAACCGGCAAAGAAACGAATCCGAGAAATACATGATGGCATTGAGAATTTTTACACCGAACAACGGCCGAAACGTAGACGCTTAGTGGCAGAAATTTTCAATGATGTATCGCAACTTATAAATGATAAATTCAGCCAACCGCTTATAAACCCGACGGTGAGTATTTTGAAACCAGCACCACTATTGCCGGAGATATCGAATGTTGAACACGAGCAATCATGTGAAATAATGGACACCTCACCGCTCACACCGACTGGATCTATAGAAACCGACGAAATAATTGTCGCTTTACAAAATGATATTATTGAACCCATTGCAGAAATGACAGTACACAGAGAAGTGGCTCAAACTGTTTCTGCAGGCTCGTCTCGTCGCAGTAGTATGAGTTCAAAAGCTTCGTTAGACGAGGATTCAGTACAAGTGTCATTGATATCACAACATATCTCGAAGGAGGACTCAGGCGAATCGGACGAAGTGGCTAAATTCAGCGGTAGACTGGGACCGAAACCGCGTGCCTCACTACAAGATATACACAATGCATACAATGAAGTGAAGCCCATTGAACAGTTGGTTTGCCAGCCGAGTTCTTCACACAGAAGCAGCGGTTTTGGTAGTTTAAATATCACACCTGATAGAGTTGCTACTGTCGAAAGCAGCATAAGCACGTTGCCGATTAGTGCTTCTTTGAACACCATGCAAAGCAAGATAAGTAACTTTGCACCACCAGTCTGTTCTTCAAAAGTTGGCGAATCACAGTTCAAATTTGTACAAACGGAAAAAGTTAAAATCTCTGAGTGTACCACGATAATTGGAAGTTTAAATTCCGAAATGGGCTTGACACATCGAAGTCAAAGTGATGAAATTGTTTCCAGTTCATTGATATGTACCACGCAGCAACTATCTGAAACTGAGCAACAAGCGGTGGCGCAACAGATGTTAGATACAACTTTGGATATGTCTACAGATAACTTTACATCGCCCGAATTCACCAAATCATCTGCAGAGCAAGAGACACTCATAATGACAGACGATAGTACGCAAATCCAGAGAGTAGAAACACCGGCGTCAAGATTTGATCGAAATTCGGGTACTTTTGACGTGGTGGATGATTATTCAGCCGCAGAAGTTCCAGTGGTGATTTTGTCAAGCAGCGAAGAAAGCGCCAGTGACAATGCAAGAAACTCCGAGAGTGATTCTGACAGCAATGTCACTACTACAGAATCCGACGATGATATGGCGAACGAGGATGAAGAAAAAGTAGAAATCGCCAGTGGCAATGCAAGAAACTCCGAGAGTGATTCTGACAGCAATGTCACTACTACAGAATCCGACGATGATATGGGGAACGAGGATGAAGAAAAAGAAGAAATCGCCAGTGGCAATGCAAGAAACTCCGAGAGTGATTCTGACAGCAATGTCACTACTACAGAATCCGACGATAACATGGAGACCGAGGATGAAGAAGCAGAACAGCCTGTTAACATTTATGCAGTTAGCGATGATATTAGTGGTTCTTCTTATTCGCCTGGTACACGGCAAACTTTATCGAATTTAACACTACACAATCTACATCGCTTATCTCCTCCGCGAGACGATGATTCGATAGTTGGTCTAGACACAGGTGATTCCATTTTGGCTGATTATGTTGATTCAATGTCGTCATCAGAGGCAGTTCAACGGCATCATTTAGTTGTACGATCCATTTACCGTGCTAATAGTGTGGAGACCATAACCGAACATGATACAACAAAAGAATCAAGCGTAATGGATAATGAGTTTGGCGGAAACCACGACGATGAATGTGTGGTAGCCATGGATGGTACTGAGGTACGTCAGTACGTACCGCGAAGTGTTATAACTACGGGCGATGAAACGACGCCAATACAGACAACCGCAGAGAGGTGTGTAACAGACATTGCGGGCTTGCCGGCGCCCCTCTTTACATCGAGCGACGTAACATTGCCATTGCCAAACACTGTTGAAGAGGAAAATCCAATTCATTTGCGATATTCACCGGCATCATTGATAGTTGACGATTCTAATAGTTCCGTATCAGAAGTAACTAATGAGTTGGAATCGATACCACTTAATGAAATATCCACAACACCAACGTCGATAACAAATACACTGCTGTCCAGTAAAGAAAATGAACTGGATGTCAATAAGTCTAGTCGTGAACAAAGTGAGTCGAATGATATTGATGCCCAAGCTGAGGGCGCTGCCCATATATCTCCTGTTGAAACTAGGTTATTTGGCGAAGCGCCATCGGCGATAATAGATGCACCGGTTTATATTTCGCAGTTGGCAGCATTCAATAACCAGAATGATACACCATCCTACAAGATACATAATGAACTGGATGACAATCAAAGTAGTCGTGAACATACTACAGCAGACATCGATATTCACAGTCAGACGAATGAAATGGATACCGAAGACGACGGCGTTATGCTCGAAGATGTTCAGATGGACGTAGATGCAGACACATCCTTTGTTCAAACTAGTGTCTCTACCAACGTACCAAAGTCGATAATAGATACACCGGTTAATGTGTCAAAGATAACAGAACTGGACAATGAGAATGATATATCACAATGCAAGAAAGAAAATGAAATGTATGTCAATCAGGCTAGTCGTGAACACTCTGTAACTAACATGGATACTCACAGCGACACAAATGAAATTGATACCGAAGATAATGGCGCTTTGGTTAAAGGTGTTCAGGTGGATCTAGATGCAGACACATCCCCTACTAATACCAGTTCTTCTACCGAAGCGTCGAAGTCGATAATAGATTCAACAGTATCAAAATCGTCTGAGTTGAGCGACCAAATTGATTCACGACCAACATCCAAGAGAGTTAATGAACTGAATGTCGAAGAGTCTAATCGTGAACACTCTGTAACAGACATGGATATTCGCAGCGAGCCAAATGAAATTGATACTGAAGACGACCGCGCTTTGGTTGTAGGTGTTCAGGTGGATCTAGATGCAGACACATCCCCTAATAATACCAGTTCCTCTACCGAAGCGTCAAAGTCGATAATAGATACAACAGTATCAAAATCGTCTGAGTTGAGCGACCAAATTGATTTACAAGCACCATCCAAGAAAGGTAATGAACTGGATGTCGAAGAGTCTAGTCGTGAACACTCTGTAACACCAATGGATACTCATAGCGACACAAATAAAATTGATACTGAAGACAAAGACGCTTTGATTATAGGTGTTCAGGTGGATGTAGATGCAGACACATCCCCTACTCATACCAGTTCCTCTACCGAAGCGTCAAAGTCGATAATAGATTCAACAGTATCAAAAACGTCTGAGTTGAGCGACCAAATTGATTTGGAACCACCACCCAAGAGAGCTAATGAACTGAATGTCGAAGAGTCTAATCGTGAACTCTCTGTAACAGACATAAATATTCGCAGCGAGCCAAATGAAATTGATACTGAAGACGACCGCGCTATGCTTATAGATGATCAGATCGTTGCAAATGTACGCACATCCTCTGCTAAGGCCAGCTTATCAACCGAAGCGCAAATGTCAATAAGAGGTTCGACAGTGTCAAACATATCAGAGTTGAACAGCAAGAATGGTATACCACCATCCAAGATTGAAAATGAACCGAATGTCGACCAGCCTATTAGTGAACAAACGGTAGTAGATATGAATCTTCACAATGAGAGGAATGAAACTGATGCGTCGACAACGAAAATAACGACTCCAATACATAAACGCACTTCAAGTACATCGGAGTCGGAAGAACCAGACCAACTAGACAGATGTGGCTCTCGTGCGAGGCGCCGCCCACTTAATTTACACTCTAATACACCACAGAGCGGCAGGATTAGAGGCACTGTCCACACACTCGAGGTTATCAGCGAAGTTGATGCATTGGAAACTCCAAAAAGGAGTACCAGGTCACGTCTAAATTCAGTAGAGAGTGAGGCAGAGAATGAGGTCAAAGTTCAAGCGACCGGACGCAAACGTCGCTTTTCAACATCAACTGGAGTTGTTGAAGACGCTTCTATTTCCACGCCGCGTCGTAGTTTGCGCTGCCGTAGCGTCGACAATAGTGGCCTAGAACTACCTACTAGTAGTATGACAACGCTTAAACCATTAGATGGTGAAGGTTCCGATACATCTGCTATTTCTACAATAAGTCTTCGGTCAGGACGTCAATGTCGTGAGGCAGAGAGTGACGTTAAAGTTCAACCGGCTAGGCGCACACGTCGCTCTTCAACATCAACTGCAATGGTTGAAGACGCTCCTATTTCGACACCGCGTCGTAGTTTGCGGTGCCGTAGTGTCGATATAAGCGGAGTTCAACCCAGAAATTTGATTGTTAGCACTACTGACTACGTTGAACCAACCGCCAATGTTGGAACATCGGACAACGATAGCAGTGAAAAATCGACGACGTCATCAATAACCCTTCGCCCAAGTCAAAGTCGTGGGGCAAAGAGTGAGGTCACATATGAAGTGATAAGACGAACACGTCGCTCTTCTAAAGTAACTGAAACTCCCCAAGAAGCTACTACTTCAACGCCACGTCGTAGTTCGCGGTGCCGTAGTGTCGATATAAGCGGGGTTGAACCTAAAATTTCGATTGCTACCACTGAGTACGTTAAACCAACCGCCAATATGGAAACATCGGACAGCGATTGCAGCGAAAATTCGGCAACGTCATCAATAACCCTTCGCTCACGAAGTCAAAGTCGTGGGGCGGAGAGTGGGGCCACATATGAAGTGACCAAACGCACAGGTTTCTCTTCGAAAGTAACTGAAAGTGCTCAAGAAGCTACTACTTCAACGCCGCGTCGTAGTTCTCGGTGCCGTAGTGTCGATATAAGCGGGGTGGAACCCAAAATTTCGATTACTACCACTGACTACGTAAAACCAACCGCCAACGTTGAAACATCGGACAGCGAAAAATCGGCGACGTCATCAATAAGTCTTCGCTCACGACGTCACCGTCCTGGGGCGGAGAATGAGGTCGAATTGGAAGCGACCAGGCGTACACGTCGCTCATCAAAAGTAACTAGAACTGTCCAAGAAGCTACTACTACAAAACCGCGTCGTAACACAAGAACGGGAACATCACCTCAAAAAGCTATGCCAGAGCATGAAACTGGGACACATACGATCTCGACTGGCAGTAGTGAGTACACGGGACCAACCGTCAATACAAAAGCAACGGACAGTGACGGTAGCGAAATATCAGCTATATCGACAAGAAGTCTTCGCCAACAGCGTGGACAATCCAAATCGAAAACGCTGGCAAAGGAGCAGACGAAGAGCACACAAGATAATGATGCCAATACATTTCAATATAATTTAGATCGCCGTCTTACACGAACGCAGCAAGCTATTTTGGAAAGGACCAAAAAGTCAATGGCTAGTGTGTACGACGATAAGGAGAAAAAAAATGTTGCTGCTTTAGCTGCACGAAAGACAAAGTCAACTGAAATCGGCGAAGAATACGCAAGCGATGAGACAGACTCTGACTCTTCGTTGAAGAGCAGCAAGAGCCAGAATAAAAGATTTCGCTGAACCACCCTCACGATAAAATGGCTGATGACAACGATAGCGTATCAGTCTCAGATGGTAAGTAAGATTTGGCATTATCGTTTCAGAGTTTAAATTTTTTTTATTCATTTCTTTCAGCTGTACTACCCTCGAAGAAAATGATGAGAAAATAAACTATTATCACTATTGCACATAAGAAATATCCTAAGAGGTTAAAAAACAAACAATAAAATAATTATTCTATAATTCTCAAAAACAGCCAAGAAAGTATTGAACAACGTTAGAAATTGCTGTAAGAAAATAAATCGTTTTTGTTGATTAAAAATTTAAATGTTATGCTTTGCAGTACATGTATGTGTGACCTGGTATATGGGAACGAGAGCGATAGAACCCTAGGAAGTGCAAAAAGATGTTTTTAAATGCTTGTACCTATTGGGTAAAATGCAATATTCAGTTTGTGCAGTTGTTACGGCCAAAAGAGGCGACAGATGCCGCAAAAAAATATATTTTAAATGTTCTTGATCAACATTAAAAGTCGTGTCGATGTAGACAGACTCAGATAAAATGAATTTATTAAATCAACTTGCGAAGCTCTGTAGAAACGCCTGGATATTTTCGTAACTTCCGTCAATCTTAATAACATATCTCACATAAGTGCCGGTCGGAATATAGGCACCATACATATCTTGGGTTCAAATAGAAAGCATTACACAAGATATAGGGTTTCTTACAGTTGAGTACTTTCGATCGCACCTTTTTTTTTTCTTATACTCGTATTAACCGATGGTATAATAATTGTATTGTCAGTTCTTTGGTTCCGTAGATTCCTTCAATTGTTAATGTATTAGTTGCTGGACCAATTCCACGAAACGAGTTAGTCTAGCCATATAATGTTGCAATTCGATTGTGGTGCTGATATACATACCCATTAGCCGTACACTGTTTTAAAATTAATTTGTGCAAACCACCTACCTCCTTTATAACGCCTTTGTTGCTTATGAATACTTTTTTAAATTTTAAATCGAAATTATGAAGAAATCTTTTATTTTTATAGAAAATGCATGCCGTTCGTTTACCTATATATGTAATATATACAATATGTACAAAACGAAGTACCTAGAAATGACTTCTAGTTTCTGGAATCTGCATAGTAGTAAGCAGCGGCAGAAGGATCGTGCGCTGTATTGAATTTAAATCCAGCTGCAGCAGCATTATTCCCAAAGTATGATGTCTGGAAATCTCCAAAGCGAATGGCATCAACGTCGACATTGCTGTTGGCGTCCAGCTGTCGTGCTGCATTCGAATATGTTGTTGGCTGAAACTGTGCTGCATCAAAATTACTTTTACCGCCGCCACTGTCGCTTTCTCCGCTTGAATACTCATCGGCGTTAACGTATCTTATGAGAAAACGCGCGGCACTACTTGGATTTCGATTGGCCGGAGTGAGTTCAGGCACTTCTGGATTATTTGCATTCTCCAAATCGGACACTGCATCTTCAGCATCATCATTGTTATTATCGTTATCACTATTGTCGTTTTCACTATTGTCATCGCCAACCGCTTCCTGGTCTTGCTCATTTTTCAGCTCCTCTTCACCATCGCCGTTTTCATTATCCTTCTCCGTATTCTCCTCCTGCTCCGGTGGCACATCCACGTTCCGTGCGCGTCCATTGTTAAAGTAGATATCTGCAAAGTGTTTGAGAAAATCCAATGTTTCGACAATTATTTAAAAGCTTGCGTATGTTACCATTGGATTGTGCGTACTGATAGATCAGGTTGTCGTTCAGCTGCGACTGACGTGGCACAGTTGCTGGTAGCGGTCGTGGACGTCTACGCCGCGGTAATTGTTGTTGGGCTGTAGAACGCTGCTGTACGAAATCTCCAAATGGCTGTTGTTGCAATGGAACAGTTCCCTTGCGATAGTAGAAAGGCGGTGTCTGCGGTGGTGGTGGTGGTGGAGGTCTCGGCTGTCTTGGACGTTGTGATTTAGGGGCGCGTGTCGGTTTCGCTGTTGTACTAGTGCTAGTCGTTGTGGTAGGGTCTTCATCATCCGCGTAATCAGCACCACCAGCAGCATAATCGTCATAATCAAATGGCAAATAACCGCCAACACCACCACGGTTGTGCGGTACAGGATAATAATAATTGCCCCATGGTGGCAATGGTCTAATTGGTCTTCTCCGACGTGTAGGCGGTGGAGCTGCTGTTGTGGTTGTCGTCGTCGTTGTCGATGTAGTGCGTGGCATTGGTGTCGCATATTTCGCATTGCTCAATTGTGCACTCTTAAGCAATAGATTCCGCAACAGTATGCCAAAATCGACAGCTCGCTTCTCACGCTCGTCCGTGACATCCGAATCGGTGGCGGCAGCGACATTGTAAATCACCAGCAGCGCAATGCACGCCATAGCAAGCAGCGGTGAAGGCAACAGCATTTTATAGCTTTATATATCTCGATCTATGTACATATGTGGTTCGTATACTTGGCCGTAACGGAGGTTGCGCTACGGATTCCGTTGCGTTAATCACGACCGTACAACAAGAAGTCCAATCAAGAACTGCCTTGACATGCAGACACTTGACTGGGCGTTCGACCAGCAACTTCACTAGACTGGCAATTGAGTAAACGACATCGAGTGCATGAATGACGACGAATTATAACAAGTTTTACAAGTTCTTGTTGCAATTTGTGCTGCACTTTTCGATTAAATAGAGCAAAATAGATAGTTATATATGTAGGTATGTACATATGATTATTTGTATATTTGTCAATCTGTGCAAGAGATAGCAACAGTAGCTCTAGACACCATTGACACCAGACCTCTTGAGAGGGGAAACGCTGGGGCAGAATGTCCTCCGACCAGAAATTTTAAGAAAATTTTAAAAATGTCGATTTTTGTATCTTTCTGGCGGATAAGAAATGTAGACACCACACCATATCAGAATACTGCACCAGAAGTTGAGAAGACAGTCGTCGAATGGTGTGGTTTGTTTTATTTATCGCTTATATGTGGTGCGGCGTAATGTTCCCTCCGATTTTGACCAAGCTTAACCGGATTACTTTCTTGACGGTTTGGCTTCCTATAAGGAAGAGAGTTTACAAGTATATACGTAGTTTATATTTTTCACACGATGCCATTACTCTACTCATATATGAAATAGCCCCATGTTGTATTTTATCTACGACACTGATCGCCGTCGTTACGACAACTTTAAATCCTGTGCTTTGTTGAGTCGCGCATTTTGAATTCATCAATGATTATATGCATTAGCCTTTTTTTCTTTGTTATCCAAGCTTTACTTCGTTCTCTCACACCAAGCGTTTCGATGATCGGTTTAATAATTTTGTTAGAAATATTGTAACAGCCCAAGAAAGATATGACTGACACCAATAAGCACGTACAATACCAACATAATATCATTGAAGGAATATTTGATTTGTTAATTGTTTTCAAAAATACAACAATTAATTTTTTTGTTTTAACGCCGGTTAATATGGAAAAAATATATTTCTACTTGTAAGAGTAAGGACAGACTTACAATGTATTGCGAGGAGGAACCTTCGGCTCATTACTTTTTTGGTTATTTGGCGTTCGTAGCTAAACTTACAGACAAATTTCATTAAAAAAAACCCCAGATTATCATGGGGCTACGTCTTCTAGTGCTCTGATCTGAACCTATATGGAATATTTTATAAGGATTTACGTGTCGTCTCTAGATAAAGTAACTATTACGCTCTAACCCTCTTAGAGAGAGGTGCTTGGCAGATGTATTAAAAACAAGTCATCTGAAAAAGGTATATATATTCCACAAATTGACTATACCGTTTTATCCTACTGGTACAGCGTATAAAAACCAACCTTTTTCAGTCGTCCTTTTCTTTTACCTGTTTAAGTTGACATGAACCAGCCCATTATTATTACCCAAGTTGTTCTTACTACAGCATTGTAGCGTATAATATAGTCGTGAAGCTGAATTATGTGATTGTTATTCATTTATTTTTTGTGTATCGCTCCGGTGTAGCCGAACTTCGAATGCCAACTTGTAAGTAAAGATACTTAAACTCATTTTGATTGGTCGAAAATTATCTGCGTTGGACTGCTCTGGGTGTTATATAATTATATTTGTAAATTAAGTCTGTAAGTTGCGCAACTTAATCAACGACTTGACTTTAAAATTCATATTAGAAACGTTTTTTTCCTTTGACTACGGCGGAGGTTGCGCAGTGGAGGATTGTGTAAATATAAATTAGTTTTTTTTTAACTAACTGCAAGCCACAACATGCTCGTATAATCTCAGCTCATAAAAACATTATATAACAATATATACTTAAGGATACAATAAAAAAATGTATATACACGTACATATATGTACATATGTACTTTGAGGTGTTTTGTTTTATGCATCCCACCAAACACAAAGAATTATGCGGCAGCGTGTTTAAGCGTACTTCTTTTGCAGTAATTCATATGTGTACTCAAATACAAGCAACATAATTGCGCCGCCAGGACCCAGACGCATAATCTTCGGGGTAAGACCCTTGTATAAGGCAGCAAAACCCTCCTCGCGATAAACAGTTGCTATGCTTGCAAGCGTCGAGCGATACTTAAGCGGCTCTGGCTGTGGTCCCTGTATACGTGACTTGGCAACGTCGAATGGTATATTAACGAGGCAGGATAAAGTGCCGGCAGTGAAGCCGATAAGCACCTTACGCATAAATTCCCATGTGCTGTCCTCGTAGGCGGGTACATAGTTTTTGACACTGTGATAGAAACCGAAGTATGTCATGTTGAAGACACCATTTCGACCCATGGTCGCTGTAACGCCCTTATTTAAACCGCGTAAACCGAAACCATTTTTACGTACAATGTTACGCGCTACTTGCCATGTACTAGGCAGTGTACCGCCGACACGGCGATCAGCCTGCTGTGCCACCTTAACCACTTCAAAAGGATTCACAGCTATAGCTTCGATAACGCCGGCCGTGAGTCCAGCCATTGAAAATGTCTGTGAAGTAAAAGTATGGAAGAAAAATGTTTATATCATAGCTTAACACGACATTCATTCTACTGACCAGCGGTGTAGCCACATCAGATCCGAATAAAAATAGCGGTTTACTCTGCTCAAAAACGAGAAACTTTATTGCTCGTTTCGGCGTCTCAGCCAGTACTGGAGGCAGTAAACCTTTCCAGAAAGATGTGAATCCCTCTTGCCGGTACATCTTGGCGAAACAATCAAATACTCCACGATAGTGTGCCTGTTGTCGAATAGAGAGAAATAGAGAGCGCGAGATAGTTAAACTGATATAAGACATATTATATAAGCGCCCCGCCTCCATTATTATTTTTGTTTTTTATGTTCATTTGTCTGTTGCAACTCAGATTTTCTTTTTGCGGCAGCTAGTTCTATGATTATGCATGAAACAACATCGTCACCGTTCGTTCGTTCCTGCCCCAACCTTCCTGTCCGACCACTTGTAACTGGGTAAACATGTTTCTATGACAAATTGCCGCACGCTCGCTTTTTATTGTTTAATATTTTATGTACTCCATTGCTTGCACCAATAAAACTATTTTTTTTTTCTTTACAGACACTGAAAAACATATACGAGTATACGCTTATGTACACGTTTCGATATTACTGGTGGGTTTATTGGGTATTTAAACTTAAAAAAAAAAAAAAAAAAAAAACTAAGCTTTAATATCCTCATATCGATTGAAGTTCTGTGCGTTCTTATCTATTAAAATTAATCCTCACTGTTTATAAATAATCGCCAAACAATTTTTTTACATAAAGTTCTTGATCAAGTCGAAGCATCGAACTGACCATTTGTCTTCTAAAGATCACTGAACCCTACCCCAACAAAACAATACATTCTAACAGTAATAAGCGATCACAAGGTGTAAGGCAAAGATTTAGAGGCTATGATGTTAAGTTGTTTAGAAGTTATGAGGGAACATAAGTACATACCGGTCAAAATCATAGCAGTCGGGAAAACATGTATGAAAGCGCTTTGATATATTTTATATTTTGCCTCGACTTGGCTTAAAAATTGCTTTTTATATTTTGTTAGCCTACATCGCTACACCACTTTATCGTCAGATCGTTTGTAGCAAGAAAAATTGAAAGCGTATCAAGGCCTACTATTAAAAAAATTTAGTCTGTGCCGGCACATCGTTTGCAAATTATTTTTTATCCGTTTCAGAAATTGTTCTCAATTGTATGCGTCATTTGTGCTTTTTTTTTTTTTTTTTTAATATTTATTTTTTGCACATTTTATTTTTACAATTTTCATTTTATATTTAGTTCATCCAAAAATTTATGAATGCATATTTGCGTACAACGCATACAGTCGCAAGTTGACCCCTTGACCCCAATTTTGTACAGCAGATATTTATCTAGAAGCCGTGTAGTATATTTTATCAAAATCTAAAAGTAGGGTATTGTTCGTATGGCACGTGCAAATGCAACTACCATCTGCCTGTTACATACATTTGCACAAACTTAATATACCCTTTTAGTCTTCGGGTACACGGTACCATAATAATACTCGTAATAATAACAGAATAGATTGTAAATTTGTCATCAGCTGCGTGTGCAACGTTTTGTTGCTGTCTAAGAATATTTCTCTTTCGCTTTTTGCGCTTGACCTTCCCGTGCCCTCTTTCCATGGTTAAACAAACGAAATCGAAAGAAAAAAATTATATTCACAAATTTGTGTGTGTGGGCATGAAATCAGAATTATTTTACCCTGCCTAACAAATATTTGTAGCAGATTAAATTAGTTTAGTTGAAATGTCAAGCATATACGTCTGTATTGCTGAGTTAGAAGACATTCTCTGACCTTGAAACCACTTGTTGGAACTCTCTGTGTGCTACATTTGATTCATATAGTAAGCTAGCTGCTACCGGCGACTTTGTCTGCAAAGATTGAGTACTTCGAGTAGCCTACTTTTTTCTCCAAACTTCCATCAATCTATATACGAAATAAATAAATAAAATAAAAACTTTTCAATGGCATTATCGTGAAAAGGTCAATGACTGAAAAATAGATGGTTGTGTTACATATTATACTTTCCACACACTATGAAGGGTATACACAATTTTGGATTTATCTTTATAAGAATTGTAATTTTTAAATCAAAAGCAAAGATTGATAACAAAGACTATGTACATACATTTATACATTTGGGTTAGACAGTATTAATTTGATAAGACTATCTTAACGCAGGAATCAGTATCTTTATGGGCATCCAATCTGGACCAAGACGAACTTTTATGATATACATATATCTACCACGCGTCCCAACGTAATTGTTGCCTGAACACTTGAGCAACGCTTTTGTACATAATTCATTTATAATATATTATATGTATATGACGATTAAAATTTAATACAATTGTTTCACCCTGTAGCCAAAAGCGACAAATGTATAACATATTAGGCAAAAGGATCTCATTTAGTATTTATGAAACGCTGTATGGTGAAACAACCTTATGGTTTCTAAGTTTTATGTATCCTCAGCGTGACATATATTCTTTATTGTGACGAATAATCTCGTTATTTTTTTACCTATTCAGTATTCGTATTTTCTAATGCATTATTTGGTCAAATTCGCATATAAGAGATTGGCCACGGATAGGCTCTCTATCAGGTTCGGTCGTGCGTTACTGTCCATTTTACTTGCTCCAGCACAGACCATTGTCATACACCGGATTCAGATTGCAGAAACAATGAGTTACTTTACCGCTATACTAAATTAATTGGATATTTTTATTTTCCTTTATAAAATCGCTTTACGGTTCGAATATACATACATACGTATACCGGGTTTTTAAGCTGATATTCTTCTAGAATTTAAATAGTTTTTATACATTTTTTAGAAATGGGGTACTTGAAGTGCTATGTACGGCAGAAGGCATGGATGTCCGTTCACCTTAGATGTAGATAAATCCTGTATCCTAATAAATACACTCGCATCACGTACCCGATTTTGTTTATGCGCACAGTACTCACCTCTGCACTGGCCACACCAGTCCGTTGGATTTGCATGCGCGTCTTGACCACATCCAGCGGCTGCATAATGCATACTTCAATGAAGCCAGCAGAGCCACCGGCGGCCACTTGCATTGCAGCTCTTTTTAGTACTGGTATTTCATGTGTGGGCGTGGGCGTTGGCGGGGGATTCGAGCCAGCTATGGCAGTCGGTTCTTTCGTTGTAACTGTTGTTGTCGTTGACATGTTTTGACTTTTATTTTTCTTCTTACTGTAGCGCTCGTTCGAAGACAAAGACAATTGTTTTTTAATTTTTTTTTTTAATTCCGGCGGTTTAGTTCGTTTGTAAGATGAAACGCCGTAGTATTAGACTATCGCACGCATGCACGAATAATTTAACTCTGCGCTGGAACTGCTCTTTGCTCTTCACTTTTGGAATCGCGCAAATAAATATCCGTCGTCGTGAACTGCGCTGCTCCGGCAGTGTGTGTAAAATTCTCGCATATTGCGTTGTCTCTTGCATCCATTGGGAGACGTTTGTGGAGACAGAGCAAACAATCGGCAGCGGTGTTAAAAAATGCGGCGATATTCTTGATTAGTTATATACGTAAGTAAGTATGTACATACGCGTGTATACATATGTA
Organism: Leucophenga maculata; assembly: GCA_035044805.1. Taxonomy (NCBI): domain Eukaryota; kingdom Metazoa; phylum Arthropoda; class Insecta; order Diptera; family Drosophilidae; genus Leucophenga; species Leucophenga maculata. Next base: position 1,797,352 of record JAWNNP010003230.1, read on the forward strand.
CAAACATATTTAATTATTAATAATAAACCGAAGCGCGTAGAAAGCGAAAGAGAACAAAGACGTCGTAGCCGACGCGCTGGAAATCTATACCGGAGAGAGTGAGAGTTAAATTTTCGAATACGGCGTCTACGCTAATCGACAATACACTTGGTTGTGTTGTTCTTTGTACATATAATGAAGTGTGTTCATAAGTGTGTGTAAGAAAGTAAGAGAGCGAGAGAGAGTGCAACAGTAGAAACCGTACACAATAAACTCTAAGCATTCACGGTAGTAACCGGCGTAGTTTATTGTTATTGTTGCTGCTACAGCTAATCTGCCTGAAAAATAAAATAAACAATTTATTGCTATATTCGAGTTGCTCGACTATTTTATATCCTGCACACAACATATATTTTTCAAGAACGCCTTGATTTTCCTGCAATTTTGCTTTCTATAAAGTACTTACTTACTTAGATGGCCTCCATGCGTCGATCAGTAGGCGCACCAGTTGCTGTAGTCGCCAGTTGTTTTAAATGCCAAGTACACTGAGATTACTCCATATCTGACCTATCCAACGCGTGCCCGTTCGTCCTCTATTTCGTCGTGCTGGAGCTCAACAAGTTTTCGAGAAAACAGATGTTGCAGATATTTCCTCTCAGTCAATATAGACGTTTCCGTCCGACCGTCTTTATTGTCATCAAAATATCGGAGACTGCACATTACGGCGTACAAATGAAATATATTAAATTTCATATCATTCATTTGTCTGGATGCTATCAACGAACTTTTACTGTAGAAGATGGTAGTAGAATTATTCCAGCGATCTTACTACAGCCTGCAAGGTACATAGGTATGTGTCAATGGAACCCTTTTTTTTTTCTTCTAGTATACCTGTATTATATGCCATAGAAAATATAAAAAGCAGAGCCTTGAGCACTTACTTAAATTAATATTTCCCTTTTGTATTTAAAAAATATTTAATTGGATTGTCTTAAATATTTTATTTTCTTTTTAAATTAATTTTCAGTTGCGGTTTTTATTTAGAACAATTAAATATGTTATTTTGTTTGCTTTTAAATTAAAAATTATGGGTGCTAAACTAGGTATACACTTTTCATTTATATATTAATTTTTTATATACACATATAAGTATATATGTATGTATCTATAAACCTTTAATATTTGACTTTTATATCTTTTACAGTTTAATCAGTCAGAAAACCAGAAACTTAAAAGATCAATTTAATTAATTGATAAAAAATTTTAATATATAATATATATATATATATATAAATATACATATATTTGTATTTATGTATATATATAAATGTATATATTTATATACAAATATTAATTTATATCTACTTGTTTATATGTTTTATATAATATATTCACTTTAAATATGTTGAATTTTTTTTATTGTAATTGTTGTCGTAGTATAAATCTAAAAAGTGTACTAAATTAATTAAAATTTAATTTTGCAAATAATATATAATATATATTGTTAGTCATTTTCGTAGTAAATATATAAATAATTGCCCTGGATGTTTTGATCTTTTGTATAGGCCTCCAGCAGAGTGCTTGGCACTTTCTAACAATCAGTCGAATGACGTTTTCAAATCCGTCACTGTTTCGGTTTTGATTTTACAACAGCTGATGTAACTAGTTAATGAAACAGTGAACGATTTGAAAACGCGCCGAGACGACTTCTGTGGCAACTCTCGACAAAAGCCTAAATAAAATTGTACGACTGTCAAGTTATATAGGCGGCAGAAGTTGATGCATTAAAAGATTGTGTTTATAAGCTTTAATAAACATTTTAAGCGCGAGTTTTTCCATGTCCTGTTAAAACTTAACTGTCTGTTATTCTACTGTTTAATAAAATTTTTTTTTTTGTGACAGTTTAATTTTAGTCGGATTTTGTATGAAAAATGGCTATAATCTCAAGATGTTGCAGCCTCTAGGACACAAATGAGACAGGCACGCATTACGTGATTTCCGGCATATATAATACATAAGATTTTTCTCGATTTCTAGCACACTCTCTAAGTTTCTATACTAAAAAAAAACAAACATTTATTTAAGCGTTAAGAAACTATTCAGAAAAAAAAATAAAACAAAACAAATATATATTATTAAGGAACATGCTTAAACATTATGTTTCGTATAAAAACAATTTAGTTTTTCTTGTTGGTATTGCTATTTAGTCGATTTGTAGTTGTCTCTTACGAAGGCAACATTATGTATATATATATATATATATATATATATATTTGGCTAGTTCTCCTAAAAAAACCCAACCTAATATACATATATGTATATTTTATTACATACGATGTACATGGATTTGTGTTAACATATTTTGTTTATATTTAATTTTAAAGCATTAAATCTCCCCACATATAAATTTCATTGTACTACTACTTCACTATTATTGATTTACATAAGTTTCTGTAATTATCTGAAAGTGTGCTTGCTTTGCTTGATTCAGTGTCACAAAAATCTCATGGTTTTTCTACAAATTTATGCAACCGATTGGCTCTATAAATACTAAATACTATTAATGAATGCAGTGCATTGTTTTATACGACATTCTTACTTTCTGCACGAATTCATTATATTTCTGCAGTTATTTTAAAATTTATTTTGCAATATAGTCTGCTAAAATTG